>CM046796.1:25270684-25870684 GCA_025617405.1 Perca schrenkii
ATTATATATATGTCAATGGTTGGTAATCTAGCTCATTAGCGCCTCCACTGGACTGGAGTGGTGGTGGTAGAATCAATCAGGAAATGAGCTATGTAACCGTGCAACCGGTCGGCCCGCTCGAGTCTAATGTAACTGTGCAACCGGTCGGCCCGCTAGACTCTAATGTAACCGTGCAACCGGTCGGCCCGCTCGAGTCTAATGTAACCGTGCAACCGGTCGGCCGCTAGACTCTAATGTAACCGTGCAACCGGTCGGCAGCTAGACTCTAATGTAACCGTGCAACCGGTCGGGCCGCTCGAGTCTAATGTTACCGTGCAACCGACTCTAATGTAATCAAGCGGTGTCTTGGTTCTCGGCAAGTTTGAGTTATTAACCGAGCCTTGTTTCTGGTGCATCTTAGAGGATTGTTTTCACGGCAATTTACACATTATCGATGGGGAAGTACATCACATACAAATACACGTCATGTTATCTTGGTAGTTATGTTAAGTTAAATGTTAGAGAAGTGAATGTTGCTACATGGTAGCTAGGCTAGGCTGTCACAAGGAGACCGTAAGGACCGTAACCGAGGGTAGGCTACTGCATGAGTCTATGTAATCAAACGGGTGTCTAGGTTCTCGGCAAGTTTGACTTATCAACCGATAGCAGAAGCCTTTATGTCTCGTGCATTTTAGAATTGTGTTGATGGAAATTTATATGCTACATTAACAAGGGGAATGTATTAGGCCTATATCACATACAAATACACGTAATGTTATCTTGATAGTTATGTAAAGTTAAATGTTAGAGAAGTGAATGTTACAGGCTGTCACGAGCAGACCGGGCGGGCACCCGGCTACTGCCGAGACCGGGAGTCGAGACCGAATGTAACCGTTAACAACCGCTCGAGTATATAAGCAAACGGTTTGTCTAACGGTTCTCGGCAAGTTTGAGTAATTAACCAAGCCTTTTTTCTGATGCATCTTAGGTGATTGTGTTCGGAAATTCATACATTATTGATTGGGAAGTGCATCACATACAAATACACATTTTATCATAGTTATGTTAATTTAAATGTTAGAGAAGTGAATGTTAAAGGCTGTCACGAGCAGACCGGGCGGGCACCCGGCTACTGCCGAGACCGGGAGTAGCCGGGTGCCGCAGCCGCAGGCACGTGAACCGTTGACCGAATCTATAGACTCGGTTCGCCAACCAACAACCGTCCGGTTGAACCGACTCGCGTAAAAGAGCCGGTTGTCACATCACTAAGAAGTGGGGGACCAACCAATCAGCCAATCAACCATCTCCAGAGCCGCTAACAATATTTACAAGAGAAATATAAATGACAAATGACAGAAATACAAAAAGACATTATTTTATCCTTACCCGTCATCAGGTTCATTACCCCGTTTACACGTACATGGTTATTTTGAAAAAGACATTTCCCTTCGTTTGTGCCCTTCGTTTACATGCAAACGGAGAATTTGCCTCTGAAAACGATTCTTTCTAAAAACTCCAGCCAGAGTGGAGATTTTGGAGAACTGAGACAAACGGAGGTTAAGGCAGCCGAGGAAGTGAGGAAGAGAAGAGAGAGGAAGTGAATCGTTGCTGTTGTTGCTATTTTCGGGATTCTGATTGGCTAACGCAGGCTTGAGCTTCTCGCTACACTGCCAGCTACAGGTTTGACATGCTCTTGACGGCATATAGACACAGGTACGTGTAAACGAACACTTTCTGAAAACCGACAGCTGTGCATGATGTTATTTTTGAAAACGGAGAGAGTGAAAGAGCCGGCTCCAAGTGAAACTACCTCCTGGTTCTATGCAGGAAAGTGTACACTGGAGGGAGGGCCAAGGTCTGAGCAAAGACACTAAAAATATGTTTTTGCTTTTGATTTTTCATTGGATTTGTTGACAATAAGAAACGTATAGAACTAAAAAAAGTGCACCTAGTAGAGTGCAATCTCCACCAGGTGTGTCTCCCCCTCTCCCCTCACAAACAAAGAAGAGTTAAATCTCACTCAGTTGTCCCTCCTGACTCTGTAAATATAGGGTAAGGGTGGGGATTAGGGTTAATATAAGGCCAAAATATGTAGCTGCTGAACGTGGACCTGTAAACTCACCGCCCTGCGTCGCTTCACACCACTGTCCTATAACCAACCTTGCCGCAGCTGAAAAAGCTCATATTTTCCCACTCGCGTCCGGCTTGTACATCCCGGCTGCTGTAGCAGCTCTAAAGTCAAGTCGGTGGCCTTGTTAACAAAAACAGGGATTTATCTCATATCGTGCCTAACTGTTGTGGACCATGACATATCAGGTTTGGAATTGATCTGCATGCTCCAGTTCAAAATTACAACAAAACTTTTTTATGGATGTCAGTTTTTTTAGGCATACAAAGACCAGTATATAGACTGCAACAGATGAGCTAAGTCCTGTTTTTAGCCAAGCTTATTGCCGGAAAATTCCTTTTGGCTCTGATGCAGATGTTGATCACTTGCAGCCCCACCGGCCGGTTAAGGGAAGTGAGGAGTCAGCAGTCAAGAACTGCATAACACAGTCAATAGGTTTTCAAAAGTTGTAAACACTCAACAGTCAACACTGTTTTCACCACGAGACGTGATGCACATCCAGGCATCTGCTGTCAAACGCAGGCACTTTTTACACGCATTCACCAATCCTACTTTACTACGATACCCAACCTTACTTTTCACTGTGTCACAATACTCATGCTTTAGTACAGAATGTTGTCTGTGAAAGAATAATAATACGTCACATTAGTATACTAGTGCAGTGCTCGTTTAAAACGTGCCTGAACTGCTTGGCCTTCTGTATTGCTGCTTGCAGTTTTCTCCAGAACCATTGTTGTTTTGGTGGAATATGTATAAGTTCCAAAGTTGTTTTAGTCGTGCCACAGAAAACTCAGATTGGATAGATAGTCTAGCTAGCTGTCTGGATTTACCCTGCAGAGATCTGAGGAGCAGTTAACCATAGTCCTCATAAAAAATGTAGAACGCCAACACAAAGAAAGCCCAAGGCAACGGATTTCCGGCCTAAATGAGTGAAATCCAGCGGAATTTTCGATGGCTACGGAGCATTACCGGAAGTGGAACGTCGTGGATATAGACTACTACTAAATTTAGCTGACAGAGAAATGTCACTGGTTACGTTGCCGATTCAGATTTTACCCACAAAATATCACAATTGAAATATGATGCATTATTATTATTATTAAACTACCCAGCATGGTATTAGAGTTGAAAGCTCCACCTTGAACAGACATTAAGTAAATGTAAGAACATTTGAATACAGGACTTGTACTGTGCGGTATCAATAGTTTTACTATTATAGTTTTACCTAAAAAAAGATATTCCTAAAAAAATTTACCTACCACTGCCACTGTGAGCATGACATGGCTTTGCTGCATTTCTTTCATTGTTTTTTTCATTCCGTATTATTCTAGGCCTTGGTTGGTCTGTAGAGCTGTGAGGAATCCTGATCCTGCAAATGTTTCAGCGTGGCTTAAAGTAGAGAGAAAAGAGAGTGGAGAGACATATCTTTCACAATGTGTTCATTGAAAGCACATGTGCAACTACAAAGCAGGCTTTCTAAACAGCTTCCAACAGACTTCTTTCTCTGCCTCAGAAAAAAAGCTCACCGCATTTTTTCATGTTGTTCTTGTGCCTTCATCCTCCCACTGTTCACAGCAAATGTCTGTCTTCTCAATGGGGGCAGCAGGGAAACAGAGCAGGGGAAATTTGATGCAGCAGCAGTTGGACCTGATAGCAGAGAGGAAAGCTTCGCAGCTCTTTTCTTTGCTGTCTGGTGGTGACTGGCCAGGCGTCCCTATTAGACGAGAGAAAAGGCCTTGAAAAACACACAGACGGCACAAGAAGATTACACAGCAGGTACAAGCAACAACAACAGCTCCGGAGCCTTTGTTAACTACCAGGTTGTATTGTCAAACAGCTTTCGTGTGGTCTCTCTTCATTTCAGCACACTCTGGACATTACTTTGCCAAGCTTTATGCATTGTACATTGTGATAATGCAGTGGAAATTGCTTTACTCATATGGATATCTACTTCTGAATGTGGTGCGTTTATGTGCTGCGAAAAGAGGAAGCTAGCCCGCCGGCTGTGGCTCCGGTGCTAGAGAGGTTGTCTACCAATTGGAAGGTCTGTGGTTCGATCCCTGCAGTCCCATGTCGAAGTGTCCTTGGGCAAGACACTGAACCCCAAATTGCTCCTGATGCTCATCAGGCATTGGTGTGTAAATGTGTATACAGTATACTGTCATTAATAAATAATCTTCCTAACTAGAAACAGTATATTATCATTGTGAACATTTACACCAATTCATTGATTCACAAACTAACTTGTTTTGTTGCAAACGGTGTACTAGTCCGTTTGCTGCCTTCGCAAACCAACGGACAAAAAATTACAACACTAGCACTTTAAAAGTAGCCCAATTACGCGGGGAAACTGCCGACCTGGCAACCCTGTATACAAGCTTACAGTGACATGATGATTGTGTTCATTTTGGCAGGTAAACAGAAATGCTTGCTTTTCTGTAGGTGGAAATTATCAGGAGTGAATATGCAAATAGCAAAAACACATCTTTTTCCCCATGCTGTTCTGGTCTGAGAGTTTCCTCTCAAGAATGGTGAAATGTTTTCAACTGTCAAAGTGCATGTCTCCCTGGCAGCTGGGCCTTCAGTGTGTAATTAAAACTCCAATCTGCAATCTTTGGTGTCAAAAGTCCAAATATGTTTGGCTTCAGTGGCCAGCAGTTCAGGAAGACGATGTTTAATTCTCTGGTCATAATTCAGTGGTCAGAGCAATTTGTGTGCAGCGCTGCAGATGTCACAGTCCCTTCCTGATCATTTTTTTTCTTCTTGGGTCAAATACTCATCTAAACGTGCTGGTGCCCTAGTTTAAAATTCCATTTCACATTCAATTTTCCTCCATAGTAATACATAATGGAAGGTCCGTAATTTTACTTAATGAGATAACAGTACGTACATGGATAAAGGTGGTACCCTACACATGCTGACAGTATTTGATAGTGTTGTCTGTGGTCACGCAGTGGTAGCATCCAGAATTCACAGCTCCCTAAATTCTGATTAATTCTAATCAGACATGTATATGTGTTAGTTATTCACTGTTGTTTGTGTAAAGAAGGTTAGGTTGGCAGTGAGACATTTTAAGGGCCTTTACACACATAATTTGTTCAACATAGTGTTCAAATATTGGCGCCAGCTCATTGGCCATGTCGCTTGGACAGTTTGAGCTCCTTCTGGGGACGCTGCTGACGCGATGGACAGAAACTGACGATGATCTCGGAAGCAGCAACCTTGAACGCAGGCAGTTCACCTGGTATTTAAGCCAGGAATTAAAATGGTCTTTAACTTTGAACATTACTTTGCCACTGCGCTTTTTCACCAACCACACAAAAACATTAAAAAGCAAGTTTCCTTGCAATCTTAGGTTTTCATATCACATCCCTGTATGTGAAGATCCATCACTTGTCCATGGTATGTACTTTGAAACCTTAGGTTATCCCATTTCCCTGTCTGGAAGTCATCAAGAAAGCTGCATATCTTTAGGTGCTCCCAAAAAGCCAAACTAAATTACATACATGAACGAAAAATGTCATTTTATGAGGTTCTTTAACATTAATATGAGTTCCCCCAGCCTGCCTTTGGCCCCCAGTGGCTAGAAATGGTGATAGGTGTAAACCGAGCCCTGGGTATCCTGCTCTACCTTTGAGAAAATGAAAGCTCAGATGGGCCGATCTGGAATGTTCCTCCTTATGAGGTCATAAGGAGCAAGGTTACCTCCCCTTTCTCTGCTTTGCCCGCCCAGAGAATTTGGCCCACCCATGAGAAAGAGAGAGACATCATTGTTTGCAAACAAGCAAAGTGGCAGTTGTGCAAGCCCCCCCGCCCTCTCCTCCTCAATAGCTACAAAAACAGAAATGGCACATACTAAGGAAAGCTCATTGTGGGACTGGCTCTAGTGGCTGTAATTCTGCACCAAGACTGAATGTCAGGGAAGAGACTTCAGATACAGTATTAGGGGACCACTAAGGTCTATTTAAAAGCATCCAAAGAGCACCATGTCATGGGACCTTTAAGGAAGACACTAATTTGATGACGTATTTTTTTTTTCAAACAGGTCCAGGGATCTTTTCAGTAGTTTCCTCTTGTGCTTTTAACTGTACATTATATTTTCATTTCAATTTGTTCCATTTCTTTGGCACGTGCGTGGGGCTGACCAGGCCCTGCAATACATCTTTTTCGGTAATATTTACTGGCCACATCCGTGAAATAATTACTGCCATAAAATGTTCACGGTAGCCATTTACATGTGAATTGATGTATTTCTATTGATTTATTTGTGCAAAGAAAGATGAAATATAAAAAAGAAATCAAAAAAGACTTGCCTTTAATCTACAGTTCAATTGGCAGTTGAGAAGGGCTATTATTTAAAAATTGAAAGAAATCAAATGAAAACACAATGTTTGGGTTCAGGGCTGTTCTTTTCAAGCCAGGAAAAAGCATACAATTTAAGAGAGACAGAAACTCAGAGCAGCAGAGGGGTTATGACATGAGAATGAAAGCTTTTTGAGAATGTATGGTATTTGCTAACACGTTGAAAACACCAGACCATCTTATGATGGGAACTGCCGCAACGCCAAATTGGCCCAGGTGAGTAAAGAAGGGGGGCCAATGGCCCTTTCCTTACTTCCTGCCCCTCTACTTATGGCGCCCACCCCTCTTCTAACTCAGCCATTTTGATCTCAACTACACATTTTTGTGACTGCATCTTGCACGCAGTGACAGAATCTGTCCACAGACAGACAGACAGACAGGGTTGGGGTTGGGGTTAGGGTAAGGGTAAGGGTAGGAGTAAGGTTTAGGTTAAGGGTTGGGGTAAGGTTTCGGTTAAGGGTTGGGGTAAGGGTTAGGGTAAGGGTTGGAGTAAGGTTTAGGTTAAGGGTTGGGGTAAGTTTTCGGTTAAGGGTTAGGGTAAGGGTTGGGGTCTGTGCTCTCAGCTTTAGCCTTTGTGATGTTCTTGGGTTAAATTTTACCCTTTTTTTATAACAGAAATATGGGTTTCTTACAACCAAATTGCCTCTAAATAACTTGGATGCATGTATGTACATTGTATGGAACCCATACAACATTCTTTGCAGGTAAAATTAATGATTACTTTCATTGAAATTTGATGGTTTTATTGAATTTCATATCATTTGAATTCTTTTTTAAGTGGTTTTAAAACACTATCCGGACTACACTTTGACATAAACCAGTTTGTGATTCACTCAACATCCTCTGATCTTAACTATTAGTAAAAAAAAAAAAAAAAAACATAATTTCTGCTTTTTTAATTCACAAATTAGGTATAATGTCATTTAAATTAGGTTTATTGACCATGCATTTTAAAAAGCATTGAAAAAAAGTGACAAAAATGTTTAAAAAAACGTCAAAAACGTTTAAAAAAGTACATTTTCAACTTTGACCCCAGAAAGACAAGTTCATGGTTGATGGGAATACAACACAAGGGTTAAGCTGTGAAGTAGTGGATTAAAATCACCGTTCCGACCAGTGACATGAGGATTTCCTCAGTCAAATCACCTCCATTTTTCACTTTACGTTCCTTCAACTCTTTCTTAAATATTCTACCTCTCCTCCACCCTCCTTTTTTGGGACTAGTAGTTGTCACCTCATTATGTGCTGCCTAATGTTGCAGGTAATTAGTCGAGTCTGTCTCTTGCTGGAAAGTAAAGAGAAGCAGAGCCAGGCGGAGCTGCGAGAGGCCCACTGACACCATCTTCAACACTTTAATATATGCTAATAGAAAAGACATTTATCTGCATAGTTTTACATAAGAAAGGGGCCATCTGTCTAGGGTTTTTAATAATTTTCTTGAAAAAATGTCAGAGAAAGTCATAACTTAGCTGTTACGCAGAATAACATTTGCACTCTTATCTTCAGTGGCCGTGATCTATTTTAAAAAGTGATTAATTAAAGAGTAGTGAAAAAGAGGAGGCAGGGAGATGGGGCGAATTCAGAGCAGTGTGTGATGAGAAATAGATGACCTCTATCAGAATAACTTTAGGGCAGAGGGTCATTCATTAGGCGCTGCATGCATCAATAAATCAATGTCAGATTAACTGTAGTACCTTGCTGTAATTACTGTACACAAATGGTGGACATGGTTGCAGTCTCATTTATACGCCAAAGATCTTTTATTTAGTGCTTTGGTTTTTTCCAAATTCGGACCAAATGCTTCCCGTCCCCAAAACCTGAGAGGTATTTACAGGTTCAACATATGTTCGCATCTAAATATGACGATAAAGAGACTTTTTGCATCAATAACAAACGCCAAAGGCTCCTGACCAAGCGTGTTTTGTTTTTTTTGCATAAAGAACAATGATTTGGCAGGTGTTTTCACTTTTATGTAGAATATAGATTATGTTTTTAAAGGCTTGCATTAACAAGACTCGCCATCTTGCTAAAGCTAAACAAGCTATCTGGAAAATAATGGCTTAGCAAGAAACTTTGGTCTGGACATTCAATTTTTGATTCAAGTGGCAAACATGACAAACAAATCCCTCATTTCTGTCTGGGAAACAGATATTCATACCTGCTGTTTCATTTCATATGGATGAGTCCAATTCTGTGAGTTCATGTCTGAACACTTTCCCATCTGTTGCTATTTCACATTCAGTTGTCAGACATAATATAACTGCGCCCCAACAACGTTAAGATCAATGCATAATTGAAATGAATATTTCATTTATTAAACTTAAAACAGTGAATCGGCTTATTAGAGATACAGTATTCCCACTGCCCAATGCCCACAGTTATCACAAACGGCTGAACAAAGTCTACATTTGACGTGTCTGTCACATGTTGGGAAGGAAATTGTGATGATCAGTGATCAATTCATGTTGTGGTAAAGTTTGGATTTCCAAAGCGACGCTCCAAAGTCTACACTATGTCAGGTTAAAGACACAGGTACACAGTGCACGGTGCACACTGAGTGAGAAGCCGACGTATGTGCGTTCTTGTCAGGCCATGGACTCATTAAAGTGAGGTTTAAAAGACTGCGCCACAGTCTGTAACATGCAGCCGCAGTCCTACCGCACATCAAAATCATCACATAAAAGATGGTCGAGTAAAAACATGAAACACCCATATTCACCCCTTGAACACTGGTGTTAAATTTCTCTTTTAAGTAGCTTCAAAGTTGGAAAATGTTTTTCATACTCAAGGACACATATTCACATCAGCTTGAGACACTTCAATGAAGCTGCCGTATATCATGCGTCATGCTTCAAATGAAAACTTTCTTTACAGATACTTTTATTTACCCTTTTCCAAGGAATTCAGCAGTCTTTAAAAACCGTCCTATGTTAAAATTCTTGAAGTACTCAGAGTCTATGTTTGCATTCAGACAAGAAACCAGGTTAACCTAACTAGGAAACACTTTAACATGCACTGTAGTGACCTGGTTCCTGTATATCCATCCATGTATACATGCAGCAGTTCAGCAATCAGATATCTCTTCCACACTGACTGATATTAACTGATGTTTTTACGTCTTTATTTTGTCAAAGCATTTGGATTGACACCTTCATGAGACTGAAATGTGCCTGAAGGTATCTGTGGAGCTGCGGAAACGAAAAAGGTTTTTTTGAACTTTGAATGCAATTATATTGAATACAAGGAAGCATCTTTATAGGAGTGACCCCAAATAGTCGAATATCCAATGCTTCGAACGGTGTAAAGCCCAGTTTAGACTAAAGATGTGCGCTGAGACGAGTTGAAAATTGCAACAACTTGCAACACACCGGTCTATAAGCTTCAGCCAGCCTCCTTCCAATACTCTGCCAGTCAACAGTTTGCTACATAGACATAAAATTGAATTATCTATCATTTTAATTTCTATAGTTATGAAAAGAGGATCATGCCATTTTGGCTATATGTGGGTGCTCAACAGCCTCTTATGTTATAAATATCAACATATTGCTATAAATAAAAATGTGACAAGAAAGAGGCTTTTTAATATATATATATATTTAAAGTGCATGAATAAATCTAACTGCCCCATGACAGATTTAAGTTTCACTTTCCATGATCCGTGACCAACGGTACCCCCCTCAACAATCTGCTTCTATCATTACAGTGATAGTCCTGCACACCCACACCCCATATACACCTGGCATTATAATGCGTCTCGTATCCAGATTCTATCTAGATGTAATTTAACTAGATTCCATTTACACCTGGTATTAATATGTGCCGCACCGCTGCACGCTAGCCACAGCACACTGCAGGACGGAGAGACATGTTCCATAGGTCCGCTGTTTGAAATCCAGTTTCACAAATATGCTTTTTGTCCAACATTGTTAACTGATTCAGAAATCCATGATTTAACATGGTATATCCACCTCTTGTGAACAGCCAAATCAACCACATATGCAATACATATTTTGGGCTTTTTACATCAGACATTTTGGCAGCTGAACACAGATGTAACATATCAGTCCAGGGGCGTGTAAATAAAGCACATAATGTAAGCAACTTAATGCATCCATGTATAGTTGCATTGATAAGTTAAGCACAAGTGCTCTTGAAAGTTGCTGCTACAGCACAAAGTAAAGTAGTTACACAAGCTAAGAACATGACGTTAGAAAGAGAATTGCAAATTGACAGTGTAATATAGTGTCAGATCATGTCATCTCATGAATGTAGACTTTGGGAAATGCATAGTTTCCTATGTGAGGCTGTCGACATGTGTTTAGTATTGTCTGTGATAGGGAGCAGAACATAGGAGACAAAAGCTGGAATGAAATGAATTAAAAGATGCAAAGGGACATGTGAGGTCAGCAGAACCAGCGTCTTGAGGCTGCATTAACGTCTTATTTAAAATGAAGTGTTGGGAGCTATGACAGTGCTGACCTGCATTGTAGTCTCACCAGCTTCATGGAGCAGTAAATCTAATAATTCATGCTTCTTTGGTGGTTGAGCAGTGACTTAGCTCTGACCGTGTTTGGGAGGGGGTCACTGTTCATGATGCTGTAGTTCCTGTTACTGCAGGCTCCACAGTGTCTAATGGAGTCTTTTCCATCTGACTACCTTAAACTGTTTCACTCTCCTCTTCATGTAACAGTTCACGTACAGTGAGCCTCAACTCACTGAAGTGTGTGGATTGTACTGACTCCAGTAAAGACATATGGGAAGGACTTACGTTCATTGTAACGTTCATCTATTGCTTTAATTACAAAACCAGACGAATAGTATGTAGTCTCACATTGCCAGACCTATATCTATATATCAATATATAGCTCTGTGGATTAAGATATGGCTACACCACAGATGCATTCTGGGATAGGAGAAAAAAAACGCTCTGGGTTGTTGGCATTGCTTTAAACCAGCCAACGTCAACTGGCGGCCCGCGGGCCACATCCGGCCCGCCAAAGCTTTTAGTCTGACCCGCAGAATAATCATGAATTCACAAAATGTAAAGAGGAAAAAAATGCGTTCTGTTATTTATCATTTCAAACATTTAGAGCAAAAACCCAGCCCCCTGTATTTGCATCTCTATTCACATGCTGGGATTTTGTACAGCGATTCCCGAGCTCCACACACACAGATGAGCCGAGATGTGTGTGCGTTAAAACACACACACACACCGCTGAGCCGAGACGTGTGTGTGTTAAAACACGCAGCACCTGACTGGGAACGATACAAAGAGGGCAGATGAACTCACGCTAGTCTCGTTACTGTAAGTAGGCTACAATAAAACCTTCGTGAGTAGAAAGTCAATACTTATCAATGCACTCACCTGTGTCGGCATAAAAATGTAGAAAGCGATATTTCAATCTGCTCAGTCCACTCTTATCCACCGCGCTGTTTTACGCAAACACAGCTCTACTCTGCAAATAACAAATTTTTACAAACAAGCTAAAACAAAAGCTGTCGGTTTGTAGTCTAACTGTTTATCTTAGTTTGCCGGGAATCTGGAAATTTGGACAACGTCTTGTAAACCTCACTGTTGGCTGAACAAACCAAACTCTCCGCTAGAGCTGTAAATCTATGGAGGTATTATAAGACCAAAACAAATACATGTGGCTACTTAATATGCACGTGAATGATGATGCTGGTTGTATTATTTTGCAACCTGACAAGCACTGTTTCTTTCTGCAAGCATTTTCCACCAATCAGGACGCTGCTTACTACAATAATGTTTCCATAATCGCAGACTTTAACCATCACTCCTCAGTGAACTGCCTCCTAGTCTGAGATCATTTTCTAGTTAAAGAGCCATCATCGTTATCATTATGGATTATATATGGATATTATTATCATTATGTTTTTTAGGAGTTTGCTCACACTAATACATCTAAAGAAATATAGAATTAATTCAGTAAGAAAGTGAAAATTGCGAACAAAAATAGGCGTATTAGGTTTAAATTAATTTTATTTTCTTTATTTGAAAGTCCGGCCCCCAGAGTGTCTGCGTAGAAATATTCTGGCCCTTGGAAAAATCTAGTTGATGACCCCTGCTTTAAACCGATCACAATCGTCTTGGGCGGCGCTGAGCTCCGGACGCAGTGACGCTGGCTCTGCTAAATAGCCTCAGGAAGGATCTTGTTTTGTTGGAACAATTGCACCCCCGCAAAAGAAAACGCCACATACAATACTAAATGAAGTTAACTGTTCACACAATACAGTAACGTGAGCTATTTAAATCAGCTGGAGACATGGTTAAACCTCATTGGCTCTTAGCAGTGCATCGCCGTGTGCAATGTTAAAGAAGGAGACTCCATGGAGCCCCAACATGCATTAAAGTTAGTTAGCACATTGTAATTTTTCTTCCTTTTTGTTTCCAAACTCTTTTATTAAACATCCCTTTTGAAGATTATTAATATGCGTTGGTTGGCTGATGATCAATGTTTTGAGTGGAATGGCTTTCTATCGGATCAGACACCTTAGTGTGTCTGTGTGTGTGTTGTTGGGACATCATGTAAACAGTAGCTGACAGCCCATATGAGAATGCGCTATTTAATATCGTGAAATGCGCAAGCCTCTAATTCACACATCCGACCATGAGACCCCATGCTGTCCGAGTTCATTCCTGTCACCGGGACGTGCACTTTTCCCAAACACTCAGGGATCTGAAAGCATCTGATGGGTGTATTCAGCCATACGGCCGTTGATTCTGAAACCCTGTGAAAAGGGCAGAACAAAGATTGGGACCCGGACTGAGCGCAGAAAACAGACGGAAAGCAGCGTCTCGATTGGTTGTGGTCAAGCATGCAGACGAGCCGTAACCAACAGCTGGGAAAAATGCAAATGGTCAATTTTCTACCTATTGCTCCCATTCTGCTGTTGAAGTGAAGGAGCAGATGCATTGTGAGTGTGTGCCTAATGAGATCACTGATAGGCCTTCAGGGATAGAATCACACACACACACACACACACACACACACAGACACACACACACACACACACAAGAACTGAGAGGAAAGTAATGTAAACACTAGGGATTAATATTTTTCAGTAACTTAATTTGAAAGGGTGTGCATAAGACTGACACGACAGCGTCATAATTATGACATGACACCTGTCATTAACATGAAGTAGCCTTTTTTAATGTCCATGAATGTTGCCATTAAGTGTCATTCGGTAAATTATTTTTAACACTTGACACATAACACAAATGCTAACAATGCTAACTTTGCATGAAAAGTGTCATAATTTACTGAATGACCCTTAATGACAACAGTCGTGAACGTTCAAAAAGACTCCATGTTCATGACAGGTGTCATGTCCTAATTATGACGGTGTCATGTCAGCCTGATGCACACCCCTACAAATTTTCTGTACCAGGAGCAGAAACACACTTCACACAATTCACTTGTTTTCAGGTTTAACTCAAACTACAGTCAACATGCTTTGGTCATATTTCAAGCAAGTAATATGCATAAACGTAAGGGTTCCCACCCTGACTGCTCTAGTGTCATAAACCTACACAGGACTAGTATTAACTGGGCCCTCAAGTGATCTGTAATAATTGTGGAGGTAGTCTATGATCTTAGACTTACCTACATTTATGAACAAAAACTTTGCATGCAACTTGAACTTCACTGTGAAGAATCTGAAATGCAAAGTTGCTTGTCCGCATGTGTCTGATAAGAACAGCCTTACGGAAGTGATATTTGACCATTTTTCATTGAATAAACAAACAAAATCCCCTAAAGTCATTTTGTGTTTTCAAAGTCATTCTATCAAGCCCAGATGGATTCCATATCCTGTCACCGGGAATCCTTTGTGTATTGTGGGGCATATTGTGATACTGCAGTCAGAGCGGAGCTAAGATAATGCTATTAGCTAAAGTTACTGTGTTGACCTGGCATCAGTAAGTTACGCACAAAAGCGTATCAGACACTTAGAATAACCTTCCGAGCCTGTCAGTGGCAAGAACAGCACTTTTAGTGGAGGAACATTGACGATGCACATTTGTCCTATGGGGTTAGTTGCAGCCCGGAAAGTAGCTGCCCTTTGCAGCGTTCTCGCTTAACCCGCGAATTTCAAATGCATGGGAAAATAGGCTCCAGGTTGAAAATAAAGAAATTCCATGAAACAGCTCTGTGTATTACACACTGTCCGCGTCCTATATACAACGCAGGCAGGTTACATCTGCGCTTGTCACAATGTGAACGACATGCACGGCAGAAAGTTTCCTGGTGGAACTACTGCTTGAGAACTTTGGTTCCACATTAGTTGCATTGATCTTCATAGGCTACAAAATATAACATGCTAAAAGGGGTCGCCAAATATACTTTGGTGGCCATTAAGGCCCGAGTAAGGTCTGTGCCTGGGTAACATTGACATATTTTCAGTATGCAGGCAATAGATGTTCTTTACCCCTGTGTCTGCCCCCCCTCTAGTGGCAAAAAGGCCCCAGGAATGTGACTAGAATGCCTCTGCAGAGATCCGGGCCAAATGAGATAACTGTTTTTTATTTGGATTTAGTTGCATTGAGTCCAAAAGCTCTCAGTGTAACAAACAGGTGGGACATGTTATGTAGCAGAAAACAGCTGGCTGAAAATGGTTTTCATGCATTACTTATGTATATGTTTTCAGGAGCAATCTCAACTCTTAAATAATGTAGGTGAGCTATGTAGAGCTCAGGTCGGACGTCAGGACTGGAAGTCAAGACAAATGTTGGTGATGCTACTCCTTTAAAGGGCAAGGTACCTTATCTGTGATATACAAATATAGCGTTACATTGTGTTTGATGATTAGGTTCTTGTTGCATTGATATAAATACCTCTTCTGCACTTTTCCAGCCAGCAGAGAACACAAAAGGCCAGGGCCGGAGTGGGACTCATTTTCAGCCCTGGAGTTCCATGCCTTAGACCAGGTGTCAAACTCATTTTAGTTCATGGGCCACATAGCCCTAATTTGATCTCAAGTGGGCCAGAGCAGTAAACCGCTCCAGAACGATCAGAAACTTTACCTGCCACAGAGTTTCTTGTCGGCTTGATGTTGGCAAATGCACGTTGCTTCTGAAAAAAATAACGTTACGGACCCGGTAGTGAGGGGTTATAATCCGAGATTTTTTTTTGAATTTCTAAGATTAAAGTTGTAAATTAACGGCAAAAAGAACTTGGATATTCTCGGAGATTAAAGAGGTAAATTTGGAATTGGAATTAATTACTTATTAGTCTGCAATTTTCACACTTTGCAAAGTCATCCAGTGGGACTGATTGGACCATTTGGTAGGCCGGTTCTGGCCCACGGTCCGTATGTTTGACACCCCTGCCTTTGACTCTCAATATTCACTCAATGAGCAACCCTACCTGCCCACTCTGTGGAGTTATGGGCTCATAGTGCTTGGCTCTTCACTGTCACTGTTGTCACACAATGTCTATATGTTGGTCTCAATTCCAAGTATTCCTTTTGGCTTGAAATTTTACATTTGCATTCACATGAACTGGGGTAAACGCTCCATATTCATGCAGCATCTTGAACTATGTTAGCCTGTATGGGACATACAGGACATATTGCTCCACCTTTCGCGTTTTCGCTGTCACATGATAAACTCACAGGTGCTGCTAATGCTGCTAATGGGTATCGTAGCTTCCCGGCCCCGGCAAGTTTGAAGAAGGAAACATGGAGGACCACACGTATTCAAAATCCAAATTTCAGGAACAGGAGTCTTCTTCTTCGCCCAGAAAAAGAAAAAGGATATTGAAAAGAGCAAGAGACCAGGTTTTTGAAGCGTGAAGGCTACCGTAGCTGTAATACGTACTTACTTTGAACTGCGTGGTGCGAGAGAGTTGATTGCGATATATGATCTCAACGCTAGATGGGAGAAATTCCCACACATTAGACCTTTAATGAAAAAGTTGCTCAGTTTAGCACATCTGGTCACGTCACTTTCTGGAGCTTTCCGTTTTTAATTGTCGCCTTTTCAGCACAGTTTTTGCGCTTTTTTATTATCAGTTTTAATAGCTTCTTTTTGCTCGCATGTCATGGTCACATCCTCCATCAATCACCGCTGACTGAAGTGTACAAGGTGATGGTTTGGCAGTACTATGACTGAACACTGCCGGCCCTTGAGTCCAATAAAACAGACCGCTCCCAATTAGCCAATCTGGGCCTGCGTGTGTGTGTGTGTGTGTGTGTGTGTGTGTGTGTGTGTGTGTGTGTGTGTGTGTGTGTAACAAGGGATGGTGGTAACTAATCAGCCCTGTTGGTAAACACTTGAAGATTGACAGCCAAATCTGGGAGAATATAATCCACTGGGTTTAAAGGCTCAGGCTTTTCTTAGCATACAATTTGAAGAGTGCAGTGGTGTAGATCACAATTAAACCTCTCTTTGGTGTGTGTCAGAAAAAGTGTGTGTATCTCTATGTGTTTTTAAACATAAATGAGAAGGTGACAGTCCTCTTTAGGAGTAGTGATGTTACAGCTAGGGAAAGGGGAAGCACCATAACAAACCAGTTGGAATTAATAATTCAATAATTTAATAACAAGGAACTTTTAGCGACACAAAGAGACAAACTTAAAAGTTCAAACCATTTGAATCAATATGACCTAAAGAGGACTGTGTGTGCCCTATATGCTATAATAGTATCAGGAATGTTATTTATGTGACTCATTTCAACAAAATACTAACTTTTCTAATAATAATAATTCTAAATAGTATTATTTCTATAACTTGGTGTGGATGTGCGCTATCAGATGTCAGGTTGTGTGTTGACTGTTGAACTGCCAGCCACATTCTTATACAGCAGCAGTCAGATAATGCTGAAGAACAGACCAGCTGCTTAGTTGGAATGTATGTGGCCTGAAGAGTTCAGTAAAAAGTGTTCACTCATATCAAAGCCTCAAATGCAGATATTATTATAAGCAGATATATTTTTTGGCAGGAAACCCATTTATAAATTGAGGATCAAAAGAGACTGCATAAACCTTGGATTAGCCACATCTTCCACTCAAAATGCAATACAAAAGCTAGAGGTGTAGCAATATTGATTACTAATATAATTCAATTTACAGCCTCAGATATAAAATCAGACCAGTATGGAAGATACATCATTGTGACAGGAACCTTATTTCAAACTCCATTTTATGCTTCCAACTGGGACGACGTTGAATTCATGAACAGACCTCTGTCTTGATTTAAACACCCATAAACTTATTCTCAGTATAAGTATTCTCAGAGGGGATATAAACTTTTTTTCTTAATCCATTACTTGATTGTTCCCATCCCCAAAAAAAATTGAACTATATCCAAAAGGATTTTGTCAGCGTTTATGGAAGATAATGGGTGTGTTCAGATTCAGAGTGATTCTTTATTGTCCTCAATCTGTACACATTTAACACTTTAAAACAAATAGACTACTATAATGTGATCAGTACAATCTATTGGGACTAATATAGCCTTGCTATAAAAATCATCTTCAATTGGGTAAATATGATCGATACAAGATGATGTGTGATGTTCCCCTTGTTGTTAGTACTTATTCTTGTCGGTCGTGTCACCATTTGTTTCAAACAACATGCATCGCTTATTGTAGCTAGTTAATGTTTTAAGGCATCATTAGGTAGCTTGGGTAAACCCTGACGAACTTGAGATTTGCTCTGCAAGTCAGTCTGGTGAAGAGCCCATTCCAATGTCCCCAAAATCGAGGCACCAATCACAACCGCTGAGGCAGGCTTTACACCAATCACAACTGTTGAAGCGGGCTTTACGCGACGACGATAGCACAGCGACGGCGAGCAGCTTTTTGTTTACATTCAACATGACGGCTACCGAAGCGCAGCTTCACCCGAATCGTTGGTCTGATTGGTTGGACTATCCAATGCGCCCTGAGGCATTTGAGCGGCATCCGTTGGTGACGCCCCTTTTGAAATGAACTGTCAATGAACCTTTCCCAGACCCACTCTCAGTTACAACTGAGAAGGGTCTGGTGTCAACCAGGCTAATCATTAGGTAATAGCCAGTCAATATTTAAATTACCTGTAGAAAACAACTTCCATATTTAATTCACATACTTAAACTAGTACTATACTACTATACTCACCAAGAGATGGTGACTCGAGTATGAGACTCAGACTTGTGTCACACAAGTGACTTCAGACTTGATTTGAGACTCGTCCTCAAAAGACTTCAGACTCAACTTGGACTCGAGATGCGGGACTCGAGAACATTCTTTATTTTTAGGAAACATCTGATGAGCTGACCGTAACCTATAACCTACCTACGAAACACGTAATATGTAACATATCTGCTGCGCACAGTCACACATGAGAGAAAACAACAAAATGTCAGCCGCACCGGCAGCTGCTGTGCCATTCATCAGAAGAAAAGCGTTGAAAGACATGAGGCTTGACTTGGACCCTAGCTCAAAGTCTTGAGACTTGACTTAGACTCTAGCTCAGAGACTTGAGACTAGACTTGGACTATAGCTCAGAGACTTGAGACTAGACTTGGACTTTAGCTCGGAGACTTGAGACTTGACTTGGACTCTAGCTCAAATACATGAGGCTTGACTTGGACTCAAGCTCAGAGACTTGAGACTTGACTTGGACTCTAGCTCAGAGACTTGAGACTAGATTTGGACTCTAGCTCAGAAACTTGAGACTAGACTTGGACTATAGCTCAGATACTTGAGACTAGACTTGGACTCAAGCTCAGAGACTTGAGAGTTGACTTGGATTCTAGCTCAGAGACTTGAGACTTGACTTGGACTAGAGACTTGTGAGCATTTCTGCTAGCATCTCACCCATAGGTTTTACATAATTACAGTTTGAGCTGGGTGGTTGTATCAGTGGGATATCTGGCCATAATAATTTCTGATCATGCACCACTAATATTCTCTCAATAAATAACAGAGAACTGCTATTACCGTCTCAGATAATAATGAGACAGAGGGCCATCAGTTTAGGTGTCTCATGCTTAATCCCTCAAATGAAACCTCTTTTTAAACACAGATAAAGAACCCATAGATTCTACATCGTACCGCCACATTTCACTCCTAAATCAAGAACAAAGAATTATAGCCAATCATTTTTTGCCAATTCTTTGCCAGTTTTAGTGCAAGTCTCAAATCTGTACTCCCAAAAACAATTTCATTAGACCAGACAGGCTTTATTAAAGGTCGACAGTTGTGCTCCAATATTGGGAAAGTTATAGACATAACTCATACATGGAAAGTAAAGTTTGGATTATTATTTAAGACATGAACTTTTAAAAAACTCCCAGGAAAGGGCACGGTGAAGAGCTCAACACAATACTTGCAGAGCCTTCCCTCTCTGCTCAACAGCCTTGTCCTGCATTAGAGAAGTATACAGTTAAACCAACCACAGAGCTGACAGAACAATGACCAGCACTTGGCCAAACATTCAATTTGTCAAAAACACAATGCAGATTATTGTATTAAATGTTATATAAAGTGACAGTTTCAGCAAATATGACAAAAAGTAATTTTCATAAAAGTTACCTACCGAACTTTTAATGGTTGTTAACATACATGTTGTTGAATTGAAAAAAGAAGCGAAAAACTAAACGTATACATAAAGAATGCAACCTGTGGTGCATTATTTCTTTTCATTTCTAATGTCCCCTTTTTGTTTTCTGCTGATATGAAATTCCATTAGCAGCAGAGGTGTCTCCTCTGTCCCTCCCTGTTTTGTCTTCTGACTATCCTTTCATTTCTCCCTCTCCTTCCTCTGATGTGACTGGCAGACTCTGGAACATAATTAGAATTGGAGACCTTTATGGGTTGTAAATACGTTTTTCTTTTTTTCACACTAGCCAAGCCACAGCTGAAATCAGGCTTTTATGATTCATTTCAATTGAATTTATAATGTCAAATCACAACAGGAGTTATCTTAGGACACTTTACATATAGAGTAGGTCAAGACCACACTCTATAATTTACAAAGACCCAACAATTTCCTACGAGCAAGCATATGGTGCAACAGTGGCGAGGAAAGACTTCCTTTTAGGCAGAAACCTCGGACAGAACCTGGCTCTTAGTCGGCGGCCATCTGTCGCTGCCGGTTGGGACACAGAGACACTCATTCAAATATAGAGAAATATGATTCATAACAATTACAGCAGTTGACGAACAGTTGCAATTATAGTAACAATAAAGATAATAGAACTATGACTAGAAATAGTAGTAACAGCAGTGCAGGGCGTAGCAGGGCGTGGAGCAGGACCACGGCAGAATGATGAATCCTAAAACATACAGTATGTGCGTGTGAATACCACCACTTTAAGTAGTCGTTTGCATTACTATATGTTCCAAAATGTGATTTTTTTTTAAAGGATAATAAATCCCCATGCAGTGGGCTATAATGTTCAGGTAGTAGCTTTGTGTTTACTTTTGGGACTCTATGACAGAGATTCACATAAAATTATGTTTGTCATTTCAAATCATTATTTGGAAAGCTATATCAGTCTCCTGCTGTTTTCCCCAATACACCATATTGGCCCCAATATAAGATGAGCCTCATTATGAATTTACCTCTTTTTTAAGACTCATTTTGACAGACCCATTTTGTTTTTAGAAAGAAAATCATTTTATTTGAAAATTATGATAGTAAAAACTAATTGAATAAACCAAGGTAGGATGTTGTTGTATCATTTTTTAAATAAAATCATGTTTTCAATGTCTGTCTGGACTTGAATTAGGAACCGGAGTTTGGCCGGTTCAAGTCCCGCACGGACCACGGTACACTGCCATGGTACCCTTGAGCAAAGGCACCAAACCCCTAACTGCTTGGAGCCCCCTCACTCTGACATCAAACTTAAAAAGCACTTTTTGTAAAATTGCGAAGTTTAAAAAGTAAAAATTATCAATGAAACACATTATTCTGAATAAATGATTTAGCTATTAGTGCAGCATGCCTCACAGTAGCTAAGCTAAACTGGTTGTCTAGAGATTTTTTAGTAAATATGGTGTGGGCTGGCCACTACCAAATAGGACCACAGCAGTTTGACTTTGCGCAGCTATCCTATGCTTTGAGGACACACTTGAGCACGGACAACCAGGGCCTGTGGGAAATCCTATTAGTTAATCACTATTTAAAAATAGACTTCAGTGTGGCATTAATCCACTGGGTGTGAAAGTGAAGCCAATGCAGAAGCTTCTTAATCCCAGCATTCTATGTAATTTCGAGCAGGGGGGCGACTCCATTGGTTACAAAAAGGTCTGTTTCTGTAGAAGTCTAAGAGAAATGAGCCTTCTTCTCACTTCTGGCTCCAAAAAAAAACAAGGCGGCGATGGCCAAATGCCAAACTCTCGGCATCAAAACCAGTAGTCCACAAACCAATTGGTGACATCACTGGTGCTATGTCCATTATTTGTTATAGTGTATGAGGTAAATATTCTCCCCAGCTGTTGGAGACAAAAAGGTTGTCTGATATGGCAGGGCTAAAGATAGGCCAATTGCTGAGGAACACAGTGGCATTGTTAAAAAAAAAAAAATAGTCTGACTGGCCAAGAAACAGATCGACCATGTCAGACTGGTGGTAAACAACCCAGCATTTTATCCAAAAGAATTATTCTTAATAATTATTTGGAGCTCAAAGTCTGATCATCTGACAGGAGGATCATAGAGATCAATCACAGAATGAATACATATATGTAATCACTGTGTGCAGTGCTTATTAAGAGGGCTTCAAGGTTGGCATGACTGACAGCTTCTTCCTAATGAATCACACATCATTAATCTGAGACCCCCTGAGTCCAGAGGCTCTGACAGGAGAGGGGCACTCAGTGCTTGCTCTTCATCCGGTGTTGTCAGTTGAGCTGTTTTCAGTTTATTAAGGTCAGAATATGACTTGATCAAATATGACATACACTGAATTAGCATTCATTTTACCAAGCAAACATGAGGACTTCCTGACCAATATGAGTGTTATTTACTAGAGAAATAAAGTGATTGAAGCCATGTGATGTGTGAGGTGGAATTATGAATTTGTGTGCAAAAAACCTGTTTTGTTCTCCATGGCATCTGCTAGGCTCTGGTTCTTCCCTTTTTTGTGTGTTTCCCTGTAACTTGCAAGAAGAGTTATAGCATAGGTGGATTAAGGCCATATTTGGGAGGGCTTTCTTTTGTATAACCCAAATGTTTTTGTGTATTGTGCAAAGGTTTTTGTGCAGCTTAATTTAATAGCAACCTCTTTTATCCTTGCTACTTCGCAACCTTGGTTATGTACCGTTTTCTTGGATCCAGCCTTGTGTTGTAGGAGTGTAGCTCATTTGGAGAACAGCTCAGTGCATAGCCAGCACGTAGTGTGTGTGCGTGGCCACTGTGTGGTTGAGCCAAGTGAGAGAGAGAGAAATAAAGAATTACGGTGAATGCAGTGTGAGTGATCAGAATAGAAGAGAGTTTATCGGTGAAGTTATCAGGTCGTAGGGAACGTACACTGCGGGTTGCAGTTTGTGAATGAATAAATGCTGCAGCTCCATCAAAACCAAGAGAAGATTCCTGTGTCTTGTTTCCTAGCTGATGGGTGGAGTGAGGGGGGATATTGTTGCTGTCTTCAACATCAATGAAGCAGTTAGTAACCTTGTGTATGAAATCCCATGCTAATTTGCAAGGTGTACTGGTGGGAACACCTGGGAGGTGCATTCAAATGAGGCAGCGGTATTTGTTGGTATTTTTATTGGTAAAATGACCTTACACTTTGTGCTGAGAATGGTTGTCCCAGGACTGCATCTCTTTCCAAATTAAAATAGAGTTTTAGTTCAGCAACAAAGTTATTGATGTGACGGGCCACTGTGCCTGTGATCCTGTCCTTGTCTTTGTGACTGATTGACTATAGAAAATGAACTGGAGGTGTACAGTGCAATGGCAGGTGTATCTGTCCAGAGCTAAGTCATGGCCAAATGAAGTTTCAGGAGGTTTCAGGAACCATGTTCTTTATTTTCTGAACCCAATAGATGGCGCTCTCTGTTCAACAAAGGGTTGAAACCACAATGAATTGCAATTCTTTATGCCTTTTTTGTATAACCAAAAGCGCTACAAAATAAAGACAATGGTTCGTGACGCTTCGCTGATAGAACTCAAAGAGGCACTTATACGTCTCTGAAAACTAAGAGACATAAAGCTATGTGAGAACGGGCAATATAGGCTGAACCAACACTAACTAACACCTCATTATTCCCCCATGAAAAGAGTTACTTTAGGTTTCCAGCTGGTTTACATTAAAATAAAATCTGATGTGGCAACTCTGTCGATTCACGAAACATAAAGAGCGACCGATTGAGCCGTTAATGACAGTAACGGATTATCATGACCACGGGCCCAGGACACAAAATCGGAATGGGTCCCCCTCAATCCCCTACCCACACACACACACACACACACACACAAGTAATAGCCTAAACGTCCACTATCGCAAAGAGAGCACAGGGCTTTACAGCGCATCACAGTGAAACACACAATCACACAAGGGTACAGATATGTATACAAACCAATACATTAAACGTGGTGGATTACCATCTTGAAAAAGTGTGAAAACAAATATCCTACCTACAATTAATCAAGGTTGATAATGAATATAACAGCCATTCTCGTGGTGCCACTTGTCCATTAGGCAATCGGCTGCACATGTCATTGTTAAACGAGAAAACTCGACCACCTATTCCACAGTCTCTTGCTGATTTTTACTTTGTCACTGGATATATTTCCCCACATTGCAGGATTTTTAACAATCTCAGACCAAGAATCGTCATCAGCCCCCCCTCTGCCATAGGCATGTTCAGTCACACAGGGTCAGTGGAAATCAAGGCCTGAGCCGTTTTAATTGGACAGTTCCTTGGAGCGAACGAGCTTATAGCTGCGGACTGCTTGCTAGGTTAACCAATTAACAAAAACGTGAAAGAATAAACGCCATAAGTCTAACGTTAATGCTAGCTAGCTAAAGTTATTCAAGTGTCTCCCCCATAGACTACTTTAAGGCTAAATGACAGAATTCAGACAGTTACTGTTACACAACGTAATCTTCATTATCTGCTCTACTTGCCACTGTCTTACTTTCTTTTCTCATCATCCTCCTTCTTTCTCTTCCCTTTTTCACTCCCAGAAGGATAATTCCTCTTCATTTTCGTTTGACTTACAGTAAGTTTAAATCAATTCAAAAGTTGTGGTTATCGTGCTTCTATGGAATGACATGTGGGGCCCCCTCGGGGGAGGTTTCCAACTGAGATGTCATTGCAAAAAGTGTGGTGTCCACATTTTGAGCCATTGCTGCGGAGTAAAGTTTGTTAGCGCTCGGGGGGGCCCCCTCGCGTCCGGGAGCCACAAGCAGTTGCCTGGTTTGCCTGTTGAAAAGCGGCGGCTCTGATCACACCGTGAATTAATTCTTGGCGTCGCACAATGATAGTAAAATTTATATTCATCAGATCGTTATGGCCCCCCCTGGAGCGTCAGGGCCCTGGGCACGTGCCCACTTTGACCATGCCGTAATCCGTCTATGGTTAATGATGATTATATTTTAAATATATGTGGGAAGGTGAGTTTGCTATGAGGAACAACATGGGAGCTCACCAGCAGACAACATGAAAACATGTTAGAAATCCCCAAAAGAGCAGAGAGAGTGTGCATGCTGTAAAATCCAGCGTATGAATGTCACTTTCCAACATGCCTGGGGCTGCTATTTCCTAAGCTTCCAGCCAGCCATGACTGCCACACCTGCTCAGGGTGCACCGAGCAGCATCCTGCTCCAGCACCCTGTAATGATTACTAATGTCTGATTATTTACATCATGAGCTCTCCATCAGCTCTGCAACGAGCAGCCGTGTGGAAAACACGTAACCGAGGGGGATGAAAAAAGTTTGGGTGGCATTCATCACAGCCTAATTATAGGTGTATATGGGATTTGCACTGTGCAGACGTCCAAACGTTAAATATAAAAGTCATTCACACAATCATTAGATTGTTTGGTTAAATATGTTCAGGAATACTCACTGGGTATGATGCTTACTTAACTCCTATCTGTAGACATCTGCAGAACAATGATTAACATCAGTATCAAAACTGCCTTGAGGTTTTTCTTTCTCTGCCTTTACAAAAAACAGCTCCTCTCTTTCGTTTTAGCATGTTGAACAGCAGGATCTATCACCTTTAAAGGGTACCTTCCATTTCTAAACTGTTAACACAAAGTCAGCAAATGATGAGCAGTTTTGACTGCTGTTTCTGTTCCGGCTGAAATATATTTTAATGAAATATGAAGCTGTGCACAGACGTTGACTGGTTTGATGGTGTACAAGGGTTTTCTGCTTTGACTAAAAAGTGCACATTTAGCACCCATTTAAAGCAATCCCACTATTGCATTCACAGTTTGGCTTCAGATGTTTTGAACTTTGTAACGTGCACTTGTCTTCTGCAGTTAAACTCTGCCACGCTTTACACAAAGTTGACATTCATTTCTCTAAAAAAAAACATTTCTGGGGATTTTACTGTGCTCCATTTGATATCTGTACAAGTGCAGCAGGAATCCTGTGTAGCGTAAATGCATTACTTAATACCAACATATCTATCAATAATTAGTAAGCATCAAGCATCGCTCCAAAATTATACATAAATTATAAGCAGACAAATTGGTACCAAAGATGAAGGAGAGTGATTGCCCCTAACATCGCCTATAAGAAATAATTACTTTTATACTAAACACCAGAATTTAACTTGTGTTAAATCCACCTCAGGGGACCACCCTTCGAAAAAGGGGAAAATTAATTAAATGAATTAATTTATTCTGTAGGTTGCTACTGAGTAAGTGGCTCATGTAGAGTGACCATCATGCTTTATACACACAAACCACATAATGAAGTTATTGATAAATGAAAGGGTTATTTACCTACTAACTAACATACACAACTGAAAGCACTAACATACAAATGAATACATTTGATGATGAATGAACACAATGAATAGGACCACCGTACAGAGCAGGTGAAATCAGTAGAGGATATCTTTGGCAATTACCATGAAGATTTAATACTTTATTGTCATGCAACTTAGGGGCCACCTCTTTTTGGTGTAAACGCACATATTTTGCGTTGTTTTGGCCAATCGTCCAAATGAATCCTGTAACCGCGCTGCCTGAAGACGCACTTTTTTGAAACCTGGTCCCAGGGTGAAAAAATTCGAAAACGGCGCCCTTGTGTCTTCGTTTGGACGGCGAAGACGCATACTTGCATTTCGATGATGTCATCGCCACACCCCTCGACCTCTAGCCTTAAACCTCTTATCCCACGACGACGTCTCATAACAACAATGGCGGACTACATGCTTGTGTTCCTGCTGGAGAAGATATTGAGCCTATTAGGCAGTCCTTCCAGACAAAGAGTTTTTTTGTTATTGTTGCAGGCAAAAATCCTTGATTTTATGCAACACGTTTTCTTAAAAAATGCAATGGAATATGCGGGATATTTATGCAATGAAATTGCGTGAACTTGCAAAAATTGCGGTTTGACGAAAATGATGTGTGAAGTAAATGCAACATTTTTCAACTTTCTGCTAAGATATATGGGACTTTTTTGCAACGAAAATGCTGGGATTATGAAATCATGCAAGCCCAGCATTTTTTTGCGGGAAATCGGCAATTTATGCAGCGAAAGTTTTACGCGCATGTTCCGCCACTTCTTCTCCGTTTTTGGTGAACTTCTGTAGCAGAAACAGCGCCACCTATAGGCCTGGAATATGAAGTAGCGTGTTGAGTCATTTACAAATGGATCTGTTTTGATGTTAACATTCTTGAAACGATGCCAGGGAAGACGGGGGGAAAAAAAGATTGTTTTGGTATGTGTGGACGTAGCCTTAGTTTCTAGGAATTTGGTGCAATGTGCTCATTGCAAAAAAAACAGAAAGCATTCATAGCAGGGCAGTCAATACCCCTTAAAAACACATAAAGACACATATCCAGTTGTCCCTTCGTGTCCTCCACCAATATCCCAGTCAGGACCTAGAGAAAATAACTGAACAAACTCAAGTATGATACTCCAAGGTTGTAGATTTTATGTTTTGTGATTCGCCATTCCTTTGAAAGCATCGGATCTTTGGTCTGCTCAACAAAAGAACCATAACTGTCTTCATTCAATAGAAACGATTTTTCTCTTTCGGAATTTCCCTTTCAATCTGTATCATGAAGAATATTATTGTGAGAGAATATTTTCGCTATGCTTTCTGTACTGCGACACAACAAACTCTCTCTCCAACTCGCCAGGGGTGGGGACTTCGACATTTAAGGGGAGTTTGATTTATTCGATTGCCGTTCAAATAATACATTTACATTTTTTTTTTCCTTTTGCTCTGATGCAGCCGGCCTCTATGTGTGTCGGTCACCACTCTTAAGTCTCACTTCATGTCCCTGCCAAAGCTCTCCACATCTGATTGGTTACAGGTCATGAGTAATAGCCTATCAACACCACTGAAGCTGTGGCTGTGCCACAGACGGGCAAAGGGCTCTGGTAAACGAGGGCAGCTGTTTTGAGGCAGCAGGTATTACTGAGGTTGCAAAAACACCCGTGTAGCAAAACAAGTACCTTCCTGAGACTATTTTGCTGAGGCACCGTGGCTCAGTCCGCCCGAGACGATTGTGATTGGTTTAAAGAAATGCCTTTAAACCAAAAAGTTATTCTCCCATCCCGGAATGCTGTGTGGACCTGCGAGACCTTCCTCAGCAGCGCTGTGAAAGAAGGTCTGGACATGCGGGACTAGAAAAAGTCTGAACTCGTTTGTTGCCCTGGTTGCCCAGACGTTGTGTGCTTTTGGTTCTGAGTTGCTTCAGGTGCTTGGACCTCGGTAAAGCTGCCTGCAGTTTAGTTATATATTGTATTTTTTACACACAAACTAAGAAGAATCAAATTGAAATTTCTGTTTGACTTTCAATCCAAGGCTAAATCAATCAGCTAGAATCAATAGTCTAGTTCAAATTACGGGGGACACAATGGGAATTGTAAATCGTAACTGAATGGTAACTCAATTGCAACCAGTCTGAAATGAGAATTATCATTTAGCTCCACAGCCAAAACTGGATGACTAACTTTCTCCTTCACACAAATGTGAAATACATACTGAAATAGTCTATTAGCTCAGTTGTAGTTACTTTCAAATAACCTTTGGAAATATGGAAATGACATTAAAAGAGCTTCCTCTAAAAAGCATATGGTCTTTTCTTTGTCCCGTGTTCTGGAGCCAACACCTTGCGCCCCTGCACCCTCAAACAAATGAATAAATGACAAAGTGAGGAGGAAAAAAACAAGGGAGAGAGGTAAGAAAATTCCATCTGTCGGAATCCTAATGAGGCTCTGCAAGCTGCAACTGTGTCTTTCACACCTCCAGAGGTGAAACCGTGAGATCCCCCCCCCCTCCCCCCTAAATGGCTGGGGAGACGTCAAAGGAACTGCTTTGTATTTCCACCACTGCAGGGAGGGAGAGAAAAACAAGCATGTCTCTGAGTCTGAGTCCACCTGTACACCAGGCACGGATTGGACTGTTTTTGGAATCCAACCAAGGGTAAAATATCTCAGCAGATGCCTCACTCACACCGCCTGCCTGTCATATTCACAGAGGGCAAAGGTCGGGTGGACAGCAGCAATCCAGCACAGCTGCCTCCTGTCACAGGGAATTTAATTTTCATCATGTGTACTGCTGCTCAATTATAATAGGCCACGCATGCTCGCACACCCAATCCTGAAATTCTATTTTCAATACCCAGGACTCCCCACAGGCTGAAATCTGAGACTGTATTTTTTTTTTGTGTGTCACTGGTTCTACCTGCATCGGCATGACAATATTTATCCAAAGCTTGTATTTTATGATTTCAATCATTAAGATAATACTGAATCCCTGAAGTGTGATGAGAAGCAAGTGCGTTTGGCATTCATATCAAACACATTAGATTGCATTCATATATCATGGATATGACCGGTTTTGTGCGTTCAATAACAGCTTGTTTCAAGTGAACCAGATCTGTGTAATAATGGACTGCAAAAGGCTGCGTACAGGTGCCAGGTGTTTGACTGGATGTTTCCAGTCAGTTGCCTCCATCTATAAAAAAAGCACAGTGGGAATAAACACCTCCATACATCAACCGAGCCCTTTCCCAGGACTCCCTTAGCCAGTCGTAGGGAAACTGAGCCCTTTGAGATTTCTGTCCTGATCCACAACCATGATATCTCCACAGTGGCCACATAAAAAAGGCTCTAACCAGCGGCTGTTGGCAATTATTTTACTTCTGCCTTCCAAAACTAGCCTGATCCAACACATAATTAAAAAAATTTAACCTTTTCTGCATGAATTATTACCCCGCGAGTCAGGATTGTTTTTTTCATTTTTCACTCTTCAGTAGGCACCTAAAAACAGGAAATATATATTTCATTTCATGTGTCCACTCTGGTGAACGGCATACATACATACATTGGAGCTCAGTCTCACTCAAAAGCGTACAAACAACACGGGTTTACACTTTGAAAATATGTGCAATGTGTACGCCAAAGTAAAATTGTGCGTGCAGTCGATATGTGGAGCGCTCCAATTACAGTAATGGAGACCGGTGCATTTGTAATATAATTAGACGTGGGACCGTGTAAGGAGGTTGGTTAGGGTGGCGGATGGGTAAAACACAGGACTTTCACGTGGGAGATTGGGGTTTGCGTCACGCGTTTGGCGATTTTCAGCCTTTTTTCAGATTGTTTTTTTGTTAAGCCGTTTATTAGCGTGTTTTTGTGGTTATGTGCCGTGTTTTTGTGACTTTCTTGTGTTTTTTTTTGTTAAGCCTTCCCCAATGTTTCTTCCCTAAACCCTACTGTTTATTAGCGTGTTTTTGTGGTTATGTGCCGTGTTTTTGTGTTTTTGTGACTTTCTTGTGTTACTAAAGCCTTTCCCTGCATTGTTTTCCTAAACCCAACCATTTTTCACTTCAATTGAAGCGCTCCACGTATATAATGCACGAAGAATTTTATTTTGGCGTAAAACATTGCACGTTTTTTCAAAGTGTAAACCCGTGTTATTTGTACGCTTTTGAGTGAGACCGGGTTGTACATTGAGACACAATGATCCACGAGAGCCAATCGCACAACGTAACAAGGCCATTACTGAAAATCCTGATCGGCAATTTATCTTCCTTGTTTCATGCAATTAAAATAAAACAGAGGTCCAGTGGTGGAAAGTAACTAAGTACATCTACGGTGTTTGGTGTTTTAAGCCCCCAACGTCGACTTCAAGGAAGTGCTGCCTGGAAGGCACTAGGATTAGGCAAAGGTTAGGGTTAGGGGCCTTGAAGTCAACGGTTGCAGCGCTGCCTTGAAGATGACGTTGGGGGCTTAAAACACCATCAAGCTACATTTACTCAAGTTACGTACACATTTGAGGTACTTTACTTGAGTCTTTTCTTTTCATGCCTCTTTCTACTTCTACTCCGCTACATTTCAGGGAGAAATATTGTACTTTTTACTCCACTACATTCATCTGACAGCTTTAGCTACTATTTACTTTACAAATTAAGATTTCTGCACCCAAAACACATGTAATTTATAAAATCTGATGTTTAATCATAAATGAAACTAGCCAACAATATAATGGCCTACAAGTCCAGCTGAAACGATTAGACCATTAAACACACAGCTGTTTGGATCTTTTACACTTTCTTGGCAGGATTTTAATTTTTACTTTTAATACTTTAACTACATTTTCCTGATGATACTTAGCCTACTTACTTTTATTTAAGTAACATTTTCAATGCATGGTGCCAGATTCAATGGAGCTTCCAGAACTTTTTCTGTTATTTAACAGATGTATTTCTTAGAGTGTAGAAAATTAAGTGTTTGAATGAATTTTTTTGTGGGAGGATCCCCAAAGCCACAATGTTGAAACAAAACCTATGCCCTTGGACCTCTTTATCACCTATTGTTTTTACATGAACACACAGTATTTAAAGTTGTAGAGTAGCAGGATGTGTAGCTTAAATATAACTACCGATACAGTTCATGATGTCCAATTAAGTGGACACTTTACTTCTTACATAAAATCAATATTTGAAAATTATAACCATTGTGTTTTTCCTTATTCTTTTTTTTTACTCCTGTGTCTTATAGCAGCCCGGTCTCATGGCAGTTCGTGAAATGGTCACGTTATTGAATCTATTGATTTGTGTACTGAACACGTTAATATCGTTATTTTCATTTGGTGAGCACAAATTTTAAAGCAATGTATTTCAATGGGAAGCATATTTCGTGATCACAGAACAATGACTGTAGCGAGTAGTATCGATAAGGCGAAAATCCGCACAGGGGAGGTTGGTCGGGGTGTTGGATGGGTCAAACAACACAGGACTTGACCCCGGAGACCGCGGATCGCGTCCCGTGTGTTGCAGTTCCTTTACGCGTTATTCTCTTCCTAACCACAACCGTCCCGCTGTTGTCGGCGTCTCCTGCGTGTGACGGTTCCTTTCCTCGTTCCTCTTTTCCTAACCACAACCGTCCCGTTGTTGTGGGCGGCGTGTGGCGTTTCATGTCCCCGTTGTTGCATCCCCCCAGAGCAGCCCAGTGTCACGGCAGTTCGTGAAATGGTCAGGTTCGAAAATCGTGACCTGTACACGAAAAAACGAGAACATTTGTGACCTGTACACAAATCAATAAATTTAAATAACGTGACCATCTCACGAACTGGCGTGAGAACAGGTTGCTTATAGACAGACTGGACAGATATTCCTAAAGTTCTCTCTCTTGGTTGTCATGATTTTAGTTGCACATGCAATTCATTGCCACTAGACAAACAGACAAACACACAAACAGACACTGAGCCGGAAAACATGAAACAGCCACAATAAACACAATCACACAAGACAGAAAGGACATATATAATACACACATATATACAGTATAATAATTGATATTGCAATAAAACTAAATCCTGCATGCCCCCATGACCTGTCTGTATTAAGATTCTGATCTTCTTTAGGCAGAAGTTACCAATCCACTGTGCATCATGATGAGCTGTGACTAAAACCTTTTGAAGTGGATCCTTTATCAGATGAATCCCTTGCTTTGACAAAACATATTTTCCAAGCCAGGCTAGTTTGCTGTAGTCTGATATGATGTTAAAGCAAGCATCTAATGCTCTCAGCCCTGCATGTTCCCATGGCTTCCGCTCCAGATTAGCCGGGTACTTAACATATCAGAGGTGTCGCAGGAGATTTACGTCTCCCAGAAAGCTAATCAGCTGTATACTTTATAGGTCATGTTTTTAGGCAACACACTGTGGGCTGGCTGAGGGTATTACCACGGTCTCATCTCAAACAGTTGTGATGTTCACACAGAGAGAGAGAGAGAGAGGGCGTCTGGATTCGGTGATGTAAGCCACATGAAACACACTCTAATCTAATCTGTGGCTATGGGCTGCTCCCAGACTAGAAGATGTCACTGTCAGCATCAACGCTTTAACCCTGACTCGGAGTCAGACTTGCATCCAGATCAACCAGATGAGCCGGGCTATCTTTTGAAGACATGATCAATCAAACAGAACAGACAGCAGAGTGGCCTGGTGGTCAGAGAGAGGTACGTAGATTTGTCCCCCTCAAAAAGTACGATTGGTTTTTGGGAGACTAAGTCCACTTTGTCACTTTTTTTTTTTTCACATTTGTTGCTTTTTTCCAACATTTTTGTAGTTTTTTCCAAAATGTTTTTGGTGCTTTTTTCAAAGTTTTCTGCTTTTTTGTGTGACATTTTTGAAATGAAATGTCAACATTTTCAGAAGTTCACTAACTGAGCAGCTTCCTATGACTTTTATTAAGGCCTAAAAGAAAATGTTCTGTGTTTTAACTGTAGCTACACACACAATTTCTGTAATGAGCTGGCAGAACCTTTTCTGTTATTTTACAGCTTCATTTCTTAGAGTGTAGGAATATAAGTGTTTGGCGCTTACATTCCAGATCAGCAGCGTTTTTTGTTCATGCACAATCAAACAAAACATGCAAGAATCCTCTTTCCAATAGTCTGGATATGGTGCCACTTGGCCAGCCACGCCAAAACACTTATTTATGAACTTCAATATTGAATGGAAAATAATCTCAAAATAAAATAGCACAACGTGGTGTCAACATAAAACACAACGCTTTCAAATCGGAAAGCGGAGTTCACTTTGCGGTGAAAACAAACCAATTTCACGCAGGAACCGCTCGTTTGATGCTCGGTGAGCATTTTAATCCAAACCACCATCTTTTTCCTAAACTTAACGAATCATTTTGTTGCCTAAACTTAACTGTCATCGCCACATGACCCTCACATTTTCTGGTTAATACTCCACTACCACGGCCCCTGACAGGAGCGTCCTCTTGCGGTGTCTGTAGCCGGCTCACAGTCACCTATCGGCGGCTAAACAACTGCCGCTGGTAGCTGGCGTCCCGGAGCTCTGTAGCAGCTAAATACAACCAGCAACTGCTGCTCGGATTGTATCCTTCTATGGCATTATAGACTGTTCACGTTACATCACTTTGGTTAGTTTAAAATACTTCTATTTTAGGTATAAAATATATGGTCTATTGGTGAAGTAGCATTGAGCATTGATTTGAGGGAGGGGGACATTTTGTCCCCACTGGGGATATTAATTCAGCAGAGGCAGGGATATGTAGGCCAGAAAGGGGAAATCACTTTTTTGGTATGTAATCAGCGTTGTGTTTTTGTGTGTGTGTGTGTGTGTGTGTGTGTAGCCTACTGTATATAGAAGTCAATGCTGTGTGCCCTCTTCGACAGGCTGAAATAGCCTATGGCAGGAGAGAGAGAGAGAGAGAGAGAGAGAGAGAGACACAGAGAGAAAGAGACAAAGAGAGAGACCCAAATGTATTTCCATCTTTTTAAACCTGCTAAACCATGTTTTCAATGTATATTCAATGTGCTTTCAAAATATTGTAGCCTAATGGGACTTTGCGCATTTACTGAAAATGGTAGACTACTGACTTGGTCAGAACGTTTGAAACTGGTGTAGGCCTACATTTTCTTTCTGTGTAGGCAGGTGAGGGAGACGATGAGGGTGACAATGATGATGATGATGATGATGATGATGATGATGGTGATGATGATGAGGAAAGTGTGCAGGGAGAACATGCACCTCCATCTACCCCCAACCCCGCCTCATCCCTATCCCATTTTCCCCCACTTCTATCTGACCCTCCCACCTGCCCGACATCAGTGGCTTCTACCGCTATCTCTTCCCCACTTCCATCTCACTCTCCCACCACCCCGACACTAGTGGCTTTGACCGTTTCTGCAGTTACCATAGCATCTCATCCCCCTACCACCCCAACATCAGCCTCCCACGGTGGCCCTTACGAAACAAACGTATATTGTAATATACTAGCATTTATATTGCAATACATTAGAAAATATATTTCAATATATGAGAAACTTCCTTATATATTTGAAAATAGCAACATATGGATGGACAACCTATTGCTATATATTGATTAATATATTTTAAAATACACTAATGTGCAAACAAAACTGTAATACATTATTGCATGTATGTTTATTGAAAAAAAGTATTTTTTTATGAGTTAAGCAATTAAGCTCATGCATAGGTTTACAGAGCTTGATCAACAACAATAGACTTCAATGTACACAATAATGTAAATCAGATTTATATGGGAACATGTGTCTTGAATATATTGATTGATATTAGATAATATATTATATATAATTATTTATATATTGTATACATGTTAAATATGAAATAATATAATGTACAATGTCTGTTATAAATTTATATCAAAATATAATAGATTGAATAAGACATCAATATAGTTCACATTAACTGAATGATGTTTATTTCAAAAGCAGCAGCTGAAGGCACAAACTGAATGAAAGGCACTTCATGATTTTCAAACAAGAGACCAAATCACATTTTTGCATGACATTCCTTATATTTTACATTATATATCCATATGGATGGACCATATATGGCTGTGTATTGATTCATACAGTATATTGTAAAATGTAGATGACAGAGTATTATAAATTAAATTATCATTAACAGCAGCAAAACTTACATTTTTTTCTTTGAGTCCACTTTTCATACCCCCACATGACGTTTCATCATCAACATTTTATTCCTCCACATGACATTTCAGTCCTCCACACTGGAACGTGGAGGTATACATGCATAAAGGTTGTCATAATGTGGCAGATCAACTAACATACATTTCCTTTTGAAATCCATCACATCAAAAACCTGTTTCCTGCCCTGTAACACTCTTTCAAGCAGACTACATTTTCTAAATTTAGCACTGAACTGTGTTTTGTCATAATGTCTTCCAACAGCAAAACATCAAGTCTCTCTACCACAATGTAATAATACACAGTGATAATGTATCCATTATCCAACAAAACAGTGAAGCTATTCCTTTTCATTAACCTAGTGAACTGCTTTGAGTAATACAGTTCTCTTTTGACAAAAGTTCTACTAAACATTTTTACAACTGTATCCGTGGTGACTGAAAGTTTCTCTCTCATAGCCAGTATGTCTTCGTTTGTAAGTTTTTGTACATAGTGTGTATACCAAGGGTCACAACTTGATCTGCCTCTCTTTCAAACTTTTTTTCACCAGTCAAGTTGTTATACAGCTGTATACATCTAGGCACAGCATTTCTCAGTGCATTGTTTTTTTAAAAGAGGCAACATTTGTCTAAACCCATTGTCATGGGTGCCATGAAATATCTTCAGTATCTCCCCATTAAAAGACTCAAAAATATATCCTGAATGTGCCCACAAAGGTCCCCAATCCCCTAGTCCGGCAAATGAAGACATAAATGTACGTTAAATGACACATTTTCCTTTCCATACAGTGTTTTAAACTGTTTGACAAACTCAACAACTAGTTTTTCACAACTTTTTTAACCCCTCTGATGTGACAGTGTCCTTACATAGCAAGAACATGAAGGTGACAAGGATCAACCAGTGCTGGTAAAATGCATGGGGTAGTATTCCCTTTATGACAAAGATGCTATAAAACAGTAACCAGTTCTGCCATCCACTAGCTTTCCAAAACTTCCTTTGTTGAAAAGAGCGGGGCACTCTTGTGATATTGCAAGGTGGTTTAATTCTCAAGAGTTGTTGGTCGAGCTCAGAAACATGATTACCAATATAGTATGGCTCCTCATGGTTTTCACTATCCAGCCACATGCTTGTCATTTCGGAACAACTCCAAGATGTACATTATGCATATGGTCAGGAGGCATTCCAGATATGAGGTCAAAGTGTGGGATGTTGACAAGATATGTGGGCCCCTTAATGCCCCTCACAGATTGTGTGGTACGCACAGCTTCCCTTGCATCATTTAGGGTTGAAGCATGATCCGTTTTGGAACATCTCTGTATGGATAAACCTTAATAGTTCCATTTCCCTTTGGAAATTGTTCACCAGGATATAGGCAGAGGCTGCACCCATAATGACCATTAAATAGGGTCATCTTTTGCAGAATGGGCCTGACAACTGAATCACACATCATAACAGCTGCTATCACTCTACAATGATTCACAATGTTGTTTCTGTGTAACTTGAAGCCAACAGTTGACAATAACTGACACTCTTTTGTGAATGGTTTTAAAAATGTATTAACATTTGGCTTATCAGTACCAAACCATAGGCCAAAAAGTTAAACATTCTCTTTATGGACATGATAAGGAAGCTCGTTTACCATCCCTTGTAATGGCCAAATTCCATACTGGTAAAGGGTAACAAACACTTAAGGACTAAAATGTACACAACTATTAGCGAAACAGATAGATGAATAAAAAGCTTTAAACAGCTTTGATATTATTTGAAATATAAAGCAATTTCTCTATCTAGTCATAATACATCTAACATTTTATCCCCATTAAAATGGATCGCCCTGTAGCTTTAAAATCCCAGTACCAATTCACCTCCCATAGGCAGACGCTACGGCAAAGTACAGTTGCTTTCACTGACCACAATACTTGCTGGATAACAAAGTGGATACAGAAGGATAACCTACTCTAAAAGCCCTTTGGAGAACCTTCCTAACCCCTTCCTTGGTTCCTTGAGAAGCCAATTCAGATTTCAGACTGAACTATTTACAGGTAACCCACTGAAGAGCGAGGACTAGGCATACAAGAAAAATATTACCAGTATTGGGATCCACCTCATCTTGCCTTTTGCAACAATCAGAGACTAACATGGATGTCTTTCTTATTTTATTATCTTTTACAGATGCAGTTGTTCAGCAACACCCAGAGGCAAAGATTTCAGACATATGAACGGCCATAAACAAAAGGATCTGTGAGTTAAGACACCAGGAGAAGAAAAAGTCCATGGAACTGTAGGACTGACCAAGGCTGGCCAATCAGAGCAGGTCTTGATAAGTTAGCATGAGGGATCCATAACACTGCACTAAAGGATTGTTGTCCTGTTATTTCCATTGATGGATTGGTCTGTTTTTGTTGCACTGAAGACTTTTTATTTTATTACAATGAAGGACAGTTTTCCTTGTGGAAATGTTTTATTTATGTTTTGTGAAGTATTTTTGTTCATGTATAGTTGTTGTTGCCATCTATTGGATCACAGAAATATAAAATGTAAAAAAAAGAAAAGAATGATATTGCATATATGGCACATCCCTACCAGCAAACCAGTTTGCTGAGCACATTATGTGTACACAGAGGTGTCAAAAGTATTCACATTTATTACTCAAGTAGAAGTATAGATACTAGGGTTTGAAAAGACTTTTGTAGAAGTTGAAGTATCAACTCAAGCTTTTTACTTAAGTAAAAGTACTGGTTTCAAAACTACTTAAAGTATAAAAGTAAAATTAATGTAAGGCAGAGATCTTCAACAGGGGGTCCTGAGAGTCATTGCAGGGGGGACTCCAAATTATTGTACATTTTTGAGTCTTTAAAAAAATAAAAATAAAATGCCTTAACATAATTCCAAAATATTATTAGCAAATATAAATTCCCACTGATGATAGGCTTACTGGCCTATAGGTAAGGTAGTCACTAAGCTATCAGCCCACAAATACAGTTAATCCTAGATTTACTGTGCGACATATGTAACATTAAAATATGATTTATAAAATCATGCCAACAATTAATATTTTAATAACTTATGAAAAAAAGGTATGTAAGAAGGCTTTAGGTTACCCTAACAGTTATTGTAGGCCTAGTTTAATATGCAACATAATTTCATACAATATGTAGGGGGTCCCTGCTACATCTCACTTTAAGTTAAGGGGTCCTTGGCTTAAAAAACGTTCACGATGACTGACGAGCTGGAATGAAAACAAGCCGAACTGAAATATGAGTAACGAGGCTATTTTTAAAATGTTAGGAGTAGAAAGTACAGATAATTGTGTGAAAATGTAAGGAGTAGAAGTAAAAAGTATGCTGTAAAATAATTACTCCAGTAAAGTATAGATACCCAAAATTTCTACTTAAGTAAGGTAACAAAGTATTTGTGCTTCGTTACTTGACACCTCTGTGTGTACATAAGCTTCAGATGGAACCATGGTGACGTGCCTTTCATTCAGTTTGTGCCTTCAGCTGCTGCTTTTGAAATAAACATCATTCAGTTAATGTGAACTATATTGATGTCTTATTCAATCTATTATATTTTGATATCAATTTATAACAGACATTGTACATTATATTATTTCATATTTAACATGTATACAATATATAAATGATAATTATATATAATATATTATCTAATATCAATCAATATATTCAAGACACATGTTCCCATATAAATCTGATTTATATTATCGTGTACATTGAAGTATATTATCTTATATAATTTTACATATATATTTACATATATACAATGCCTCTTCCAATATATAATCTCATATAATGTGGGACATATTTTAATATACTTACCAATATATTAAATAATATAAATCAATATATTTAAGACATATGTTCCCTTATAAATCTGATTTATATTATCTTGTACATTGAAGTATATTATCTCATATAATTTTACATATATATTTACATATATACAATGCCTCTTCCGATATATAATCTCATATAATGTGGGACATATTTCAATATACATAACAATATATTAAATAATATAAATCAATATATTTAAGACATATATGTTCCCATATAACTCTGATTATATTATCTTGTACATTGAAGTATATTATATAATATAATTTTACACATATACAATGCCTCTTCCAATATATGATCTCATATAATGTGGGACATACTTCAATATACATACCAATATATTAAATAGTATAACAATATGTATTTATTCAATATATGAAAACGGGAATAATTGCAGTATTTTCCCATATATTGCGATATATTGCAATCTATAACTTACATATATATAATATATTCTTATATAATACATCATTTAATATAATAATATGTAAATTCCACAATATATGAAGACACATGAAATATATTGTCACGTCATATATTGAGAAATAGATTTTTGTTGCATAAGGGGGTGAAAGGAAGCGTAAGAGCGTCAGGTTGATTACGGATCCATGGGAGACTACCCTCCTCGATAGGCTGCAGGAAATACGGCAGGAGAGAGAGAGGGAGAGAGAGAGGGTGAGGGAAAGCGAGAGGAGCGACATACACACCACTTTTTGTAATTATCTGTGCCATTTTCTACAAAATCCCCCACAGGAACAAAGCGCTACTTTGATGCGCGACATCAAACAGCAAATGAGCCCTTTTATTTTGACTTAACTTGTCTCCCGCTATTGTAGGCTACATGCTGGGTACTGGCGTTATTTGTTATTGACATTTGTTATGTCATGTTCTGTGTGAAACATATTCACAAAGCTCAGTAGCCTTCATATAAAAATGACTTATCCCACTGTCACCATTTCAATGTTGGCTAGGCTGTACGTTGGTCAGGCCTAATTTTTCGTAATGCGTGGTGGTGTGGGTCAAGCTACGTGCTTGATATGTTATGTAATTGATAAATAAACCCTTTTTCTCTAATAATGTTACCTACCCTATAATTTCTGTGGATATTAGGTGCTATAGCCTTGGCTATAGGCCTCCACTTGATTCCTTCATCACTATCAAGGCAGTAGCCCGTTGTATAAACATTGTATATGGATATGAATTAATGGTTTTCACATAAAACCAAATTAGTTAAAATGTGTAATGTGTTAACTAATAAATCAAAACTCATGCTTCCAAGCAACCTTTTATCAATGTATTGGTCAATGCTACCCAATCGTAGCACACTGTACTGGTAGGGAAACACGCCAGCATCTGATAAAAAGAAGTCTTGCTCCTGACAAGTGCCGCTCTCCGGTAGGGTCTGGCTCTGCCCACCGAACACCGTGGTCCGTCGACCGTGTTTCGGTCCCCCGCAACGTGCTGCCTCCACTCTCCAGGCTGGACCTCTCCGGTGTCAGACGTCGCATCCACAAAGGTGGCGGGCATGTATCTGGCACGTTCAGTGGAAGTTGTGGGGATCCAAACGCACTGCGGCCCAACACACCTCCATCGCTCATGCGCCAACATCGACGTAATTGAATCGATAGTTCGCATCAGCAGCTGCCATAAGGATAATTGAAAAAAAAATTTTTGTATTTGTAGAAGTCGCTGCCCGATCGTGGTGGTGCTCTGATTTGTGAACATGCTTCCCGTCAATCGCCCTGACACATAGGGGAAACTGCCTCCACTATGTCCTGCCACTGACTGTGCCAAGGAAAGGCCATGAACTCCCCCTGAAGGGCATCCCAGATGGCACAACAACGTATTTCCTCTACAATGCCCGAAACACTGCTGGTGCCCATTTTGTAGCTGCAGTGCCTGCAGGCCGATGGCGGTTGCAAAGGTACCTTAAAGTCACTGCAAGCCTTTGGGAAGCTCCAATTGGGTTGCAGTGATTTTGGTTAGTGTCCGGGACAAAGCAGACGACTCGCGAAAGCAATTCATCAAGTTTTGGCGCCGACATCCAAAAGTACTGGAAATGTCTCTCCTCGTCCAGGCTTTGCATTGGGAAGCACCAGAGACACAAACTCCCCATCCTGATCTCTTGTTCGGTTTAAAGGGTGAACATACCACCACCTATCTCTGTGCTCCCTATTTCGTTGCTGCCGCCGACGTAAAATTAGCAATAGGATGCACTCCTCTTCAGTTGCCATTTTGATCTGAATATCACCCGGAAATGTCATAACTCTGCCCCCTGTTGCGTGAGCGGTGTATTGCATTTTACGCATCGCCTGCAACACTTGTGTCGGCTTGCATCCGCTGTGTAGACTATGAAAGGGAGCACGTTGAATGCGTCGCTCGCGTTGCTTGCTCGTGTTGCTTGCTCGTGTTGCTTGCTCGTGTTGCTTGCTCGTGTTGCTTGCTCGTGTTGTTTGCTTGCGTTGACTATGAAATGGCCCTTAGAATGTGACTCTATGTGTGTAGGCTTTGATTTAGAAAGTAATCTTTTTCAAAATCTGCTTTCATTTTGTACAGTGACAATATAAACATATATTTTAAAAGTTAGTTTCCTTTTTTCATTTTCCAGAAATCTTACAAGATAGAAAATGCTTTTCTGTGGCAAAAAATGGCTGTTTCACGGTAAGGCCGAGGTATGCAATTGCCAGGGGCCCCGTTCCGCCAAAGGGCCTTGTGAATGTTTCTCCGCATTGCCGTTCACACACTTTTACACCCAGCTTTATAAATCACGGAGGATGTAAACCAGCTCCTGAACCCTCTCCCTGAGTTCACTGACAGGGGCGAAGCACAAAATTCTGGGCCCTGTAGAAAGGCATTCTCTATGGGCCCCTCCCTGCATCCACACCTATTCATTTTTGCATCTTTTTGGGCCCTCCTCACATGTGGGCCCTGGGTACTCAGTCCCATTTCCAACCCCAGTCCGTAAACCCCTATTCACTAATGACCTGGCCTCTGAGAAACGAGTCACATTGTCCTACGTAAAGCCAGTCCTGGAACACATTATGTGTAGAGAGGAGATGAAAACGGTGCTAAACATCTCCTGTTTTGTGGATGCCCGGTTAAAGGGGGAAATGTTCTGAGAATCGTCATCACAAAGTCACCAATGCGAGACAGAACAGAGCAGCAACCGCTAATCCTTTGCCGCTCGAGAAAAACTACATTCTGAGGTGAAACTGTACTTGTCCATGCCTGCAAATCAGTGCTGATGCTGACCCCAATGGCTGGGTGGAAGGCACATTTTTCATTTTCATAGTTGCCATTAAGTTCATGTGCATCCTGGCTACAAGTGTTCCTTTCTCCGGATGTTCAGTACAAAGGCAACATCTTATCCCCTCAGAGGTCATGACTGAGCATGGAAAATGTACACATTTCTGCATCATAACATGGACTGAAAAGACATGGACTGGAAATAACTCTGTTATATAGTTCAACAGTTTTGATGCAGAAAGGAAGGACCTGCAGCCAGCTGTGGCTGTTTTATTCAAAAGAAGACGCAATGGCCAAGATTATGGAGACATCATTGGCCTTTGTTATATCATTGGTTGAATGTGGACATGATGTGGGAATGTGTTGGAACAAGACCATTAGGTCAGGCCTACGACTGGATAAAGCTTGGAAATGGGATCATTAAAGGGCCCCTTGACTTTGGAAGCACCTGGCTGAGGAGATAAGGCTCGTAGAATCAGTGAACTCTTTTAAATCACTTCTTAAAACCCATTTTTATAGACTTGCTTTCATGTAATGTCATCTCTTATTATCTTTTTTTTGCTTGTCATGTTTTTATTGTTTTTGTATATTTTGTCTCCTCACTACTATATTTTTCTTCTTTTCATATACTCACATTTTGTCTTGCTATTGTTTGGCCCCAGCTCTCTGTCGTTCCATTCTTGTGTTTAATTGACCTCTGGATATTCTGCTTTTGCCTCGCTTTGTCTGACAAATCACTTTAAAAACTCTGCTGTGCTAGATAGATAAAGTAATTATTATTATTAAGTAATGTATATATGGATGACTTGTGGGGCTCAGAAGGTAGTTGCTGTAGAAAGTAATACATATGTCTGAGAATTTGGCCATTAGCTGTTTCAATATGCATTGATTCCAGAACCAATAACATGGAATTACACTGTGAAGTAATGCTTCACAAACTGAAACAATCTCAAAATGCCTTGTGTTCCGTTGTGTCAGAGCACGGCAATGAGCCAGGATATTAGATTAGCTAAACCACAAAGGTCCTAAGCCAATATTGTCAAAGTCTCTTCAAATATGCCAATTCCCAACATTAACAACTCGTATATGCCCATCTCACACTCTGATATTCACACAGTAATCACTTTCAGCTGCCTTCCAGTGCAGTTTAAATGATGATTATAGACCTACAGTATGGTACCTGTGTCTCCATGGTGATAACTTTCTGGCCTCCCTTTGTTTCCAGCAGCGCAAGACTTTCAATACATCACAAACACTCACCTATTCTTTACAGCCTGATGGCACAGCGGACAGATAATGTGCCATATTTCCCAACGTGACAGCTAAAGCCACTTCCAATGAAAAAGCCTCCTTTTGAACTGCTGTAATTTACATGCATAATACAACTTAATGTTTTATTCTACCAGGATCATTAGGGATGGTAAATTATTCAGCTGCCAGAAGTACTTTAAATCACATTAAGTTGATTCAGACAGCAGGAAAAGAATTCAGCGCTACCACCCATCACACACATTAAAGGTGATGCAATTATATGGAGTACATAACGTGAATAGAGTAAACATCCACTCACATCAAGCCCTAGGTTATTAACAGGAGTAATAGAACCACTCCCTAAAGTACCACTGTCCAGTACAGGAATGGTGAATTAAGTATCTGACAGTAGGGCACACGGTATGTACTGGGTAGATCCTAAATCGGATCTGCTAGAATGGTCGACGTAGTTAGGTTTAGGCATTAATAGTGGGGATTGGTTAGTGTAAGAATACCATGGTAAGCCAATCAGAGGCAGACTAGGATTTTGTCTCTTTAACTATTGTCTTTTCAAAATTAATTGAAAGAAACGGATCGTTTTGCTGTACCGAAATCACACCAAACTGTGACTTTTGTGTACCGTGTACCTTCCAATCTGACAGGTAAGTCTCTCTTGAACTATTTTACCGCTTTGACCCGTGCCACATGCCAAGAGGATGTCTTTCTCCTGCTCTTCCCGTCCTCTTGTCATGTCTGCGTTGTCTGCTGGCTGTGACATAGGTGTAAACACAAGCTGACTTGATCACTCCATCTGCTCTGCTGCTTGCTCAGACACTGAATGATCAGCCGCAGCATTTATAAAACATGCACAGGGATCCGTTTGGCTGTTTCCTGTGGGCCGTTTAGCAGAGCGGTGGTTTGCAGCCGTGTGCTCCTCAACAACCTGCTTCACGAGGGAGGCATAAAGGAGACGGCATGGAGGAGACGGCATAGATGAGACGGCATAGAGGAGACGCCATGAGTCAGCGCTGTGCAGATTACACAGCTTCTCACCACTGCCAGTGGGTGTCATTGTTCACATTGTAACTTACTACTTTAGGCTACATTTACATTACTTATTTATTATTTATTTTACATTAAATAATAGGAAACAATATACATTATTATTTAATGTATATTGTTTCCTATTATTTAATGTATACTCGCTGTGTGTCTGATATTTTTGCTGCTGCAACACCATTATTTCCCATTTTTTTGGGATCAATAAAAAAATCTATCTAAATCTATCTATCTATCTATCTATCTATCTATCTATCTATTTATCTATCTATCTATCTATCTATCTACATTGCTAAATTTTGGTTTAAAAAGGAATATATTCTGCTACGTTTCCCCCTATCATTCCCCCTGCTCTGGCGTTTCCAAGCCTTTAAACTGGAGACATTTGGAAACACTTCTGACCCGTTTTGGTTTGGAATCTGCGGGGTTGTGCTGCAGTCTCAACAGACGCAAGCGGAGACCTTTGGCAACACCGACACTGACGCCAATGTTCCGTCGCCTGATTGGGTCATGACGTCTTATTTTCGGAGACTAAGTGTAACCCACACAAGGTTACTGAAGTTCAAACCCTCTAATCCACCAGGGGGTGGTGCGTACACTTCCGGGAGTTTTGAAAAAAAACACACTTCTTCTTCTGGTGAAGACGTTGTCCGAACGCATCAAGGACTGGTGTGGAAATATCCTCTGAGAGAGAGAAATTCGAAAAGAAATCTTGTTCTAAATATTGAAATACTATGTATCCATTAGGTTGAAAGCTGTGAGAGAGAGGGATAAATCGCACAACTTTGCGGTCTCCTAAAGATACCTCCGATTGTTTTTTTTAGACGGATAGATCCCCTGAATCTGACCCTGGTTACAAGTGGCGAGCCAGCCAGGAGTCTGGTTATGTGTTAGCAGTGAACCACATTACAAGTGTGTGAAACTATTTTCAAGTGTGTATGTTCTGTGTAATCTGTTTATAGATCACTCTTTACTAAAGACTAAAGATCTTTACATTTTCAGAGCTCCTGTTATTAATCCGCACTGAGGAGGATAGGCAGGCAGCTAAAGCCACACGTATGAAGAAGCACCTTGGCTCACACCGGCAGCGGGCTATGGCAAGTGCATGTGTCTGCAGTCAACAAGCAGCATTCCAGCCTGAGTCCGACCCATTGACAGAGCTTAAGCAGCAGGTGGCGTCCCTGCAGAGCCAACTCGCCACGCTGATGTCTAAGAAAGCCAAGACGGTCCCAAAGACCAAGGGGAACACTCAGCATCCATCAGGTGGGCCAGCATCTAAACTTGACCCTAGAGCACCAAGCTGGAAGCCTATTGACTCAAAGACAAGCACCCAGCCGAGACCTTGGTATTGTTTCAAATGCGGTGAAGACGGACACTTCTCCTCAGCCTGCAGCAACAATCCAAACCCCACTCTCGTCAATAAAAAAAGAGATCAATTGAGAGAAAAATGGCGCCTCTGGGAGGCTAAAGAATACTCACCAGAAAAAAGGGATTTTTAGATGGAGTCTCAGTTGCAGGGCAAACTGAGACTTGAGCAGTTCACCAACGCCCTGCTAATGATGAAAGTGATGCCAAGCCCAAGTTCAGAGCTGCCTTGAACCAAGCTATGGTTAGAAAACACCCCTTCAGAATCCCGCAAGAACTTATAGGCATGAAAAGTACAGGCCAAGTTACCATCCAGGGCAAACAGTTCAGCTGTCTCCTTGACACAGGTTCGCAAGTAACCACAGTCACCAAGTCTTTCTATGATGAATACCTACCTGAACAGCAGATTGAATCACTCTATAACCTTCTGGAAGTTGAAGGGGCCAACGGCCAATCTGTGCCCTACCTTGGTTATGTTGAAGTCACAGTCACCTTCCCAGAACAGTTCCTTGGAGCTGAATATGAAGTTCCAACATTGGCCTTGGTTGTTCCAGACAGCGGTACTTCAGGGTACCAGATACTGATTGGTACAAACACACTCGATGTAGCGTATGGTATGTGCATTGAGAAAAGCCCAGAAGGCTACCATCCTGTCTCAAACGGCTACAGGACAGTGCTGAAAGTACTTCAACTGCGACAGGAACAAAGTCATGACGGTAACATCGGACTGGTGAGGATGCAAGGTAGAGACCGAAAGCTCATTCCAGCTGGAGGAACCGTTGTTCTGGAGGGAGTGGCATCAGTTAAAGAGTTCCATACTGAGAGGTCTGCTGTCATAGGGTACCCTTCATCCTCTTCTCTGCCTGGAGGGCTGCTAGTAAAGCCTTGTCTCGTTGATCTACCAGGCCGACTACCAGTTGTGGTCGTAAACGAGTCGGAACACGACATTATTATCCCAGCTAAGAGTGTGATTGCTGAGCTCAGTGCAATCCAGGCCATTCTGTCTCACAAACAGAGCGTGACCAACCCATCTGAACCAGAACGCTCCAAGGCGGCTGATCTAGCCTTTGACTTTGGTGAGTCCCCGGTCCCTCCAGAATGGAAAGACAGAATTACTCGAAATTTGAATAGCATGCCTGAGGTCTTTGCCCAGAACGACACTGACTTTGGAAGGACAGACAAAGTCAAGCATCACATCAAACTGTCCGATGAAACACCATTCAAACTCAGAGCTCGGCCGATACACCCACACGACGTAGAAGCTGTTCGTCAACATCTTCAAGAGCTTCTCGGTGCTGGGGTGATCCGTGAAAGTGAGTCTCCATTCTCCTCTCCAATCGTTGTAGTCAGGAAGAAGAATGGCCAGGTACAGGAAACTGAACCTGCAGACAGTGAAAGACGCCTATGCACTTCCGAGGATGGATGACACCTTCACAGCACTCTCCGGTTCCAAGTGGTTCAGCGTCCTCGATTTAAAGTCTGGCTACTATCAGATTGAAGTCGACGAGGCTGACAAGCCAAAGACTGCCTTCGTGTGCCCACTTGGTTTCTGGGAGTTTAATCGCATGCCTCAGGGAGTGACAAACGCCCCAAGTACCTTCCAGAGACTGATGGAAAAGTGCATGGGAGACATGAACTTGAAGGAAGTTGTCGTTTTTCTGGATGACTTGATAGTCTTCTCGAAAACTTTAGAAGATCATGAAGCCAAACTCACCAAGGTCCTCAACCGCCTGAAGGAGTATGGGCTCAAGCTGTCCCCGGAAAAATGTAATTTTTTTCAGTCCTCAGTCCGGTACTTGGGGCATGTGGTCTCAGAGCAGGGAGTGAAGACCGACCCGGAAAAGATTGCAGCGCTAAAGACCTGGCCAGTCCCTCAGCATCTAAAAGAGTTGAAAGCCTTCCTCGGATTCTGTGGGTATTATAGGAAGTTCATTAAAGGCTATTCAAGTATAATGAAACCCCTGAATGACTTAACATCTGGCTACCCACCTCTAAAGAAGCACCCAAAAATCCAAGGAAAGGAGTGGCCAATACTACAACCCCAAAGAACCATTTCTGAACCGTTGGACTCCTACCTGCCAACAGGCATTCGAGATCATCATCAGCAAGTTGACAACTTCCCCAGTTCTGGCCTTCGCAAATCCTGAACTCCCTTACATCCTGCACACGGATGCAAGTGCCACCGGCCTCGGAGCGGCCTTATATCAGGAGCAGGAGGGACAGCTGCGTGTTATCGCCTACGCAAGCAGAAGGTTATCACGTAGTGAGTCCCGTTATCCAGCTCACAAGCTCGAGTTTTTAGCGCTGAAATGGTCTGTAACAGAGAAGTTCAGTGACTACCTCTATGGCAATCAGTTCACAGTAGTCACTGACAGCAATCCCCTTACCTACATACTTACCTCAGCCAAACTTGATGCAACCAGCTACAGGTGGTTAGCTGCTCTCTCTACCTTCTCCTTCAAGCTCCAGTACCGCCCCGGGAAGCAGAATGGAGATGCTGACGCATTATCACGACGTCCCCATGGTGACCTGCGTGACGACTCCTCATCTCAAAAAGAGTGGGACAGGATCCGCCGGTTCACACAACACCATCTATCAGATCCAGATAACATTGAGGCTGTGGATCAGGGGGTTGTTCGTGCCATTTGTGAGAGACAACTTATTTATTGCGCCAATGATGGAATGGGCAGAGATGGAAGTATCTCCCTCGTCGAGAGCCTTGCCATCTCTGGAGATGCTGTACCTGATAGCTTTGAGCAGGAAGATGAGTTTGGAGGGCTTCCCATCGTCCCACACTTATCAGAGGCAGATCTCAGAGACAAACAGAGAGCCGACCAGTGCATTAAACATGTCATCTCCCAGATTGAGCTCGGCGAAAAACCACCGCCCACTGTGAGAGCTGTGCTTCCAGACCTACCTCTGTTGCTGAGAGAGTTGACCAGGCTTGAACTGCGGAATGGCATCCTCTACAGAAAACGCCAAGAAGAAGGCCACACACAGTACCAGCTAGTCTTACCTGAAGAACTTCGTGAGATGGTCTTAATGAGCCTGCATGACAACATGGGTCATATGGGAAAAGACCGCACGCTGGACTTGGCCAGAGCCAGATTCTACTGGCCGAGGATGGCTTCTGACATTGAGAGGAAAGTCAAGATGTGTAACAGGTGTGTGCTCAGGAAAACCTTACCTGAGAAGGCACCACCTTTAGTGAACATCCTGACAACAAGACCGCTTGAACTGGTTTGCATGGACTTCTTGTCCATTGAACCAGACAGAAGTAACACAAAGGACATTCTCGTGATCACAGATCACTTCACAAAATATGCAGTGGCCATCCCAACACCAAACCAAAAGGCTCAAACGGTTGCAAAGTGCTTATGGGACAATTTCATCGTCCATTATGGTATTCCAGAGAAACTACACAGCGACCAGGGTCCTGATTTTGAGTCGCGGCTAATCAAACAACTGTGTGAAGTTGCAGGCATACAGAAAATCCGAACAACGCCGTACCACCCAAGGGGCAACCCGGTGGAACGTTTTAACCGCACTCTGTTAGGCATGCTTGGCACTCTGGAAAACCAGGATAAGTCACACTGGAAGGACTTTGTGAAGCCTTTGGTCCACGCGTACAATTGTACCAGAAGTGAAGTGACTGGGTTCACACCGTATGAGCTAATGTTCGGACGCCAGCCACGCCTGCCGGTCGACCTTGCATTCGGCTTACCTGTCAAAGAAGAGCAACAGAGGTCACATTCCCAGTACGTAAAGCACCTCAAATCCCGCCTCGAGGAGAGCTACAAAATAGCTACAAGGAGTGCTGCCAAGGTAGCTGAAAAAGAACAAAACAAGGTTTGACAAGTGTGTGACTCCTTCTGCTCTGGACATTGGAGACAGAGTACTTGTCAGGAACGTACGTATTCGTGGAAAGCACAAGCTCGCTGATAAATGGGAATCCACTGTCCATGTGGTAGTGAGGAAAGCTGGAGACCTCCCTGTCTATACAGTAAAACCAGAGACCGGAGAAGGCCCCTGGCGTACGCTGCATCGAGACCTCTTGCTCCCATGTGGGTTCCTCCAAGTAACTCCAGAAGAACAACCCAAACCACTCGAGCGCCGCAAGACACGCCAGAACATTCGCAGTGACCCAAGCGAAGTTGATCAGTCCTCGGATGAGGATGATATCATTCCTGTTACATGGTCCCAAAAAGAACCTGTTCCAGAGGTAACCAGATATATTGTCTCGCGACATGTCCCAAGACACCATGGTCCAAGCCATTCTGAAGAGGATCTGACGACAAAACCCAATAAAGTGACTGATGGTGTCCCAGCTAATGCGAATATCTCACCTCCAGTCAACCGAGTAATGCTGGATCTGAACTTACCTGGGAATGAACCTGTGGAAAGAGAGATGAACTTGCCTGACAATGATGACCTTGCGGGAGGCTCGGAGGAGGACTATCTTGAACAACTTCCAATCCCCTCCGACATACCAGGATGTGATGAGACACCTGTCCCTGAAAAGAAAGATGAAGTGGAGATTAAGGAGCTGGAGAAACAAGCAGATACTGAGGATCTGATAAGGAGATCTGAGAGGAATCGTCAGCCACCTAGGCGGCTGGACTACACTGAATTGGGAACTCCCTTAGTTACCGTGGTGAAGTCACTCTTTCAAGGGCTGACCACTGTGTGGAATGACATCATAAGTGAGAGTGATATGTCAAAGCATTCCTCTGTTCTGTCCCCTCCGGTGATGACCGTCTGAACATTGCCATGCACAGGGACGTGCATAAGGTTGGAGGGGAGAGTGTAACCCACACAAGGTTACTGAAGTTCAAACCCTCTAATCCACCAGGGGGTGGTGCGTACACTTCCGGGAGTTTTGAAAAAAAACACACTTCTTCTTTTGGTGAAGACGTTGTCCGAACGCATCAAGGACTGGTGTGGAAATATCCTCTGAGAGAGAGAAATTCGAAAAGAAATCTTGTTCTAAATATTGAAATACTATGTATCCATTAGGTTGAAAGCTGTGAGAGAGAGGGATAAATCGCACAACTTTGCGGTCTCCTAAAGATACCTCCGATTGGTTTTTTTAGACGGATAGATCCCCTGAATCTGACCCTGGTGGTCAGTGGCGAGCCAACCGCAGAAGTGAGTGAACGGACCAAGAGCCTGGTGTGGCCAGCCGTGGCGTCTTTGGAATCATCATCACCCTGTGCCTTCATTTACATACAGATAAGAACATACATAAATCTACCCGGGTAGTGAAACGAACATACATACTTTGAAGAACACACGCAAAACACCAAATGGACTCTTTCTTTTGTTGAAATTGTTTATTTTGGGGTTTAGTGTGCGAATGTGCACTCAGGAAGCCGGCTTAGATAGGCAGGGAATGTAAATAACTGTCATTAATTTGTGTAATACATCTCTTGAGCTTTACCTGGGTTGTGTTGTCTGTTTTCTGCTAACATTTTATTATTTCAGGCTCCGTAATCGTACCTAGAGTTCTGATATTAGTTCAGTTTGATCCATAGCTAATCCAATTAGTTGTCAGGAATACTTACGAGACCTGCAGAGGGTTACATAAGCTACTAACGTTACCATGTCAACTGCTAGCAATTGGCAGAGAATACATGCTGCTTCCTGTTTATGCCCAGTATATGAGAATGTTGATGAGATATGCGGTTTGGGCATGCTAGTTTAAACGGAGACTAGTTCTTCTACTGGAGCTAAAAACATTTGGTGCACGGAGATCGCTTTTGGCTCAAAACTCTGCTTAAAAAGAAAAACATAGCAATGTAAATGTAGCCTTAGACTCACTTCAAAGAGGTCTAGTTTAGGTTTTGGACAATGTATTGGAGTGATGATTTGTGGAAAGACATCTGTATACCAACTGAAATGCTTGCATATAGGAGTCTATAGTCATCTTTTTCCACAGCATGGTACATGGGACAGGCACATTGATACGTTTTTCTCCTTTATCTTTTTGTTTTAAATCCGAGAGGGATCCCCTGCCTCTCTGCTGAGGCAGACAATTTTAATTTATGACATGGCTTGGTTGAATGCTTGATTCTGATTGGTCAATTAGGGCATTTTGTGGTCTTTTTTTCTGTATAATAAACCGTTGCTAAGCATAACGGACCAATAGAGCAAACAGATGTTTTATCCAACAATGTAGTGAGGGCAAAACCATCACTGAGTACTTAGTATAATATGGATATCTTGATCAAAGTACAATACAGTACACTAAAGCAGTGGTTCCCAACCTTGGGTCCGGTCACCCCTTAGGGGGGCGGCAAAGATCACAGGGGGGGGGGGGGGGGGAGTATTTATCTGGTTTAAGGTTGAGGTTAAAAAATAAAATAAAATGTGCACGTTAAACAAATTATGATAATACACTAGAATATATAATGTATACAAAAGTCTGTATAAAAACTATATATTTTTGTTCTTGCTTAAAATTTCAGGCAGGCCAAACCTCCGGGACCTCTTAACCTGGGACCCTTGCTGTCATCAGGTCAGCTGCTAGCTGCTATCATCCTCGTCTTTCCTGCCTCCACGACATCACTATTTTATGAATGAAACATGGCGGAGAAACGTAAATGTGCTGATAACTCCTTTGTATCAAAAAAGAAAGTAAGGCTCTATCTCGAGAGTTACCTCAACTTCGGTTTCGGGGGGGGAGGGGGACTCAGCTTTTCTTAGACATAAGTAGGGGGGACGCCAAGGAAAACAGGTTGGGAACCACTGCACTAAAGAATAATACCATGTAACAATGCTTATATTTCTGAACTGTTCTGTTCATTCTTTAAACCAACCCCTTTATCTGTGGAAGGTATGAAGACCATAGGCTACTTTTAATGTTAGGGGTTTTAACTATGTAATAAAAATTATTAAAAAACAAAACAAGGACTAACAGAAATAGTAGCACTGCACTTAGAATGAAGTGATGATGAAGCTGGAGTCAGACTAGTCTCGCATTGCCAGACCTTCCTCTACAGCACTGTGGAGGAAGGTCTGTCTAGTGCACACAGGAAAACGTGCTCTGGTTTATTGGCATTTCTTTAAACCAATCACAATCCTCTTGGGCGGAGCTAAGCGCCGGACGGAGCCACAATGCCACTTTAAAATAGCCTCATGAAGGAACTTGTTTTGGTGGAACGTGTACGTTCAAAAGTTGTTTTAGTCGTGCAACAGAAAACTCAGATTTGACAGATAGTCTAGCTAGCTGTCTGGATTTACCCTGCAGAGATCTGAGGATCAGTTAACCATAGTCCTCATAAATCCACCGGGGTTTAGAACGCCAACACAAAGAAAGAGGAAGGTAAACCGGCAGAATTTCCGTCGGCACTGGAGCAATCACAGAAGTGGAACGTTGTGGATATAAGCTAGAGTCTGACTAATATGGTGGCAAGGCGTACAGTCTTTAAGCAATGTCCATGTAAAGGAGTCTGACAGCTTGAGGAAGAAAATATTACATAGAATCTTCTACTTTGCCCCTTGTGCTGCTGGGGGGGCTAAAGCCCTCGGAAGTTTAAAATTGTGGGTGCAGGAATATGAAATGGGGAGCTGTGATCAAACCAGGTCCAGAAAATCATTAGTGATAGTAAGAAGATTGGTGCACGGTCTCACAGCAGTTTGTGTAATGGTCATGTTACTTTTTATCTATTGATACACGTTCACAGGGACGTTTTTGTCGTTTGTTTTGTGGTGGCCAGCACAAAATGGTCTATACGGAGATTAACGGGGAAAGCAAACCCCACACCCCGGGGGAGGACTCCTCACATGCCGTGAGACGGCCGCGGGGGACGCGCGACAATAACGGGACGGTTAACGGGGAAACAAAACGCCACACGCAGGACGCGATCCCCGGCCTCCTGGGTGAAAGTCTGGAATTGTTTGACCCATCCACCACCCCAACCAACCTCCTTACGCAGATTTTCGGCATTTCATGCTACTCGCAACCGTAGACGTGCTGTGACCACGACATATGCTTCCCATTTAAATACATAATTTATAATTTCTAGTGATGAATCGGCGAAAACACTTTTTATTTCTTTGATTCACGGCTTTGTCCTAGGCGCTCCCTCTCTCCAGTCACTCTCTAGTTTGCTCGACCGTACGTGCTTGCGGGCACATGTTGAACCTCCGTTAACAGCTATAAAATGGATTATGGATCATTTTATTACAGCTGACTTCACAAGATGGCTTCTCTATTGGCTGTTGAAGTAGGTGATGTCTCTTATGTTCTAAAAGCAGCCTCTGGAGACTCGACCAGCTGAGTCGCAGTCACACCATCAGCTGGTTTGAGTCGAGCTGAGTCGGGCCGTTTCAGACTGCTGAAACTTTTGTCTTTGTCTGACTTTGTCTGAACTGGCCTTTAGCAGTGCAGTTTGACCCAGTTATCAAACTCGCAAAATGCGGTAAAGACACCAGAGCTGTTCAAGTCATTGATTGCCTTGTAACACTGCATGTGCACATACTGTAACCGTGGTAATCACAAAATGGAAACATGTTCAAACTTAAAAAATTAAGTGCTCGTTCTACTCCTATGTGTTTCTAATAAGTGTCTGATGGCATGTGTGGTTGCCGAGCCAACTTTATTGTATAGATTGTAAAGTTTTGTCTTTAAACTGTATTCATAAATGATTAGAAATGATGGGCAAAGCTAAAAAAAATACAAACTTGTGGCATTTGAGCGTCACCAACAACGGGCCACTTAGAATGTTCATTTCCATGTTAGAATTGTCTTTCTCTGCATCATTAAAGGGTGAATCTAAGTTAAAAAGTAAAAATGAGTTAATTGCAAGAAAAATGTGAACAAAATGTTATGAGGGTGTTAATTACTGCAGCTAGATTTGAATCAGCAAATGCTGCCACAGGAGACCAGAGCCAAGGTCACCACTCATCCTTTAATCAACAACACAGAGATCAGCCCCCTGACACTACACTCACTGAGAGAGAAAAAAATAGTATTAATGATGTACACACACACACACACACACACACACACACACCTGCTAGCTCTTCATATCGTAGGGAATAATCAATGAGGATGCAGGTTTGATCCCAGACTCTAATTACCTTTTTGTTGCAATCTTTCTCGGCCCAGTAGATACAAGCTCATGCCATAGTTAGTCTGTGTGTGTGTGTGTGTGTGTGTGTGTGTGTCTTCATATAGATATGTAGCATGTGTGTATATGTGCTTGTCATCCATTAAGATCTTTAATTGGACCCCAATTTCCATTTCTATTTGCATAGAAATGGAATGAATTATGCAGTGGCTGCCTCTCTCCATCAGATGATAAAGTTCAGTTAATTAGGGCTAAATGTAAGAATAAATAAAATAGCAATGTAAATATCAGTAAATACTCTGCAGGACGCAGGTCCCTGCAGTACAGCTTATGTGAAATGAAAACCGTCTGAGATCACTGGTTTAGTATACGGTAGATTACATTCAGTAACAGTAACAGAGCATCTAGGAAAGGATAAGAAGCTTCACAGGCTCAACAGGTTTAAGTGGGCACACCTTCACAGCTGCGTCACACTGACCTAAACAATTTCACATTTTCACTTTTCAAGTAACTGCAACCAGTTAGATTTGAGTGATTGACAAGATTCTCTTTTTTTTTTCACATGAAATCGTAGAACAGTGGTTCCCAACCTGGGGTCCGGGCACCCCTTAGGGGGGCGGCAAAGATCACAGGGCGTGCGCAAGTCTTTTTCTGGTTTAAGGTTGAGGTAAAAAATAAAATAAAAATGTGCACGTTAAACAAATTATGATAATACACTAGAATATCGTCACCTTCCTAAAATCTTTTTTAACAAAATTGATTTCTTTGCCTAAATCATCCCCTAAGGTGCTGGCCACCTCTGGTAAAATTGCCTACATCCTCAGTTGAACAGGTCATGTGATTCTACCTTTAGTATAATTGACTATGTCAAGCATGTGACTTAGGCCGTTTAGTTTTTTGTGTTTTCTGAAAAACCTGAAAAAATGACTTAGGCAATTATTTTAGGAAGGTGACGATATATAATGTATACAAAAGTTGGTATAAAAACTATATATTTTTGTTCTCGCTTAAAATTTTAGGCAGGCTACTTAGTAGGCCAAACCTCCGGGACCTCTTTACCTGGGACCCTTGCTGTCATCAGGTCAGGTGCTAGCTGCTATCATCCTCGTCTTTCCTGCCGCCACGGCACGAAATAAGTAGGGGGGCCGCCAAGGAAAAAAGGTTGGGAACCACTGTCGTAGAAAGTATAATTCCAGTGAAACGTTTGTTGTTGTGCGCGAGCCATCATAAAGAAGAATGTGGCCGTCAGATCGGCACACAGAAAACGAGTCACCCGGTTGAAGGGTGCCGGCTCTCCAGGATCTGGCCGTTACACCCGTCCACGCGGTGGATTTGTGCAATTAATTTGGTATATTTAAAAGACAAAACATCTAACGGGCTGGCTACATTGCACGCGTAATGTATGCGGAACAGATGTTCCTAACTACACTTCCAATATAATCTATGAAACTGGCGACACCGGACACAATAAGTGGTGCGTCTGCTCTGCAGAGATCCGCTCTGCAAGCATAAAAATGGGACTTCTGTTTACATATTTTACGCAAGATGTGTGGGACTGCTGGGATTGGTTGAAGTCACAGGAAACTCCGGTTATTGGTCAAATTTGAGTGAATTTGCGTGAACTGGCGCAGTCGCAACATCGCGAAATCCTGGAGGGACTGCCTTTTACACAGAAATGGAGCATACAGTGACTGTATTTCTTTTAAATTAACCATATGCAGGAAATAACTTAATTACCGTAAATGAGTGTATTGGCAGTTTCTGTTTTTATTTCTTGCTTCCTGTCACCTGCATCCTTTAATATAATAACAGCTGACATTAGATTGATGTTTCACAGGGCTGTGCCAGCTCTGGAGAAACATCGATCCCAGAGGGAAAAGCTCACCGTGTCTCCTGTGAATCACTCAATCCTACGCCATGTGTGCGCTGCAGGTGTAGCCAGTGGTAAGATACATTTAGCTGCACATCCGCTCCGCCAACGGTCCGCATACGTTACACGTTCAATGTAGCCAAAGCGAACATCGTGGATATAGACTAGTTCCTGTGTAGACCTCAGTAGCGCCGAGATTGCAAAGGGGCTGATGGTAAGCGAATAGTTGTGTCAAACTCCTGATCCATCAGTTCAGAAATGAAGTCCTCAACTTTGCACCGCTGCAGGTCAGCATTGTCATGGAAAAACTGCTAGACTACGTCCACCATCCAATCAGCTTTCTAATGGCTGACGTGTCGTGTGGCTTATGTTCTACAGGCACATATTGTTTCCTAATGACAGGGGCAGCTTGAAAGTGGGAGGCCACTGTCAGTCTGTCACACCACCACCTTCTTAATGAATATACACGTTTAATAATTAGCCACTTTCCGATCTCGCTGTCACTCGGCCCACCATGAGACCAAGCAGCTCCCCTTATCTTGACCCTTTACACTTAGGCTATGTTAATTCTGTTCTTTTTTCTTTTTCTCACACAGTCATCAGAAGAAAAGTATCAGTACCAATAAGCAGTTTACATAACCATATCACCAGGGTACTATGGTCCAATACAAGCATTGAGTAGGTGCATGGAACAAATCAACGATTGGATGTGCCAGAACCTGCTTGAATCAAACAACTCCAAGACGGTGGTGGAAGTTTTTGGAGCCAGAGAGGAACGATTAAAAGTCAGCGTTCTGCTTCAATCGTCTATGTTAAAAAGAATAGACGAACCCAAAACAATTGGTGTGCTTAAGACAATTAGTCTGCCTAGTCTGCGTACTCTCACCTTAAGAATATACATTATCAAGGCTTAAACGAGCAGGATTTGGATCTCCCTAAAAAGTCAATCAGACAGCTGATTCAGAACGCTGCTGCTCCAGTCCTCACTAGGACCAAGAAATTGGATCACATCGCTCCAGTTCTGAGCTCTTTACATTGGCTTCCTGTCCCTCAAATGATTGATTGATTTTTTTTTTCAAACTACTGTTGGTTAATAAAGCACTGAATACTTTATTTGTGATCTGCTGCTACTTTATGACCCACCCAGACCTCTTAGGTCATCTGGGTCAGCTCTGCTTTCTGTCCCCAGAGTCAGAACTAAAGATGGAGAAACAGCGTTCAGTTTTTATGCACCACATACAGTATCTGGAAAAAAGTCCCAGAAAACTGCAGGTCTGTTGCAACTCTGTTCTTATAAATCAAAGCTGAAGACTTTTAAAAGTATTATCATTTCTTACACTGCACTGTAACATTTATTCTTGTATTTGATAGCTGTCTTATTCTGTTTGAGTTTTTTTTTTCTTTTACGGATGTTTTTAAGCTCTTTAATATTTTATGTAAAGCACTTTGAATTGCCTTGTTGCAAATGTGCTATAGAAATAAAGCTGCCTTGCTTTGCCTTTCCCAGTATCAATCAGAATGGTAGCATTGATCAAATCCTAACGATACCCATCTCTTTTACCCCGGGCAAAAGCCACAAAGAGTTTTAAGCGTCACCACATGTGCATAATGTAACCAACAGCCGAAACTAAGGGATGGAGAAAGATGTTTTCATGCACCCAAACCTTTCTTGATTGACTTGCCTAACTTATTCTGTGAAGGAGGATAATTGCCAGTTCCACCATTACATACTGTACATTGCTCACTAAGGTACAAAAAGCTTGTTGTTTTGTCTTTCACCTTTCCCAGGCACTTTCCCGCTTCCTGGCGCCTGTTGGTGATGAAACCACTGCATTTGACTGCGAGAATAATGGACGTAGCATCGATGATGTCACCCATTGGTTTGTCGACTGCCGTTTTGAAGCCAGGAGTTTCCATTTTGGCCGTCGCCATCATGGTATTTTGGAGCCAGAAGTGACCATATTTCGACAAAAGGGTGGCGCTGGGGAGGATGACGCTTCTACGCCATGCGTGTTGTGTATGGTTTAATGGCACTGCGCTAAGCTCAACGCTAAATAGAAAAAGTCCACGATTTTCAACCCATCTGATGCGAGTCATTCAGCGGAGTTTTACTGGCAGGTAAACAGATTAGCTACTCAGCTTGTTGAAAATCGTCAGAATTTGTCTTTAGTTACCAGCTAGTGCTAGCTAGCGTGCTTGGTTGGCAGAACGCTGAACATGTCAGTTTTAGGTGACCAAAATGTTCCAATTAACTTTGATGAAGTGAAAACACACAGTGAGAGGGTCAAATTTTAAACACAGACAACACCCCAAAACAAGTTCAGGTCTATTTTAATGTCCACAGTGTTAGCATGGTTAGCATTGCTAAGCCTCTGTCCTGATTGACATATCCTAAATCATCCCCTGCTTTATCCTCTATTTTAAAATAAATGGGACCATCACTTACTACATGAACATCATGCTGTATTGAAGAAGACTTGAGACCATGCACTCATTATGGAAATGTTTACTGAGGTAATAAATCAAGTTAGAAGAAGACTCTTTTTTTCTCATAGACTTCTATAGAAATAGACTTCTTTTTGGAGCCAGTGGAGTCGCCCCCTGCTGGAAATTATATAGAATGCAGCTTTAATGCACGTCAGCTTTGGCTTCACTTTTCAGGAACAGAAGTTGCTGATTGGGTGAATCCTACTCTACCTACACTTTCATCTGTATTGTGCTCTGTGCCCCACCTAGAAGCTGTGTCATTTATTGCATACCTTGACTACTGCCATTTACTGTGACATGTTTGACAAACAGTAGTCCATCCTTTTGTCTTCACCTCTATAATTTTATGCTCTTATTCCTCTCTTATTCCTTCAATGGCTCAGAGAAACCTTTCTTCTTTGACAAATTGCTTGCTGGCATCAAATCACCATCAGAGGCCTCATAATTTAAAGCCCCCACACACCACTCTGCAACCTATTGTTATAGACTAGACACTCAATCATTGGAATACACTTTCACTGAACGTGGCTACAGGTCCATTTATTATAGCTTGATAAACACGCTAAGTGCATATTCCATTACAAAGAGAGAGAGCGAGAGAGTGCAGGAGGAATAGTATTTTCCATCAGTCTAAAACACTAAGCCAGCGACTGCCAACTCTCTCTTGAGACTAAGAAATGAAGGTGAGACTTTGTGTGATTTCCCCGTTAAGTTGCTGTCATGAAGATAGTCGAAGCCCTGGAGAGGCATCAAACAGCATTTAGTCTGTCACAAGCCAAGTAATCATCAGTTCAATTTCCAGTAGTAGAAGAGAAGTGTAATGTTCTGCCAAACATCCTCTGAACAAAGCAACTTAATGTATCATCTTGTATGAAGTGACTGATGAAAACAGTTAACCGTGGCTCAACTTTTGCTGCATTGCCACATCATCCACCAACGTGCTGCATTGGCCAATCACACCCCAGGTCTACCTCACATTCTCTTAAGGCTCTGAGACACCAACCCGATTATCGGCCGTCGGACATTCTGACTCGAGTCTGTTCGGTGTGTTCCGTGTCGTCGTCAGTCAGAGGAGGCGTCGGCATCCATTTTGGCCGATTTGACTTGTTGAATCGGCCAGTGGGCAGTCGGACTAAATGACCAATCTGATTGGTGGAGTGCTAGCCATTGACTAGCGAGTCAGTGCTTCTTCCACAAGAAAAAGCCCGAGAGCGGACAAAGCCAGTATCTTCTTATTACTAGCCATCGTATTTTCTTCCGTTCAGCGAGTAATGACAACCATCCTTCTTGACCACTATGAACACTCTCTGATGAAAACAATGACTGACGACAGCGTGCTCTGTGTGTACTAGGTCTAGAGAGATGTTCCGTCATTTCCAGTTTTCATTTTTTGGGCGACAATACAGATTAGCGCCACCTGCTGTTATGGAGACGTATTACGTCTCGCGCACGCGCAGAACGTACGCTCAAGTCGGCGTTGCTTCGGTGTGTTCCGAGGCACTTTTTTGAGAGACGGGAGCCGACTGATCAATCCGACTGATCAATCCGACTTTCTGCCGACGGTCGGCTGTCTGGTGGGAGAGCCTTTAATCATAGACTGTAAAAAAAGATTGTATTGTATTGTATTATCTTGTATTTTTGGAGCCAGAGTCTGCGCAATATTGATCGGGCGGTAGAGCCGCAGTATCGAAGTCCCGCCCATACATCGACTCGGCCAATCACGAATCAATCACAGCTGTCAATCATGACGTTTCACCCCTTGTTTATAAAATCAGTCACTAAACCAAACTTATCAGAAAAATGAACACATCAGCATGATCAGAACTACCTAAAATGACAAAAAACTTTTTTTGTGATAACATTTTTTCAGGTGTACTGTATGCTTTTTAGTTTAGCCCATGCCATATCCACTAACATGGAGGGGTTGGGATTTACCTATACTGTAGCTAGCTACCAGGGGCGACCGAGATGTTTGGGCTTCAATTATACAGTCTATGCATCAACACTTGCTCTTAATTGTGCTTTATTGAATGTCCCTTTTTATTCAATGGGACTATAACTTACTAAATAAACATCATGCAGGTTGTAAATCATCCCTTGCTTTATTGTCTCTTTTAAATAAATGGCACCATAATTCAATCAAAATGACCATCATACTGAAGAAGACTTGAAACTAGCGATTGAGACCATAAACTCGTTATGAAAATGTTTACTGAGGTAATAAATCAAGTGAGAAGTTGGGTAGTTTGATATATTGACATAGTTTTGTGGTAAAACCAAACAAGGGTAATATCCTCAACATGTCAGTTCCGCTGGCTATGATGAATAAAGTGCTGATACTTAAATTTGTTTAAATTACTAATTTTACTTCTAAATACTGTAATTAAAAATGACAGCGATGTTTGCTGCATGTCATTTTGTCTTCTCAGATCTTAGCAAAAAACTTGGTGAGTCCAGTGTTATCATAACTGATTGGAATATAGGCTGAAACTACATTATTAAGTTATAGGCAGAATTATCCTTTAAAACTGGGGCTGATAAAGTGGGAACAGGCGTTTGGCCTTCTCTACGTCTGTCATCCCTCTCTCCTCCTGTGGCTATCTGACTGATTAAGTCTTTGTAGTGCTCAGGTCAGCTGTGATGGCCCTCTGCTGACACTCCTGTGGCGCTCTTCACACGGCTACATCAGCGGGCGTCCTCAACAACATCATCAAAGACCTGCGGGACCTGAAGTGTCATAAAGCTGATCAAAACTAGTGTTAAATCTCAGCAGCTGTTCTCTGAAGAAGGTCACCAGGCTCTGGCATCACTTTCTCAGATAATTTTGCTGCACATGGTAATGGAGGAGATCAGGATGTAGACAAGCGCAGGAATGTAACTTATTGGAATCTTCCTTCCAGAATGGAAGAAATTATACACAATGTAGTTATGTGCCTCTTAAGTTAAAGAGCCCCTACTATGTTCCTTTTCAGTGTCATTTTTGTACTCTTGGGGTCTCCTAGAATAGGTTTACATGCTTTGATGTTCAAAAAACATATTATGTTTCTTATACTGCCCATTCTTCCACCTGAAACACTCTGTCTGAGCTCTTGGCCTGCCTTCCTGAAAAGCCCAGTCTGCTCTGATTGGTCAGCTGGCCCACTCTGTTATGATTGGTCAACCAAATTCAAACAAGCCACTTTGCTCAGGCAGCACCTTTGGGCTTCACAGATGAAAAACTGGGCTGGCTTTCTCAATCAATGACATCATTAATAGAGGAATTTCAAACAGGAATAACGGCGAACACATTTATCAATAAACTAATAATAATGCAATATAATAATCAATAATAAATAAAAAAAAAAATAATCAATTAAATTTTTTTATGTACTTCATACATCTATTGCATACACAAAAAACCTATATAACACACTTAAAGATGTGAAATATCAAAATCAAATAATAGGGGCTCTTTAACGTAGTATTAGACAACCATTCTGCAAGAGAGTATCTAGTTCTTTTATGTGTTCATTGGAAGAGTTTTTCTTTTTGTACATTAATATCCTGTTGAATGTTGCTGTAACTTTATAATGTTACAGTGCGGTTCAGCTACCAAGCATTAGTAAGAGCCACGTAACATAGCACATTGTAGTAAATTAATTAATATTGAATAATAATATTAATAAAGTAGGTCTCTACTGTATTATTGTGTTAGATATCTCATCATAATGTGATACAGACGTCAGTATAATGAGATATGTTGTTATAATAATATAATCATATCCAATCAGTCCAAACACTGACATGATAAAACTGAATTACTATGCCCCGTGTATGACTCACTTCAAGTGAGTCTAAATACCTGGTTAGGAGACTTTCTGGCCAACAGGAATAACACATTTTTTCCCCTTAATTGTGATGGTGTTCTTTCCTGTACAACAGTTATTATTAATTGAGCAATTTATTTTAAAGAGTGTACAAAAGATAAATACGTATCTCATGGAAACTGAAATGAACATTAATTCAGCTTTATAAACGTACAGGACTGTTGAGTCATTCAGCGTTTAGTGTCCCAGTCAGTGTTCTTCAAGGAACAGAGCCTTTAACGTGACATGGCAGGCTTAAATATTAAGGACAATTCCAGCCACTCTTCGCGCTCCCTGTTGGTCACATGCTATTACTAATTAACTCAGGGTGGGGGGCAGCTGGAGGACAACAGTGTGGATAATGACTTTTTTCCGAGTTGAATGGTGGTCGTCTTGCTCCCCCCTAGCGTCTGTGAGCGGAAAAACCACCCTTGCAACCTTCGGCCGGCGAGCCAGAAGTATCACGTGATGTAAGGTCTCGCGATGTAACACACTACAAGGTAGCGATGGAGTTTTTCACACTACCGTCATGGCTGAATCGGCAAAAAAGAAGCAGATAGCTAAGAAAGCATTGTCGGAGGAACAGAGAAAGAGGAAACGGCAGACTGACTGAGCGAGGACTCAGACACAAGTAAACATAGGAGCTGCCAAATATCTATTCCGAAGCTGTAGGGGGAGCTCTATAGAGAAACCTGCGAGAAAACAGCGAAGAAATGGCCAAAACTGCACAGTTCTGTTCAGTGTTACCCATAGGGCATGTGTTTGAATTATGATCCTTAAATGTGTGTGCTCGTAAAATAAAGACGTTTGGACAGTGGCTGTCAGCGTGTGATGCGACGAAAAAGGCGCCCTTCAGTGTGTTTGTGTAACGCACCGGGGAGAGCCGCAGTTAGATAGGATTTAGCGAGTAGTATGTAAGGGAAAATTACTGCATAAGGAGGTTGGTTGGGGTGGTGGATGGGTCAGACACAGGACTTTCATCCAGGAGACCAGGGTTCGCGTCCCGCTAGTTAGAGTTGCTTTTTAGAGTTTAGAGCTTTTTTTTCTTTCCTCCTGCGTGTCACAGAACCGTACGCCATCCCACGACCCTTTCCTAAACCCAACCATCCCATTCTTCCAGCGTGTCACGGAACCGTACAACCTTTTAATAATCCCGACCAAGCGAGTCAAAAGGGACGGCAATAGTGCCGACCAAGCGCGTTTACTTCAAATGCTAAAGGAGACTTTTAGCGTCAATAAGAACGAGAAAGGCTCCTGACCAAACGTCCTTATTTTACGAGTTTGGTGTGAGAATCTGTCGGCTTTTCAGTTTGCAGGCAAGCCAACAGGTCATCCATTAAGAGGATATGGCTGCTTGCACTTATGACCTCTGAGTAGCAGCTGCCGTTTATTGTTTTTATTTTTTTATTTAATGTTTATTTGACAGGGACAAATGCATAGAACATTGCTTTATAAAGAATACAAAGTAGATGCCATGCATACAGGTTTATAGCCATGACTAATTTGCAACCCGTGCCCCTGAGCTCTGCGAGTTGGCTTACCCAGGGATTCCACCATGAGCATATACTCCACGTTCTCTCTGCGCCAAGGTTTTGTTCCTTCGTCCTCCATGCGTCACACCCAGAGTTTAAAGTGGGCCGGAACAATCCGCAACGGCTTTGATTAACAAGTAAATTAATGTATTTGGCAGTTTCATACATCAGTGTTTCCCATTCTTTTAAAATGACACCAAATGTCCATCCCAGTGTTTCCCCTATTGACTCTCAGCAGCGCACACCGGGTGTCCATGCACAAGGAGAGTGTCTGTGGGGAGTTCACACGTCTATAAAGAATGACAGTACAGTTGCATACTATCCATTAAAGTTAAAGTCTGTCAGTTAAACAGGTGAAGATCACGTTGCTAGTAGCCTACCAGTTACAAACAGGCTTGGTAGTGATCAACGCGGTAATGTGCTGCAGATCTGGTGTTTTTAGCTGAGCTGGAACAGAGAGTATTTGGTTAAAACCGGCAGTCAAGACCGGCGATGCTGTTCTACCGTCATTGTTCTGCAGGAAGTGAATGTAGCCGCGGTGTGTTTTATGTTGACTGATTACGTCAGACTCCATTTAAAAAGTAGCCTTTGCAATGTGGTAACTCAGGAGGAAGTTTGGCCTTGTGCGCTCTAATTAGTTTGGCATGCAAGTGCTGTGTAGTGGATGGAGACTTTATTAAAGTAGCCTAGTAGTAGTAGCCTAGAAATTCAAATTTGAGAATGGGATTTTGGATTGGTGTTAAGAAGCTGAGCGTTTTGCCTGCATGCTCTCTGACTCTCGTATGGTTTACTCAGGCAATTGTGATTATGGCTTGCCAGATTTCTCCCGTTCATGTAAGAGAGCTCCTTATAACGCTGCTTTCAAGTGGAGATTGTGAAAGATTAATCACCAAATGAGATATAAAACTCTGAGGTGCACTGCAAAAGGCCTCCAGATTAATCACCCATTTCTGGAGGATTCAAAGAGGATGGTAAAAGCTTTAATCAAGCTAGTGTTCAGTTTGATCCTTAAACATAGGATTCGAGAACAGGCACTTTTAAAGGCAGCAGTTCATTTTCAACACTGTTGTATCCTTTTGATTACCTCTTCAAAAGAACGAAACAACATTTGACATTGATCCTGTCTTATAATTTCATCAAACATCAGTACAATTCAGGGACAGTGATGAGGAAGCAGAGCAGATATTATCTCTAGTGCACGTTGTCGTCCTTACTTTCACCTCAAGTGTCCCTCTTTGCTTTCCACTGATTCTCTTTGATAATGGAGACTATTACCACTTTACACCAGCTCTGACAAGTCAGACAGAGCTTTATTGTCATTCCACTACTCCATCAAAATCTCATTTTCTCAAGGAACACTTGGGTCAGGCAGTTTGCATGCACACTCTTTTTCTACAGCTATTCTCTTTTCCAAAACCAATGCTGCTCTGAACGGCAAGTAAAACCATGTCTGAACAGAGAGCAGATGTTATCTTTCACAGTATATTACCACCTCTATTCTACTCCAATGAATGAGTAAAAAAAAGTCTGCACTCAACAGACTAAACACATAGGATTTCTGTTGATTATGTCAGACGACATTGCGATTATAAAATAACGGTTTGATTACCACGATGGCACAGCAGTCACGATGACTGCTCATCCCAGGCACTAGCAACCTTAGCGATCTCTGTCAAGCTCACGCTCACCACAGCTCTATTCCAATCTGTTGACTCTTTTTGGGCGCCTGGAATTGGCTCAGATGACTCAACTATGTCAACCTATACTCCTAATGTCATTAGACCCTTTAAAAATCAATCTGTTGTGGCATGGGCCTTGCTAGTGAAAAAGCAGCTAGCAAGTCCACTGTTCACAAAAATCTATCAAGGGCACATGAATGATGTGACTGTAGTGATGTCAAATATTCAGCTGTGTGAGTGGAAATTTCCCATTTTCAATGTTTGCTAAAAGAGAAATTATGCTATTTATTATTTCTTCTAACTCAAACTCATTGGCCTTGGCTCATTTCCTGTGAAGAACATAAAAAAATAACTTATTTTCAATGACTGCACACGGTACACCCCCCACACGTAACATATGAGGTGTAATAATTGTGTAATAATTGTAGGTGCTATGAAACTTAACTGTGTCCTCCTCCTAACTGGGCCTGCTGTGTGTGTGTGTGTGTGTGTGTGTGTGTGTGTGTGTGTGTGTTTGTATGTGTGTTGTTATGGCTGTATTGATTTAAAAGCCTAAAAATGAACCAGGAACATTGGCTGTGTAACAAAAATATGAACACCACACAAGGGTTACATTCAATGAGGGACACATTTGATCCAGATCGATAGAAAAAGATAGGGGCGCCTAGGTAGTTCACCTGGTGGAGCATGTGCCCCATGTACAGAGGCTCCGTCCTCGCCACATCGGCTGTGTCCCTTTGCTGCATGTCATTCCCCCTCTCTCTCCCCTTTCATGTCTAAGCTGTCCTATTAAAAAAAGGCCTAAAATGCCACCAAAAAAAAGTTTTAACAAAGAAAAAACTATCAATAAAAAGATGTGAATGGAGGCGATAGGGGAAGAATCCCTCAGGGCAGTACTGTCACAGCACAGATCCATACTGTGAGTCATATGTGGTAGTCCAGATCTGTAAATATCAAACAACATGTTAATATTCATATTCAGATGCATTTCAATTAAAATTATATTTTCATGTTAAAAAAAGGCAGTATACAGCCAGAATAAAAATCTAAATGAAAACTTGACAAATCTTTTTCAGTGTATGTAAGCATGGCTGGCATGAAGACGTGAATTGAATTTGAAATGAACTTCATATTTTTGATTTTTGAATTGGCAAACCGAAAACCGTATTGCAAATGGAACTTTTCATAGTTTAGCTAAATTCTATATTTTGATATCATGCCAGGATTCTCCTCTTTTGGAAACTGAATAATTTCATATCAATATTTAACATCCTGGGCTTTCATAGCCTATCTATGGATGAACATGTCCTAGAGCGCCATCTGGTTGGGTCAATAAATACAGATAATGGTTCAAATCAGAATCAGAATCAGATATACTTTAATAATCCCAGGGGGAAATTATTATTATTATTTTTTTTTTTGGAAATCACTAGTATAAAGGCAAGCAAAGCTTAATATGAGATGCTGGGACATGCAAATATTTGTTACTTTTTCTTAGAATAAAATCAATGTTGTGTTGGTCAAGTCATTGAATGTATAAATATTATTATTATTTCAGCACAAGGTTTTTTAGATTCCATAAGGTAAAGTTATGCTTGTATAATAGTGTTTACCATTGCTCCGATCGGTTTCAAACCGCAGTCTTCAAAGCTGTGACCTTCAGAGATCTGTTTCTTCTTCACACGTCACTTCTCATTTTTATTTTTTAAGTGGGGAAATTAGTTCATTTGAACTGTTCAGTAACTCGGAAAATAGTATTAAAAAGCAACATGCAAAAGAATTGTGATAAAATCGTGGATCGGGATCCTGCCTGAAATTTTTTTGCCACGTTGCCCACCACTACCCTGAAGCCATGAGGAAGGAATCGGGACATATCTGTTACCCCACACATGCCAGCCTTCTGTAAAGCAGCCACATCAGCACAGGCATGGTGTGTGTGTGTGTGTGTGTGTGTGTGTGTGTGTGTGTGTGTGTGTGTGTGTGTGTGTGTGTGTGATGTACCATCACTGCTGAAGCCAGGCTTCACAATTTGACTTTCCTAGCAAACAACCAAACATTAAGTATCCCACTTTTCCACTGCGGAAAGCAAGCGCTATTCTCCGCATAACTAAATCATTAAAAAAACAACATGCTGCTCAAATTTTCTGACCACCAGGAGTCGCAAAGGCCGTCCCTTATCACTGCTCTATTTAGATGCAGTGAGATACTATTTTTCATATCTGGGCTCATCATGGGCTGCGCTGGATATATAATCCTAATCTGTTACATCTCTAGATCAGAATGTGGTTAACACAGTGCTACAAGTCACTTGTTACATGTAAAGTAAAAAAGACAGCTCTGTGCTAAATATCAAATAAAAATGTATTATTATTATTATTATTAGGTGGGATATATTATTACTGTCAACATATGACCACAGCTGCTGTCATTCGCCTGTGTTTGGGTCATGCCTGTTATGCAGCCACATTTCTGTCACCATGAATTACTTCCTCATAATTTTTTATTTTTTACTTTACTGACTTTTTTTGTTCGTTGGTACATGAACTATAAGCCATACAATTAGAACATACTCAAATATTATTTGATTATTGTATAGGCCATGGTATACTCTCTCTGTTTCCCATTTTTGTCATGACTACAATTCCAATGAGACCATTTTTACGAAAACTAAATCGAAGTTCTGTTTATGTGTAGAAGGTAAGCCGGCTGAATCTGGATCATGCAGACTCTGATTACAACACACACAGAGGGAGTGCTCAGGGCGCCATTACTCCATCCGCTACACATCTTTACATAGCAAATATGATATAGCAGTTGCTGCTATATTCCAGTAATGTTACAACAAAATTGCTATTGTGTTTTGTAATCTGGTAGGGCGATATTTTTATAAATGAGGAAATTAGTTTATTTGAACTGTTCAGTAACTTGGATAATAGTATTAAAAACCAACGTGTAAAAAAATCGTGATAAGATTGTGGATCGTGATCCTGTGTGTGTGTGTGTGTGTGTGTGTGTGTGTGTGTGTGTGTGCGTCTGGTGCAGAAACTCCGCTGGCTTCATCAGGATTCAGGGAGGGCTTCAAGGAGGAATACATTATCAAACTGTGATAGACTCTAAACCCCTATTCATACATAATAAATTATTCAGAGCTCTGTAAACTAAACTCAAAGTCAATGATAAATGCGATCCAGTCACCATAGCGCTCATCCACACTTCATTAGGCCGGCGTGAGTGCAGTGGAGACTGAAATAACAACAGAGAGAGGGCTGAAGGGTTTTAGCTGGGTGCTGGGAGCAGGGTGGAGCGAGGGAGGGATGGAGGAGCGGAGGTGGAGAGGGAAGGAGACAGAGAGAGCATAGGGCTGGAGGATTAGGAGAATGAGACAGACAGACTTTTACCAATCCCTCTCATAAGAATTCCTGTGGTATGTGTGCATTTAAATGCTCCTGAGGTGGCTTTCTGGGACTGCAGGACTGTTTGGGAAAGTCACTCAGCAGAATGTGTTTACACACAAAGTCAAATGAAACTGCATCTCACTTGGGCTTTGTAACTTTAAGAGCGATGACTCCTGAAACTCCATGTTAGCTATGTTGGGCTTGTTGTAAAGAATAGAAATAAATTAAGAGCAATCTGATCGCTCCGAAGGCTCTTTCACAAAGATTGTGTTTAGAAGATGAATCGAGGCGTCCCATTCTCTGAACAGCACACACATGCAAGACGTTTCTTGAGGAGATGCAGCTCCCAGATTTGTTAAAAAAACAAATCTGGAATTTCTTTAAACAGATCACAATCGTCTTGGGTGTGCGGACGGAGCCACGGTGCCTCTGCAAAATAGCCTCAGGAAGGAACTTGTTTGGGTGGAACATGTGTACGTTCAAAAGTTGTTTTGGTCGTCCAACAGAAAACTCAGATTGGACAGATAGTCTAGCTAGCTGTCTGGATTTACCCTGCAGAGATCTGAGGAGCAGTTAACCATAGTCCTCAGAAATCCACCGGAGTTTAGAACGCCAACACAAAGAAAGAGGAAGGTGATGGACATCCGGCTGAAAAGACTGACATCAGGCAGAATTTCCGGCGGCACCTGAACAATCCCGGAAGTGGAACATGGTGGATATAGACTACAAAATCACCAACCCGTTCTCACTCCCCACTGGTAAAATCCTGACGCTTGGTCAGCGTCTCTCAGTGTCAGATATCATATATACAAACAACACAGGACTTTCCCCCAGGAGACCAGGGTTCATGTCCCGTTCTTGTCCCGCGTGTCCCTGAAACGTACATTTTGTAACCCCAACCTGCATCTTTTCCTTAACCTAACGTTCTTGTCCCGCATGTCAGTTAAACGTACGTCACGACCCAGAACGTCAAAAAGGGACGCCAATTGTCCCAAACAAGCATGTCTGAATATTTGTGTCTCAGAAACAAAGTAATCAACTGCTAGCTAAGTTAGCATTGCCACTAATGTGGCACCATTCATAGCAAAGCGCCTCCGGTAGTTCTCGAGTGGTAAATGCTACAACAAGCAATGTGTGTGAATACACCTTAAAGGTCCCATGGCATGAAAAGGTCACTTTATGAGAACATTAATATGCGTTCCCCCAGTGCCTAGAAATGGCGATAGGTGTAAACCGAGCCCTGGGTATCCTGCTCTGCCTTTGAGAAAATGAAAGCTCAGATGGGCCGATCTGGAATCTTCTCCTTATGAGGTCATAAGGAGCAAGGTTAGCTCCCCTTTCTCTGCTTTGCCCACTCAGAGAATTTGGCCCACCCATGAGAGAGAGACATCATGGCTTTCAAACGAGCAAAGTGGCAGTTGCTCAAGGCCACACCCCCACCCTCCACCTTGCCCCCTAACGTTTTTGGTTTGACAGCTCTGTTCACCGTACAAATACAAAATACAGTTTTTAATGAATGTACAGATGCTTGTCAAACTGTTTATTCATGTTATTGTTAATTTGGACAGTATATCCCATTATCTGTGAAAAAACTAACTCCAAGGCATACACAGCTGTTAACACTCAGCAGACTGACAGCTGATGCAGAACTGGCCTCTCATCGAATGACAGAGGACACAACATTTTTCATACATCTCTTCCTCGTATCTTATGTGAGAGGGACAAAGACGCGAGAAAAAAGATGCAAGTGAGGGAAGCAAGGAGATGTTGAAGACAAATGAGAATCATCCCTGCACAATTGTGTTTGTACCTCAGAGAAATTCCTAATCATGAAAACATTGGTGAATTCCAAAGGTCAAAGAAGGACCTGGCTGCATACAAGATGGCAGATGTCAACCGCTACCATTAGCATACAGGAAATAATATTGCAGCCTATTTCAATACCGATTTATTTCTGGGATATGCTGCCTGTGTAGACTGCTGGATTGATAGAATCGTATCTGTTCCATCTGACGGACGGCTGAAAGACGCAGCTGAACCCTTTCTGTGCAGACACCCCATAACATTTGGATTATGTTGCAGTTGTATTTTTTTTTTTGCCAAAAAGTTGATCATTTCATTTTTGTTCTAGACCTTTAAACAACCACACACAACTGTTGCAGAGCAAACATAGAGCTGTGGATGGAAACGGTTGGATCTAGGCGAATTGGAAAATATGAAAAGTTATGAAATGTATCAAACTGTGTTGCTCCGGAGTCATCACAAAGTGTAGAGATGAAGTACAATAGCTTACAGCAGAGTCTGTCTGCTATCGCTCTGTGTGTGTGTGTGTGTGCTTCTTAAGCTCTGGCTTTTGCTTTTTGTGAAAGCCTGCAGAGTCCATCATGGGAACATTAAAATGTTGCACTGTGAACAAATTCCAACAGAACGCGAGGAGTTCCATTATTTAAGCATGCTAATTGCCTTCCTGTGGTATGTGACGCAGTCCAGCCACATGCCTTCTCAGTCTTTCCAAAAGTCTGACATTTTCCCACAACCTGCCGAGAAATGTCAACAGTGAACAGCTGCACTGCTTCACACACTGTTCAAAGTGACATGCTGAGCAACATGTATTAGGCAAATTTATGGAATCCCATTTCCGCCAGGAAAAGACTAAACAGAGATGAAAAGTTAGAATTGAAAAAACTAAGACTCTAATCTGAACGATTACTCTAGATAAGTCAAATTTGGATTTATATCTAATCAAAATTGTACCTTTTATTTCTTTAATATCGACTTACCAAGAGTCATTACTTGGCAGCAAATTTATGGAATCCCATTTCCGCCAAGAAAAGAAAAAAAAGTAGTAGAATAAAATAGAACTTAAAGTAAGTAAAGGTACTTTATTGTCACATACACATAGCGAAATTAATTCTCTGCATTTAACCCATCTCTCAAGAGAGCAGTGGGCAGCCAATCACAGCGCCCGGGGACCAACTCCAGATCTGAGCCACACACACACACAGACATACACAGACACAGACATACACAGACATACGCACATGCACAGACAGACACACACAGACACACACGCACACACACACACACACACTCACACACACACACACACACACACACACACACACACACACACACACACACAGACATACACAGACACAGACATACACAGACATACGCACATGCACAGACACACACACACAGACACATACACACATGCACAGACACACACAGACATACACACATGCACACACAGACACACACAGACACACACACACACACACACACACATACACAGACACAGACATACACAGACATACGCACATGCACAGACAGACACACACACATGCACAGACACACACAGACATACACAGACATACACACATGCACACACAGACATACACACATGCACACACAGACACACACATGTGGAGAGATGGCAGAGGTCGTCTACAACTTGTCCAAAATGCAGCTGCCAGACTATTAACCAGTACAAGTCGCCGGTCTCATATCACACCAATCCCTTCATTGGCTTCTGGTGATTCAGAATCCAGTATAAGATCCTGTTGATTAAAGCATTACATGACCTTTCCCCCCCGCTACATTTCTGAGCTCCTTGTTCCTCACTCTGCTACACGCCCACTCAGATCCTCCAACCTTGGTCTTTTATTTAACCATTTCTCGCTCCAACTACAAGACCAAAGATGGTTGCGCCTTACTTCAAGTAATATTCTAAAAAGGTGACTTTTACTTCTTCCAAAGTCATTTTCTGGTAAGATGCTTGTACTTTTACCCAAGTACTACTTTCAAGTACTTTATACCAGACTGTCAGATACTCTGACCCACCTTCTGCTGCCGCTCACCGGCTTGAAAATTGGGACGAGATAATGACCAAAAATGACCTCTTTCATATTTTCTCTGTCCCTACCAAACTGATCCACGAGCAACATTTTAGAAACAATACAAAACTGATTTAGTGACAGAACATTCCATATTAAGCAGGTGTTTGAGCACATAACACCTCCCGAAGGGAAATCCTTTACTGCTCCTATCTGCAAAGAGTTGTTTGGCTAAGAGATCAGTGGGAGACGGAGAGCAGCCAGCCCCAGGTCTGAAATAATGACAGCACTTAACTCGAGCTGCTGCATGTATCAGGAGAAGAGATGTGAGCCCACGATGAAGGGAGTCTGCCAAGACACAGGCTGCACGACGAGAGGTCAGAAGGGTTTGTTGGCGTTGTGTCAGACTCCCTGAATTGTGTTTTGAATGTTGTTGCTGTGAGCTCATTAATACCACTGTGTCTGTATGGATGTAGGCTATATCCACGGCGTAATACTTCCGATGGAATTTCACTTTTTTCCTCTTTGTCCTCTTTCTTTGTGTTGCCGTTCTGAACTCCGGTGGATTTCTGAGGACTATGGTTAACTGCTCCTCAGATCTCTGCAGGGTAAATCCAGACAGCTAGCTAGACTATCTGTCCAATCTGAGTGTTCTGTTGCACGACTAAAACAAACTTTGAACGTACACATGTTCCACCAAAACAAGATCCCTCCTGAGGATATCTAGCAGGGGCTAGCAGAGGATGGACTAGACAGACCTTCCTCCGCAGCACTGTGGAGGAAGGTCTGGCAAAGCGAGACTAGTATCGATGAGGCTGTTCATGTGCACGCAGTTGCAGTTCATGCAAATATTTGTAGTTGTGTGAATGACATAAATGCCCTTAAAGAGTTAATATAAAGACCTCGACACATTTTTTTTAAAAACCCTGTCAACAGCAGAATGAATATATGTGTAGGCAATGTGTTTTAAATCTATCAGGACATTAATGTGGATATATTCCCAATACTGGCATGCATGTCTCTTAAAAACAAACATGCACAATCACATTTGAATTTGATTTGTAAAAAATATAAAATCAAATGTTTAATGAATAATGAATTCTGTTTCAATGATATGCATTACAAGAAAACAGAACCTTGACACTTTCTAAACTAAGTCTTGGATAACTAGTTTTGGTAGCTATTTATTATAATATGGATATCCTGAGGACACTAAACTGATAAAAAAAATATAGGATATTGAAAATATTGAGAGGACCAAGGCCAACAATAACAGTCAGACAACAATCTTCCTTTTAGACTAAGCTTTAACCAGCTTTAACTTTTTAATTAATTTTTTTTTTTCCCAGGTTGTTTTGGTCCTGATCGACGCCGACTGCTACTATCAATATTATTATTAATATGAGTCAATATAGTTATTATAATTGCAACTGTTCATCATGTCATTCCATTATACCCACTGCTATTATTATACTCAGTCATATTTAAATATTATTGTAGTTGCTGTGCATCTCTCTCTAAGTTTTCTCTCGCCATTGTTGCATCAAAGGCTCTGTAAATTAGAGAGTGTGGTTTAGACCTACTCTATCTATAAAGTGTTCTGAGATAACTTCTGTTATGATTTGAAACTATAAATAAAAGTAAATTAAAGATTCTCTAAGCGATGTTGGGTGATGTTATTCTTGTTGACGTTCAAAGTATTTTCAAACTAAACAAGACTAGCTCGCCCCTCCCTCCTCCTCATCCCGTCCCCTCTCCCTCCCTTCCGTGCATCAGCCCACTAACCCCGCTCCTCCAACCCCCACCCCAAATCCTCTTTGTCGGTTATTGGCTGCACACTGGAACACGGTTTGTTATGTTTTTGTGGTCCAGGTTGGCCACTTTGTTTTGGTTGGAGTTAGTGGACCCAGGGCTGTCTACAGAGACCGCGTTTTTTTTTACAGTGTGTTCGGGGGACCGTCAGCTCGCGGATACTGAGGAGATGTTTGCTTTATGTGACAAAAAATGTTGTAGCCTAAAAAAACGTGTGACATCGCTTAGAGTACCTTTAAGAAAAAGTAGCGAATAACTAATCCATCTGCTACTTCAGCACCATGGACAGCGCCGTGGGTTTAACAATACACAGACAGGCTGCTGATGTTTCAGAGCCACGGGCGGGCCGTAGATTTTACAGTTTTTTCCGATTGCTAAACGACAACTGGAGTCACATGTGCAAAAACTCTAACTACAGTCTGCACTACCAACAGTCACCTGAGCTAAACAGTTCACATCTCCTGCAAAACTCATTCAAAGCACAAACACAACTCTTAACACACGTCTCAAAACAGGCTCAGTGCAGCCAAACACTATGCACAAGCCTCACTGAGATAACACACACTGTCACTCAGAACACACTGAGGGTAAAAACACTAGCATCAAACACCAATACAGAAATTACAAACTTTTTCATCTTTACAGTTTGAACAATTTGAGTGACTTGACACTACTCAATAGTTTATTTAAGGAAAAAATATAGATTGTATAACATACCAATTTTTACATAAGGTAACAACAAGGAATGAAAATCAGCAGTTTTCTTCAATATAGTATTTTATCTCTAGTAATTTATGGAATTACTGGGGGAAAAAAAACTAAGGTACATAACAGTAACAAAGGATAGTGTGACTAATCCTGCCTCTCTCCAGCATCATGTGGTAAATTTTCTTCATCCCATTGGATGTCTGCATCATCTCTAAATAAAAATGAATGTGGTGTTTCTATTGCTTTCACCTCCATTACTTTCTGAAAAACAGTAAGAACGCAGTTTTACTATTTTAAAGATATAGTGTTTTTCACTTTTTTTTATAGCTGTGTACATAACCTCAGACATCTTACCTGGACATATTGGTATCTTTGCTCTTTTACCTGTTTCTCTCAAATGGTACAGTTTATAATTGTTTAATTCTTATTTGGTGTTTGTATACAAAAAAAGGCTTTCTGAGCTTTCTTTATATAAATACCATATATGTTCACTAACTAGTCTAAATCAAGACACCTGCTTAGGTTTTCAGCTAAAACTGCAATCAGCAGTGTTTGATAGGCACCAGACTGAAATCTATTCTGTTTTGAATGTGTGGTTAACAGTTTTGACAGCAGTGTGTTAGCATTTGAACAAAGTGCTGTAACTCTACAGTGTTGTGCACATTTTTGAAAACTGTGTTCAAGCGATGACAAACGAACTAGAGTTTGGTCCACATGAACTGCTGCTGTGCAGACTGTAGTTTGAGTTTTGCACATGTGACTCCAGTTGTGCCCACTGTCGTTTAGCAATCGAAAAAAACTGTAACTGTCACAAACCTATTTTAACGATCTGAAACGCAAGTATGAAACGCAAAACGCAAGTAGCTTTGTGGGCGGATCTCGGGCGCTGTTGCTATTATACTGGCGGGATAAATGACTCTTGCGCCCGACGCAAATCTAAAATGGGTTGGTCTGAAGTAACTGTGGTTTGGGCGTAACGTGAAAATAACCAATCAGAGCGTCATCTCACATTCACTTTAAGAGCAGGCGCGCTTGTTCCATGGCGGATTACTATTATAACGGTGGATTTGCCTGGCGCACGCCAGCGGGAGCTGTCCGGGATGCGGCAAAGTAATAAATGCCCGTCTTGGCCGGGTGCCGATGTTGCTGCGGCCTCTCGGGATTGCTGCAGCCATGGAGCGTGGGCCTCCAAACGCACCACCTGCTCCTGTTGTGCCATTTCCTATTCCCCCTACTCCATCTCCGTCCACTTGCTCCACCAGGAGCGCATTGCCACTCCCGGACCAGATCCCGTCGGAGTGTCCAATCCCACCGTAGTTCAACATCACGTCTCCTTAAGTCCTCTAATATTTCCTCATTTATGTCATCAACACATCCATGATTCATGGAAATGTTGTGTAAAACACAACAAGCCACAAAGAATGCTGCGACTTTTGAGGACTGTACTGTAAAGTTCCTCCTGTTCCATCCAAACACCTGAAGCGCATTTTCAGTAAATGGTTTGCAAAAATGGGAACTGCTGCGTCCGTCTAGATGAGAGAAGCAAGGTGTATGCGCGTTGTGCACATGCTACATTATGGCCAAGCATGCGCCCCTAAAATAGCATCTGAATAACGCGCTACTAACTTTAGACTAGCGCCACCGACTTTAGACCAGGTTTTTCTCCTGGTCAGTGGCGGATTTGTTTTCTGAAACTGCAAAATAGCACCAGGGAACGTTTGCGCCTGAACACACCTCCTCTTTTCGCTGAACCGCCCCCGGGAGTGCAAATACATTCCCTAATTTACCGACTTGTGTCTGTGGAGGGAAAAGTCCGCTGTGCGTTGGGTGCAAAATAGGAATGATACATGCGTCGGTGTACAAAGGCAATTGCGCTGAGTGCAAGATAGGGCCCATAGAGTTTTGTAAACCTACATTACAGCAGACTACAGATATGTAGATATATAGTTATGCCTATACAGTATATGTAGTAAATGACAATAAACCAAATTATGTTAAAAATGTTTCCAATATGTCTGAAAATATACATTAATATGAATCCAACAAATAAATAGCAAAGATAAATTGACCTATTATCTATAACATTTAATATACACATTGAAGATAAGTTTCCTATAGATAGGTTAGCCATACAGTTAAGCGAAAGGATTCACTGTGCCTTCCACATGTATGTTTAACATTAAAACATGATGTGTAAATAACTATTTAATTTAAATACTATATTAATATCGATTCATTTTCATCCATCCGGCCCAGTTTAACAAGCAACTTTATTTCATACAATATATGTATAATAATATGAGGGGTCTGTACTCTGTCGCTCTTTCAGCTCAGGGGTCCTTGGCCTAAAAAACGCCTGAAAAAAGCCCCCTGCATTAGAGCACCCAAGGGTCTCGTGGAAGGTCCCCGGGAAGAAGTCTCAGTTGATTATTTAATATTTTCTGAAATTTAGTAATCCTTCAACAGCATCATTGCTACACAGAACAACTTTATTATTAGACTGATGCGGGGGGTTTTGCCTTCTTCAGGGTCATCCATTTTATATTTTTGCCATACTTGTCCAATTCCTTCTCAAAATAGCCACATTACAAACATTCGGTCTCTCGTCCTGTTTAAGCATCACGTGACAGTGTGCGTGAAAACTGGAACAATGTAGGGATAAAAGAATCCTGCATAAAAATGACAATGAATGTTCTTATCTTGTCTTGTCTCATGTATTTAAAGTCAGGGAAAAACATTTAACAGCACATACGACGTCAGGAGGACGTGTCCTTTCCTGCATTTGAACCCTTCTTCCCGTGGCCATCCACAGTTTTAGTCCTTTTTTGTGCTGTGTTGCTTAAGAAACAAATGAAGCTCTATCAGCTACAGCTGTCCACGACCACTGCAAGCTGAAGGCCTGAGCACATAAAGCCATCTTTCCCTGTTTCCTCCATTCTGTACATTCCAGTTAAGCTCTGTCTTTGAAACCCACATGAAACGTTCCATTATCTGTATTCTGTGTCCTTTGGAATCTATGAACTTTCAAAAAGACTGTGTGTGTGTGTGTGTGTGTGTGCGTGTGTGTGACACTCTGTGCGCATGCTACATCTAGGGACCAGTAGGTCTGTCCATTAACATGCTTCTTATAGGCTTGGTCCCCTAATGACTGCTGCTTGATAGCTTTTATTTCCTCATTCTCACTCCCTGGAATGGCTTTACAACATGGCCAAGGTCAACACGGCAGTGATGATGATAAATGAAACTCCTTCTGCCTCTCTCCCCCCCCACCCTCGACATCCACACTGGAAGTTTCTCATAGGCACGCTTGATTAAATCCATTCATATTGAACACAGCAACATGCAATTTCCATTCAAATTGTTTTAATGCTAATGAGCGGCTGAGTGGGGAATAGGGACGTGCTGGCTCTGATTCTCGTATTTTAAAAGGGGAGGAATATATGGCAGCAGATCCTGACATTGACAATCAAAGATGAGTCAGATGTACTCTGATCCAGAGTCAGTTACATTTGGACATTTAGATTCAATTTCAGGAAGATGGCACAAGGGCACATTTGACTTTGCGAAACTTAGAGTACACTATGTTTACACCAGTATTCCATTATTATTCAGAATATGACAATATTCGAAGGCTGGGGTAGAGATGCGTGCCCAAAAGAAAAGTACACATTTCTGGGTGAAAGAAGAAACACTTACTTTTAAACACTATGCAAGACTTGGATATCAACAGGGTTTTTGAAAAAAATATTGCAACGGCGGCCTTTGGAGGCTGTGTTCGCACGGTCCAACAAGTCCACCATCGCTGGAAAACTTTGAAAAATCCTATTTTCCACAGCTGCATGTAAACGGGAATATTAGTGTAATATTCACTTTCATTAGCCATGTAAACAGCTTAGTCATAGTGTTGTCTTTTTCGATGTACGGACAAAACCGGAATATTGTTTGCATGTAAACATAGTCATTGAGGTCATCTGCAGATATAGTTTAATTCATGAGGCCTCTCATGAATCTCGAAGGCCAGTTCTTCCAGCTGGAAGGGGATTGTCATGGCATTTGTGAAACCTTCTCACATCTGAAGGCAACACTGTCTCTGTCTCCAGAGCGACTTATTACTGTGTTCTTACCTTTTTGTGCACTTAATGGAAGGTAAGGATGCTAGATGAACACACCAGATGGAAACCGTGCATTTATTTTGTAAAACCGTTATTCTGTGCATGTCCTCAGGGACGGCTCGGAACTGTGAGTGGATTGAGGTGTAGTGGAAACACTACACAAACAGTTTTGCAGGTCATCTGATGCCCACTGGCCCAAGAAGAGTTTTAAGCCGGTTAGTAGTGTGGCTCTAGAGATGGAAAGTCAGTAGGGCCATCCAGTGCACCACTCTGGTGCAGAAGAAAACATCTCCCTATATATTGGATCGATTGCTGTGAAATGTTATTGTTCCCCACACGGCTGTGCACTCTCAGTCTTGTTCCCGTTAACTATCCTTACAAAATACAAGTTAACCCTCAATGGAATGAATTCATTTTTTTTCACCCCATTTTTTGGATCTTGGGTGTCCCTGATAATATATCCATCATCAAATCACCCAGATATTGGTTTTTCTACAAGTGAACTGAACCCCAAGGCATGCTATAGTACATATGATAAGTGTAATAGGGAAGAAGAAGCTATAAGAAGCTATAAATATATATATATATATATATATATATATATATATATATATATATATATATATATATATATATATATATATATATATATATATATATTAGGGCTGTCAATCGATTAAAAAAAATTAACTAATTAATTGCACAATTTGCGTGTGCATAATTAGTGCATATTTCTTCCATCTCCATGATCGAACCAGCTCATTTCATTTAAATAATCAGACATTGTTAGCGAGCGGCGTTACTACGTCTGCTCTGCTCACCGAGACTTCTCTCTGCTCTGCCGGCGTCTGTCTCCAACTTTAACCACGGAGATGCGCGTGACGGACGGCAAGCTGACTACAGGCGACATTAGCACAGAGTGGTGTATATATATATATATATATATATATATATATATGTATATATAGTTGGGTCTGTTCCAGTTTGGATCACGTTCTCACCACAAACAAACTGCTCCAGAGTTGGATTGAAAGCGTACCGAGATACCTCATCCAGCAGGTCTCGGTAAGCTCGTATGGTCGCTTTTGGTGCGCACCAGAGTGTGATTTCCACGTTCTCACCTGCCCAAACGAACCACCAGTTTGTTTGCCCCGCACCAGCAGGGCAAACAAACTCTAGTGTGATTCAACTGAACTAAACAAGGCAGGAGTGAAAGCACGCTTAAAGGTATACAGCTTTATTTGTTCCTTCTTTCTCATGCCACTGCATCCACAATCTCATGGGTAGAGCAGCCAGGTGGTCATGATAATGGGTTTTGTTCCGATACATTGCGATCAAGTCGAGCAGATCCACCCCGCCCATATTCACGTTCTTGTTTGTGAAGTGAAGTCATTTCAAATGTCGCGATAGCTGAATAGAATAAAAAAAAAAAAACTTAAATCTGTGACGTTATAGAATAGTTCCTAAATAAACATTTTGGATGCATTTATTCCTGCAGTGTCTATTCTAAATCTCTATCTTCATCCCAGTGTTGCCATTAAGAGGAATATTGGTTTGCATCCGAGCATGTGAGCGGAGCCCAGCAAGCAAGAGGGATGATTTGGGATTGGAAATTCTCATCCTCCATTCCGCTCACATGCACTCGTCAGGCACATCATTCAATTTGTGTAGCATGTGTAGCAAAATGCGCTTATGTCTCAACCTAAACGCCATCTTGTGGCTCCTCCCCAGCTGTCCTAGATATCAACAGAGATCGGAGTGATTTCCTGATTCCAGAAAGTTGATTAAAAATGCATACTCCTACACCTAAAATTAAGACCAAATGTGTGTCACTCTGAGCACTGTTGGCTCATTTCCCTCCTCTGAGATGCATGAAAAAACTGTCTGCATGGACAGATACCACTAGAGGGAAGTGAGACGATAGATGTCATTTAGTATTTTTGGGGAAGTGTGAACTACCTCATCTTAAACCAGGGGAGGAGAAGGGGCGGGGGCTTCTGGGGCTCCAGCCTTGAATGTTTTCTCAAAAGCCCCAAACCTTTTAGGCCAACATTACTGTCTTTCAGAAGCTGTAGTGGGCTCTGTTTCAAAGACAGAAAGAAGAAAACAAAGATATTGGTATCATTTCAAACTAGACAGTCTAAGGAATACATCAGTTTTAACCATGTCATGCTAGCTTGTGGGGAAGGGGGCTAAATAATGTTCCAGATTTTGCCCAGCTAAAAACTGGCATGCCATTTTCAAAGGGGTCCCTTGACCTTCTACCTACATATATCTGGATGACAATGAGTTCTATGAGTACCCACGAGTATCCCCTTTACAGACATGCCTACTTTATGATAATAGACCTTTTTCACGGCAGACATGTTGACATGTCATAGTAGGAAAAACACAGGTGTATTCAAAACCATTACTGATGGCTGCATTCCACTTAGGAGAGGCCCTGGTATTGTGCATGCTGACTCACTGAAATAGCTTCCTGGGACACTTGATGGAACGGAGCCATCGTTAAGGTTATCAATGTCAGCTGTGCTTTTCCTGCTATGACAATTCAAAATGTCTGCTGTGAAAAAAGGTCCATCCCATACAGGTTCTCCCAACAGATTTGTAGGTATTCTAATATCAAATGGCTTGCAAAGTAGTTTATGTTGGTTTATCAGGGTTTTTTGCACTAGGCACTAGTTATGGTTAGGTTTGGGTTAGGTGCCTTGAAGGCAGCGGTCGCAGCGCTGCCTGGAAGGAGCAGTTGGGGGCAAAAAACACCATTGAGCTGTAAATAGCTGCTCTAAATGGGAAAGAAAGGTCTGGGCTGAGCCACGAATGTTCATGTCGCACCAAATGCTTGCTCTTGGGGGGAATTGTTGGGTCTCTGTAAATTATAAAGTGAAGTCTAAACGCACTCTCTCTCTTTTTCTTTTTATAGGATTTGATTACTATAAATAAAATTGAATTGGGTTAAACAATAATAATCAATAGACAATGTCCCAGTGGCCATGCTATGTAAGTTGAGACAGTGGTACCCAGGTCTCATTCAGGTCAACCTCAGAACCTGTCCCAGGCAGAGGATTACTTTAACTCTGTGTCTCCATGGAAGCAGGAGACTTAACAGCGGTATGATAAGACAGTGCTGCCTCATCCTGCCAAGGTCATGGAGGAAGTAAACACATAACACATTTTGTCGGTGCTGAGATATTTGGGCGCCTGCAATATCTTTGTTTTCATTGAAGGTTCAGCTAAACGTAACGCCTCCAGCATGAGTTTAAATACACCTTCAAGAAGACAGGAACTTCAGAGAGTTGGGACGGCAGTGCACAATTACACATCGTGGTTAAACTGTACTGCCTGCTTAATTCTCTCCTCAATTGAGTGTTAAATGCACCTGTGAAATTCATCAAGGTCTCCTGAACATTCTTCACATATGAGAAATGGATTGTGCTGCTCCTGAGTTTTTCCCTAACAGCCATTAGTGTAGTAATGCTCTGGTGCCAGCAGGGCAGATGTGTGTGTGTGTGTGTGTGTGTGTGTGTGTGTGTTAGTGTGTGTGTGTGTGTCATCTTTCCGAAATGTTGAGTGCTTTTTCCTACCATGCCAGTGTGACCCTGATGAGCAGATAAAGGGACAGAGCTGTAGCAGGGAGGGCGGGAGGGAGGATGGAGGTGTGAGAGTAGCTGCTTTTCACCTCCGTGTCCATCCATCCATCCATCTCTCCCATCTGTCTCCAGGGGATGCCACACTCCATTGGCCTTAAATATTCCACTTTCTCTCATTTCTATTCCCCCTCTCTCTGACCTTTCCCAGATAGCTCCCTCTTATTTTCATTCTCCATCTAGCTGACCCTTTCCCAGATGAGCCAGCCAATTATTTCCACTTTACACCCATAAAGAGCAGTGGGGTGCAGCCACGGTCACACAAGAGCACAGAGGACATAGGGTGCAGAGCAGCCAAAGTGTGTGTGTGTGTGTGTGCGTGCGTGCGTGCATGCTGCTTACTGAATACGAGAATCTGTCCCATCATCTACCAAAAGGGGCTGCAGCTGTTTCAAGGTAAAGAACTTATTTTCACAAAACATCAGGCCACATTTTCCACTCTCAACACTTTCTCACTCCCAACTCTTCACATACGCACGCTAGGTCAGTAGCCCCTGGTATCACTGTTTTTACACACTGGGTTCCACTTTAGCGTCTGTTCTCAACGTGCAGGTTACACTGATAAACTACCATGCGGTTAATGTTTTAAATTACCAAAATAATAATAGGGGAGGTGTAGGAAAAGATTATGCTTTGGGTTCCAATAAGTCTTTTTGTTACATTATTTAAGTTACGTACGTACAGTAAGTTAAAATCAACGTTGACTTTTGATTTCACGAGAACAGCGGCCTCCTGGGTGAAAGGTTTCTGTGTGTTTGACCCATCTCTCCACCCGGATTTTAAAAATAAAACTGAAATAAATGTCTCTGTCATACACTGTTGCAGTTTTTTGCTTAAGCACTATTTTTGGTTTTTCAAAACACTACAAACTAATAGCACAACCACACACCCAATTAATAGAACACCTCAGACCCTTTGTAAAATAAAACACTCTTGCAAAAACAATACAAAAATTTATAAAACCCATATTTTGTTACCATTTGTTTTTGAAAGACACACGTTTCATATGACTTAATTCAGTTTGAACCAGTTACACGCTGCTGTTGCTAACCTAAAACACTTTTTAGCAATTCTACTTCCCAGTGATTAGAGTACTGTAAATGAAGTACACAGAGAACGTGCAAACGTTCACCAAATGCTACACCAGACCAATGCTGCAGACTGAGGAAAATATAATTTATTTCTCTCCATATACCCAAATCAGTCAACATGTCGACATGGAGAATCACAAGTTTACATGCTACTACAGTAGTGTGCATAACACTGTTAGCTCAGCAAACAACAGACAAACATAATATACTGTATCCAGTACAGGTTACAATCACAAAAAAAAACAAAGTACAGAAAATACTAGACATTATCTCTTCGCCTAGCTGGATCTGGCCAGAGAATTTCATCAACGTCACAGGTGATATCCTCATTGGCAACACAACCGTCTTGAATGTCGAATCCATCCTTGCACAACTGCGGCGTCGACTTGGTCACAGGCGTCCTCCGTAGCCTGAATGAGGGCTACCTGAGCCTGGGGCCGGAGATCGTAAACCCTCGCGTGAATATGGGCCCCCCTTCCTCCTTGTTGTTCTCGACCCTCAATCCTCAAATGTCACAGGGAGGGGTATCAAAAGTGCTGATATGGTGCATACAATGAGCAGCTGATTACTGTAACTATAGACAGATTTTCTTTTACCTCTTTCCTTGTCGAAATGTCCTTATGACAGATGCCGCTGTATATCTACTAAGATTTGGCTGAACTCTTAGTCCAGCCTCCCTCAGCGTCAGTCCCTGGTTCACAACATGTTCCACTAGTGTTGCGCAACTTTCATATGATAAATTTGGTCCTCTTCTTCTTTGAGCATATTCTCCGGCTTCAGGTCTTCCTCTCCCTCTCCCCTCTCCCTCTCCCTCTTCCTCTACCTCCACCTCGGCCTCTACCTCTGGCTGGGCCTTTTCCTCTTCCTCTACCTCCTTCTCTTCCTCTGTGTATTCCCCCTCTCACTCTCAGTCTTCTTCTTCTGATTCCTTCCATTTTGGTTGAGGGCAGGTGAACTTACCTGCTGTATTTTACATAGTGCTTTAACCTGATTGGTGTCTCTACAATTAAGCAGTCATGTGTTTTCATACCTGGTGGCTGTGTTTAACCAATTGGTTCATGGGTGTGTTCATTTGAAAGCCTTTGCTTTGAAATTGCAAGGAAATGACATCATGATAAATTTCTGTGTCAAATGCGTACAAGTGTGTTTAGTGTTTTGCAAATCACTGTGTGTGATGTTTTGCAAAAAGTGTGAAGCTGACAATGTGCTTACAGTTGTGCAAATCTAGGCCTGTGTTTTGCTCCTTGAGTGTAAGGTTTTGCTAATTGTGGGACAGTTTTAATTTTAGTGTGTAAGCAATTGTAAAAAACTGTAAACAATCAGGTGTTTGGGCACCTGATGGCTGTGTTGCACAGATTGGCTCGTAGGTGTGGTCATTTGACAGTCAGTGCTTTGGAATTGCAAGGAAGTGACATCATGACATACTTCTGTGTCTAATGAAAACAAGTGTGTTTAGTGTTAATGCAAATCACTGTGTGTATTGTTTTGCAGAAAGTGTGAGGCTGACATTGTGCTTATAGTGGTGAACATCTGGGCCAATGTTTTGCTCCTTGAGTGTAAGGTTTTGATAGTTGTGTAGTAATTTTGATTTCAATGTGAAAGCAATCGGCAAAAAACTGTAACAGGCTACAATTCTGTGGTAAGCACTTTATTTTTGGCGTCATTGGGCAAAGAATTCCATAATGATTTTCATATTTGCATATTTTAATCGAAGTGGTCTGAGAGAAAACTGGACTGCATCTCCTCTTGGCTCTGTTTTCAGGCTTTAGACAGTCCAGCTCGTGAAGGGAAACTTACATAAGCCAATTACAGGTCATTTCAGAGAGAGCGAGAGAGAGAGAGAGAGTTCCTATTGGCTGTTCTGTGCATGCATATGCCTGTGTGACAGAGAGGGAAGAGGGAGAGCTGCAAGAAGTGGTCTCACTCTATTTCAAATTTTGATGTTTTGTTATGCTTTCTACCCACTGCAGCTTTGAACAGGCACCATCTGCCTTCTTTGGGTCTCCGATTGGTCAATCCCTACAATGTGTAATAATAACAAGAATGAAGAAACGGTAGCACTGTGTTTTCTGTGTGGAGTAATCTCTCACACACAGAGAGGACATGCCCTAAACATATTCTTTGTAAATCTTTGTAAATTGGCATTTTCAGCATGTAGGTTGCTAGCTCGAAGTTTCTTGTTGTTAACCCGAAAGGGAACAAAGTTTGAGAACGGCAACACACAGAGAGCAGAAGGCGAGGGACATCCGGTGGAACATCTGGCAATGCCAGACGTGAGACAATTGTCCTGGAAATGTACTGTGGTTAATTGTTTGTGGCTCAGGTGGTAGAGCAGTCAAGTTGTTGACTAGAAGAAGTGCTATTTAAATACTGTCCATTTACATTGGATCCAAACGTAATCCAAATGTATCGTTATCCATAACATTCTCTGCACTCATATTTTGCGACGCCATTTTTCGCTGTTGGGAACGTACGTAGTTTGAAATACAAGCAAAGAGATCAAAGAAGTTCTGTTTTTGAGCAGCATCTAGTGCACGCCCCCTGGGTTCCTGGAGAAGAATCTGGATATATATATCTACATAGCCCCACATCATCACATACCCTTCACCATATCTTACGATTGGCAAATGAGATAAAATCCATATCAATGCAAATCAAACCAGCTATTCGGCTAACTGAAATAAAACCATGCCAATCATGAGATATGGTAAAGGGCATGTGATGATGGGGGGCTATTTTAATTCTAAAGGCCAAGGGAACTTTATCAGGATGCATAGTATCCTGGATCCATTTAATACCTGGCCTTTAAAAATAAAAATCTGCATGCCTCTATGGGAATTTAACATAGGGGTATGTATAATTATGGCCCCTGTATTTAAGGAAGAACATTTATTTATTTACAATACATTATTAATTCACAAAAAAAATGGTGTCCTTAAAAGGATTTTTCCTCATTTTTTTAATTAAGGCATTAAGATCAATTTCCAAAAGATGATTTTTTTTATTCCTCTTTTTAGTCAACTTTAGCATGGGTATGAATACTTATGAGCAGCACATATACATACATATATATATATATATATATATATATATATATATATATATATATATATATATATATATATATATATATATATATATATATATATATATATTACAATTGAAATTATGGGTCTCCCATATTTTACATGGTTCAAGAGCCTGATCATGACAAAGCCCTGGTGCTCTGTGTGCTGCAGGCTGTTTGAGGTCGGCCCTCATCCTTTTGCTGCTGTTTGACCAGCTGTGGACAGGCTCCATCCTCTGGATCCAGCCATTCTGGATAGAATACGGCAGAAAAGAGGATTAGTGTCCCGCACAGTGAAATCAGCTTCACATCCAGCACGTCTCCTTCCATGCTCTCTGTTTATTACTCACCTGAAAAATCATGGATGAGTCCGATTTTTGGGGTGAGAGTTTTACTCAGAGAGGAGGGATCGGTCATCCTGTTGGCCTTCATGCCATTCAGATTCAGAATAAAAAGTTTCATTTAGAGGCAACATGATTCAAGATTTAAAGCGTTATCTGTCACATGCTCATATTTTCAATATGTGCAGTTAAATGTGGGATGGCATACTCTAGAGAATGTGCTATTATGTTAGTGAGAATAAGAAGGGATGAATAAATGAATATAGGACAACATGTTTAAGGTAAAAAATATAATTCTTTTATTTGTGTGCTCAGACCATATTGTAAATTAAGTATGGCAAATGTTCAGTGCTTATTTTAACAAAGGAAAAATGTAAATAAACATGGCTGCATACAATCAAGGCGTGGTTACCGACAGTGCCCCAGGGCTGTGGACCCTCAGGGGCCCCGATGACACATAGTGAAAAAAGGAGGCCATAAACACAACTTTTAAGTTGAAACACCTGTGTTCTGAATGTGTGAAACTATTCACACATGTAGATTGATATTTACGGACCATCATCAGTGACTGCTGTCAGCGTGGGAAAGAACATTGCCATTGCCAGAAGGCGAGGCTGCCGACCTGGACCTGCAGTCGGAGCGCCGGCGGGACGCAGAGAGCCCCACAGCCAGTAGCAGTGGCCCATCCTCGGGCCAGGACCGGAGCTTTGCCTCGCTGCTCAGCCATTCCACACTGATGATGGTCCATCTGCGGGTGCAGGAATGGAGCTCACCGCCTGCTTCCTATCCAATGTTTCAGTTTCAATGTTGAAGAGTGTTTAGATGATTTCATTTTACTCATTTAGAAGCCGCTAATGCTAATTTTACAATGCTTCCATGCTACACTAAATGAGCCAGACAAAGTTGTCTTTTGTATGGTGAAAGGAACCCTGCTCCCTCAGAGCTCCACAGCCTAACGCCGCCTTCACACTGGCACTTGAAATCAGCGCCGTAGTACGCAATGCGCCCCCCCATGAACGTCATACTACACCGTTGAAAGTGTCGGAAGCGAGTAGAAAAACAATTGCGGAGAGACTAGAACGACTCATTCTGTCAGTGTCCGAATGTCCAATTCTCTATGACCTCTCATCTGAGGGCTGTGGAGATATGAAAAGAATGGATGCTGCGTGGAGAAAAGTTGCCCAGGATGTTGATATGTCAGGTCGGTTAAATGTGATATAGCAGTATAATTTCACAGCCCAGTCTCATGCCAGGTCGTTATATAGTCACGTTATTGTAATCTATTAAGTCGTGGACAGGTTACGTAAATGCCGTTTTTTTCGCGTGGCCATTACGAAATTGAAAGCAATGCATTTCAATGGGAAGCATATTTCGTGATCCCAGAACGAAATATAGCGAGTAGTTGATAAGGCGAAAGTCCGCGTAGGGAGGTCGGTCGGGGTGGTGGATGGGTCATAAAACACAGGACTTTCACCCCGGAGACCAAGGATCGCGCCCCGCGTGTGGCAGTACCTTTGTCCCGCGTGTTGCAGTTCCTTTGTCGGCGTGTCCCGCGTGTGACGGTTCCTTTCCCCGTTCTTTTTTTTTCCGTCTCGTTATTATGGCGTTTCATTTCCCGTGTCCTGCGAGTGGTGGCCCGCGAGTGGCAGCCCGCGAGTGGAGTGGCGGCCCGCGAGTGGCGCCTCATTTCCCCGTAGTCGCGTCCCCCAGAGCAGGTTCGAAAAGCGTGACCTGTACACATTCAAAAGTCGTTGCATATACACGAAAAAAACGTCAAAATTCGTAACCTGTACATGAATTTATGAATCAAAATAAAGTCACTATTACACGACCTGGCGTGAGACCGGGTTGAATGTCAATAGTTTGATGTCTGTTGCTAACCATCTTAGCCATAACAGGTATCCTATGCATTTGTTTCTGCACAGAAGAACTAAAAAAGTACATGACAACATATCGTTATGAAATCAGGTCCCATGACATGGTGCTCTTTGGATGCTTTTATATAGGCCTTATACATCATTAAAGTGAAGTCTGACAAGGTAAGAAACACGAGCAGTCAGATGATCACACAGGTTCAATTCAATTCAACAGCTTTATTAATCCCACAAGGGGCAATTAGCTAAGAGCAGCTACTGACAACAAACACATAGCACACAAGGCTACATATAGGCCTACACCCTACAGAGTAGATACATAATAATCCAAAAATAGATTTTATCCATCGTCGAATTGCAGAAGGGATAAAAGAATTACAGTGGCGATAAGTGTTAAAGGTCCCATGTGTTGGGGACCAAGAAGCTGGTTAAACATTGATCTTAACCAAAAATGGCTCAGACTGAGCTGACTGCAAAGACAAAGGATCTTGGCCTACATGTGAATCCCAAAGCCAGTTTCACCAAACTCCTACAGGCAGAGTCGCCAAGATGGAGGTTCTACCTTCACCACATGTTAGGCAAGGCAGACTGGTGGTGAGACAAAGAACTGCTTCACACCTGTGACAAAGTTGCAGTTTTCCCATTGGCTGTCGGGTCTTTGAATGCACCACCCCGCCACTAGGAGGCGGAGGAAGGATAAAAGCTGTCCACGTTTGTGTTTTCTTCGCTTTCACGGTAACCCCCGGCCATTAATGTGATCTGATTGTAATCATGTATTGGCCTTATCTGGTTATTAATATGTTGCTGTGAATGTATAATCGATCAATTATACCGTTGGTTTATGTTGTGTTAAGTAGCTGGGTATAACTGTAATCGCTACCTGCTTAATCACTCCTTTCACAGAGTTTTTAGTTACTGTCTGCAAGATAATCGCGATGAATCAGCTGTTAGCCACTGAGCTGGCCGTTATCAATATCTAAGATCAGAGTGTTTTCTTTTCTTTTCCTCTGTATTCTGTTTCTTTTACTAACACACACACGGACATATAAGCTAGCCACGTAGCTCCCAAGCTAACGCTGCTAGCTTACCACGTGGAGTTTGTATAGAGCTAATAGGTGACCGAACATATGGTATAAATGTGCGCGTTGTCTAGCAACCCCCACCTCGGCTTCTTCAGCCCCCTCTCCCAGCACCTCTTGAGGCTAAATAGTTTGTGCAGCTCACAGGAGTAGCCATTTTGGGAGTTCTTTTTCGTGTTAGAACTACACTTCGACACCACCCCTCCCTTTTCACTCACTCTCTCTCACACACACACACACACCCATGCTGCTTTGCTTTTGCTTTGTTTTTGGTTGTGATATTGTAAAAAGGTATATAAGTTTGTTATTGAAGGATTATTGATTAGCTACTGATAATTGTGACGTTAATAAATCTTATTATACTTAATTAGCAGTTGCTTGTGATTATTTGTGTACTTGTTGTAATAATTGCTAGTCGATCAGGTCCGTTGCTCGGATTCACCCCTTCCTTTATTTCCTTTCTAAAGGATTACCACAGAAATGAGACTGTTCCACTGTTTGATTATTGGTCCCTGACTTGCAGGGTGGTGCCCCGTTTTGATTGTTTGTCGATTTGATAAAGTTATTAATAACCATATTCATAACTTTATTAATATTGATAAAACATCTTTGATAATTTGCCAATGATCAAATCTGTACCCTATGAGAATCCTACACATGACATGGTGCTCTTTGGATGCTTTTATATAGACCTTAGTGGTCCCCTAATACTGTATCTGAAGTCTCTTTCCCGAAATTCTTGGTGGCCTTGGTGCAGAATTACAGCCACTAGAGCCAGTCCCACAATGAGCTTTCCTTAGGATGTGCCATTTCTGTGTCTGTAGCTATTGAGGAGGAGAGGGGGGGACAAGATGGAGGGTGGGGATGTGGCCTTGACCAACTGCCACTTTGCTTGTTTGAAAGCCATGATGTCTCTCTCTCATGGGTGGGCCAAATTCTCTGGGCGGGCAAAGCAGAGAAAGGGGAGGTAACCTTTTCATTCCAGATCGGCCCATCTGAGCTTTCATTTTCTCAAAGGCAGAGCAGGATACCCAGGGCTCGGTTTACACCTATCACCATTTCTAGCCACTGGGGGACCATAGGCAGGCTGGGGGAACGCATATTAATGTTAAAAAAAAACTCATAAAGTGAAATTTTCATACCATGGAACTAGGGTGACCACCTGCTAATAAGCCCAAGGGGGGACAAGGGGTATGTTTCTGAGGGACAATGTGGGACACTGCCTGGCGCGGCGGTGCGCCCACCCCACGGGCAGTAAAATGACTTAACGTGTTTTTACACCAAATGGGCTCTTTTTCCAGTATTAATGTGTAAGGTAGGGTTGATAAGTTATTCAAATAAAGAGAAATACTTCACAATTCACTTACTTTATTATTATTTTTTTTTAACCTTTTATAGGCTAATGTTAACAGGCAGGCAATGGATTTCACCCTTGGAAAATGTATGAAATTGAACATGTTTGAAAATATTGGTTGGCAAATATGTAAACATCTTTTTAAACAAGAAAATTATGTTGATTTAAGAGAATCAGAAACCACTATTATAGCCTTTTTAACAGTGATTGGCTGGCCCAGCTTGTTAATAGCCAGTGTATGTTCATTTTAGCTTCCAGTTTGTTAGATGGCACCAACATTTGGTCTACTAATAACTGGCCTGGCAACTCAAAGGCCAAGGTTTTGCTTCCAGATTTGTTTGGTGACTGTGGGGGGTCTGGGGGGGGTCCTCCCCCATAAATTTTTTTTGGCATTTAACACTTCATTTTCTGCATTTTGGTGAATTTTTTATGCACCTATTTCTACCTTTATCTTTATGTAAAGGGAAACATTAGGCTACAATCCAAATATAACAACATAATGGAAAATATTGCATTAAGGCTGTCAGGAATTCTGTATTGCTTTCATCTATTTATTCTCCTTTAGATTGACTTTTCTAATTATATCTGAGTCAGCACACATGTAGCTTAGGCATCATTTATTCTTCCATGTTTTGCATCTTTTGTTGGGGAAGTAACCTCCGTAAATGTGCATATGACAATTATTCACCTCAGTGATACATTATTCATTTAATTTATTAATAAACCTCTTGATTGTAATATTTCAGTGATTTCTGCTCATGTCCAAAACTTTGTGCACATTCAAAATATAACTCATCCCATCTGTGCTGTCTGAGATTTGAGGGAGTCGTGATATTTTGTGAAAAAAAATAAAGTTATAATATAGGCTATTACGAGAATAAAGTCACTATATTTTAGAAAATAATCTATAGTCTACCTGCACCGTAGTCTACTGTGCATTACGTGATAGCTCTGCTGATACGGTAGATTTCAGACCTCCTGACAGACACAGAGCCCCGTTTGAGACGTTTAGGGAAGTGGCTGTAGCCTACGCTGCTAAACATCGGAGGTGGGAAACCGAAACGCGACACATCTGCCGCAGCATGTCCACAGCAGAGCGCATCCATAAACCTGAAGCTGCGCAGCTTTTTATAGCGAGAGTGGACACTAAGCGACGTCCGGTTTCATATTTGTCAGTCAACTTTTCAAAATACATTTGGGGTTACACTCAAAACATTCGGGGCTGAACCCCCGGCAAAATGTTTGATGCTGAAGGAGACGGAGCTGAGCTCCGGCAGGGTGTGTTGTGGACCTGAGGGGGGGGAGCTGCGCTCCGGCCCAATTTAACCTCTGGCCCTCAACACCTTTCAGCCACAAATATTCATTTTCCCAGTCTTTCTTGTACCCACACCTTCTCTTTTTAATTGATGGCGGTGCCTCAGAGTCAGACTCAGTCTCTTTCTCCATTTTTCGAATTGGAAAGCGCGCATCTAAAAGTTCCTTCCCAGTGTGTCTGGTATGCACGTGCGTGGCTGTGTGCGCTGTCATGACAACAACAAAAAAGTTGACAACAACCTCGTCAGCAGTTCAACTGAGGGGTGGGTGTGGCAACCATGGTGGCAACAGTAGCGTGCTGAACTGTCAAGTAATGTTCGTTTGGCTGCCTGGGGCTCGAGGACCAACTTTTTTTTGAGCAAGCATTGATTATGCGTGACATGGTCTCAATTTGCGGGACGCATGAATTGGGCTTCAAACGCTGTGCGCGCACGCGCTACGCGGGACGGGTGGTCACCCTACATGGAACCTTTAAGAATTCAGATTTGTTTATCAGTACCATAGCAACGCTCACTTCCGCTTTGTCCGTTGCCTGTCGTACGAGTTCAACTTTTTTAACGCATCCGGATGACAGATCAGATTTTTTTCACAACGCACTTGTTCGCATCGGTTCAGACCCATTCACTGCGGTCTGCGAATCTCCATAGGAAATGAATGACTTTGTTTCACAGCCGTATCTAATGTGTGTAATGTGAAGGCAGCGTAACGGTCTTTTCACGTGGGATATGATTGTTGCACCTCATAATTCATTTTCAATAAGGGGCGAGCCAGCAGGTAAGCAATCTGACAATCTCATGAAACTGTTGCGTCCATGCTCATCACACGCACATGCCCGCCCGCAGCAAGAGTTGAATTTTCTTGAACTTTTCCCTGTATGAGCAACGCGCAGTGCAACTCAATGAACAAGAGACTGATTCTTCTGTTTGTGAGTTCCGTAAAATATAAAACTGTTTTCTAAACAATTATCAAGACATAGAGAGCGGGGCTTCTGCTTGTCAGAGCATCAGCACAAGACTGGATTAATTGGGTAACGTCCGTAATTATGACTAGCTAAATTTAGCTATCAACAATAACAGCCAGTGGTTAGTAAAGACTATAGAGGATTGCCACTATTTGGTTTAAATCGAGCTGTCCTTAGGCATTTATGATATATTAAGTCCACAGGTACAAATTAGTCTTGCACCAAATGTATGTAAGTGTTGCAAAAGTCTAGGTGCTTTGTGATGCGAGACAGCACGCATGTGACAGCCCCGTCTCATGACAGTTCGTGATATGGTCATGTTATTGAATCTATTAATTTGTGTACAGGACACTTAAATGTCTTTTTTTTCGTGTGGTGATTACTAATTTCAAAGCAATGTATTTCAATGGGAAGCATATTTCGTGATCACAGAACGATGACAGTAGTGAGTAGTGTTGATAAGGTGAAAGTCTGCAGGGAGGTTGGTCGGGGTGTTGGATGGGTCAAACAACACAGGACTTTCACCCCGGAGACCGGGGGTCGCGTCCCGCGTGTTGCAGTTCCTTTCCTCGTTATTCTCTTCCTAACCACAACCATCCCGCTGTTGTAGGCGTGTCACGCGTGTGACGATTCCTTTCCCCGTTCTTCTTTTCCTAACCACAACCGTCCCGTTGTTGTGGCGTTTCGTTTCCCTGTTGTTGTGTGCCCCTGTGCCCGGGGATCACGTCCCGCGAGCGGCGGTCCGTCCTGTTGTTGTGGCCGGCGCGTGGCGCCTCATTTCCCGTTGTTGCGGTCCCCCAGAGCAGATTTGAAAATCGTGATCTGTACACGTTCAAAATTTGTGGCGTGTACACGAAATAAACGTCAAAATCGTGACCTATACACAAATTAATAAATCAAAATAACGTGACTATTTCACGACCTGGCGTGAGACCGGGATGTATGTGAAGTTACACTGGCGGTTTCGAGAGGCTGTAATCACTGAGTTGGGGTTGTGCTGGAAACTGGACTCAAGAAAAAATAAATGAATAAGAGTAAATGTTCCATTACAAGTTTGCTGCCGTCATTATGTTTATGTAAATATATATCTACACATTTGTGAATATTTTTTTTTTTCTGTGCCTTCACATTTAGAACACAGGTCTGTGAATATTTTCTATGACTGAAAATGTTGATTGTTTCTACGGGCTCTCATGGGCTTTTTCTTTCTTTCTGCGAATTCAAATTCTGCTCACGTGTTTGAATATGTTTTGAAAATGTTAACATACAAGTTTAGATTATTGTTTTGCAAGTTCTCACATCGTATTGTACAAGTGTGCACATCAGGTCTACAAGCTTTCACATTTTGCACCACAATTACCTCATCGTTCATTGAACAAATTTGTCACTCACAGTTCCTCTATCTTAATGGAGTGCAATACTAAATCCCCAGACAACCCCTTAAAAATTGTTTCACTCATCAGTTACTTTTGAGTTGCATTTCTGTTGATTGAAGTTAAGCTACCATAATCAACACTTTGGTGCGGATGTTTCACATTGTTAGCACACCATAAAGGGGTGGCTGGGAAACTTCTTAAGGAAGTGTTGTTTTTTTTCAAAAACAGAAAAGTGGAAATTAATTGCTACCTGAGAACAGCTTTCCTGTCAGAGAAGAGAAAGAGAAACACCCACAAATAGAACGTATGAACACACCAAGTTTAACGATGACCTCAGAATGTATACTTTGGAACATGAGCTTTGTAAGGACAGAGGCAGGGCTGTTGTATTGGACTGCATTAGATTGTACAGGTTTACCTTATGAAGCTTATTCATTTATGATAGGTTTGTATTGTTAATTTTTAAGTCAATATTTTTATCATAAACTCTGATGTTCAGGAGAAATGAGTGAACATGTTTTATCACAAAATAAGAACTAAACTAATACACAAATTAATTCAACTATTGATCTGCCACTTTCTGTCCCCATCGTCCTCTCCCTCTTATATATGGACCAGTGCAGTGGCGTGCGCCCATTCGGATGGTTCTTTTCTTAGGAGGCCTGCATCACAGCAGTTGAGTCAGGAAAACTCTATAGTCCTAGATTTGACCATTCATTGCAACAAATGGAAATACAATTACAGTATGCTTGCCACTAGTCTATGTCCACTACGTTCCACTTCAGGGATGCTTAGCGCCGCCCTAGACAATTGTGATTGGTTTAAAGAAATGCCAATAAACCAGAACACGTTTTTCTCAAATCCTGGAATTATGTGTGGACTAGCCAGACCTTCCTTCGCAGCGCTGTGGAGGAAGGTCTGGCAGTGCGAGACTAGCTTGGCGCTGATGGCTCTGCTCTTGACAATGCTCTGGATATGACTGTATGAGTAAGTGGGTAAAGGCAAATAACAGAACAGCGAGGAAATTTGGTTGTTCTTGTCTCGCATAGCCAGACCTAGAGGTCTGGCTAGTCCACACAGCATTCTGGGATGGGAGAAAAACGTGCTCTGGTTAATTGGCATTTATTTAAACCAATTCCAATCGTCTTGGGTGGTGCTTAGCGCCGGACGGAGCCACGGTGCCTCTACAAAAACCTCGGGAAGGAACTTGTTATGGTGGAACACGTGTATGTTCAAAGGTTGTTTTAGTCGTGCAACAGAAAACTCAGATTGGACAGATAGTCTAGCTAGCGGTCTGGATTTACCCTGCAGAGATCTGAGGAGCAGTTAACCATAGTCCTCAGAAATCAACCGGAGTTTAAAACGCTAACACAAAGAAAGATGAAGGTGATGGACATCTGGCCTGTAAATACATGCATCTGGTAGAATTTCCTGCAGCACCGGAGCAATCCCAAAAGTGGAACGTCGTAGATATAGACTAGATAAGTTTAGACAATGACATCACTGTAATGCAGCCTGTAAAACCTGGAAAAGACTTGTGACGTAACATAACAAAAAATTATGACAAGACAAGACAATATCTACCGACATATATCGATGTTGATATGATAGCGATATATTACCCAGCCCTACGTCAATGTTATCTTTTATTGTTTTTCAATTAAATCCTCTAATGATATGATCATATAACCTCTGCTGTCCAAAACAGGATTCAGACATCCGCTCTATCATGACCTATACTATAAACAGAAACATATTAATATCGAGATATAATGATATTGATCTCAGCCTGATCACCCAGCATTAGTATAAAGTGTATCTTGCATAGCACTAAGTGATGACAGCAAATAGTTGGATTACTTTTTTATTCTTATTTATTTTCTTCTTTTCATATTATAAAAAGTAATTTTATCGGTTCATAACAAGGCATTGATTATTGCAGCTTTAATCATATTTTATGTGAGATAATGTGGTAATAGTTATGATCATTTAATTGTGATCCAGATCCAAAAGCTGTACAAATACAGGCCATGCTTTTATTTGAAATGTATACTATTTTGTATACATCATTATCACAAAGATGTTGATATGCTTAAATTACAGGTCATTCAGTATGCGTAATTTGAAAAAACGCACATGTTAAAAACTCCTATTCATCAAACCAATTTAAACATTTTTGTTCCTATTATTCTTTTCTTAAACCTTTTGGAGAAAGCTATTTTTAAATTCAAAGTACAAACCCTGCTTATCTTTTGTCTTCATTTGACTCCATGTGGTTTGTGTTTTCTGCTGCTCCTGCTTTGGTGAATTGTGCCTCTTTCTCTCGCATCAAAACTGCTATTGTGAAGAGCGTTTTGGAGCATTTATGTCCTGGTGGGCTCATTCTCTCTTTTCTTCCGCAGCGCAAAGGAGAACACACACACAACAAGCACCAACTCCCGCAGAGTCGAATAAAAGGCAATACTTTTATCTCTCTTTTTCACATCTCTCTCTGTCTCTCTCTCTCTTTCAGTCTGTTTGTATTTTCTGTGTGTCTTCTATACTGCAGGAGACATGCCCAACATCTCAAGAAAAGGAACCTGAGGTGCGAGGAGGAAAAGAAGAAACACAGAGAAAGGGAGGAGTGCTGGGTGATCAAAGCAGGAGGAAAAGGACTGAGGGAGGAAGGGGAAGCAGGTGGTGGGGTGAAGTGATAGAGCAAAGAGAGCAGGCTGTGGATGTTGATGCCCATATGGCCTCAGAGACACGCAGCATATGTGCCACGCCAAATGCCCCCGCCGCCTGCATCTGCCAGGCCCTGCAGAGGCAGGACACGATGCCGGCGGGGTCAGCGGCGGCACGCGGGCCGGGACACGGGCCATCATGTCCGCTGATGATCGCGAGTATGACCTGACAGAGAGAGCTCCAAGTACGTTGTCATGTTGTTTAGTGCTCCTCTGGATGCAGAATATAAGGGACATATGGATGCACCGGACCTGATTACATACAGTATGTTACATATCACCACATCAGACAGGGATAAAAACACAAACTGTGAGAATGCATGGAGAGTTAGCAGAGGTCGGGCAGGAATACACACACACGCGCACACACACACACTCATGCACACACCAGGCTGAAGATTTGTCGTTTCCAGAGGATTTTGCAAGTGGTGCCCTTTCACCTTTTGCATAAGAATTTAAAGATAGAAAGAAGATTTCTATAACAATTGAATCTCTGTGTGTTACATTAATGAAAGTACAGAGCTTGAGTCAGGACTATCGTATTGGTTGGCTCTGTAAATGAAGTAATATGTCGGACAACCACTTTGCAAGCGCTGCTAAGTCAATCAGAACCATAATTCCTCGCAAAGATAAAATGTATTTGATTAGGATGGTAGCAATAAAGGACAGATGTCCCAGTTTCTGCCTGTTTATTGAAAACCAATTGTTTCTGAACTTCTGATGCCATTTTACCTTTTTTTTAAATGCTAAATTGTACATTTAGTGCACAAAGCTTCCGGGTCTGAGAAGTGCAGCCAATAGAGACAGAGCGCATAGTGTCATACCCAAAACCCACGTCACAACTGACTTGACATTGACTTATTGCGTTAAGGTTTCCTCCTTGCCAATTCCATCTGCTAGCGAACAACAAGAAAATGCTTCAAAGCTTCTGTGTGGTGGGATGCACTACCAAACAATGTGAAGAACCCAGAACTTAAAGTGCTCATTTTATGCTTTTTGGCGTTTTCCCTTTCCTTTATTGTGTTATATATCTTTTTTTGTCCACACCAAAGGGACTTACCATCTCCAACAGAAAACACTGTTGACAAACTGCTCCACACAGCTCTATTGTAGTCCAGCCTTTACTTCTGTGACAGATGTGTGTCACTTCAATCTTCTTGTCAATCGAATGATCTGAAGTTCGCTAAAAACATTCATGCGAATAAAGCCAGTGAAAGTGTGTTTCCATCCAACGGCTTTAAAGCCAATAAAAACCTGTGTAATGACGTCACATGCTGTTTTGCAGTCAAATTGGTATATGGAATAGATTTGAGACATTTTAAGGTGTTTCCATTCATGACCCTGTTTACACATACATGGTTATTTTTTACAAACGGAGACATTTCCCTTTGTTTGTACCCTTCGTTTACACGCAAACGGAGAATTCTCCTCTGAAACCGAGTCTTTCTAAAAACTCCCGCCAGAGTGGAGATTTTTGAAATCTTCGTTTGCACGTTTGTGTGTAACCTGAGACAAATGGATGTTTAGGCAGCCGAGAGAGAGAAAGAGGAAGTGATTGGTTGCTGTTGTTGCTATTTTCGGGATTCTGATTGGCTAACGTGGGCTTTAGCTTCTCGTTACACTGCCACCTACAGGTTTGGCGTGCTCTTGGCTGCATTGACAGCATACATATATATATATATATATATATATATATATATATATATATATATATATATATACACACGGGTACGTGTAAACAAACACTTTTCTGAAAACTGACAGCTGTGCACGATGTTATTTTTGAAAATGGAGAGGTTGAAATGTCCGTTTATGAAAATAGCCGGCCACGTGTAAACGTAGCATGAATCTCACAACATTCAAGCTAACATTTGGGAACAAAGTTTGCTAGGCAAAATGGGTCGCGCCGTCTACCTACAAATGATAAGTACTGGACAAGTTGTAATAGTGCTTATGTGCCAGCTGATAGCGACATATCACGCTATAATAAGACAACAACGATCCGATCACAACATCACTACTGTCACGCACGGAGCAGGAGTCAGGAGTCAGGATGGAGGTAAGTGAAGATGAACTTTATTATACGAAATCCAACAGAAGGAACAGAGAGCAGATCCACAGGCAGCTCTCCAACAGGTACAACAGGTAGTAAACAAGAGCGAGTCTAAAAGTCGTGATGCAAACGTACACATAGACGTGCGTACAATACACAGACATAACAGACGTACAAGACCAGACAAGGAATGAATGTGCCTCTGCTGCTTTTAAAGATGGTGGACTGATGAGGTGCAGGTGGTGAACTGATGACGTGGCATAACTAAGTGGAGGTGTGAGTGATCAGTGGTCTGATGAAGTGCAGGTGTGAATGATGAGTGTTGATGACGGTGAATGGGAAAACAAACTGAAAGTCCATGACAACCAACTGAAAGTCCATGAAAACCAACTGAAAGTCCATGTAAACCTGACAACTACGATGAGATGTGGATGCATATGCACGTTATGGCATTTCTTAGATCTTGCTATCTAAAATAGCCGTTATATTTCGTGACCAGATATAGAGGTTTATTCCTCAACGCAGAGGCCCAGGGTTCGAATCTGACCTGTGGCAAGTTTCCTGCATGTCCTCCCCCTCTGTCTCCCCTTTCATGTTGTCCTAGTGATTAAAAGGTGAAAATGCCAACAAAATAATCTTAAAAAAAAAATTGACACCTGCCGTTTCTGAAAAGAAAGCGGAAATACATGGCGGAAATGACCTAAAACAAAACGTAATCACAATTCGTAATTTATTTGGCGAATAAGATTTCCATCAGAGCTCATCACGATTAAGAGAAAATGCGATGAGATCGAACGTACAAACTTTGCGTCAATGTTCATGAAATTCAGTCGAATTTTCCATTTTCCATTTTATACCACTTAATTTGCATAAAAGCATGTGGATGGAAACATGGCTAGTGATAAGACATTATATACATACCCCTCACACTCTTTTTTTAATCTTATTCTCTTTTTTACCTACGTAGGTACATCATGCATAGAGCTTGAGGAAGCAATGGAAACTTAGAAGTGATTTTATTTACCATAGATACAGTCAAATATTAATTGTATTTTCAGTTAAGATGGTTGACGTGTGGCTTGCATGCGTGAGTTTTGACATGTGTCCACCTGTGTCACATTCTCCTCACACTGACTGACGTGCTACGTTCTCCCTCTTATCACAGCACAGCTTCCGTTGAGCCTGCACACAGTCCTCCTCCAGCACAAAAAGAACAGATTAGTGACTTCTAATGAGAATTTATGAGAAGGGGTTAATCTCTTTCGCACCCTCACATGCACTGCCTCGGCTTCTCAGAAAGAACAAAAAAAAAGACACAGATGCTATCTTAGCGTTCTGAACCATTTTCCTTTTTTAATAGCTTTGCAATTCATTTCAGCCTATTTGAAAGGGGAGAGAGAAAGAGAGAAAGGGAAATGTATCTCAGGGAAAGTGGCAAGTTTTTTTAGCTCAGCCTGCCTGTCATTGTTTAATTGTGTCAGCAAAGTAGAACAGTGTGCCAATGTGACCTTGCGCTGCTTCAAATCATTCCTACTTTTGGAAAAATAAGCCTGGACTCACGCTCATCGCTGAGGCTGGGAGGTACGAGCTGCAAACTTTTCTCACACCTATTAAGACAGTGTTTTTTTTTTTATCTAGAACAGGCTGTTAAATTCTCAAACTGGTTCCCCACCCCCCCAAATCTGGTCCGTTTACTGTATGTTGATTTCAGTAAAAGTGCAGAACTTGCGGAGGCATGGAGTTCGAGTTGGTTATGAAACATCTCAAGATGCTTCTGCATTGTCCACAACGTTAAAGATCCCATTTCAATCAGGAGAGACTTCCTTGCAGATATGAACATATTTATTGCACAGACAAAATGTGAAATGGGCAAAGTCTCTGGAGATTAGACTCCATTGAATCCATGTGTTATAAAGGGGTAGTGAAACCCAAACATATCCCCCGATGGAGTCCAGACACCGGTGGTGGTGATGAAGGTGCCCAGGAACCAATCGAGAGTACCAAGTAGCTTACGTCACCCCGAGTGCGTGGGTGAGCCGACCGGTGGTAGAAGGGGAGGAGGCGGGACGCACTCTATTCCTGAAACGACAACTGACAACCGCGGAGGAGAAGGCAGATTTAAAACAGGATGTCACGCTGTGATTGGCTTGTGATACATGGCTGAATCTGATTGGTTTAACTAACAATGAAACCGCTGAATCGGATTGACTACTGACAAGTGAATGCCGTGGAACAGCTGATCATATAGGAGTGATGAACAAAGGAAATTTGAAGTCGTCTTGAAAGAACTTACGCTGAGCTCCATATCGTGGATATATTTTCAGTTTCATACTTTCTTTTGGCGTTTCTACTAGAACGTTTTACATGCTTTCATGTTCAAAAAACACATCATTGTTAACACATATCATACTGTCTGTCTGAATAAACCTGTGTTCACCCTCTGCCTAAACGCTCCGTTTTAGTGCCTGTCCCACAGTTTCTGGATACACGCTGTGTGTATTTCTCTGAGGATTGATCCTATTGATAACTCATCCCTCTTTATGATCAAAACAGACATGAAAATCTCACTTTTTACAATACAGGTCCTCTAATATTCTTAATCCCAGACCATCTTGTCAGTTTGAGTGTGTTTACATGTGCACAAGGCCTTAACAAAATGACATTTACCAACAATGTCCTCATGTAAATGCAGCACTAAACTTCAGCAAAGCCAACACAAAATAATGAAATAAAAGGCAAGACATTTATTTGCAACTTCAGCACTTCTAGATGGACAGCACCACAGCTTACTGAGTCAATAGAGCGTTTGTTTTTTTTTCTTTCTTAAAAGTTAACCAGTTAGTTACCTGTAAATGTTTGTCTGGCTACAGAAAGCAAAATTAACCAAAAATGACCTCACTTGCTGTTTTTTCTTTATTTATCTTTTTGCTGATCCAGACACCAGCTCAGAGCGGTACTGTGCAGCCAGTGAGCAGTTTATGACTTTATGCTTTTCAACTTTTATTTGTTGACTTCATCCTTCTAGTTGGCGCTAGCTAAATGCTGAGAACTGTGGTTTATTTTTTGACTTTTTGGCTCTCACCTGCGGCAAAGTTTCTAAACCTTCTCTGTTTGAAACCGCCCCGCTCCTTTGAGATTTGTGTTGTTCCTGCAGTCCCCTTTGCCCTATCTCACAATGTTAATGGAAGCATGTGTGTGTGTGTCCACCCCGTGATTCGGATCAGCTCCAGAATTGAATGGGTTCTTCCCATGCTTCACCCTTCTAAGTTTCCTTACCTTCTAAGTTTCATGAAAATCAAGCCAGTAGTTTTTCTGTAATCCTGCTGACAGACAACCCCGCGCGAACAGGCACAGCTGTATGTTTGGGAGATATATATATACAGTGCCCTCCACAATTATTGGCACCCCTGTTTAAGATGGGGTCATGGACTTCTAAAAAATCTCCTTTTTTGTTAAACAATATAGAACCCAAATGCAAAAAAAGAGAAAAGTCCAACCTTTTATTTAAGTACATTACTTTGGTGGTAAAAAAAAAAATCACACATTTAGAAAAAAAAAACTTGAAATCATGTGTCCCACAATTATTGGCACCCCTGATGTTAATACTTTGTACAACCCCCTTTTGCCAACAAGACAGCACTTAATCTCCTTCTATAACATTTCACAAGATTGGAGAACACAGAGAGAGGGATCTTTTTGCACAATCTTTCTAGATCATCCAGAGTCCTGGGTCCTCTCTCATGCACTCTCCTCTTTAGCTCACCCCACAGGTTTTGGATTGGGTTGAGGTCTGGGGACTGAGATGGCCATGGGAGGACCTTGAGTTTGTGACTGCTGAACCATTTTTGTGTAGATTTTGCCACATGTTTAGGATCATTATCCTGCTGAAAGACCCAGTGACGACCCATCTTCAGCTTTCTGGCAGAGGCCATCAGGTTTTTATTTAAAATGTCCTGGTAGTTCAAAGCATTCATGATGCCATGCACCCTAACAAGGTTCCCAGGGCCTTTGGAAGAGAAACAGCCCCAAAGCATCACAGATCCTCCACCATACTTCACGGTGGTGAAGGTGCTTTTCGGCATACTCATCTTTTGTTTTACGCCAGACCCACTTAGAGTGTTTGTTGCCAAAAAGCTCAATCTTAGTCTCATCTGACCAAAGCACACAATCCCAGTTGAAGTCCCAGTGCCGCTTAGCAAACTCCAGACGTTTACGTTTGTGAGTGTTAGTGAGAAAAGGCTTTTTCCTTGCATGCCTCCCAAACAGCTTGTTGGCATGTCTGATGTTTTTTTTTGAGACTTCGTGACCCCAAGATGCCACTCTTTGATGCAATTCTGTGACAGTGAGCTTAGGACTTTTTTTTACCTTTCTTACCATCCTCTTCACTGTGCGTTGTGGCAAGATAAACTTGGGACCTCTTCCAGCCTAGTTTGTCACTGTTCCAGTTGTTTTAAACTTCTTAATGATTCCTCTGACTGTAGATACGGGCAAGTTAAGGCGAGTGGCTATTTTTTTTGTAGCCATTGCCTGACTTATGAAGGTCGACACGCATCTGCCTTACTTGAATTGTGTGTTCTCTTGTCTTTGCCATGTTGACAAATGGGTAAGAGAATTAGGACTCTGTGTCACGTCATATTTATACCCCAGGGAAACAGGAAGTCATGAATTACTATTTAAAAGTTCCTAGATACCCTGACCAACTTTAGCAACAACAGAAAAATATATTTAAAAAAAAATATATTAAATTTTTCAGCGGAATTGTTAGGGGTGCCAATAATTGTGGGACACATGATTTCAAGTTTTCTTTTTCTAAATGCGATCTTTTTTTTTTACCACCAAAGTAATGTACTTAAATAAAAGGTTGGATTTTTCTCTTTTTTTTGCATTTGAGTTCTATGTTGTTTAAAAAAAAAGGAGAATTTTTAGAAGTCCATGACCCCATCTTAAACAGGGGTGCCAATAATTGTGAAGGGCACTGTCAGAATTACGGGTTAATCGTGATGTGATTGAGGGCTGAGCATAACTAGTAATTTTTTTTTAATCGCATTAATCGCATGCTGCCATTTACTAGTTTATTTTACACTTCACTCAGCTTTGCGTTGTGCCTAACAGGCTACGATTTTGACCCTTTGACGCACCATTACTTATCATCAAGCTGCCATACTTCCTCCTAACACATCCTCCTGCTGCTGGCTGCAGGCGTGATGGAGAAATGCAGCAGCAACTCAATTCTGAATGGCGCTTTTTATTTTCCAAAACTCCTGGACGGCTCGTAGACAAGTCGAAAGCCATATGCACATTGTGTAAAGCCGAATTAAAATATCACCGAAGCACGTCAAGCTTGAGCTACCACCTACAAGCTAAGCATAGTCCAGTTAACGTGACTCAGGTTGATGCTAGTGGGCTCAGGCAAAGCACTATTTTGGAGAGTGCTACTTGCCGACCTGTTGTTGAAACCAAATCCAAAAAAATTACTACAGCTCTTGCGAAATGGGTGGCATCTAACTGCAGACCTGTCAGCATCGTAGCAGTCTCGGGTCTTAAAAAAGTACTACGGTTGGCATGTTCTGACCCGTCTTATACATGGGGGAGTCGAGGGGGACAGTAGCCCCACGCATACGCAGCCTGTACTCCACGGAGAAAGCAGCCCAACTGGAACTGCTGCAAAGTGCAAACGCCGTCTCATTAACTAGTGATCACTGGACGTCAGTGAGTTATCAAAATTATTTAGGAGTTACTGCACACTATATTGACTCTGGTAAGGATAGGGATTTTTAGTATTTTAGTTAGGTACTTGGAGGAATTGTGCAATAATGACAGATTCACACATTTTTCTTTTGTTTACAGTAAATAAAAAATAAACAAATACAAATCTTAAAGTCAAGTTCATAAAGTAACTTTCTTTGCATTCATTTGATTCCCAATCAAGATACACTGGTAAAAATTGCTTTCCATTGTTAATATGTACTTAAAAACAGTTCTGAAATGCAAAATAATAGAATTTTAATCTTGTGATTAAACATGCGATTAATCGCGATTAACTATATAAATTCAGCAATTAATCGTAATTTAAAAAATTAATCGTTTGACAGCCCTAATATATATATATATATAAAAAAATAATATGTATATATATACATACATATTATTATTTTTTTATTATATATTTATTATATTATATATATATATATATATATATATTATATATAATAAAAAATAATATATATATTATTATTATTTTTTTTAATTATATATTTATATTATATATTTTTTTTATTATAGGTTTCCAAACCTGGTTCAGTTTCACAGTGTGTGTCTGTGTGCGTGTTTGTGTGTGTGTGTGTGTGTGTGCGTGCGTGCGTGCGTGCGTGCGTGCGTGCGTGCGTGTGTGTGTGCGTGTGTGTGTGTGAGAGACTGAGCAGGCCTCATCCTGTGATGTGGGATCGTGAAGCATTTTCTTTATTTTCTGAGCCGACTAGATGGCGCTCTTGGTTTAAAGAAAAAGCGTCACAGATTCAATTCAGCGTGCTTTCAACACTTTGTTCAAAAGAAAGCGCCATCTAGTGGGCTCAGAGAATAAAGAAAATGCTTATTGATGCTTCATTTGGACATCACTTAATATTGGCCCTGAAAAGGAGTCAATAAATTGGCCAGTTGTCGTATTAGTGACCTCCTTGAGCCTTTGCAGGCCGTTTCCTGACCCAGAGATCGGAGTCCTCTGTGAGAATTGTAAAATTAAACACCATCGAAGTAAATCAGACACATCAAAATAGATTTTAGTGAAAATGTATTTTACTAATGTGCATTTTTTATACTAGGGCTTAATAAGTCAATTGATATATGCAAAATCCTACATAGAACTAATAACGTGCTATGTTTTGTAAAACAAAATCACACAACAACTTGTCTTTGTGATAATGAAACATATTCTTTGATAATAAAAGGATACGGTGGATGAGCTCGCCTCTCGCTCTGTCTGCCAGCCTCAGACCTGCAGGTCCGGCATGGATGTCCGGCTCAGACATCTCTGCAGGGTGTCTGGGTGAACCAGTGTAATCTCTGGCTTGTGTTGTTGTGCTGGAGGTAGATAACAGTGATGTCAGACCCAAATCTCTCTCTGCTGTCACACGACTGTGTGTTCTGAGGTTAAAAGGCAGCAGCAGCATCCAGCTGATAGCAGGTTCCCGACACATGAGGCTGCAGACGAGTCAAAAAAGGGGGGGGGACGTAGTGTGCACAAGTCATCAGCTAACCCAGCATTTCAAAAAATGTAGCGAAATTAATTCTCTGCATTTAACCCATCCCTCAAGGGAGCAGTGGCAAGCCAATGACAGCGCCCGGGGACCAACTCCAGATCTGAGCCAGTGCCTTGATCAAGAGCACTGCCTGGAGAACCTAGTACATGTTATTTTGATGAGGATGGGTATCGAGGCATTGAGAATGTTGTAAGTGTACAGACAGTTTATTAAAAAGATAGTAATAAAGACAATACCGTTTGCGTATACAGGCAGGCGCCATCTTGGGAAAACTCGACCAGTCGAACCACGAATGCCATGCAACCAGTAACATAGCTCAAGCATGGCGTTCGTGGTTCAACTGGTCATGACTGTTTTCCCAAGATGGCGCCTGCCTGTATTCGCGAATGGTACAGTCTAAAATATCTTTTTAATAAACTAAATAAAAGTCTGTACACTTATAAAGTTCTCAATGCTTCGTTTTACGCATACCGTGGAAGTGTGGTGCTATTTTGAACCTTGTTAGTGGTATAGAAATAGCAATTTCTTTTTACTTTACCAGTGCCCCGACTACTAGTGTTACAAGTTAATTAGCGGTTAGCACTAAAACTGGTCACATTCGATTAGCATGAAAACATATCCCAGAGAACGGTCGACTCGTGTTATTAACCCATAGGGTTCATTTTGCACCGGAATTGTCCTTTAAGACAAAATCAGTAACCAAACCAAGTCAATCTTTGTTCAGTCAACATCATTACAGCTTTGTTGTTCTCTGCTTCTCTTTTGTTTCGGGAAATCAGAGGGTGGAGCTCAGGGCTTGCCAGGCACAGGGAGAGTCTTTATGAAACATTCATTCATATATCTATGAAAAGCAAAGCACTGGAATTCATATGTATTCCACATATTTATAACTGTTTGCAGCACAATCACAACTGCTGTATAAATACGGGAAGCGCCGCATGGGATGGGCGGATGTTTGGCTCCATTTTTCAAACTGAAATGCGTTCCTTGGGAGTGTTTTGACCACAGTCTATTTTCTAAACATAACTAGTCACTGACTTTTTTTCTGGCTAAACTCCACTACCACGGTCCCTGAAAGGACCGTCATCTGGCGGTGCCTGTATCCGGCTCACAGTCACCTATTGGCGGCTAAACGACTGCCGCTGGTAGCCGGCGTCCCGGAGCTCTGTAGGTTTTTTATCGGTCGGATTTTATTGTTCTATGTCACTATGTGTTCATGTTACAGCGTTTTGCTTAGTTTAAAATACTTATATAATAGGTATATAATATATGGTCTGTTGGTGAAGTAGCATTGATCACTTTGAGGGGGGGGAGACATTTTGTCTCCATTGGGGATAAAAATAATTCAGCAGAGGCAGGGATATGTAGACCAGAAAGGGGGAAATCCCACTCATCCCCCTGACAAATTCCACCCTGGTTATACCATTTCTATTAGCTAGTGTAATATTATAGATACGGCAATGTGAAGCATACACAGGTCTGTGATTGCTAGCCTTTTCCATTAACAGTTGGTTTTAGATGATTTTCACTGCATGGAGATCTGCTTTCTCTATTTCTCTCCTCTGTTTATACGGCTGTAATGTTACCAACAGCTCTATTATCATGTGTGCACTGGGGCTTTCCTCTCCACACTGTAGAAGGCTGGATGCTGGGAGTTGATAAGGCAGCCATTTCCTTATCGGGACAGATAAGAGATAAAAGTATGGACAGAGGCTGGATTGTTAATCAGCGCATCAATGTAGGACTTTAGAACCGCTGGCAACACACAGGGGTGGAGCTTCGTGGACACTACACAGACACACCCATAGCTTGTCCCAGGCTAGCGGTCAGCACAGCAGAGGACGCGGACAGGTCACTGATAAGCAGCCACAATCAGACCAAACACACACACACACACACACACACACACACACACACACAAGCATATGTGTGTGCAGACACACACTTAACTTAGAGGACTTACTGTAATTCTGTGGGTCATCCAGTTGCCTTTTTTTTGTAATTTAAGGGAACTGACCCTTTATGTTGTCTTTTTTGAATATTAACATGTATACTTTGCTACTCAATAATTTGAATGTATTATATACAGTATAATAAAAAACAATGCATAGACTCATACAAAAGAAATCCCTCTCAGTCATCACTTATGACCCACTAGAAGTGTGTGGTGGTGTCTGTATTTGCAGAGGCCCTGCCTGTCCTGTACCTGTATTTTGGGCCTTTGGGCCCCATATGTGTGTGTCAGCCCCCCGCCAATAACAGCTTGCATGCTGTGCAGCCCGTTTTCATTCCCAATACCGCCGATTTAGCACTCTGCGTCTCATACTGATCCACAAGTTTAACTCACAAACACACACATACACACACACACACACAGACAGACACAGGCAGGATGGAGCTCTGCATTCAGCAATGAGACACCTTCCAAGGCAAGGTCCAAGGTAAAAACAGAGGTTACATCTGCGATAATCATCATTTAATTGCACCACCCGACAAGCATGCTAAGTGCTAAATCAGGTGCATGCAGGGTCTGGCTAAAATACAAAATACTAATATACAAAATACTAATATGCAGGGCTGTAGTACTCAAGTCTCGGATTTGTCTTGGACTCGTTTGTATTTAGACTCTGACTTGTCTCGGACTTGAGCAGTGGACTCACCAAATGTTAAAGTTGATCTCTAACGAGTATAGCACTACATGCTTTTTGCCAAAGTAGCTTCCTCCTTCAAAACAAAAGCTTGTTATTTGTTACATTTTCCATTGGCAGTCCAGAATGTTCTTGTTATACCAGAATAACATATAAAGTTGCACTTTAGCTGTTAAATTATCATTGTTAAAGTAAATAATATGGCCTAATTTGATCCTATAGTGTGTTACTCTGCACTTTTTGATTATTACAAATAATAAAGCAAAAAGGTCATCTTAAAATAGAATATATAATGTCTCTCACATCCCATAAAATGGAGCTCAGCATAAATTCTTGCAGGAAGACTTCTAAACTTAATCACTTTTCTCTCTCTTCTAATCTGAACAGCTGTTAGAGGCGGCCTTGAATTTCATGAGCCAATCACAGCATTACATCCCTGTTTTAAACCTGTCTCTCTCTGCTGCTCAGTTGTCATTCCAGGCTAAGAGCACAACCATCCTCCTCTCCTTGCTCCTCCGGTCTTCATCATGCACAGCTCCTGGTTCCTCCTCCGGCAGGCACTGCCGTCGGCAGTAGCTACTGGAACTAACGGTAAATATGTGAGCAGTCCTGGTCCTTGACTCGGCAAAGGTGGACTAGACTACAGCTCTGCTAATTTGCTCAATAGGAGTGAGTTATTTACTGTGGTCCCCAGAATATTTGTCTAATATCACAGTGGTGAGACAACCCCACATTCTAAGAGAAGTGAATGTGCCTCTGATTCAACATGGATGAATGAGATAAAACACAGTGTTAATATTGATGATCCCTACAGAGTATCTCCCCCCAGAAACAGTGAAAAATCACAGTGTCTACGATGTAATGATGCACCCTTCATATATTAAATATTCAAATTACATTATAATTCCTTTAAATTATAAAATTGCAATTATGTAAAATTAATAATGACTGCTGGGTAAGAGGCCACACACACGGACCACAAATTAAGACCTATTTTTATTACATATTGACAACTGTCTTCTGATCCCAGCTAACTGGTGACATTGAATGCAACACGCAGCAGATATGGGATGGATTGTATTCAGGGCAGAGGAATGCTGAGGCCAACAAGTGAAGCCTCTTGACTTTAACCAGGCAGCATGCATGAAATTCATTCCACCTCCACATTATGAATGTTAAAGAAAAAGTGGATGCAACTGTTGAAAAGAAGAAAAAAAAACAGGAATCCAACCTTTGTCCTAAAGAAAATGCATCAGCAAAGGGAGGTGAAGAGAAGGTCACATCAAATGGAAAGAGGAGAGCAGCCCTGAGGAACTGTTTTCATGGTAAAAGGGAGGTGGCCCAGGAAGGACGAAAGCTCATTTCTGTGCAGCGTGATAACTGGGCATTTAAAACCAGCCAGCTGAGCTGAGAAGTTTTCCAATATCAAAGTCATGATAAGTTCTGAAACCAGTTACTTTAAAGAAGATTAGAAATCAAAAGACACAACACATCAAGCCAGTGGAGAACCAAAGTCACTTCTGAGGTAATCTCGCATTGCCAGACCTTCCTCCACAGTGTTGCAGTGTAGGGTCTGGCTAGTCCACACAGCATTCCGAGATGGGAGAAAAATGTGCTCTGGTTCATTGGCATTTCTTTAAACCAATCACAGTCGTCATGGGCAGCGCTAAGTGCCGGATGGAGCAATGGTGCCGTTGCAAAACAGCTTCGGGGAGGAACTTGTTTTGGTGGAACCAAAGGTTGTTTTAGTTGTGCAACAAAAAACTCCAATTGGACAGATAGTCTAGCTAGCTGTCTGGATTTACCCTGCAGAGATCTGAGGAGCAGTTAACATAGTCCTCATAAATCCACCTGAGTTTAGAACGCCAACTCAAATAAAGAGGAAGTTAACAGGCATCTGGTCGAAAAGAGCCGTCGGAATCTTTGGCGGCACCAGAGCAATCCTGGAAATGAAACATCGTGGATATAGACAACTTCTGAGGTCACTACAGAAATCATATGGGACACAAGCAGTCAGGTGACCTCTCACTGAACCCTCTGAGTTCTCTTACCCGACATTAACAGGTCCCAAAAAGTATAAATATATATTTCTTAAAATACAGACATTTCTTTCTACAGACATCTACAGATGGATTTCTTCATGCAACAAAAAGTCCCGAAAATACAGACATACAGGCTAGCAGAAACGGTAAAGTGCTCCGTGATAACATCCATAGGATTATCCATCCAGCCATCCGCCGTCTGATCTACGAGGAGAGCCGCAGCGTGCTGAAGGTGCTCCTGGAGAACGTGATCCGTGAAGCCATATCAGTTATGTGTGTTGAGTTTGATCATGAGAGATGATTTTTGACAGTAGGGGCATGTCCCTCCCAACACATTCCCCCAAACACAGACCATTGGTTGACCTGTGTTGTTATTTTACTTATTCTACTTCTATGCATATTAAATGTCTAACTGGTCTGCGAATGATTCCCGGTGGGACCGTGGTCGGGCCTCGGCGGAAATGAGATCCGATGGCATAGGAAACGCTGGGCCGACTCGTGACGCCCCTAAGCACCATGTGTGGGAACCAGTTGCAATGATTCATCTACCTCTACCAGGAGGTGCAGAGAGGTTGAAATGGATTCCTTTGTTTGTTCTATTTGATGCGTTTCCCAGGACTGCTGACCGCCGGACTCGCGCAATATACACGTTTCACTTTCACGCCACACATACATTTTTTAGAATATATATCTATAACTGGATATGTGCACACACATATTCATATTTAGAATAAACCATTGACACATCTGAAACTTGTGTGGAAATGATCTGACAGCAGGATAAACAATATGATCGTTATTAATGTTGACTCATGTTTCAGATGTCCATCCTTGTCTGAATCAGCAGCTGTCAGTACTTTCTCTGCACCGAGTGTTGGCATTTTTGTCATGAAGGGTGGAGCAGGTGGACCCAAATGCAGGTGAGACCGCAGGCAACAGGAACATTAAGAAATAACTTTTTATTCGAGGTCCGTGCAAAGTGATCGTAACAGAACAAACCAAGGATCAAAGACTGTCAGGACTACAAACTTACCTGATGAGGTGATTAAGTGCAGGTGGAGAGATGGGCAGAGAAGCTTAGGTGTGGTGAATGAGGTGATTAGGCAGGAAAACAGGCAGGGAGCTAATTGGCTGGGGAAAACTCTGGGAGCAGGGAACGACTAATGATGCTGATTCAGAGCATTTAAAACAGTATATAATTTAGCCTTCATGGAATCAGGTTTGTCCTATTGAGATCAAAGATCTCTTTTACAAGGGAGACTTGGCCAAGAGTAGCAGCAACATAGAGTTTCAACAATAAACATAAAAGTGCATACATTTAAGAAACATTAAAAATGATCACATACACTTTTGCACACAGAGCCTGGACTCAATATATTTCACCATAGTTTTAAACTCATCCAGTGTTATTATGTTGTGAACTTATTATGTTAAAGGTCCCATGGCATGACAATTTCACTTTATGAGGCTTTTTAACGTTAATATGCGTTCCCCAGTGGCTAGAAATGGCGATAAGTGTAAAACTAGCCCTGGGTATCCTGCTATGGCTTTGAGAAAATGAAAGCTCAGATGGGCCGATCTGGAATCTTGCTCTTTAAGAGGTCATGAAGCCCCATGATACACAGTACGCAGCATGTGATGACGGTGAGATGAGGCATTTATGTACAACACATCACCATAATCAAAGACATGTTAAAAAGATTGACTCTCAAATTTCAATGTGACACAAAAAGAAACGCAATACTTCTTTTGAAAATAAAATCCAAGTAAGAGCTTCAGCCTTTTTGCAACATACTGGATAAGGTTATCAATTAAAAATCCTAGATCTTTAAACTTAGATGCCAACGCAATTTGTTGACCATTTCTGGTAACAATTTGCTCTGATCTGAGAAAGATGTTTTTGAACTATTAAATGAATACTGAAGATATTAAAAAGCTTTGAGAGTGGGTGCAAAGCAGTAAATGAGTATCATTTGTGATAATCTACCCCTGGCAATTTATGTGTATATGTATGTGTTTATGTATAATAGTAAACAATAGCGGGCCTAGAACTGAACCTTGTGGTACCCCTTTGAGGACTTACAGTACCTCCGAGGTAGCACCCTGTAGCCGAATAGCCTGGGTTCTCTCTAGAAAAAAGTTTGCAAACAGCCCATCTGCATGTTCAGAAAAAGCAATAGCTGTAGGATGTCCAATTAAAGTATTTGAGTATGGAGCTCCCTAGGGGACATGGATACAAAAAAATGGTAGAACTTTTGCAAGGTCTCACAAAAGTTTTTTTACATTTTTGTTAATGTACTTCAAGGCCTGAACAAACTGCAAGAGTCATGATCGGTCATACATGGTCATGATGGACGAGGATTTGCACGATTTCTTGCATTCAAGAGCGGTCCTTGAAGAGGAACTACTGCACATGGAAGAGACAAGGTGGGCAGAACATTCGGTGAATAATGTAACAAGTTGCCGTGTAACAACCCAGAGCATGGCAAAGTTCCTAAATTAATTCGGTGGAAATTAGAGATTACTGTTACTGTTAATGCTAGCTGTAGCTAATTTTAATTTTGCTAACATTCATTGCTTTCTACATATGCTAACGTCTAACAATTGCCTCTAAAAATAAATTTCCTTGTTTCCTCTCTCTTGTTCCTTGCGTCTCTCCTATGCATCCCTCAGTGGGATGGACGAGCAAATGGGACATATTTTACATAACAGAACCAGGAGTACATTGAAAAACACTGAAGTACTGAATGAAAAAAAAAAAAAAGTTGTTAAACCCTAATTCATATTTTCGCCTTGTCCCTCAGGGGGCTCAGTAGCTGAAGTTGAAATGTAGCAAGTTTTTTTAAATTCAGGTAAGCAGATCTGAAATCCAGGCCAGGTTGTCTGTGTCTCAACGCCTGCCTTGAGATTGAGAGACGTCACAATGTTAAACAGAAAAACTTGGCGACATCACACAGAGCAGGAAATGGGTCTGTGCGCCCCTCAGTCCAAAGCCATGTCCCCCGGATCCAACTTCACTCCGCTTGTGAAGACAGGCCCGGCAGAGTCAAAGCGAACCGATAGCAAGCCAAAGCATCTCCAGCAGCACAGGAGATTTGCCAGTTGAGATCATCAGGTAGCGATAGCCCCAAGAAACTCAGACAAGCCGACATCAGTCACTCCCCAGTGAATCACAGAGCAGGAGATTCAGCCTGAATCCATTCAGGAAGAGTCAGTGACCAAGTTTAAAGGTGAAATCCAAATTTCCATTCAAAACGTATAAGGACGATCACAACTCACAACACATTCACACTGTCGGATCAGCCACAGAATCACACACTGAGAGAGTGTAACAGAGAATTGGTCACACACAGATACGTGCCGCCATTAGCTGAGATGGGAAAAGGAGGGAACGGCAGCACAGGAACACAGGAGGAAAAACACAGCAAATTAAAGCCTCTGGAAAACTGTATAAGCTGTGTGATTTCAGACGAGAGTGAAAACATGAGCAGACTAACTAATACAGGCAACTTAAAAAGGATTATCATATAGATTGTTAGTCTTTTATACAACTCAGTCTACAGCTGAGTCCAGTCTTCACAACAACTGAGGGCATGTGAATACAGAGCCAGACTGTGACCTTTTTAATCTCTTTACCTCCACAAGTAGATGGTTGTTTGCTGCTCTGTGCACACAAGACGACATCGCGGGCTCTATTTTCGTGAACCACGCGGCGTGGACAGATGGCAGTCAAATGTGCCCCCGTCGAGCAGGATCAACGCACTTTTGGTGCAACCATGGACCAGGCTCCATGGTTGCAGCTGTGGCACACTTGGGCATGAGGTAGGATCAGAAAGAACATTCGGTTAACACTTAACTTGAAGGTATCTAAATAAGAGTGACATGACACTGTCATGAACATATGACACTGACATGACACAGTCATGACACATGAACCCTAACCCTAACCCTAACCATAACTTGTCATGACAAAAACCGAATGACACTTACTAAAATAAACATTTGACTTGTTTATAATGTTTATGACACGTTCATGACAGTGTCATGTCACGCTTATGTAGAACCCTTCAAAGTAAAGTGTAACCAAATATTTCCGAGGGAGTTATGAGCGGAGTGAGAAGTTTTAGGTGATTCACAGTCTTTCATGGAGCTGTGTGAACTGTTTTCGATGCAGAAGAAACTGTGATGAATAATTAATCAAAATGACACGTTTGATGTGCACATAAGCGCGGAGGGTTCTGTGGTTATTTACAGTCGGAGGCTGGTTGCACAAACTGTAACCAGCTGATCTGCTGTGTGTCATTATTAGTGATGTCTAAATGAAGCCCACAGATGGCGCGCTCTGTTTGGAGGATTGAAAGCCCACTGAGTTGACATTCCTTGAGACTTTTTCTTTAAACCAAGAGCGCAATCTCGTGGGCTTAGGAAATACAAATAATGGTTCATGAAACTTCATTTGGATATCAGTAGTAACTATTGCTTGGTAGTGACATCATCACTCCAGTTAGAGACTGCAGATGGAACAGACACCTGCTGCCTTCAGATGGCTGTAAAGAGAGCAGTGTTAAGGAAGAGTACTTCTTTATTTTGCCTAGCTGGCTTCAGTGCTATACCTGCTGGTACAACACATTCTCACTCCCAACTTGTAAAATCCTGACGCTTGGTCAGTGTCTCTCGGCATCATATAATGACGGAAAATTCCCCCTAGCGTCCATATGGAACGCACCGGAAAGAGCAGCAGCTCGGTAGAGAGTAGTATGAAAGACCGAAAATCCTCAAACAACACAGGACTTTCACCCAGGAGACCGGGGTTCATGTTCCGGTCTTGTCCCGCGTGTCACTGAAACGTACATTTTGTATTATCCTGTAAAGTATGCGATACTGCAATATTTGGTATTGATCTGATACTAATCGGTCTGGAACTAATAATCCAGTTCCGAACCGATACGGAATGGCGTTCCGGCACCTTCAATTAATAAGTGAATTATTATAATTGGCAGTTTTATACATCAGTGATTCCCGTTCATTTTAAATACTAAGCCAAATATCCATTCCAGTGTCTCAGCAGTGCACACTGTGAGACCATTTAAAAAAGTGTCTGTGGTGAGTTCACATGTCTGTAATAGAACAGTTGCATACTTTGCATTATCACAGTCTGTTGAACAGGTGGGCACATAAGCGTAATTTACAGGGGGATAGGGGGTGTAATAATCAAAGTTTTTGTTGCTTCTTCTTCTTTCACATTTCAGTTTTGTACTTTTTTTTTTTGGAAATAACTATGTAATTTGGTACCAATCATAGGTGAAATAGAAACACTATCATAAGACAAAGCTCATAGTGAAAGCCCACTTTACACAAAGACATTTCAGCATACTAACTGCATGGTCCAACACAGACAAATCATTATCAGACATTCATATGCACACACACGCTTTCACACACACACACACACACACACACACACTGTCGACTGTACAGTATACCGGGGCACGCTGCTCAAATCTCAGCATGAAAGGGAACGTTTGACAAGTGGTATTAGCCAGCCCTTTGTGGATAATGGCGAGGCTAAGAAGGATGGATTCAAATCAGTGCCAACCCCTTCGGTGTTATCAGCCCTCCTGTGTCCCCTCTTCATCCTCTCTTCTTCAATTTGCATGTCAACTTTTCATCCCTCCTTCCCGTTTGTCCCATCTGCGTCATATTCTGTCGTTCCTCTCAGGCTTTCAGGCTCTGCTGCAATCACAGCGCCATGCAGAACTTTTGTTTTCACTGTGTGTGTGTGTGTGTGTGTGTGTGTAGCATCCGTCCTGTCAAAAGCAAAATCAATGCTGTGAAAATGGCAAGTGGCACCCCAGGTTTCTTACACCTCTCTGTGGTGGTTTTACATCATGTAGGCCACAAGGACGGTGAAAGGCATCCTGGATTTGCAGGCACCACACAATGTGCTGATGTTCTAATCTCCCTCTGTCTTCCCCTCGCGGGTGATTGCTGTGTTTGTGTTTCCTGGCTCTCTCCTGCTGGCGTTCAAGAGAGGACTTTGATTTACAGGTTATTTCCATGAATTCAAGGCAGCCCTCGTCTCTGTTCTGTTCCGATTCCTGATTGTTTTGAAGGTTGCTCTGTCTTTGACTGTGTGGCTTAAGCCCTCAGCTTTGAACCCTGTTTCCAGAGAAGATTTTGAATGCATTGAGTGGATTTCCCATGTTTTTTTTTTGTTTTTTTTTCCTCTGAAACTTTAAAGGCTATGTTGCACTAGATAAAGATTGTGAACCACTTCATCAGCTGCTGCTGAGAAACTAGTCACACACTTGGATATATCTTTTTTTACACGTGATTAATCTGAGTCATTCTTTATGAAAAAAAAAAAAGGTCAAACTTCTGTGATTGCAGCTTGCAGGTGTGTGAAGGTTTTCTGCTGCATTTTGACGCACGTTGGAGTGGATTTGCGTAAAGAGAAAAGCTGTTTTGTGGTCTGTGTCTCTACATAAACCTGCCTCAGTCTCTGATTGGTTAGGCCGCCTCTTCGCTGCCTCCGAGCGACTCGACGGAAAGCGTGAAGGTGACTAGACCACACTTTGGGATTTTATTTTGAAAGGACACCTGTTGAACTGAACTCTTACCTGTGCCTGTAAGTACTGTGGCATCTGTTTCTAACAGTCGTCCCGTCACGGCGTCCATCTTTTGGCCTCGACTCAAGGGCTTCTGTCCCAATAAAAATATGTTCATGTCATGTGTCCCCGGTGTTTATATAGACACATGAAAAAATAATATTAGATCAATGGCAGTGAGTGCCAACCAACTGACATTTCTTCTTGTCAGCTTGAAAGGCAAAACTAAAATCAAATTTGAATTAAACTAAAACCTTTTTTTTTCAAAATAAAACTGAACTGAAATTAAAGTCCCTGAAAATGTTCTAATAATTTAATAATCTTACAGTAAGCATGTCTTTATATGGGCCACATGTGAAAAAAATTATTTTTTCTTTCTGTCTGAGTTTAAAGTGAGAGTTATAAAAATAAAGTCAAAATTATGAAAATAAAGTCAGAATTATGAAAATAAAGTCAGAATTATGAAAATAAAGTCAGAATTCAACATTTGTTCATGAAGTCAGAACTTCATCAAAAACAATGTTGACTTTTTTATGAAAAAAATGTCAGAATTCTGACTCTAAATCCATATTTCCATATTTATAATTTTAAATATTAGTTACTGATTTATTGAAACTTCATCATTCAACAAGACTTTGATTCTACAGCCAGAAGCTCCGTGAGACTGTTAGCACAGTAGCGCTTTGTTTAGCGTTTAGCACGTATCATTCCTACCATGTTCACCATTTAAGTTTAGCACGTTAGCACGTTAGCATGCTGGACACACTTAGCGTTTGATCTGACGAAGACGCTGGATGAAAAGTTAAGGGTTGATGAAAGTAAGTACAACTCATCCTGAGGGGGGGATAGGAATGTATAAACCAAATGTCACGGCAATCCATCCGACAGTTGTTGAGACATTTCACCCAGAACCATGAATATCATATAATATCACAATGATGCTCAATGAAAAGTCATTAGGACACACTGTCTGGGAACTGGTCCAGAGTCTGGACAGAGACTATTTGTTTTCCATACAAGTTCAATTATGATTCAGTATCCTACTTTTGAAAATAAATAGACATAGGGGTATGTTATATAGGACGCAATTTAAACATTATGAGGTTCGGACCTTTGCTGAGAGGAAATTTTAGTACCTGGACCTCTTTGTATTTTAATTGTACACCTTTGCACTAGATGATGACTCTGATTTTCAGATTAACCCTACCACCACTATGTGTCTATAACCCATCCTTTACTTTGTGAGCTATTTCAGTCTGGACCAAAGTGGTGGACGGACCCACTGACCCTGACATCCCTGCTTACTAAAAACTAAACTAACTTTGATTCAGATGTTGCTAAACCTTCTGCTTAATCCGAAAAACGAAAACAAATTGAAGTTCGGCCATGAAACCTGGCTACTTCCAAGACGAGACTGCTCCAGGCCAGGAAATCTTTCAGCACGTAACCCCATTTATAAAAGCACAACTTGTTGTTTTTATACTTGAATTACGCAGATTAAACAAATGAGATGTAATGTGTCACTCATTGACCTTTAGAAATTCTGGTAGGTAGGCTTCATGCTTATCCAAGCTAACTGGCTACTGGCTGTGGCTTTATATTTAACATTTAGACATGATAGTGTTATCACCCTTCTCATCTAACTCTCTGCAAGAAAGCGAAAAGGCTAAGCATATTTCTGAAAATGTAAAAAAAAAAAAACATTGATGTGAGGGGGAATTAGTTCTCCCAGAATCCTTAATTGCTGCTCAGATTTCTTTGAGAGCTCCCTCAAAGAGCAAAGTCTTTTCACACATCTAACTGTATAACCCATACAGCGTGTCTGCACAGCAAGTGTAGCGTGAGCAGCATGCAAGCAGAGCAGCAGCAGAAGCTCCAGCCCTCTGTCTGTCTCCACAGCATGCGTTCAGGCACAGCGGAGCGTAGGTCACCCTCACAGCCCAACACACACCATCACTGTATTACACCCTTAAAAAAGGGAAAGAAATAGACTCAACGTACAATTAAGCCTGGGGTCACATTTACACTCTTATAGCGCAAGAAAAACTGGATTGACTGAAATACAAGCGGATCCATCAAACGCGTGTCCGTTCCTTGATGGGTCTTTGACTGAATTGGTTTTATTCAAGCAGGTACATTGTGGTACACATCATTGCCTACATTAACTGTCAGGATGAATGGATCCCAGCTAGTCCCATATTTACAGGTTTTTTACAATCACTTTGGCACTAATTTCAGAACCTTGACGTCATCTTTCAAAACTCTAGACGCAAAACTCACAACCAATGATCAAAATGCACATTTTTTCAAACGCTAACACTTTTTTCAATTGCTTGGATACAATACACATAAACCTAAGATCATTTGTTCATTTAACAAAGATCACTTGTTCAATATGACACAACTTAACATCAAAGCACTACTATTTCAAAAAGCAATTCACACATTACATTTCAGATGATTGTCTATTCATTTCATTACAATCATCTAACTATCAATCGATACACTGATCAAAATGATATTTGATGATTTAACCAATGATTGTGCAAGTGCAAGATTTATTTAAAGATATGAATGTGTACTTGTAATACAAGTGATGATCGTTTTGAGTTTTGTGTCTAGAGTTTGGAAAAATGACATCAAGGTTCTAAAATTAGTAGCAAAGTGATTGTAAAAAACTGTAAAATACAATTAGTAGGGCCTCTGGTAGTCTCGCATAGCCAGCTCTACCTCCACAGCGCTGCGAAGGAGGGTCTGGCTAGATTGGACAGATAGTCTAGCTAGCTGTCTGGATTTACCCTGCAGAGATCAGAAGTTAACCATAGTCCTCATAAATCCACCGGAGTTTACAATGCCAACACAAAGAAAGAGGAAGGTGACGGACATCTTTCCGAAATGAGGGACATTCGGCACCAAAAAATCCCGGAAATGAAGCATTGTCGATAAAGACTAGGCCTCTGGTGGCTCTGGGATTTACATAAAGTGCTGACCATGATCCACAATGTTCCTGGAGTCTGGCTTTGTTGCATTTTGCTCCCCATCTCCCTTCCCTCATTTCCTCACATCTTTTCCCAGTCAACTCTCTAATAAATGCAGGAAAATTCAGTAAGACGGTTATTTTTTCCTCTTCTGTCTTCTTATAAACAAATCAAGACTGCACTCCAAAATGAAAAAGCTATTGTTTCCCAATACAGTGGTACAGGCTTTATAGCTATCTATATTGCCAGAATTGCAGGGGAAAGTAATTACAGCTTCAGTCAAAGGTGACAAAAAGAGAATATTGTTACGGGAAAGAATACCTTGTTATATTTGATTGTATCTGCAGATATTGAAGCACTTGAAAGAGTTGTGTAAAATCCTTGGAAAGAGCAAAAAGAACACTTTTGAAACTTGGGCAAAAGTACATTCAGGGGCTGAGTTGTGATCTCCTTGCCCCTGCTAACCTGGCGGTCATCCCATACAGCGACCCCCAAACGTGATGCCATCAGCTCTATGCAAAATATGCAATTAAATAACAAGCAACCTGCTTTTGAATAGAAAATAGGACTAAAGAGGCAACAACAAGCTTTTCCTCCATCTGTCGCTTTTACCATTTCACCTTCTCTCTCTCGTGTGTGTGTGTGTGTGTGTGTGTGTGTGTGTGTGTGTGTGTGTGTGTGTGTGTGTGTGTGTGTGTGAATCTGTGTGTGTGTGTGTGCGTGTGTGTGTGTGTGTGTGTTTGAGAGAGAGAGAGAGAGCCAAAAGTTTATTAGCTCGTACACTGTACCTACATTCTAATTGGTCCTTGGCTGGCTGCCACTGAGCTCCCAGTTTTAGCATTTGAAACAACATTTCCACAGTTGGAAAGTAATGAATCACAATTACTCATGTTACTGTAATTTAGTAGTTGTTTGTGTACTGTTACTTTTTAAAGTAACAGTACTTTTTTTAATCTGTAATTTTACTTTTACTTAAGTACATTTTGTTTGAAGTATTGTGCTTTGCTACATTTCATATCACATATGTTACTGAGTACAACAAAGCACAATGGCTTGGTGCCCTCATCAAATTGTGTAGAGTAGAATATAGTTGTACTATTTCCACCTGTGATCATTTCTCCTCCAGTGTTTTTTAGATTTGAGAGTTGTTCCTCTGCATTAGCTGGATGTTAACAAACAGTTCATTCCCCAGTCTATCAGGAAGCTTGTCTTGACTTGATCTTCAAGAGGAACAAAAAAAAAAAGTTTTGTACAAAATGAATCGTTTGATTTGATTCCCACATGGTGTCCCTGTCACTGTCGGGACGGGAACGAGCCATTATCCTTACAATGATCCCAGTGTTTTCCATGTAGAGTAACTACATGGAAAACAGAGCTGTGATAGGAGTGGGAGTTATTACTGGAGGATCTAGGAGTCAATTCTTACAGTTAAAATATAATTTGACAAGATTTGCCCCAAACAAAGTCCATACCTCACGCATTTCTTCCACTAATTTTCATTAGAAATCAGCTGCTGCCCAGTAAGTTAAGGCATATTGTGTCTGTGTATAATGTATACACATTTCTTCTTTGGGGGGGGGGGGTATTCCTGTACTGCTAATGGCATCACTAAAATGATGATGTCACAATGGGGTCTATTTGCTAAACTCACACTTCACAATCCACATTCCAAAAACTCACTCTTTTTCTCACTATTGCGCACCAATAAATGTCTCTAATCACTTTTTTAGAAATGGAGTCTCTACTGATTGAAATGAAGCTTAGCAGAGTCTTAGAATTCAATTAGGAAGACTCTTTATGCTCTCATTTATTCACTTAGTCTCTCTGTCTCTGTCTCTCTGTCTCTCTCTCAATCAGCTGAGTGTACGCGTTCACTCTTTCAAGTTAACCCAATCAGATTTTGCCATCACTTCCCCCTAGACCTACTTAAGGTGAAACTGTGACTTTTTCCACTGTTTCACAAGTCACACAAAGCACTTTAAATAAGAATAACCAGAAAAATAATGGTGGGAGGTGCAAGGTAACAACATAACCCGATACAATAATAATTCTGGGCATAATGTTAACCTTTAAAATGTCCAGGATGCCACATGCCATGTGCATATGTGCGTGTTTTTTTAAAGCCTAACCCTTGAGGCAAATTTGTGATTTGTGCTACTGGGCTATACAAATAAAATTGACTTGACTATGTATTTGTGTGTTTGTGTGTGTGTGTGTGTGTGTGTGTGTGTGTGTGTGTGTGTGTGTGTTTGTGTGTGTCTCAGAGTGAATTTCCACATCCCCTGAGGTCAGGACTGTTACAAAGTTTTCACATGATTTCATGCTTGCATGGGAAGGGAAAGTGTGTGCAGCACTGGCCAGAGCAACACACACACACACACACACACACACTAACACACATATGCCAAGCTAATGCCCATCAACATTTATCAGCTAACTTGATTTTCCAAAATTTGGCTGTAAATAATTGCTGCTTGATCGTCTTAGGCTACCAAGTTCCAGTCAAGCGGAGGCCCGTGATTCATTGCTGCTGCGCCGTGACTCTGGTGTCAACACACTCTGATATTCAGAGTCAATTCCAAAATCCCTATTACCTAGTCTATATCCACCACGTTCCACTTCTGGGATTGCTCCGGTTCCGGTGACATGCAATCATCAGTCCAATAGCTAAGAGGAATCAATACATAATTAAATAAATAATCAATAGTGCACATTATAAAATGTCTCTGTGCCTGTGTCTGATCAGTTCAGTAACTGAATGCTCCTCGGCACGAACGATGTAATGGCAATGGTAACTTGGTTTTCGGTAGGGGTATTCGAAATCTACGTCCAGAGGGGAGTGGGGGGGGAGGTGGGGGACTCTGAGCCAAGTGGGTGGGCTGGATCATCCAGTATCCTCAGGGCCAGATTGAGGGTATACTGTTCTGTGAGGTTGGAGATGTTTTTAACATCGGATCCAGTCATTTTTCTGCTCATTTTAGTCAACACGTCCAGCATGTTCCTGTTCTGGACAGAAAGCCCCCCCCGCCCCCAACACTGGATGGTGAAAGTAACCACACTCTGAATGAAAGTTAGATAAAACATTGTCAGAGTTGTTGTGTCTGCATTAAAACTATGCTGTTTCCTTAAAAAATAGAGCCGTTGCTGTGCTTTCGAGTATTTTGGTAGTGTGTTGGCAGACCAGGTGAGTTTGTAATCAATAATAGTGCCCAGGTACTTACTCCTCCACAGTCTCAATGAAGAGCAACACGTTGCAGTGGAAGGGGCCTTTTCCTAAAATCAATCAACATTTCTTTTGTTTTTGAAATGTTTCAAATTAGTGAGTTTTGATTGCACCATTCATGGAAATGGTCAACCTCAGTCCTGTAGTCCTGTTCGTTATCTGTTAAAAAACCGACTAGGGCAGCATCATCTGCAAACTTAATCAGTGAGCAGTTGGAATGGTGGCTGACACAATCATTAGTATATAAAATAAATAACAATATCTCAGATCTCTGCAGGGTAAATCCAGACAGCTATCCAGACTATCTGTCCAATCAGAGTTTTCTGTTGCACGACTAAAACAACTTTTGAACGTACACATATTCCACCAAAACAAGTTCCTTCCCGAGGCTATTTCTTTTCAGTAGTATTTTGATCTTCTGTGATCTTATTTTTTTTTTTTGTCTTATTTTTTATTTCTTGTATTTTCTGAAGGTGTGTGAGTGAGAATGTATATATGTCCCTATAACTTGCGGCTGTAACAGAGTCATTTCTATCTATCTATCTATCTATCTATCTATCTATCTATCTATCTATCTACACAAACACACACACTCACTCACACACACACACACACATACAAGCTGCAGAGTGATGTGCGTGTGTGAATTTGAGAGTGTGCATGTTCAAAGCAACTGCATCACAGAAGGTTATTCAAATTATGAAATGTGCTCTCATGTATTCCTTGCATGTCCGTAGCAGCCAGGGCTGCTTTTTACATCCACTTCAACCTCTCAGAGTGATGCCCCACAGAGAGAACTTAGTGTCCTCATTCTGTCACACAGAGGGAGAGAGGAACAAGGTGGGAGGGGACAAAAACAGAAAGACATAGTAGCGCCCCTTCTCGAAGCCAATAACCATGCGTCCAGCCTTCTTTGTGAACATCGCTGAAAGGGGAACGTATCTCTCATCTCCCGGGGGTTTGACCACCAACAGCACCGCGACTGGTTTTCACTGAAATATCGAGAGGAAATCAAAGTTCAGAGTTAACTTTGACCTCAGTGTCTGTGGTTCCACAAAACATACTACATTCACATTGCTACATTTTGATTTAAAAAAAGGAATATATTTTGCTATGTTTCTCCCCTCTCATGCCCCCTGCTCTGGTATTTCCCTCTCTCATTCCCCCTGCTCTGGTGTTTCCCCCTCTCATTCCCCCCTGCACCGTCATTTTCCCCCTCTCATTCCTCCTGCTCTGGTGTTTCCCCCCTCTCATTCCCCCCTGCTCTGGCGTTTCCCTCTTTCATTCCCCCCTGCTCTGGTGTTTCCCCCTCTCATTCCCCCCCTGCTCTGGCGTTTCCCTCTTTCATTCCCCCCTGCTCTGGTGTTTCCCCCCTCTCATTCCCCCCTGCTCTGGCGTTTTCCCCCTCTCATTCCCCCCTGCTCTGGCGTTTCCCTCTCTCATTCCCCCCCTGCTCTGGCGTTTCCCCCTCTCATTCCCCCTGCTCTGGCGTTTCCCTCTTTCATTCCCCCTGCTCTGGTGTTTCCCCCTCTCATTCCCCCCCTGCTCTGGCGTTTCCCCCTCTCATTCCCCCCTGCTCTGGCGTTTCCTTCTCTCATTCCCCCATGCTCTGGCGTTTCCCCCTCTCATTCCCCCCCTGCTCTGGCGTTTCCCTCTCTCATTCCCCCCTGCTCTGACTCTCCCCCCCCCCACTCATTCCCCCCTGCTCTGACGTTTCCCCCTCTCATTCCCCCTGCTCTGGCGTTTCCGAGCCCACTTCTGAACCGTTTTGGTTTGGAATCTGCGGAGTTGTGTTGCAGTCTCAACGGACGCAAACGGAGACCTTTGGCAACACCGACACTGACGCCAACGTTTCTTTGGGTCTTATCGGTCACGATGTCTCGTTCTCTGAGACTAAGCGACTAACGTTACCATGGCAACTATCAGAAGCGGGCGGAGTCTACACACGCTGCCTCCTGTTCATGCCCAGTATACCAGAATGTTGATGAGAGATGAGGTTTGGGCGCGTTAGTTTAAACAGAGATTAGTTCTTCTACTGTAGCTTCTGGCTCAAAACTCTGCTTATAAACCAAAACATAGCAGTGTAAACCATAGCTGCCAACACTCCTGTTTTTCCCAGGTTTCTCCTGTTTTTTAGCCCTGTCTCCCGGACCCCTCCCGGTTTGTTTTTTCTCCCGTAATTTGCATGGCCCAAACTCCTTTATAAATAATCAGACAAATATGTTTGTCTAATGTTGACCAGTTGCCATATCTTGTATGAAACGCATCCTATTCACACAATCCACACACCATATACAATTTTCAACCCGTTTGTCACCTCAACCTTGCAACCTATAGCCAAGTTGCGCAGTTGATCTCTGCGCTAGCTTCGCGGAAAGTTCAGACCCAAAAGCGAGCAGATAAAAATGGCAGGTGAAGGCGGTGTTCCCGCAAAGAAATCGAAATATAGCTGTAAATTTCAACTGTGTGGGGCGCAACAATTTACATGCATCTTACCTAGTCATATCGACAACCTCCACACGTTTTGTAATCTGTGTCGGATTGATTTTAATGTAGCGCACGGTGGGAAAAATGACATTACCCAGCACATTAAAACACAGCGGCACCATCGCGCAGAAGAGGCACATAAGGGCACACTGGCGATTTCATCCTTCGTCATGAAGGAACAGACAGAGGCAGAAAACATGAAGTAAGCTGAACTCAAGATGGCAATGTTGGTAGCACAGACTTACAGTACAATATATGAATGAATACAATATACATATACTCAAGTTAAATGCTGATGTCTCAGAACACGGCAACACCACGTAACCCTTGTATGGTGTTCATATTTTTGTTACACAGCCAATGTTCCCGGTTCTGGTGGACCCACCACATTATTAGGCATTTAAATCAATACAGCCATAACAATTTCATGTAAAATTACTTAATAGTTAAATTACTTTAGCTCAATTACTAATCATATATACATCATTTATGGTTCATATTTGCCATTTACCCCTGTGAGATCACATTTATATATGACCATTTTCGTTTTTTGTGAGAAAATAAGGAAATTCAATTATAAAAACGGCCAATCACAGCCTTACATCTCTGCTTTAAATCTGTTCTCTTCTTGTGCTGTCAGCTGTCGTTTCAGGCAAATCGCTCAACCCTCCTCCTCCCCTGCCTCCTCCGGTAGTTGTGTTTCTCCGGCTGTCCGCTCCGTTGCCTCTTCGGTCCGGTCTCTGGTCTCTTCTCCGCCACCACCAGTGTCTGGGCTCCATCGGGGGGTTATGTTCCTATTCCCTACCCCTTTAAGAACATTATTTCGATGGAGTCCAATCTCCAAAAGACTTTGTACATTCAATATCATATAGTTGTACAATAAATATCTTTGCATATCTGCAAACGACGTCTCTCCTGATTGAAATAGTTATGTGTAGGAGGGGGGTGTACTATGTGCAGTCATTGAAAATAATTTTTTTTTATGTTCTTCACAGAAAATGAGCCAAGGCCAATGAGTTAGAGTTAGAAAAAAATAATAAATAGTATAATTTTTCTTTTAGCAGACATTGAAAATGGGTCCCACAGACCCGAACACCACACAAGGGTTAACGATAGGTCCAGCAGGGCAACAGACACGAGCAGTCAGACAATCAGACGGGTTGTCAACAGCGTGGACCTTTTGAAGGGAAAGTGTGGATGGGACTTAGACATCAACATGAAAAAGAAACCCTGACAAGCAGCACTGCGGAGCATCCTTCACTGCGTACCGCTGTTATATAATTAAACTGCTGTTTCAATATTTCATGAGTCACCGGGTCACTCGCTCACAACGCTGTGTGGTCAGTGTTTTGGATGGTATTTACTGGTGCAGCAAAACACCCACATTGTAGCTGTCGCATTGTTAGTGATCACAATCAATCATTTCATATTTTACATCAAAACAACAAAATACTTGCACGCTAAGAAATAAATCTGTAAAAGAACAGAAAAACTTCTGGCAGCTCATTAAACCGGACTTTGTCCCGTGATTAAAAACAGAAATGTTGTGTGGAGCTACAGCTAACAATAAAGAACATTTTCTCTTATTTTAAATAATCTTCTAATGCACACACACATACACACACACACACACACACACACACACAGTACAGTAGTTGGGGTCACTTAGAAATTTCCATTCCACTCCATTCCAGACAGAATACCAGCTGAGATCAGTTGCATTGTTTTTTTAACCAGTGCAGCAGTTTTCAGATTACATTATGTGCTTACATAATTGCAAAAGGGTTCTTGACTGTTTTCTCAGTTAGCCTTTTAACATGATATCAGATTAGTTAACAGAATGTGCTTTTGGAACACTGGATGAATGGTTGCTGATAAAACGAGAGAGAGAGAGAGAGAGAGAGAGAGAGAGAGAGAGAGAGAGAGAGACAGAGAGAAACAGAGAGGGGAGAGAGAGAATACGGTATATTCCCTTTGTGAATTCAAATCCAAAAAAGGTTAATAAAATGTTGGCAGCATTTAAATCAAGCTGATTAAAATTCCAGTGCATACAAAATGCTGCCCTTAAACACGGTTGACTCGCTGTCTTTCGTGCCATAATAAACCAGATCCCTACTGCTGGCAACGCCGAGCTGCCTTACAGTAAACCGGTTGTCAATTTTATGTTGAGGCTGTGGGGGTGTTTTCGGCAGTTGCTGAATGTAACTAATAAAGTAACTTGTAGTCTAACTTCGTTACTTTTAAAATCAAGCAATCTGTAAAGTAACTAAGTTACTTTTTCAGAGTAACTGTGGCAACACTGGGCATGGCTAGCAGCTACATATGTCTTCTCCTGCCGCAATATAAGTCAAAATAAGTAGAGAATTGTATATATTATCATTTGTATTATTCTTTTCTATTTTTCTTTTATCTTTTTTCTATTATTGTTTCAGCGTACCCTTTGAGGGACATGCACAGAATTTGTTTATTATCTGCAATTATATCACAATGATCCTGTTCACTTGTATTATTATATCTGATGTATTTGCTGTTTATATGTATGTGTTTGTGCCAATGCTTTGGCAACACAGATTTATTATTTTGTCATGCCAATAAAGCAAACTGAAATTGAAATTGAAATTGAGAGAGGGAGGGAGAGAGAGAGAGAGAGAGAGAGAGAGAGAGAGAGAGAGAGAGAGAGAGAAAGAAGGTCTTCGACGCTGCCATTAACCACTAGCCTGGCATAGCCAGACTCATTTGCAAATGCGTAGATCTCTTATTTTCGATTATTTTCAACAATGGTAAGAAATATGCAATACAATAACAGCAGGTTGATTGATATTTGATCAGCACCTAGTTTGACAGTTTGATCTGAGAATGTGAGTCTGGTGCCTTGAGCTGGACGGAGAATGCCAGTTACGTCATCCAAGCATGGCGCTCCTCTGTCACTCATCGTCTTACACATGTGAGATAACTGTTGTGATTGGTCCATCCAGCATCTGGACGGCTAGAAATCTGTCTAAACGGGAGGGGCGTCAGACGAAATCAAACATGAGCCAGCAGATTTGTCTGGTTTCCAGGCTAAACAACAACGATAAAAAAAGAAATTAGCGCTGAACCATTAATCGTTTTCAAAACGAAATCGCGATTTAAAGTATTCAATTAGCTAATCATGAAGACCACTATTGATTAAATGTGAAATATATTTAGTTAAATATTTGGTGTAGCATTTGATTTCACATTCTTTATTCCTCTTTTTTATTATTATATTTACTGTTTTAAATGCTGGAATAATGTTAAATACCACCGATTGTTTGTCATTTATTTACACATAACTTTATTTAACATGATGGTAGAAGGTGTAATACGTAGATGCTGCCATTGAACCGAGGCCTGTCTGACATTTCAGTATACAGGAAAGTACTGATATTCTTTTATTGGAATTGTTTTGTTGTTATTACAACTTTATCTTTTGTGATAAATGTTCAGTGTTCCATGCTTGTTAAAAGAAAAAACACGTATTGCTGGCAGGTCATATCTACTGTATCTTCCCGTCCCTGCATAAGAATATGGAGCGGCTTTGATGGTGTCTCGTGTTATAATGCTCCATGATATGTTTTATCTGTTACACAGTGAATATTGAACTTAAGGTATAATAATTGCAAATCAAATTGTATTCGCAATATCTGGCAGAAAAATCACAATTAGATTTTTCCCCCAAAATCGTTCAGCCCCCATTGAAATCTCACTCCCTAATTTCTCAAACACCACAGGCTTGAGAGATAATGGAACAACTCCAGCTTTGGTAAACATATTTTTTACTTCTTCATACACGCTGAGAATTAACCCTTCGCTTAGGAACGCACTTTAATTAGTAGTAGTGTGTGATGGGATTTCCATCAGGCCTCTCTACACGACAGTGGGACGCTAATATTTGATTACATTTGTTAAAGCATGGAGATACAGTAGGCATGGAAATCAGTTTGTGATTACATTGGATATGCATGACTGGCTGTGAAAGGAACATAGACTTCCTGTTGACTCCTATTTATTTGTGATTATGTGACTTTTAACAGTCAATTTGCTGTTTTGAACCTCACAGGAGGCACAGATCACTGCTGCTGAGGAAGGACATTTTGTACAAAGGCAAAGCCTTTTCTAGTGAAGAAAACAGATTTATTTATTTTTTTTGCCAAACAGTTAAAGCATAGAATGTCTTTGGCTCAAGCGGCATCACCTAACTGTGTCCATCTGACTTTGAGGCCTCTTTCCCACTGGCTGCGTGGCGAGAGCATTATTATTTCGGCTCCCATTGTTAACAGGTTAGAGCTTTCACACTGCCTGCGTGACACGCACCTCTCAAAAACGCGTGCACGCTAGAAATAGAAACAACGCCTATTTTTCACGCGACACGCTATTGGAAGCATTTCGAGGCAAAACAGAATACAAAAAGATGCTTTTTGTAGTTTTCTACTAATAGTTATCTTTATTATGACTATTATTGCCACTGTTCATCACACACCCAACCGGCACCGTCAGACAAGAGCCTAGGTCTGTCAGAAGTTTCTTCCCAAAAAGGTGTTTTTCCTCGCCACTGTCGCACTAAATGCATGCTCTTGGGGGAATTACTGGAATTGTTGGGTCTTTGTAAATTATAGAGTGTGGTCTAGACCTACTCTATCTGTAAAGTGTCTTGCAATAACTGTTATGTTATGTTTTGATACTTTAAATAAAATTGAATTGTTTATGTCATTTTGACACAAATACATATTAATAAATGCCATTTTGATGTTTGAAAGTCTCTAGGTTTTGACATAAATGCAGATAGAAATGTAATTTATTTATAAATTTATAAATATTGCACCTGTCAATACAGAAAAAATATTCTGTAGCCTATTTTGCCGTCAATACTGCCGACGTTGTCTTTGCTGTAATTAAATCAGTATATATTAATGTTTAACATGAAGTATACTAATACTAACTTTATCAATGGGAAAAATACATGTGTCCAGACAAAGCTAGCAGCAGCAGCAACGCGTCAGACACGTTTCAGGTGTCCAAAAACATCGAAAAATCCACGCAGCCGCCACGCAACAGAAACGCTACGCTCACGCCACGCAGCCAGTGTAAAACGGGCCATAGTATTCTGGACCGTGGCCCTCTTAGGCTACAATTACATTGCTACATTTTGGTTTCAAAAGAAATATCTTCTGCTACGTTTCTCCCTCTCATTCCTCTTGCTCCGAGCTCCTAAACCGGAGACATTTCTGACCCGTTTTGGTTGGGAATCTGCGGGGTTGTGCTGCAGTCTCAACGAACACAAACGGAGACCTTTGGCAACACCGACACTGACGCCAACATTTCGCCGCCTGATTGGGTCTTATCGGTCACGACATCTCGTTCTCGAGTCTACACGCTGCCTCCTGTTTATGCCCAGTACACCAGAATGTTGATGAGATATGAGGTTTGAGTGTGTTAACTTAAACGGAGATTAGTTTTTCTACTGGAGATAAAAAACACTTTTGGCTCAAAACTCCGCTTTGAAACCAAAATGTAGCAATGCAGAGCCTCAGATCACAAAATGAGATGTGTCGCTTCCATATTTAGAATAAACGAAGTTTGTCCCAAAAAAAGCATTGATGGCTTCAATCAGGTGTTCTGCTTTGTTTGAAAAAGCATTAACACCTTCTGAAGCACATATAGCTACAGTCTTGCAAGGGATGTATTATTTCGTAATGACTTTCATAACTTAATAACTTAAAGGAACACGCCGACTTATTGGGAATTTAGCTTATTCACCGTAACCCCCAGAGTAAGACAAGTCGATACATACCCTTCTCATCTCCGTGCGTGCTGTAAGGCTGTCTGACGGCAATAGGCCAGCACAGAACATGCAGGAATGGTTCCAGTAATCCTACTGCTCCCAAGAAGTGACAAAATAACGCCAACGTGTTCCTATTTACATGTTCTGATTTGTAGAGTCACAGCATGTACAAAAAAAAACGTAACATGAGACACAGCCGTCTTCTAACTGTAAACAAACCGGGAACTATATTCTCAAGCGGAAGAATATAGTACTTGGGCGGAGTGATATGCTCACAGCAAGCCTGTCTGAGAATATAGTTCCCGGTTTGTTTACTGTTAGAAGACGGCTGTGTCTCATGTTACGTTGTTTTTTGTACACGCTGTGACTATACAAATCACAACATGTCAAATAGGAACATGTTGGCGTTATTTTGTCACTTTTGTCACAGTTTGGAGCAGTAGGCTAGTTGGAACCTGTTACCTGCAGGATCTGTGCTAGGCTAAGCTAATGCTGGAACCGTCAAGCAGCGTTACAGCACGCACGGAGATGAGAAGGGTATGTATCGACTTGTCTTACTCTGGGGGTTACGGTGAATAAGCTAAATTCCCAATAAGTCGGCGTGTTCCTTTAAAGATATAATCCTTGAGCTTGTTTGTATCAAAAAATACCACATTGGCATTTTGTTGTGCTAACAATGATTCAGTCTTGCTCTCTATAAAAGCTTCTCCTTATACTATTTAGCATGGTCTGTGGTCAGCTGATTGAAATCCTACCATTCACTTTATTACAAAGATTCATTGTCATTGACTCTGTAGTTTGTTCATTAAGCGATCAAATCCTTGTCCATAACACTTTCATATTCTAGTGCTGCTTTTGCTGTCCTCCGTTTCATTGACCATAAAACAGTAAGTTTCATCGGAGGAGGTGTTTTTAAATGTATTCATCTGGTTTTATACATTTTAGTCTATGTATTCGTATGTATGTATGATCGTTGTATGATTTCCTGTTGCACTGCAAGTGGCTGGTGGAGAACAGTCTTTTCATGTTCTTTATGTATGTAAGTACACAACGAACTATGACAATATAAATAATCTGAATTTGAATCTGATATTAAAACATCTCGTCATGACTAGAAATTCTGGATCCAATACCAATTTTTGCTACCTGAACTTGCGTATTGGCTGATACCGAGTCCTGATCTGATTGTTAAAAAAATACTTTTATTTTATTACGTTTTAACAACTGTATTCTACTACCCCTGTATGGATGTGACATGAGTTCTATGATTGTTGTCGACCTGGCTCAGGTTAAACTCTTTGGGAAACATGAGCAAACACAAACAATAAACGCCATATAACTTTCTTTTATTATCCAGTTTGACAGTCAGTCATAACAGAAAAAGAACATAAATAAACTACTTTAAAGTACATTTTCTCCAAGGCTAAGTTACGTGCTGTGGGATCGGTGCATAGATTCCACTACTTTCCGATACCAGCATTGTGGGCAGTATCGTAGGCTTTTCACATGCTGCAATCAGTATCGTAATATCTCTAGTCACGACCACCAGGCCTCATCATTTGCCCCGCTTGCCAAGCTCACTGTATACACCTTCTCGATCCAGATCCAGGGGCCTCATTTATCAACCGTGCGTATGCACAGATGTGTGTGTATGTAATGCATATGAACATTGCCACACAAAGTGTGGAATTTACCAACTTGTACTTACACTCAGGAATGTGTGTAAATATAAGCACAGCTCTGGCCATGCTTACGAACAGAATATAGTGGTAGAAGAGTGAAACTACAAATAAAAACATTTAAAGTGCTCATATTATGCTCATTTTCAGGTTCATAATTGTATTTAGAGGTTGTACCAGAATAGGTTTACATGGTTTAATTTTCAAAAAACACCATATTTTTGTTGTACTGCACATTGCTGCAGCTCCTCTTTTCGCCCTGTGTGTCGAGCTCTCTGTTTTAGCTACAGAGTGAGGCATCTCACTTCTATCCCATCTTTGTTGGGAGTCGCACATGCGCAGTAGCTAGGTAAGGACTACTAGCCAATCAGAAGCAGAGTATGAGGGAGTGCCATGCTAGCAGCTAGGCGAGCATTATAACGTGTGTTACAAAGTGATGCACGTTCGTCACGGAAGTAAAGGCTGGACTACAACAGAGCTGTTTGGAGCAGTTTGTGAACAGTGTTTTCTGTTGGAGATGGTAAGTCCCTTTGGGGTGGACTTTGGGCTTTTTCAGTTTGTAAACCTATAACATGCACAAAAAAGATATATATAACACATTAAAGGAAAGGGAAAAAGCCAAAAAGCATATTATGACCACTTTAAAAGCATCACAGTATGCTACAAGCAATCAACATGTCCTGTGTTTCCTTTAATTAGAAAACACTCAATAAGTCATTTGTCTAGTTTTAAACGGACAAGTTGCCTAATTGGTGTCAAACCTTATAAAAGACAGCTGTGACTGCAATGGCTTATCTTGCATTACTGCAAGACTTGGCAAACAATACGCTCCACTGTTGCACGTTTTTTGGCCAATACTTACTATAACACCAATAACAATACTATGTTAAATAATATATTAGTTGGTTGGATTCAACCTTATCTACCAGTACCTCCATTTCTGTGTTTGAGAAGTTCCTCTTCTTTGCTCTCGTTGCCATTTTTGGGGTGAGGGAAAAAAAACACATTAATGTGCTTGATAAAGGTATGTGTTGTTACCATACAGTATATGGTTAATTGGAGGAATTTCTGAATGCAAATGGCCTAAGCGTGAACGAGCCCTGGTGGGATTTATCAAGATGACTTACCTACTGATGTGCGTATGATTGGCTTGCGCACGTTTGATAACTACTCTACATACAAAATACATATTATTTTATCCGTAACTACACACTGTTGCTGTGTCTTGGAGATACCAACGCCCAACTCACTTCTGCCTTATTAAGAGCATTATCTAGTCATTTAATTTGATTGAGTAAGCTCAGTGCCTTTTGTCTACAGCCAGTTCAGTTCATTGTTTGTTGTTAAATGACTTCAGCAAAGAAGAGAGATGTAACGTTTCTGCATCTTGGTTCCATGTTAGCAACAGTTCACACGTTTAAAGGTCCCATGACATGGTGCTCTTTGGATCCTTTTATATAGACCTTAGTGGTCCCCTAATACTGTACCTGAAGTCTCTTTCCCGAAATTCAGCCTTGGTGCAGAATTACAGTCACTAGAGCCAGTCCCACAATGAGCTTTCCTTAGTATGTGCCATTTCTGTGTCTGTAACTATTGAGGAGGAGAGAGGGGAGGGTGGGGGTGTGGCCTTGACCAACTAGCACTTTGCTCGTTTGAAAGCCATGATGTCTCTCTCTCATGGGTGGACCAAATTCTCTGGGCGGGCAAAGCAGAGAAAGGGGAGGTAACCTTGCTCCTTATGACCTCATAAGGAGCAAGATTCCAGATCGGCCCATCTGAGCTTTCATTTTCTCAAAGGCAGAGCAGGATACCCAGGGCTCGGTTCAGACCTATCGCCATTTCTAGCCACTGGGGGACCATAGGCAGGCTGGGGGAATGCATGTTAATGTTAAAAAAAAACTCATGAAGTGAAATTTTCATGCCATGGGACCTTTAAATAGACTCCAAGCTGTCGCCCCCAAAGGCCTCAATGACAGTTTTTGCTTTTATCTTCAATATGTCTGAATCTTGATGACTGATATATTATAGGGATAGACCGATTATCGGACCTTGCTGATTATCGGGCCGTTTTTTGGTATTTTGCAGATTTTCTGTATCAGTGTTTTATTTGCTTGATAACCGATGAAGTTAATGAATAAAAAAATGCGCTACTTTCAGTCACTGAGTCGGACTTCAGGTCCCTCCCACAACACTATCTGACTCTCTGTTACTGGCTATTGTGTTGAAAGTTTCTCATTTATTAAGTCATCGCTCAAAGCATTTAAACAAAGTGTTGTGTTGAAGTTTCTTACATTGCAAAATCTTAGATTTTCATTTTTAGTGTAAATGCAGATCAGTTACAAATATTGGTTGTCAGTTTCATTAATTACTAGTAAACACTATCGGTATCGGCCTTGAAAAAAACAGTATCAGTCGATCCCTAATATATTTCTGTTCTCTGTGGTAGGTTGTGCATTGTCCGTGTAACTTTACTCTGCCTGAATGCCAGTGTCTTGTCATGTGCAAAGCAACGTTTCAGCGCAAGGCTCAAGATATTTGGAATATAACTGTATGATAATGTATATAGGACTCTGAGTGAAAAAGGAAAATTCAATGAGCTGCTGTGCTCCACTTTTCATTCACTGCCTGCTCTGATTGGCAGCACGGCTGCTGCATTGGGACAATAATGACATGGCACATGGACATATAAGGAGTGATGATCGTTTTTGGGTTTCTGCATCAGTAGGAGTACAGTATGCATGGGGAGGATGTGAATGATGTGAGCTGATGGCTGCCATTAGATGGCACTGCAGCTCACTGCTTCACTGGGATGTGTGCTCTGATAAAAACATACTGGCAGATGGTGGAGCACAAACAACTGACCCGTGCCACCAGACAACACCCCAAATACTATCTATTTGTGGAACTGTGGCAACCTCTATGCACACTCCTGTTGCAGTGATAACGGGCCATTGTGTGTTTGTTTGTCTCTTACTTCATTGGAGGTTGTTTCCTGTTACAACAGGTACAAACCAGACCCTGGAACACCAGGCTTTAGCTTAGAAACACAGTTACAGAGAGAACCAATTAAAGAGGCCCCATATTTGTACTCTTGGGGTCTCCTAGAATAGGTTTACATGCTTTGATGTTCATGTTTTATTTTTTTCATACTGCCCATTGCTGCAGCTCCTCTGCCTGAAACACTCTGTTTAAGCTCTTGGCCCACCTTCCTGAAAAGCGAAGTCTGCTCTGATTGGTCAGCTGGCCAACTCTGTTTTGATTGGGCAACCAAATTCAAACAAGCCACTGGGCAGGCTGTGCTTGCTCAGGCAGCAGGCAGCACCTATGGCAGCACATATAAAAACTGGGCTGGCTTTCTCAATCAATGACATCATTAATAAGAGAAATTTCAAACAGGAATGTGGGCAAAAAAGTGCTGTCTGTGGGAGAGAGAAAGCTCCATTTAGAGTGAAATGTGTTTTTTTTTCTATTACATACACAAAAAACTATATAACCCACTAAAAGACAGAAAAGATCCCCAAAAGCATAAAACGGGCCCTTTAAAATTCAAAGCTACAGGGAATGCAACATTGTTCCTTGTGTTGGTGGTCTTGCTATCAGCTCTTAGAAATGTATAGCTAATTAATTAATTAATTATTTACTTGCTCCCATGTAAAAATGCAGTGCTTGTTTTGTCATTCATGTGTTATTGAAGTTTTTTTATTTGAAGGTATGTAACACATAAGCTGGTCTAAATCGTCAAGTGTAGCCTGTTGATACTAACAGACTTACCTTTGGTATAGTTGGCATGCAGGCGGGTGAAGCTGCTTTATAATATTTTCAGTTCTGGTTGGAGGGAGTTAGTCTAAAAATGGGTTTGTACTGAGGGTGGTACTTATGGACAGGTCATGGGGGGTTATTGAAATCCAATGATTCCATATTCTGAGTAGGAATGTGTTTTTAATATTTTAAACTGACAGAAGCACAGGTTTGGCCCACAGAGTAGAGCATGTGTGCTCAGTGAACCTCCACTGGTTGAATAAAAGAGGTTAGCTCTTTAAAAATATTCACTGCAAACAACTGAATACATAATTAATGAAAAAAATGATTTCTTTAAGAGCAGTGAAACTGATAACATCCAGGTAGAGAGGCGTTCATGCATAACCTGAATTAGCCTCCTGGTACCTCTGGCTTCATGGGAAATAACATAATGAAAGCACAGAAAGTGTTTCTCCAGAGGACATGTTCTGCTATCATGCAGTTTTGAGGTGATGAATCATCTGCTGTTATATTTGGCTGCTCATCTTCTCGTAAAAAAAAAAAGAGAACTGTTAGCAGTGCCTTGTGAGCAGAATATTAAGTAATATACACCGTCTGTCTGGTTCTTTCAGATGCAGACATGGATACCAGCTCCAGATATTTCTAAGTTTGCAGTTCAGCTACAGTGTAGTCAGGAGTTCTAGTTATGTTGCACCGTAACTGAAGATACTATAAGATTCTGTAATAGATGGATCAGCACCATGTCCGGCTTCAGGAATGTGGAGCTTGACCAACACGTGGGGAGGTAAGACAATTGTTGACTTTTAATGAATTGTGGTATCGGGTCAGGAAGTGATGAGACTTCATATATGACAGACTCAGATGTCTTTCATATTAAGGCAGCTTTATGTGAAAACACGGTACCGGGAAATGCATTCAGCTCAGCATTCAAAACCATCTCAAAATACATGGTGACTTTCAACTGTATTACTCATTCTCTTTATGCTTACGTACAGTATCTTGGTTACATATTTTAAATAACCTCCTCCTATCATGGCTATGAACAGCATGTTCATCCCACCACTCTGGCTCCATCTCAGTTCTTTCAAAGGTAAAAAGGTGAACTTGGAATAGTAGCGGCCTCTGTCTCACACCAGTAGTGGCAGCTTTGTACACACATACATGTCCAGCTGTCATCCTTTCTCACTACAGTCTAAAGCCACTTGCAAATACAGAGCATTACCATGATATCTAGAATGACAACTAGCATCATATAAGACAAAAGAATATCCATAAGAAATTATTTCCCACTGTCACTGTGTCAATACACGAGACACAAGCAAAGCCAGGGATGAGATTGGGAACAGAATGGCTGGTTATTAACTTTTACATATTTTTTATTTGAAAAAATGCTCAGCGCCCTGCTACACCCTTCTACGCCATGAACTACTACAACTACTATTTCTAGTCATAGTTCCATTATCTTTATTGTGACTATAATTGCCACTGTTCATCACACCCCCAACTGGCACTGTCAGACACTATCCACCAAAAGCATGGGTCTGTCTGAGCTTTCTCCCTAAATGGAAGTTTTCCTCACCACTGTCGCACTAAATGCTTGTCTGGTCTAGACCTCCTCTATATGTAAACTGTCTTGAGATAACTCTTGTTATTGTCATGGAGGTATGTTTCTGTATATGTTTGGTTTCCTGTTTTATTTTGAAGTCTCTGGTTTTCTGTCTTGTCTGGTCTAGTTTTACTTCCTGTCTTTAGTTTTCCCGCCCTTGTGATTGTCTTATGTGTTTCGCCTGTTGTAACACTTGTGCCTTGTTTGCTCGTTACCTCCTGTATTTAGTTTCTGTCTTTCCCTTGTCTGTGGTCAGGTCATTGTATTATGTTTTGAGCGTCCTATGCGGTTTGTCTCGCAGTTCTTGGTTCCTGGTACCTGTGATTCAATTTGATTTTATTCATAGTATAACATCATAACAGAGTTATCTCGAGAAACTTTACAGATAGAGTAGGTCTAGACCACACACTATAAATTCCAAAACCCCAACAATTACAGTAATTCCCTCAAGAGCAAGCATTAGCAGTGGCTATTGCGACAGTGGCAAGGAAAAACTCCCTTTTTGTATTTTACTTATTCTGGATTACTTGCTGTTTGCAGGATTCCTTTTTGTTTGGTATGGACTCTATTTTCGCTTATTAAATCCTCAAAGTCTACATTCCTCGTCTGTCTCTGCATTTGGGTCCTACATTTCATGTAGGTCGTGACCGTTATGATTTGATACTATGAATAAAATTGAATTGAACAGGTTGAAACACTACCATTTTGGTTGTAGCCTCAGGGCACAAATTTTAAATTTAGCAACACTAGTATCGAGAATATCTGGTTTTGAAAAATCTTACTAGGCCTATTAGAATCCCAGTTTCTCTAGTTTACTGCCCAACAGATGAGGGTTTTTAAGTGAAACATAGTGGTGGGTTTTTGTCACATCCCATCATACTGACAGAACATGAATGCCTAGTAACACAGACTCTGGCAAGAGTGGAGATTTTGGAAATCTTCGTTTGCACGTTTGCGTGTTAACTGAGACAAACGGATGTTTAGGCAGCCGAGAGAGAGAAAGAGGACGTGATTGGTTGCTGTTGTTGCTATGGTTGGGATTCTGATTGGCTTACGTGGGCTTGAGCTTCTCGTTACACTGCCACCTACAGGTTTGGCATGCTCTTGACGGCATACTGTATATACATGGGTACGTATAAACGAACACTTTTCTGAAAACGGAGAGGTTGAAATGTCTGCTTATGAAAATAGTCGGCCACGTGTAAACGTAGCAACAGACAGACAGATGCACTGTTAAGGCTGCTGACAGGCAGACAGACAGGTAGATGTTGCATTTCCTGTGTTGGGAATACAGTTCAGGAATTTTGCAAAGACAGAATACAGAAGCAATGTCAGTTTGTCCATCTATTATATAGTTTACTAGTTAAACTTGCTTAATGTTACTCCATTTGTGAGCATACAGTAGAGCTTTTGAAGAAGAAGCCGCGAACTACATTGAAACTAAGACCTGAAGTGTTGCTATTACAAGGATTAAATATGTGGCATGCAGCTTAGATTACACTGCAGCTGGATTCTCACAATATCACACGAGAATCGCAGGGTCACGTATCACGATACGATGCAACTTTGTCTGTTCACACCGAAATTCAGTTTGCGTTTCCAAGCAGCTCTGCGCAAAAAGAAGAAAAAAAAAATACAAACAGAGCTAGAAAACAATTACACACATAGTACAAACATGAAAACATATAAACAGCCACGGCATTTTATATCCTCGATCTAGATCTTAATTGCCAGCAAACAGGATAGACTGATGTATAAAAGAGTTCTGTTGTATCTAAACAAAGGGACTCTAAATTGCCTGTTATCACACGAAAATCCATCTTTTCAGGCGTCATCTTTCAATAATAATATATAATATAATAATAATAATATAAAATATAATATAATAAGTAATGCGTTTGTGTCTGTGGGAGTATGACTGAAGGCCTCTAAGTCTGAATCCCGCCTAGATGTAAAGATACCATAGTGCTGCAGATCTTTGGTTCGTGAGTGGAGCTGTTCATAGTCTGGCATTGCCAGACCTTCCTCCACAGCGCTGCGGATGAAGGTCTGGCTAGTCCACACAGCCTTCCGGGATGGGAGAAAAATGTGCTCTGGTTACTTGGCATTTCTTTATAACCAATCACAATCATCAACATTGACGGTGCCTCTGCAAAATAGCCTCAGGAAGGAACTTGTTTTGGTGGAACATGTGAACGTTCAAAGGTTGTTCTAGTCGTGCAACAGAAAACGCTGATTGGACAGATAGTCTAGCTAGCTGTCTGGATTTACCCTGCAGAGATCTGAGGAGCAGTTAACCATAGTCCTCAGAAATCCACCGGAGTTTAAAATGCCAACACAAAAAAGAGGAAGGTAATGGACATCCGGCCTATAAGAGGGACATCCGGCGGAATATCTGGCGGCACCTGAATAATCCCGGAAGGGAAACCTTGTCGATATAGACTAAGCTGTTCGTGACAGGGATGATGGTCACTCCTCTCCTATCTCGCACTGCATGTTTGTGGAGAACGTGGTGCTATATCACTTGTAGACAACCTGACTCTGATGGTCTTTGTCTTGTCATATTTGCAGTTTCATTCTTTGTACTGCATGCAACTGCTGCACACCAATTTCCATTGGGATGAATAAAGTTCTTATCTTATTCATGGTGCTGCACACATGAAAAGTTATTGAGGTAACGAGCCAAACACTGCTTAAAAATGGTCTGTTTTGAAAAGTTACAAAAGTTGCCTGATTCCGCTGCCTGAAAAGGGCTTTCACAAGGTGTTAGACCATCTGACAAGTATGCGTTTAAAGCCTTAGAATAGCTTAATCATCAGTATGTTGTTCATTATGTCCCAAACTTTAGCTTTGTGGGTACAATGATGACTTTGTGGTGTAATTATTATTATTATTATTATTTATTTATTTTATCCTTGTTGGTGACAGCTAGTTCTTTCAGTATGCCATCTTCTTTAATGAGCCATCTAGAGCTGGTTAGCCAAGTTGATCTCATTTCTTCTTATTTTTACCACCATTCTCTTCTCTTTTCTTCATAGTTTTGCCGTTGACTGTCCAGATCCACAGCTTTATTAGACCTCAGCTATCCCTGCATGCATGAGCAGGCAGATCTTTGTTGGCTGCGTTATTGGCAATTTCTGCACAAGGCTGAGTATTATTACAGTGAACAATATTATCAATATTTTCCCCTCACTTTCCTCCTGTGATTGTAATAACGTTGCACTGCCAGATCAACATTAGTTGCCTTTAGAGCGAGACGGTTTGCAGGTGAAAGACATGGCATGGTAATAAAGGCATTAGTATGCCCTGCCATACCTGCCTTCCATCAAATCCAAACAAAGCAATTACCTCTAACCGGGATTTGATGGTCTTTATGTAGATCCTTATTTTCTGCTGTTTGCTTGATAGAATACACAACTCAGCAAATGTTGCCCTTAAAGAGACTGCTGGCTGCAGTGATGCCTCTTTGCAAATGCAATGACTCTGCAAATACAGCTTGGTCTGACAGGTCGGTTCTTTTCAAAGTTGTCGGTTGGACAGAGTTTCTGCAACCCATGAAAACCTTAGCCGAAATGTGTCAACAACACGACATTCAATTTCTGTCATTACAGAAGCATCACAAATATTTAGACAGAAGCATTCCTCCACATTCAGACGGCGCACTATGTGGCCACCAGAGGAGAGAAGAAAGGCCCTGACGCTTCAGTTGACTTGGTTTAAAAAACTGTGGTTTATTAGAACAGGGATCTTATTTTCATATGTTATTTATAACATTGTACTACTCACCAAGTTAAATTATGTCATCTGGGAATGCTGCGACATTGATAAAAAAAAACTGAGCTGTCAGACGAGTCAGACAAATCATAGTCTATATCCACGAACATTCCGCCAGATGTCGTTCTTTTTGGCCAGGTGTCCATTACCTTCTTCTTTCTTTGTGTTGGAATTTTAAACTCTGTTGGATTTATGAGGACTATGGTTAACTGCTCATCAGATCTCTGCAGGGTAAATCCAGACAGCTAGCTAGACTATCTGTCCAATCTGAGTTTTCTGTTGCACGACTAAAACAACTTTTGAATGACACACGTACACATGTACGCACCAAGGCCCCGTCCGGTGCTTGGCGTCACCTTTGACGATTGTGATTGCTTAAATGAAATGCCAACAAACCAGAGCACGTTATTCTCCCATCCCACCAATGCTGTGTTGACTAGCCAGACCTTCCTCCGCAGCGCTGTGGAGGAATGTCTAGTTTAGCGAGACTCGACAAGTCACAAACAAACCACCAGCTGGTGTGGTGCTTAATGTGCACACAGTTTTCAATGCAATGAGGTATAATTAGCAACATGCGTGCTTACTTTCAGTGTCACCCCCAAAATAGAGTGATTTTGATAATCTGGATAAAGTATTAGTTTGTTTACAACTTGTCTGATCGTTTGACTGCTGGTTGTTTCTTGCACCATTGGACAGACTTTTGGCAATGTTACAGAGATCCCTGCAATTTTCATAATCAGTGAATTTGGCCATATGTTGTCATATTTGACAGACATTTGAAACAAAATAATAATAATAATAATAATATATAATAATAATAATAATAATAATAATAATAATAATAATAATAATAATAAATTGTATTTATGTAGCACCTTTCATGAAACCCAAGGACACTTTACAGAATTACTGTAGCTAAGCTAAAGCAGGTTGTAGGCTGTGGTAAAAGTTTTTTTAATATGTCCAGGGATGTAGCATTTCAGATATCTGCAGGGGAGGGTGTTCCAGAGGGATGGGGCTGCAACACTAAAGGCTGTCTCCGAAGATACAGAGTCTGGTGTGGAGAACGGAGAACAGGCCAGCGTCTGAGGACCGCAGGTTTCGGGGTGGGGTGTGTGGATGGGGGAGGTCGGAGAAGTACTGTGGGGCCAGGACATGGAGGGATTTGTAGGTGAGAAGGAGGGTTTTATATTTGATGCAGGACTTAATTGGGAGCCAGTGAAGGTGAATGAGGGTTGGGGTGATGTGCTGCCAGGTCTTGATGTGGGTGAGGACCCTGGCGGCAGAGTTTTGGACATACTGGAGCCTGTCTATAAGGGGCACACTGAACACAGCATCTTGTTATGCAACTGTTATGCAGCATTAGTCTTTGATCAAATGCCTAATGGGGTCTGTTTTTACATTGAACTGAGAAGCCACCTCTTGGGTACGAATGAATCACAGCTCTTGTCTGAAAGCAGCATCAAGTTGTTATAGACAACATTATCATGAACCATGAGATCATGAGTGTGGTCAGTTGTCATGGAGACAAGTGGGCAAACTTCATTCCTCAGTTGTCTTGAACTTCATGAACATGGCATGACATGTGGTCGACAGGCCATGAAATGTCATCATGTCATCATGGCAGCCTGTGCTGATTGCTGTGGGCGTGGCTCAGCTGGCAGGTGGCTCCAGGTGAAGCTCATTCCCTCATCAACCTCCTGCAGTATTTAAGGCTGGCTCTGTGATCCACTTGTCGCCAGATTGTACAGTCTATAAGCGTGGTATAGTGGCAATCCTAGTTCCCTGTATTTTCTGTGTTCTTGCTTTGTGTGGCTAACTTAGTTTTCTGTTTGTCTGCCTGCCTGCCTGCCTGCTTGCTCCTCACACCTGCCCTTCTCTCTCTACGGATTGGACTCAATTGTTTGGACTCTGGAGGAGGCCTACCACATGGTCACCCCCACCACGTCACGGGGCACGCTCTGGAGAGCACGTAGCACCCACCACTCACCACTGGATTCCCTCGACACAACTTCCCCTTTTTTTTCCACCCGCACATTTATTGTATATATTTCACGCATTAAAACATTTACCTTTACTTTTTGTGTTGGCTGTCTTATTTTGGGTCCCTCCTCCTGTGTTGTTCCATAACATGAAAAGTAGACTTACTTGAACTACTAGCTCTCAGGTCACGTATACATTAATGGGTTACACATGTGGGTCTTCTGATAATTTTCTTGTTATATTTGTGTTACTTCCTTTTTAGGAACTTTTAAGTCATTTTCCACTGTGATTTGCAAGCCTTTTTTATCTGTCCTGTGTACACCATTTAAAGACACTAATGCAGTCACAGTGTGTTCAAGTATTCAACACATGAGAATACAGCAGATGCAGTGATTTGATTGGAGTATACTGCCAGGGTAAGGCTCCAATATCATATTTGAGATGGGCGATAGGTCATTTGCCCTATAGATTATTTAGTGATTACGTTGTGGGATGGGGCAATAATTGATAATGGTTGGAAATCACAATTCATTCTTGAGTCTTTAATGATTTCATGCTAAGTGCAAAAGTCAGAAAATGCTGTATGTTGACATACAGGATTATAGGGTCAGATCCCACTCTAGCCAGATAATCTTCCCACACAACCCAGTGTACATGACTAATAAGAAGGTTTTTATGGATGATGAATACAGCGTGTGAAAAGAGAATCTATAAAATCCTCCCTGCCTTGAATTACCAAAAATGGTAATGAAAACACATGCATCAAAACTTCGGGCAGGGCCTTGGATAGGAACGGTGTGTTTGTCTTGCCAGGTATTGACTCAGATACAGAGATGTAATAGAATGGAAGTATAGTGTTTACTGTGTCCATGATGGAAGCTTTGTTAGGTGGATTTCAAGCAGACAGACTTGTCTCCTTTCACTCCAGATGTGACCAAGACTCAAAGAATTTCAAGACCTTTTTTTTTGCTGATATGTTACATATTCCTAAATGCATTTGTGTTTCATGAAATGAGTACACAGCAAAGCAGGCCAGGTCATATTCCAGCTGTAACAGACTGTACACACGTATGCAGAGAGAGTAGGAGGAACATGGTTTTAATATGGATTTTCGACATGAAATAAACACATACAAAAAGACTCTTTCAAAGAGCCCAGGAACATTGGATACCTCTACAGGAAGGCAAACTGATGAGAGCTCTTTAGAAATCCTCCCATTTAAGGTCAATGTCATCCTTAGTGCTTTACAGTTGAAATACCAAAAATCTGAGGTGGTATTTCTCTGAATGCCAGCTCCAGCTGCTAACAAGCACAATAAACTCCAAGGCAAACAAGCGCATGGAAATACCTCGCATTGTGCATCAGTCGTTACTGGAAATAAAAGCACAAAAAGAAAAACAGAGAGAGTTTCAGGCTTTTGTGGGGGGGGGAGGGGAGAGAAGCTGCGGGGCGTCTTAACGCTTCAACCGTCTGCGTTTGTAGTGCTGCGGCGGAGAAAAGAGGAAATGTCATTCCTGTGGCCTTTTCCATCCAGACCAAACACACTCAGACATACACACACACACTGCATGCGTCTGTCTTCAAACCTATCTATTGACTAGAGAATGGTGTTTGTGTGCTCAGTGACATTGTTTGTGGGCTGGACTACAGTATACATGAGTGGGTGATGATTGCAGGAGGAGTTGCTCTGCAGGTGAGTGTATGTCTGAAATGATTAAGTGCTTCTTCTCCTTTATGTCTCATCTTCTATCTAGAGGACTGCCAAACAATCACAGACAAATGGACATTTTGGATGCGAAGTTCAGAATGAAGAGAGGGAAAGAATAAAGGCCATGTTCAAGTATTTATCATTCCAACAACAAGGTTTTTAATTTTGTTCCCCACAGTTAAAATGGTGTCTAAGTTTAAAATGAGTTGTACAATTGTTAGTCTTTCTTTATTAATTATGTCTGATGTATCTGTGATGTAATGACTGTCCATTGAAGGCCTGAATCAGATCCAACTAGTCCTCCAAACTAGAGCCCCGCACAGGCTTAAAATGTTGGCCCTAGCCCGGCCCTGGCCCTGGCCCGAGATGTCAGGCCCGAGCCCGACCCTTGACCTGCAGCTTATCAGAATTTTCGGGCCCGAGCCCGACTGTAGCCCGTGTTTGTTTTTTTTTCTCCTCCTGATATACAGCCTATAGGCCATAGTTCAGTACTTATATCTCGTTTCGTTCAGAGCGGTGGTGAAGCGCCGACGATCAGCCGGCCAGAGAGACATGAACACAATGGGCCAACCGTTTTAACTACCTGTTTTTATTCCCAGATCATCAAATACCAACGCCAATGGGAGGGGCTCACATGCACTCACGTGCACAGAAGCTCGGATTACAACACATACACAGAGGGAGCGTGACTTCATTCTCTGCTCATGGTGCATTAGTCCGCTTATATCTTTACATAGCAAATATCTGTTCACTGCTATATGATCTGAATATTGAGTGCAGGACCTTTAAAGCAAACTTTCTAAATGTTATATATGTTAGCTAAACATAAGACATCAATTAATGATCATTTACTTTTGCATTGAGGAGTGTGAGACTGAGAAGGCCTCATCCTGGAATGTGGGATATTGCCCTAAAAAGGGGTCTGTGCCATTACATAATTGGCCTTGTGTGTGTGTGTGCGTGCTTGCATGCGTGTGACAGGGACAGCACTCCACACAAGAAAACTACAGCTGTGTTAAATTCTCATGTTTGTCATTCTTAGAACACAAATCAAACCAGTTTGGTGACAGGCAGCATCGAGTGATATGAATGCCATCAGCGCTAGTTTAAATGTTATTGGACGTAAATATTTGGTGTAGAGCCAGCGTGAGGCACCTGAGGGGACTACATGATGAAGGGTGTTTATGAGTGTGTGTGTGTGTGTGTGTGTGTGTGGATCATAAGGGGCTGCGCAGGTTTCCTCCACTCGTTCTGACTCCAGTGTTTGCCAAATATAGATTGTGCTAAAGGTCAGCATTAGCATACGGCTCCTAGTGGAAGTGCTCAGCTCTCCCCCAGCATGCCAACTGGCTGTTTGTGCTCTCTGATTGAGGAAGTGTCAGACACAGCACTGCTATTTGGAGTGAATTGTGCTTCACTACAACACCAAGAGTTATTGTAGTCAGCATGTGGACCTACAGTACAGGCCAAAAGTTTGGACACACCTTCTCATTCAATGCGTTTCCTTTCTATTTTCATACTATTTACATTGTAAATTCTCACTGAAGGCATCAAAACTATGAATGAACAAAGTGTGAAATAACTGAAAATATGTCCTAAAAATCCTCTAATTAACCATGACAAAGCACACCTGTGAAGTGAAAACCATTTCAGGTGACTACCTCATGAAGCTCATTGAGAGAACACCAAGGGTTTGCAGAGTTATCAAAAAAAGCAAAGGGCGGCTACTTTAAAGAATCTAAAATATAAGACATGTTTTCAGTTATTTCACACTTTTTTTGTTAAGTACATAATTCCATATGTGTTCATTCATAGTTTTGATGCCTTCAGTGAGAATCTACAAAGTAAATAGTCATGAAAATAAAGAAAAACATTGAATGAGAAGGTGTGTCCAACTTTTGGCCTGTACTGTACGCTACGCAACTTTGAGTCGGTCACTGTCCTGGTTTTAGCCACGCTAGCAGCAAGAATAAGGTGCTACTGTTTCAAATAAAATGTCAATCAAGTTAATCAAATCATTTGATAATGTATCACTCTATTTTTCAGTTCACATGCATTTGCATCGCAGTTTTTTTCAATTATTTATTGTTACTTGCAGCCTCGAGGCAACTTTTCGTACATGGTGAATGGCAATTTGGCGTTGTGAACGATGAGTGATAAATGTAACATGATGAAACATGGCAATACTTTCATCGCATCAGCTTCAAGTTAATCAAATCACTTGATCATTTAGCTATTTTTCAATTACTGCCATGTTTTTCAATTCACGTGCAATTTTATCACCTGCATTTTAATCAATTGTGTTACTTCCACTCAGCATAATGGTTTTCTTACTTTTCTGAGTGTTGCGTGGTGCATCCAAAACAGAAAAAAAAATCACAGAGAAGCTAGTACAACAGTTCAAGGGCGGTTAAGAAAACAAATGTCTTGCCAATAGACTTTTACGTAATAAACAGCACTCATAGAACATTGAATACAATAACTATTTATTATATACAGTGATGGAATTCATAGTTTGGGGATTCATTTGTATTTTATTTCATAATAACTTGGTGTAGTCAAAAAGAAAACCTTAAAACTGCATAACTGACCTCTTTCCTGCAATCCACTGGAGGCTCGAATCAATCTCATTTTTGATTTCCATATAATCATCTGTTCTCAACACCAATGTTTGACAAGTGGTGTAGAATGATTTCTAGTGACTCACTTTCCAAGTAGGGGAGGACACCTTTAATGGTAGCTTCCATTATGCTTCACCTGAAAACAAATGAATGAATGAATGGTGAAGTGCACTTGCATTATGGTCAAACAGATTGCACAGTGGCAGTGGTTAATAGTCAGAAAGAGTAGCCACACTAACGATAATGGGCCTCTGTGTCATGCTGCATCCAAAGCTGGCACTGACTTAGATTTTTCTCAAACAAAATAAACCTCCCGACTGACCAGAAGCAGAACAATCCTGCCATCTCATAACTGTCATTAACATTTACAAGTACAGCCATTTCTTTCCGGTATGTAGTACCCTTAAATGTAACAGTAACTGTTTCTCACTTTTGTTTATGTAAATACAATTTCCAACAGACATACTGTACACTGTGCCATATTCTTGATCCAACCACCAATTGTAGGCGCCTTTATTTTCTTCCAGATGAGAGCTATAGTCCTTTTTGCTTGTAGTAAAAAAAAAGAAAAATCGATAAATGTACGAATATTCTTGGGGTTTCAGATTCAGATTTGCTGGATACAGCTGCAGCAACATCATCTTAGGGTCAAGTGGAATACTTTCACAGACAAGATGAACATGGTTTTATTGACCAACTGTTTCAGCTATGTTTAGTTTCTTAACACCTCGTAGTCTAAGATCTTGTCAAAGGGCAAGACTGTTAGCCTGACAAGCCAGACCCACATCAAGATGTTGGGTCTGGGTACTCACCATTGACAGGGCTCAATCCGAGGGGCGGGATAAACGGTTGTCTTTCAAATTCCCTCTGCACGCAATAGGATAGCGCTACAACCAGGCAGAGCAACGAAGAAGGAGAACAGAAGCTAGTTGGTAGATTCAACTTTTGCCGTATCCGGTCGGCAAAACCCAGAACACATCTTCCTTTTTTAAGAATTATTTCAGTGCCGTTCTTTGTTCTCTTCTCAAAGAAAAACTTAACTCCAAGACTTCCAGACGACCGCTGTTCCCAGCAGCAGCAGCCATAAGCCCGCCCACCGACTCTATACACGATGTGATTGGCCTGACCAGAGTTTGGTTTTTCCAGCTCGCAAGTCAACGGAGAGTAGCTAGACCCCCCTGGCTGCAAAATAAATTTTGCTGCCGCTAGGGTTGCGTCTAGATTTCTAGGCTACAAGATTGTACATTTGATCATCAAATTAATTGGCTTGAAGAATGGCTGGGAACAAGCTCCCTGAGTGTAAATAGTAGTGGTCAAAATAAAGCTTCGTAAACAATTAAAAGAAAAAAGGTTAAAGGAATGGCAATTCAGTGTGCTTTTAAACCCTTTATTGAATAGAGAACGCCGAAAATAAAGGAAATGCTTCAAGAAGCTTCATTTTAACATCACATCACCCACATAGTAAATAAGCGTGTAGAAATTAGTGCCTTTCTGCCAAAGTGCTATAGAAGGTTTTGGAATTGTGGAGCTTCCGTGCTCATGTTTTGAGATGTGTGTTTAATTTCGAACAGAGAGTCTAGAGGCAAATGAGTGGGCCAAATTTTATTATGAGGTCTGGGAAGTGGGTTCAACATAGGATGGTAATTCTCAAACAATTACTTCTATATAACGAACTAGTGATAAAATGGATCCCTAGTACTCATGCAGGTTAGTGTATGAAGCCGGAGCATATGCCCGTGCTCGGCTGATGGGAGGGGATGGACAGAGAGGGGAGACGGAGAGCTGCAGGAAGAGTTCTCACTCTGAAATTGTGTCTTTTTTTTACGCATTCTGCCTCGGGCAGCTTTATTGAGCATTATGTCTTCAATGTGTCCATGCTATGGGAGTAGGGTTGGGTCCCGCGACCCGGTGCTAATATGGCACCGGTGCCTAAACGACCTGTATCTACTGCACCAAATAGCAATGTGGATTTCGATGCGTCATGGTGCCACCTAAATGTCTGCCCTTCTCTCTGATGCTCCAAAACAGACATTAGAGGCAACAGAAACATTGCTTAATATGATGTTAGTTAACATTACACTTGACAGCAGGTAACGTTAGCCAAACGTTAGCTAGCAGTTGGATAAAACACGGTTAAAATGCTGACAGCTAAACGGTGTAAAAGTGTGACTGTATTTCACTGTAGAGGATTCCAACAGCGGTACGTTCAACAGTCTGCAGCTGCCATTGTCGGAAAAACAAGACTGATGGTGCGTTCACTTGAAACTGGTAGCCCAAAGCCTTATGGAGCATTCAAAGTTATTGTAAAATACCCTTTTCCCATCTGGTGTTTTTTTGTTTTTTTTGTTTTTTTTTGTCGTTTAACAGCAATTTACTGGTAAAATAAGTTGTTGTTATTACATTTTTAATTAATCATTTACTTTTGACCATATGGTCTGAGCAATAAACAAGCCATTCTTTAATGTCGCCAGCTGTCTTTTTGTGTTTTTAAGTATAGGCACTGGCACCATTTAGGCACTGGCACCATTTAGGCACGGTCACCATTTAAAAAGTATTGCTTGAGCGCCGGTATCGGGGAAAAAACCCAAATGATACCCAACCTTACATGGTGGAAGTGAACACAGTCTCAGTATTTCCAGTGAAAGGACAGGAGAGATGTGGAAGTCCTGTAAAGCTGATGATTTAAGCAGTAGCCCTGTACAGCGCTGATGAATGATCCTCTGTAGGAACCTCCCCCTCCGTTTCTCGTGTAAACCTCCTCCCTCGTCCTTGTTCATCCTGTTCTCCGAAGCAGAGGGAGGATGTCCAGGGTTACACCTAAACTGCTTCAGTAACCAGCTTTAATCAACGACTCAGCCGTTCCTTTTATAGATTTAGCCTCTTAGTGTGCTACACAGCACTTTCTCTCCATCTCTCCCTATTTTTGCATTTCTGCCTTCCTATAGGAGCGGATGGTTCAAATTAAGCGTGAACCCAGTGAGTGCCAGAGAAAAGGGGGCACAGCTGGGCATATTTAATTAAGATTACAGACGTGTTGCCGGTACCGCTTTGTATTACTCTTTCTTCCACACATTACAGGCTCAGTGAGCACGACATGACTTATGACCGTGGTGTTTGGGCCGTGGGGTGAGTTTTAATTAACCCTGGGAGGATAGGCGAGACTGATACTTCCTGCTTCACTCTGCATGTTAGCCAAGCAGAGCAGGGCACCCGAGGGCCGGTCAGGGGAGCCCCTTTGGATCCCAGCTGCTTCTCTTTTGGCACAGCAGTGATGACCAGAGCATCACAGATCCTGACGCAGGCATGGCGGTCCGACACGACCAACTAATGTAGAGCAGCTAAACCCTGGTTACTTCAGCTATTTAACTGATCCAGAGACAGCGCCACTATCACGATTGGAAGAGAAGATTGTTGTAATACAAAATGACAAAAAAAATAAGTGAAGGCGCCTGGAGGTGGAAGGGGAGGAGGAGGGTCGCACTCCTGCCTGAAATGACAACTGACAGCCGCAGAGGAGAGAACAGATTTACATGGATGTCCTGCTGTGATTGGCTTGTGAAATACAAGGCCGAATCTGATTGGTTTAACTGAAAATCTACTCTCTCGAAAACAGCTGATCCGTTTAGGAGAAAAGTGATAAAGTCATTAAAGTCTCCCTGAAAGAATTTATGAAGAATTTAGTCTCCCTAAGGAGAAATTAGTTTTGGACACTGGGAAAAATTGCTGCAAGAGTAACAACAGAGACACACAAAAAGCACAGGGTTAAAACAATTAAAGACAAATGTACGGTAAACATATGGGCTACTCAAAGAGCTAGGCAAATGACCATTCTCTATACTTACAACATCAGTAGTGATCTGAGAGGACAGTCTGGGATTTGTGGGATCTGGTACGTGCTACAATCCAGTGAGTCTATCTTTATCATACTGCCGTTTCATCTGGTCAAGATGCAGGCCAGCACGCCTGGCCTCCCGGTGCCTCATTCTTCTCACTTGGCTGAGAACGCACCATCGGAGAGGGATTGATCTCCGAGGAGCTTTATTTAATTTATTTATACGTTCCAGCAGCCCGCTAATGCACATTATGTAGGCTCATCTGAGAGAAGCCTCCAAGCAGTAGCTTTTTAATCTGTCCTCGGGACGCGCTAGAATTACTTTGACCCCTCTTTGTCAGGGATGAAGTGTTCTCTCAATCCATTTCTGCAAGATTCCCAAAGAACCACGGCAACAGCAACAACAATAAAAAATGACTTCATTAATCAAAGACATTTACCATCTAAACAGCATTTGGCAGCAGAAAACAAAGCAGCCCCTCTAAGCTGGCCCTTATTTAGCGCAGCACAGCTGCTCGGATGAGGCGGTTTATTTAGAAGAAACATTTGGTCCCTTGGGGGTGAGCAGCCGTAAATGCAGTGGTGGTAGTGGGAGGTATATATATATATATATATATATATATATGCATGCCCCCCACATCTCTACGCCTTTATGGGATGCCTTTAACGATGGGGTTGACAGTGTATTACAATAAATCCACAACACAGAAAAAAAAGAGGAGGGGAAAAATATCTGCAAGCATCAGCATCAGTGTTTGGGCCACCGTGTGATTGATTTCTCTGTCCATTCCCTGCTGGCTCTGCCAGAGAGAAATCATCAGGATTGACAGGCAGCCACTGACACTCCATCCCTGGAGAACAACACGGGCAGGCACGGACACTGTTTATGCATACACTTGGCAAACAACACATAGTCCCACTTTAGATGCAAAGGAATGTCGTTGTACTGACGAGTATTCACAGCACTTCATGTTGGTGTTCAGAAAAAAAACAAAAAAAAACTCTTCTTTTGCAAACTGTAACCTGGGTAAAGCTTAGATCGGGCCCAAAAAAAAATCAAGCCAGACCCTACCCGAGCCCGTGGACGTTGTGTCCGAGCCCGGCACGACACATTAACTGTAATTATGGGCCAGAGCCTGACTTAAACCCAACATTTTTTTTTTTTTTATACATGGCCCGTTGGAACTGACGTTCTCAACTACAATAACTTTTACCGGTGGGTAACAGATGATGCAGCAACATAATCAAAGCCCTGGAACCGTATAGGAGACTGTCTTGTCTCGATCACCTAATTAATACTGTCCTTTCGGCACGGTCTGCAAGCCGACGCGCTGGCCGACAACGCGCCGGATATAGGGAGAGACCACATCTGCTGCTAAAGGACTCGTGAGATATCAGAAACAATCTGGCCTGGTGGCACAATTAATCTAAGACAGTGCTACAGATGGGGGAGACACGATGTAGCACAGTTTACCTCACACTCAAGTCAGTGCAGAACATATACCCAGAGCTACGGGAGAAGCTGGAGAGGCATAGCGTTCTCCCCAACGAATTAGGCCAATAAAGTAATGATTAAAAAAACACAAATGCTTGATGATGCCCAAATGCCCGAGGATAGTGGTCGTTTTTGTCCCGCGTGTCACTGAAACGTATATTTTGTAACCCCACATACCATCTTTTCCTAAACCTTACTGTCTCGTTCTTGTGCCGCATGTCAGTTAAACGCCTGTCCCAGTCCTGACCAAACGCATCTAATTATGACACTAAAGGAGACTTTTAGACTGTTGTCAATAACAAATGCCAAAGTCACCTGACCAAGCGTAGATTTATGACGCGATGGGAGTGAGAGGATCATCTCTTGCTCTCTTTTGAAATTGTGAACAACAGAGTAAAACAACTCCAGGAGAGAAACTGTGTGCTGATATCCTCATATTTTACGATTATCGCCGTCCCCACGTCTCTGTTGGCGGCTGGCCTTTCACTCTGCGTGTGTCCATCCTGCTCTTAACTCATCACTCCCTCCTTGCACCCATTAGTACTCCACACTATTTGTGTGATGCCACCTGATTCTTTTAACCCTTCCAAACACATCTAAACAGTTCAAATACATGTCATTTAGCCGGAACTATAACATTAAGACCCAGGTTGTTAATTACCTTAAACTTTTCTTTATTGACCCAAATGACTACCGACATTTTAGTCCACCACACAAACACCATGACTTGAATTTCTAAGAAACAATGCGATCTTTTAGGGAATCACAAAATCATTTTCTGCTGTGCAGTTCCACGACAAACCCCAAACAGAGTGGAACAGCACAGCTCAGTAACAATTTGTTTTATAGAGACCAACATAAGCCCCGAGCTTGCTGTTTTCACAGCTGAACAGAGTGGCATGGCAAGCCGTAATGTGTCAGAGCCAGCCATGTCATTTAGGAACAAAAAACACGAGTAATGAAAGCCAAAATGACAGCAAAGCAGCAACTCTCTCCTGGAGCCAACAGGGAGAATGACACCAGGTCTGTGACACATGTTCTGTCACTGGCTATGAAATTACTTCATCCCTCTGTTTTCCTGGGGAGGACAGGCGACCCGAGTGGAGAAGTGGACTCCTTTGAAGGCTGCGAGCTCTGATTTAGTGCTGAACTTTAAAAGGACTGCTGCTTTCCTAGGCACTGGGCATTGGTGGTAATAAGGAGGATATGAGGGAGCATTGGAGTAAGGATATGGGGGAGCAGAGGCCACTGTCTGGGCACTGGCCCCTCTGTGCTCCCTGTTATTTCAGACAGTGGGAATGCTGTGAAATAGCCTATCTCATTACAGCTAAGCCCCTCTGGAACAGGTACGCTCCCAATAGACACCCCAGATAAAAGGCTGTCGCTTTGGCAACCTCCACTGCCTGACTGAGCTGAGGAACCAAAGTAAACCACATCTTTTCACTTTGGTTTTTAGAATGTAAGGAACATTAGGACATACTTTATGTGCAGAATATGTTACACACAGGTTTATGCATTGTTATTTACCAGAAATGTTTCCATGCTCGGACACTATTTAACTAATGTTCTAACTGAATATCTGTTCTAAATGATAAAAATATAGAGGATCTTGTAATGTTTTCAGTTAATTTAATGGTGTTAAATTGTAACTTCTTACTAGGCATGGGCCGGTATAAGATTCTGACAGTATGATAATCTTCTGCATACATATCCTCTCATCAAAGTCACTTTTGTACACTAATTAGACATACACATGTCCATGTACTTATTTGAAAAATCACACATAGATTCTCAGATGTGTACAAATTACTTCTATTTGCACTTCAGGGGCGATCGCCCAGGAAAATAACAGAAAAAAGACCGGAAACGGTGTCGGACCAGATGTGTCCAGCTCTGGCCAACGTCCGCGAAAAGTGTCCGAACATGGACACAGACACGCTACAGTAATACAGTAAAAGCTTGGTCAGCAACAGCGGAATGTTGCGGTTGTGCTCAGTGTCTCACGATGTAACAAGGCTGTATCTTGACTGCAAAACATATGTGCCGTAAATCGAATGTAGTCAGCAACATTTCATGGATGTCAAATAATGTCCAGATAAGTTGCGATAAAGGTTGAATATTCTCAGAACAACATCCTGCTGCTTTCTAGGTGAATCTTTGGTAATATTCAGCATAAAGTGTGTCCCAATCACTGTCCGATGAGCGGACCCCAGGTCCCAACGATGGAGGGATGTCTCGCTGCCCATCAGTCATGCTGATCGCCAGGGATTCCTTACTACGCCGATGGGATGCAGTCTTTATCGCTGTGGTGTTTGCACCAGTCTGGGGTTCTTCTCTTTATCTTGGTCATCTCTGTGTTGTCTCCAATTTTTACTGATTTAAATTTGCGTGTGAAGATGTGAAGTTGATTCCTTCATCGATATTGCTTATTAACATATACCATTTGTGTGTGTGTGTGTGTGTGTGTGTGTTAAAGTGTGTCTCATGAAACTCAGCGCAAATTCTTCCAGGAAGACTTCTATATCACAGCAATCACCACTATCTCTCCCTAAAACTACTCAACTGTTAAGAGGCATTCACTTTCAGTAAACCAACTAGAATTGGCCACGAAATTCATGATCCAATCACAGCATGACATCCTGCTTTACATGTCTTCTCTCCTTGCTATCAGCTGTCTTTTCAGGCAAACGTGTGCAACCCTCCTCCTCGCCTTCCACCTCCGGGCATCGTCATCCATTCTTTAATGATGGAGTGTAATCCCCAAAGACTCTGTACATTTCATATTATGCTTATTTACAATAAATATTTGCATATCTGCAACGAAGTCTCCCCTGATTGAATTGTCTCCTGTGTGTTAAGGTCTGTCATATTTTCATCAGGCTATTCCTCGAAATTCCTCAGTGCATTACTCTGTTGTCTCGTTTCTTTGGTAACATTTGATGGAAGGGGCCCCACAAAAAAGTGTAGCCCAGGGGCCCATTACCAACTTAATCGGCCTCTGCATAGAAGGGGTGGACGTGAATTGATTCTAAATTCAAAAACAGTTGCTTGGAAGTAACGAGGAAGTCTTCTCATGTGATAAATACATGTTAAGTTGCTGTTAAGTTGTTGTTTTATGTGACTGTCTCCAGACTCCAGGCAGACAGCAGAGAAGAGTAAAAAATACTTTTCACACAGTAAAACACTGAACATGTGCTGCAGAAAGTTAGACAGTTGAAGCCAAAGTTGTGTCATCACAGCGACTGCACTTTGAGTAGGCTACCACATCTTCCTGCTCTCCAGTCACCCTGACACCCAGTCTACATTTACTGATGACACACTGCAGTGGGCTATAGTTTCTGGGTGACTGGCTCACAGACTAGTAGCCACTCTGTTTGTAAAGATAGCAGCAGAGCGTCTCAAGTGTCAGGGAGCTTGAGAGAGAGGGGGCAGAGTGTCAGCATGGAGACTTCTTTGGCCGATGAATCTGGATGAATCGTGTTTGGCTGTTTAATAGTGAAAGAGCCCCGCGTCTGAAACTCACAGCAGGGCCAAGAGGAAAGCCCAGGGGCCCGGCCAGCTTTAGTCTTCATCCTTACAGCCCAAATGTCACAAACGCCATGAAACTGCTTGATGCTCGGCTACAGTAAATCGCTGCTATGCTGTGAAACTAAATGCTGCACAGTAAATGCTACAGCACTATTGTATGACTGGAATAAAGGAACAGCTGAATGACTTTGAACAGACTTCTAGATTGATTTCTTTTTTTTAACCGTGTAGCTAGTGGGGCTGAACAATGGCAATTTCAGTCAGTCTCCATTTTTCATCCATCCATCCATCCAGCATTTTAGCCCAAAGCAAGATAACTCAGATTTTTTTTTTTACATTTGGTAAAATATTCCTGGTGATCCCAGGCCCTGACCTCGAGGGAGCAACTATCTATCCCTAAATGTCCCCCTTGACCAAAACCTTGGTCCATGTTCAACATTTTGGAAAAGGCACTCATTCACTTTCTTTCTGGGACTTAGACGAGAAGATGAATTTGAATCTCATGTCTGTATTGTATGTGCTTATAGCTTAGCACAGTAGTTCCCAAACTGCCACATTCAGCTGTTTTTCCGTGAGAGAGAGAGAAAGAGAGAGAGATGCACAGCAAAAATAAGAACCTTAACAACTATAATAACATAGTGAGTGAGTGAGGTGCACCACAATCAACTGTTCCTCCGCAAAAGGGATAGTTGTGGAAACGAGATGGCTAATGGCAGTCAAACCAGGCTCCTTAGTTTGAATTCTCGTCCCCAATACGTATTTTCTTGTCTTTGTTTTACTAGTTGTGGTGTTTGATGTCGCTTAATCCTCAGATTTACGTTAACCTGGCAGTCCTTTCACACACTTGTCTATGCTTTGCTTGCAGTGCAGCACAACCATGCATCATGTCATGGCCAGCATTATTTCTGTTTCTCTACATTTATTTCTTTTAATGACATTTTTGCACACTATGTAAGGGGTGGAATGTATTTTTGATTTTGTATGTCTACATTTGTGTATGTCCTTTGTTTGTGGTTTTTACATAAGCCGTTACAGGTGTCTACCACACCCTCACATGCATTTTTGTATTTCTTCAATGTAATTAGTATTTTATCCTCAGTTTTTAAACCACTGGCTTAGCAAAAAGACTGAAGCAGTTCTGCAGTATTACCAACAGTATTCACAAAAATTGTAAAAAATTTAGTTATAGCAGCTAACTGCTGCAGGGTGCATATTCAGGGGGCATAGCACTGCAACCTGACAGCAGCAAAGTGAGGTCTAACCCTAAGCCAACAAACGTCACCTCACCTGTATTACTCTCTTGACAGAGCTGCTGCAAAGAAAGAGTTCATACAACTGCACTTTATCAGACATCGTCAACAAGTAAAGACAATACGCCGCATAAAGATAGAGAGAACAAATGGTTGAACATTTGACAATACTCTAAATAAAATGACAAATGTTGACACTGGTGTTTGTGTGAATTGAGCTATCTTCTTTCATTGGAAAAGAGTTGGCAACACAGCACACATTAATGAATAACCCAAGCTAAAGAGTTCCAACACATTGATGCTTGAACGTCTATATGAAAAACACTCCATGTACTAACTGGATGAAGCTCCCTCCACGGTCTAGAAAATAGACTTCAGATCACATGCTACTTCTCCACCCCTTGCTGAGGATATGAAATCCAATTATGGATAATATAATACTTTGTCAAGTCAATTTTTAGGGATATATGTTACTTAGGACATATGAGAACATCGTACATTGCAGTGCCTTTTCCCATTGTGAAATCTGAGCACACCATGGCGTTGGTCCCGGCACCTGGAGTGTTAATGTCTGTCACACAGCGGCGACGGACTGCCTCGCCATCCCTCCGCTGTCATTTCCATCATTTCTCCTATCGCACTCTCAACTTAGCCTCTACTTAGAAAGTCCCTGAGGTGGAGTACACCATCATTTCCACAGTGCTACCCGCTCCATCCTGTGTCATTACTCCTTGTATCGTCCTTCTCTCTGCTGCCAGTCCTCCCAGGTAATACTGAGCTGACAGCTTTCACTCCGGCACCGACAAAGAACCCAGGAGACAGCAAGGGGGCCGAAGCTCAACCATCGCAGTCATCCCCCCTTTGACTGGCCGTCAACTCGTCATGCCACGACTGCAGTGGCAGACGGGGGAACCACACTGGTGTCAATGCTCACACATAAGTCTTGCATTTCCAGACCTTTCTCCACAGCGCTGCTGAGGAAGGTCTGGCTAGTCCTCACAGCATTTTTGGCATTTCTTTAAACCAATCACAATTGTCTTGGGCGGTGCTAAGCGCCGGACGCTGCAAAATAGCTTTGGGAAGGAACTTGTTTTGGTGGAACATGTGTACGTTCAAAAGTTGTTTTAAGGCAGTGACACACTAACCCGATTATAGGCCGTCGGACAGTCTGGCGAGGTCAGTGACGCGAGTCTGTTCGGTGTGTTCCGTGCCGTCATCAACCGGAGGAGCCATCGGCCTTCATTTTGGGCCGATTTGACATGTTGAATTGGAATGCAAGCAGTCGGACTCAATGACCAATGTGATTGGTGGAGTCCTAACCCGGAAATGACGAGCGGGATGAGCGTGACTAACGTGAAAAACTGACCTTTGTCGGTCTGAAATGAAGACTGTATTTCCTATTTCTTGCTTAAAATGTTTTCAGAAACACATTTCGCTGAACTATTTTCATAAAATATGAGATTGTATTCCCAATGAGCGGCCATTATGGTCTGGCTTTGAAATTCAGGAGAAGCCAGATACAGTCAGTCCGACTGCCTTTTCTGCTGAAGGTCAGCCGTCGGGTTGGTGTGTCACATGCCTTTAGTCGTGCAACAGAAAACTCAGATTGGACAGATAGTCTAGCTAGCTGTCTGGATTTACCCTGCAGAGATCTGAGGAGCAGTTAACCATAGTCCTCAGAAATCCACCGGAGTTTAGAACGCCAACACAAAGAAAGAGGAAGTTGACGGACATTCGACCATCAGGAAAAAAAAACTATTTCGATTTATTTTCTTCCCAGAAAAGTTAGTTGTGCCATCTCCAATACACTACTATCCAAATGCACAAATGATCTATGCATTATCTATTACATTTATGTTGACATATTAGTATTTCGGCGTTTGCATCTGCAACATTCTGGTTGCCACTGCCGTAAAACGTCAAGGAAGAAGAATATAGTCAGAAAAAGAGCCTCTTATTGGTCGACACACTCAGCCCACAGGATTCAGGAAGTCAAGATGGCCGGTGCTAAAAGTAAATCAATACTTTTTCATACAAAAAGATGACTAAATAATCGTTCAGTTGTGGATTGGAGGACTTGTGGATTACAAAGCTTCTGGAAGGGTTGCCATTGCACAGAAGCCCTCTTTGGAAAGACCCATCTTGTTGCCTTCATGCTACACAGTCAGAACGACACCAGCTTGAAGTGATGCAGAGATATCAGACATTTCATAACTTGATTTATGGATTCATCACTATGGATTTATTGTAAAAAGATACTGTAGTTCCAGGCTGGATGAAAAACATTTTTTAAGGCCTACGATCACACAGAATACCTCGTTGAAACAGGACATTATCCTTCTTCTAATACAAAAAAGTATTTACACTGTATTGTAGGCCTCAGGGGGGGTCAAAATACACCTGGCCCTACTAATTTAATTTGTCAAATATATATATTTTTTGCTGCATGGATTGCATTTTGTGCCAGCATTTCTATTCCTTTGCAGCAGGTGTCATGTTTTTATAATTAAGCTTTTAGCTCAAATTTAAGCAGATGATGATTATAACACTAATTTAGTCATTTTATTAGGGCTTCATCTCCATGAACTGCAGCTCACTGAGCGACCCTGTTATGCTGAGTAATACTTTTTAAAAGTAATATTTCTTACTCTACATTTTTTATAAAATATATGAAGCATGAAACTTCCTTTTTTAACCTTGGAATCAGAATGTGTGAAAAAATAAATCTCAACTCAAGGTCCACATAGTGACTTTTTTGGAGGTTTCAACTGCTTTTCAAAGTCTTCATCAGCACACAGAGTTTGCCTGGCCTTCTTTTTCCATACGTTTCATTTAGTGCTTTGAGTTGCCAAACACAAGAGGGGCAGTGGTGGCCTAAAGGTTAGAGAAGTGAGCTTGTGACCGGGAGGTCGTCGGTTCAATCCCCAGACCGACAGGATAAAATCTGGGTGGGGAAAGTGAAAGAACAGTGCTTGTCCCTCCCTCATTACCACCACTGAGGTGCCCTTGAGCAAGGCCCTTAACCCCAACCACTCCAGTGGAGCTGCTCACTGGCCAGCAGATCAGATTGTGGATGTACTGGGCAGCTTCCAGGTATGAATGTGGGACTGTGTGAATGTGCACAAGAGAGGCTGCCTCTCAGTGAACATCCCCTGAATAATTAAAGGTTAAATAAAAAAAAGAAATAAGATGAATGTGAACATTTATTCTTGTGATGTCTGCAAGATGCGTTTGGAAAGCTATTAAAACTAGTAAGTGGACCTTTGAGTTTAGATATTATTCATTTAGACTACTGTTGCTGTGAATACTAACTCAGATAGGTGCTCTGGCCTGCTGAGTACAGCTAGTAAAAAAGGAGGAAAGACATGAAGCTCAGCGCTAAATTCTTTCAGGAAGACGTCATTAACCCAATCACTACACATTTTTAAATCAAATCAGCTGTTCAAGAAGTGACGCTGTCAGTTAAACCAATCAGACTTGGCTACAAGATTCAAAGGCCAATCACAGCCTTAAAACTCTGCTTTAAATCTGTTCTCTCCTTGTGCTGTCAGCTGTCATTTCAGGCAAAGCGCTCGACCCTCCTCCTCCCCTGCCGCCTCCGGTTGTTGTGTTTCTCCCGGCTGTCCGCTCCGTTGCCTCTTTGGTCCGGTCTCTGATCTCTTAGCTGCCGCCACCAGTGTCTGGACTCCATCGGGGGTTATGTTCATATTCCCTACCCCTTTAAGAAGATTATTAATTTGATGGAGTCCAATCTCCAAAAGACTTTGTACAATAAATATCTTTGCATATCTGCAAACGAATCAGGAGATTGAAATAAAAGCTATTGGTAATAGGGAATTTGTTGTTCATTACAGTCCCTGTGCCGAGGTCGAACACACAGCCCCGTCCCTCAATCTCATAGAACGAACAATTCGAACAAAACAAACCCTTCAACTGAGCCTGCACCACTTCCCCCTTGTTCCTGTAAACCTCTAAATCCTTCAATAATAAAAACAGAGCTGCGAGGCACATGTTGTCCTCACTGCCCCGCTTTGCTCTGAGTCTCTCCCAAACATCGCGATTCCTGAAGTGAATCTCTGCTTTTCTGCAAAAGACAGCCTCATTTCAGTCCAGCTCTCTCCGAAAACTTGAAAGTAATTTAGTCCCGGGGAGTTTTTAAAACATTTATGTAGGCTGGGCCATGCATATTTCATCAGAGGGCGGTAAAGTTTAAAGCAGGACACACCTACTGTAGTGCACGCACAATGCGACTTACAGCTGCATTGTTCTCAGACTTTCTACAGCACAGTGGCCCTGGAAAATAATTTCTGCTGGACTGATAGCTCAAATGTCATTCCTGTCAACACTTAACAGTTTAGTATACCTTGCTCACTGACCAGCAACAGTGAAGCCAGATATATGAAAGACGCCTATATGTCTGACTCATAAACATAGAGCAGGGGGTCTTTTTCAAACTCTCTTAAGTAAGAGAGACGGAGCAGGGAACACTTACTACATATATTGTATGAAATGAACTTGCATATTAAACTGGTCTTTTTACATACACATACACACATATATATATATATATATATATATATATATATATATATATATATATACTAATTTTTTTTATGCTGGACGTCTGAATTAGGCGTTTTTTTTTACTAAGATATTTAAATAATAATTGTTGGCATGATTTTCTAAATCATGTTTTAATGTTTAAACATATATGTGGCGTTTGTGGGTGTCTACCTTAGTGACTACCATACCTATAGGCCAGTACGCCTATCATCATGTTTTTTTTTCTACAAATAGACTGATTTATATTTGCTAATAATTTGTTGGATTCGTGTTAAGACACTTACATTTTTGACAAAACATTATGTAAATTATTATACATTATACCATAATTTGGCGGCCCCTCTGCAGTAACTCTGAGGACCCCCTAGGGGCCTCGGACCCCCTGTTGAAGATCTCTGACATAGAGGAACGTTATTTTTAAGAAAGAGATGAAGGCCGGATTGTTACATATTTCATCTCTGAAAAGGCCAAAAGACAATGTAAACACATTATACAACTCTTCTTTACTACAATGTCGGAAGATTGTATCATCACGAAACAGGTTCAGCTCTTTCCACGCCACGGCTGAATGCAATGAAGTGAATGAAATGTACGATCCACAACTTTGGCCAACAGGAATTTATGTTCAGCGTTACTAAGAAGCTCGTCTGCCCCGTATCACGTCAGCTGATGGAGGGCATGGAGCTGAGGGAGCCACTGGAGGCCAGCGGCAAGAACGTGCAGTTGCAGTCTCTCCTGGTGGCCGCAATCTGGTGATTACTACGACCCAAGTCAACGGGCAAGTGAGCTCTGTGGAGTCGTTATAAAAGGCCTGTTATGAAGGTTCGGGTTGGGTCATATAATACGCCTGGCCTGCGTCTCGTTGTTGATAAGATTCTTGACAATTGTGATGTTTTGTGTATTCAATAGACTTTTTTTAGCTAAACAGGATCTGGATGGTCTAAATACATTACATATATGCATATTATGGGGCTGGGGAATCTACCACTGATCTAATTACTAAAATTGTCCAAGGTAAGATACCTGGGGCTGTGGCTATGCTCTGGAATAAGAACTATGATTCACTAATATCAATGGGAAGATTGGGTGTGGATTGGGCTATTGGTATAGAGTTTAATTGTCATGATACAAAGTTTATTTTAAACATATACACTTTGTATGAGTGTTATCAAAATTAAGCTGAATACTTAAATAGATTAGCATTTGTTGGCTCTTTTACTCAGAGACAGGAACGCTGACATTTCTGATGCAAACTCTGTTTGCTAATCACCTAATGCATTTTTGCACTGACACTGGATGGTTTAATACCATCAAGCAAGGTGCTTTTGCCTAATAATAGTTATGCTTACATCAGTGAGGCATGGCATACTACCTCGTGGTTAGATCACTGTGTACGTACAACTAACGCACATGCTTCTTTGGATGCTATGGAGATTCATTATGATTTTGCCATTGCTGATCATATACCATTTTCTCTGTCTTGAAATGTTAAGAAGCTACCAGTTGTATCTACTGTGGCTAATAGCATTACCACAGGAAGATTAGATTGGACTAAATTAACAATGGATGATTTCCAGAAGTATTAAGACTGATGGGTTGCATAGGAAACATTGCACTGCCCAAAGATGCCATGAAATGTTGTGATATTAATTGTAAGAATTCATAACACAGTAAAGATTTATGTTTTATATGAATCAATTGTGGAATCACTTAACATTGCCAGTAGGTATTTCTATAAACCTCAGATTATGGCATATATTATCAAGCCTGGTTGGAACGGACACGTAGCAGAACTTCATGCCAAAGCTCGGTGTGCATTTAAAGCCTGGATAGAGTCCGGTAGAGATAGACAGAGCCCTTTGTTTGATGAGCAGAAACGGGCAAATGCAAATTTTAAATATGCACTTAGATTTTTAAAAAGGAATGAGAACTCGATGAGGTCTGACTCTTTGGCATGTAAGACGCATAATAGAAGTTATAATGACTTCTGGAAAGAGGTCAGAGCCATGAACAGTATTAAAATGTCTCTAGCCTCAAATATTGAGGGAGTCAGTGGCTCGGATGTAATCCGCCAGATGTGGCGGCAACATTATGAGTTGTTTAACTGTATTGGGAGGAATAGTTTTGAGGTGGAAAATATAGATGCTAATGAAAATGTGGTTATGAAATTCAGAAGAGGTACAATCTGCAGTATTGCGATTAGATGACACTAAAGTGTGTGGCGCTGATAAAATAACTGCTGAACATATAAAATATGCAAGCAAGAAACTTATTCCTCTGTTTGCTATTTTTATGACAGGTTTCTTAGTTCATGGGACACTGCCTGAAACTATCTTACCTGTATTATTAATGCCCGTCATCAAAGACCAAGTTGGCAAAATAAACAGCATAGAAAATTATAGACCTATAGCCCTAGCTAGCATTGTATCTAAAGTGTTGGAGAGAATTCTTCTCAACAGGTTGGAACAGTATATTCTTACCACTGACAACCAATTTGGTTTTAAACATCAACACGGTACAGACATGACTGTGTACATTTGCCTTAAAGGAAATTTTAGATAATTATAATAGCCAGAATTCCACAACTTGCCTTGCCATGTCTTGCCTCTCAGGCATTGGATTGTGTAAACCATGAAAAATTATTTCTCAAATTGCAACCTAGAGGAGTCCCAAAAGTGGGGTATCAGAACCATTTATTTTGTTGGTAACGGAGTTCGTCAGGGTGGTCTTTTGACACCTTTCCTTTTTAACAGCAATTAAATGAATGCAATACAGGATGTATGATAGGCAATACTCTCGTTTATCACCTCATGTATGCAGATGATTTGGTAATAATTTGCCCATATAGTGCTGGGCTACACAACTTATGAATGTTTGTTCTCAGTACGCTGTGGATTTCAATATCAATTAAAATGCAAATAAGAGCAATATTATGATTGGTAGAAGTAAAAAAGACAGTGAATGAGTTTATCCTGATTTATTTTTTATCTGGTACTGCCCTTAAAGTGTGTGATGAGATCAAATATCTTGGCCATCATATTTTTAATGATTTATCAGATGATAAGGACATCAACAGACAGTGTCACAAGGCAAGAAGTATGCTCAGGCTAATGTGCTTGGACGTAAATTTGGCATGTGTTCTGTTTAATGTTAAGGTAGCTTTATTTAAAGCATTCTGTACACCACTATATACTGCCCACATGAGACTGCTTCTAAAACAACCAAGAAGGTGTACTGCTAGCCAGATATTTGATAGTGTTGGTGTGCCTACCTGTTCTGCCTCAATAAGAAACCTTATTTAGTGATACATGTGTAGAATGTCTGTCTCAGAAAACAGAATTATACAGGCTTTAGCCCACATTGATTTTAGCTCTGTCAGGTACGCATCTAGACTGTGGAGACAGTGGCGCTCCTGTTTGTATATTACTGGTGAAGGTTGTTGACCTTGTATTAATTTATATGAATTGTACTATGTACTTATTGCTATATGTTTGTAAATATTGTCATTTTTAATGTACTATGGACCTTCCATTTGTGTCCTGAATAAAGTTATTATTATTATTATTATTATTATTATTATTATTATTATTATTATTATTATTACGCCTCTCTGCTTTATTGTTTTGGTCATTAAATGTTTATTGTCTTATTAGGCACAACATATACATATTATATGATACAGAATATATGATACAGAGTATATGGATGACTACAATGACCAAATGAGCAGAAACAGCAATGTACTCACAACATGTTTTCAGCTATGTTGCCTGAGGTTTCCTTATACCCAACACATTGATCTGTCATGTGATTAATATATCACCATAGATAACATGTTTATGAAACTGTACAGTTCTCTTTTTCTGTAAAAAATTATATTTACTAAAGCTCATAGTCCTACTATAGTCCCCTATAGTCAAACTCCTTAGTCTATACAAAGACTGTAAGAAAATAAGCCTGAATACAGAGTATAACATTACACTCAACTTATCTTGTTAAATCTGGCCTTCTAAATGCGTTTGAATTATTTATTTCCTCCTGAGTGCTTTATTTTGCTTTATTTTTCCTTTTATACAAAACCATTAACATATTGAACATTTTGTTTTCTTCCACGTTGGGGAGGAGTGGTGGGGGGGGCAGTTGTGTGTCCTGGTCGTGTCAGTGAGGGCTGGAAGGTTGGGAGTGGGGATGCCAATTTTTTTCAGAAGATATGTTGATGATTCAATATTCAATAATGCCTGGGTACAGACGGAGCAGTGGGGGGGGTAGGTGGGGGGGTTGGGGGGGAACCGACTGACTTTGCGGATGGAAGCTTCTTTGCTGGCAGCATTTATGAATGTCAGTTGTTTGGGGATTCAAAACCCACTTTATTGTCCAGGATGATGGCGCCGAGGTATTTACAGCTCTCCACGACATCGCCATGGTAACTTATGCTGCACACCTAGCGTGCTCCTGAGCAGGTTATGTTCAATAAATCAACCCGTAGAAAAGCACCAATCAATTCTCTTGCCGCTCCGTACACTGACTGGGAGAAGGTCTGAGAGACCGCTTTTTGGCTTCCCCTGAAGATTTCATATGCCGTGCAAGATTTGGAGATGTGCGTGCTGCTACTTTCCATGGGCTGGGTATATATATATATATATATATATTAGTGCTGTCAGTTAAACGCGCTATTAACGGCGTTAACGCATCCCATTTTAATGGTGTCAAGAGAAAAACAAAAAAAAACGTTCTTTTTGGCTAGCAAACTTTGTTTGTAGTTTTTTTCACATGCTGTTGCAACAACTAGTAACATTAGAAAAACTACAACACCACACCGGATCTAGCTAGAACGGAAACAAAACAACAGGCACGCCGCACAAGCCGGCCAAAGAGTAGTAGGCTTACGTTACGTTTTGAGTGATGGCGAGCGTGAGACGCCGAAATGGATGCCAATAAGATTCTGAATGGAATGTTTACTTTTAAAAAGTTGTCGAGGGGGACAGTAGTTTCACGCATACACAGCCTGTACTCCAGCCCAAGCAAAAAGCAGCCCAACTGGAACTGCTGCAAAGTGCAAATGCTGTCTCATTAACCGGTGATCACTGGACGTCAGTGAGTTAGCAAAATTATTTAGTAGTTACTGCACGCTATATTGACTATGTATATCAGCATACGGTTTAATGACTGTGTTGTTTGTGTCGTGTTTTTTATTACTGTTTTTGTCATTTGGGACATTGTCCACCCCCTTTTCCGTCGAGGAGAATAGTTACATTCCTTATTAGAAAAATATAAAGGTTACAAATGTCCTGCTGTGACATCTGGTTTTGGACCATTTTGTTTGTACTGTCTAAGCAAAGTGTTAGTGTTACATCTCAGTTAGGTTAGGTACTTGGAGGAATTGTGCAATAATGACTTCTGATTCACACATTTTCCTTTTGTTTACAGTAAATAAACAATAAACAATTACATATCTTAAAGTCAAGTACATAAAGTAACTTTCTTTGCATTCATTTGATGCCCAATCAAGAAACTATTTTAAGAATTGCTTTCCATTGTTAAAATGTACTTAAAAACAGTTCTGAAATGAAAAATAATAAAATTTTATTCATGTGATAAATCATGCGATTAATTGCGATTAACTATAGAAATTTGACGATAAATCGCGATTAAAAAAATTAATCGTTTGACAGCCCTAATATATATATTACCATCAGGCTTTGACATAATGTTTTTATTGTTCTCCAGCTATACCACTGTCTGAGCTAGCTGGACATTCTTTTTGTCTGGCTCCTCTGAATCCATGGAGAAATCCTCAGAAATACTAACTAATGCAAAAAGTCAAATGATAGTAGAAATGTCGATACATGAGACATGAACGATGCCTTGCTGCAGAAAATCGAAGCAGACCAAGGTCTGTGCTTGGGCTGATGCTGAAGGGATGGAGGCTCGATACTGCAAATGGCTGTGTGAATATTCCACTAATATTCCCGTTTACGTGCAGCCGTGCAAAACAGGATTTTCAGCAGTGGCGGTGCGAACACAGCCTCCCTAATTCATTCCTTCAACCACCTTCTTTTTTTTATTATTATTTTTTGGCCATTTTAGGCCTTTATTTTTGTGTTTCTCACGTGGACCAGTCAGTCTACAGCAGCATGTAGATGGGGCTTTACAGTGCTCGCGGGTGTGATAGAATGAAAAGAGAAAAGGCATGTAACATCTACAGTATACCCTTAGAATGAGTTGTTTTTCTCATCCAAATAAAGGGTGACATATGTTGTACTATTTCTTTTCCTCTGAAATAAATTTGTGATTTTGTGCAATATGAATTAAATTGATTTGGCTTGACGGCTGTCATATGTTATCTATAATTTGCCATTTGCTTGTGGTTCACCCTTTTTAATAAATGCTGGGCAGGTAATGTACTGTACACAGTGTTTTTAGAGCTTTCAAACTGACAGCCAGGTTACATATGGAGCTGAGACTGAACCAACACACTTCATGTGACGTAAAACCAAAATGGTGAACTAAAAGAACCTAAAGGTTTTAACTAGTTCATGTTCTATTTTTTTAAGATTATTTTTGGCCTTTATTTGACAGGACAGCTGAAGAAAGGAAAAGGTAGAGGGAGGGAGAATGACATGCCGCAAACGGCTGCAGGTTGGACTTGAATCCGCGGCCACTGCAGTAACACTATGCCTTTATATGTATGTATATATGTATATACATGAGGTGCACGCTCAACCAGGTGAGCTACCAGGGCGCCCCATGTATGTTTCTCTTTGCAGTGTAATTTGATTATATGCAGCAGAGAGACCAGACTGTAGAGAGATGATATTTATTTGAAAATGTAGTTAGAAAAGGACATATGGCTTCATGGAACATGTCACTGAGCAAACTGTCCTGTTTTAAAATAAGTGTAAACTTCTTCCAGCTGGTATATCACCGCCCAGCGAGTGCACCCATGGTGAGCAGACCCAGGCTCTGCCAATGTCTCAGGAACCTCAGAGGGAGGCTGTGTGTTTGTGTCTCCAGCAGCTCCGATTTGAGCCCGTAGGTGACAGAAACAGCTCTTTTGTAACGTGTCATACTTGTTTTATACCAAAGAAAAGGGAGAATACTTATAGTATCAGTATTCAATATTCACACCTTCCTTTTAAACCTTGGAAATCACTCTGTAATCAAAATATCCCAGGCTGAACATATCCTTAAATGAAAGCTGACCCACCGGTCATTTTACATCCAAAGTAATTGAAACAAATACGATCTTTGCCACGTCTCTGAAATTTAAATTGTGCTCCTGTCATCACCACTCTATTCCATAGTTTGCTTGAAGATTGTAATGTTCCAAAACGGCAATGAGTTACATGCACTAAATCACTTCCCCTCATTGGAGCCTCTGGATGAAGGAAGCTCAATGAATCATCTCCTCCACCTGTCTGCTGTGTATGACGGAGGGGCAGATGGGAAGTGATTGACCGTAAACACTGAGGGCTCTGAGGAGGGATGATGTGACAGCGTCCGGGCTCATCACGCCCCTGTGGCCACAAATACACATCCACTACTGTCACAAGCCTGGATTATAGTTTCTACAGTGTAACATGGAGACATGAGGAGGGGGATTGTAAAGTTAGAGACCAGACTCAGCATTTTGTGCTCGGGCCCAAAAGTTGCCCAAAACCCTATTGTCTTTGAAAGGATTATTATTATTTTCCTGCTGCACAATGCATATTAGAGAGGCTTGGGATGCTCAAAAAGGTGTGCCAAAGGAAAATTGGCACACGTCAGACCTTTCGAAAATTGCAAAGTTCTAAAGTGATGTAGATCAGGCATGGCCAGCAAGCTCCATAGGGCCCCCCCATGGCACGCCATGATTCAAGTAAAGTTTGTTTGATATTCAAGAAATTTGGTGGGAACATTTTTCTCATCTTTAGGAACATAATGTTATTTGTTAGAATTTTTTTTCGCCTGACAGAAAGTCAGCCATCTTGAATTTTGTGCGTTCATTTTCATTTTACAAAAATATTTGAGGACTTTAGGATGCACGGAACGGCTCAATGTTGCAGCGCCTAATTGCACCCCTAATGCGTGGAAGGCCTTATTTGGGACATAGTTGCTCCGATAATCACAAAATTTGGTACACACATGGCTGTTCGGAAATTGTTCCAATTTGCTTTCATTGGATCAACTGGTGTTTTTCATGTATGTTATGCAAATATTTTTGGAAACCTCTTAGGGGGATTATCAAATCAAGCAATCAATATCTGGTTGGAATAATCCTCTGACTAATGTGACCCTAAATCGCAAAGGAAGAGTCGATAGCTCTTACGATGATGTCATTGGCCATGTGACAACACACCATTTTTAGGTCCTTAACAGGTATGGAGGTAGGGTAGGTTTTTCAAACTACTCCTAGAGGATTATACAGATCCTTCTTAAATTGTTCAAGCAGTATGTGAAGACTTTCACAATGTCAAATTGCAAAGCTTTTCTATTTTCGTAGAACTACTTCTACGGCGTGGCAGGTGGCGAGGCAGGAAATGTGCGTGTTTCGCCATGACACAGGAAGCTGTTGTAACTTCCCTTGACATTGTCCAATATGTCTGGAACTTGCATGATAAGAGTCCAGGCCTGGAGACATCTAAAGTATATGTCCATATTAAGTCATGGTCATAGCGCCACCTACTGGCAACAGGAAGTCAGGCTTATGTGACAAACATGACACAGTTTCATCGTGTGGTCTACGCATGATATACAGCAACATTCATCAATTAAATCAAACAATCATGTGCAGATCCAAACCAACAACCAATGTATCCTACCGACTCATAATAATTATGACTCTATCCCTCATACACATAGATGCTGCTGCCCCAGATAGGCTCTGATTCTGTGGGTGCCAAAGGGCACCCACGGGAAAAACGTCCTGTGAGATATAGACCATATCAGATAAACAGTAATATTGTCCAGTAAAGAAAAATCATTCAAAGAGCAAATTTTATAGACAGATCAGCTAAATCATCAGTTCTCCAAATAATTATAATAAATATATATAATAATAAATATAATAACATTAAATAACATTAAGATCACTTGGCATAATTCTTGACTGCAAAAAAGGTTAACATTGTTGCCTCAGCTAACCTTTAAGTCATATCTGACTTGATGCGAAAAGCATGTTCACGGCTCTCTATTTGATTCATTTAAACAAAAAGAGCATAATCAACATTTCAATTACATAAATCTCTCTGCTTGTTTATTCTATTTTGAAGTTGGGATTCTGCTTAAGCCCTTCAGGGATCTCCAGGGAAATATTGCATCCTCTCAAAGCTCTGCTAACCCCGAATCAGCCCAAATCCTTATTAAACCGCCTGCATTGACACAAGGAAATGGGATGGATACTGTCAGGGATTTGCTATCAAAGGTGGCCTCAGAAACGTCTCCTGCCTCTCTCACAGAGTTTTCGCTTCAGCAGGCATTTGGCAGGACGGCCGAATGAAGCGGCTCTGACAGGCAATTACTGTATTTAATATCTCTTGGCAGAGGGAAGGCGTCATTGTTTGGGTTTGAGCACGCAGTGAATCCCAGGCAGGATCAACTGTGACAGCCGCTTTCTATCCACTGTCCTCCAATTGTTATATTGTTATCCCCCCTGACACCCCCACCCCCAGCCTACTCCACTAAGAGCTGAGAGCAGCCACAATCCAAATGAAAATGAAGACACATGAATATTTTACTGCCACTGGGTCTGCTGTGTCTTTAGCGGGGTCAAACCCAACAACTTTGTTGGGAGCATCATGTATAAATCATGAATCTGAAGTCTTCTGAATGCAGATTCTCGGTAATTACTTGTTGGTCACATTCTTTTATTTTCTTGTCAGCTCAGCGCTCATTGTCATTGTTTCAAATCCACAGAAGAACAAATGAAAGAGCAATCATCTACAAGTGGTGTAAACTGAGCAATTTCCAGCATCCGTGTGCACCACAGGCCCTGACACAGCCTGGAGAAAACAGGCAAGGCAACCCAAATGGAGTTTTAATGTTTGCTCTATAATTAGATTAAACCAAGTTGAAATATACGGTTTTGCCTTAGGTGACTCGTTAGTGTGTACAGAATTATGTTTCAGACCAAATTACCAGCTCTGCTAATCTGGAGCAGGATTTGCATAATGTTCCTTTTTTAAATGTGTATATTAATGAATGGGAAGGGGGGGGGGCAAAGTGAGTTGGTACAGTATACAGTTAACATCACAGTCCCAGTTTCCCCAACACATACATACACGCACGCACGCACATGCACGCACACACACACACACACACACACACACACACACACACACACACACACACACACACACATACATACACACACACTTTATACATTCTCCCTGCTTCCCTCCTCTGTCGTTTTTGGAGTTTCCTCAGTGCTCAGGGAATAATAGGGAGCAATAATAAAAAATGCTCCACTGCCTTCATCCAAAATTCTAAATCTCTTTTACCATATTCATGAAGAGTTTGAGATGTGTAGAAGGAGGATCAAACATAAGAGTTACAGTAATCAGTCCTTCCAGGAATTTATGATCACGGTTGCATGAATTACTTTTATCCAATTCTTCAAATATGTTGACTAAAATGGTCTAATCATAATGCTTGCAAATTTGACCAATGTTCACACATTTCCACCTAAATTAATCTAATTAACAACCACTGCTACAAGCCAAAGTCAAAATTAAACATCAACATCAACCATGGACTGTAAAACATAATGGACAAAGCTTCCAGGCCTGAAAAGTGAAGCCAAAGCTGAAGCTCCTTAAAGCTGCATTCTATCTAATTTCCAGCAGGGGGCAACTCCACAGGTTCCAAAAAGAAGTCTGTTTCTGTAGAAGTCTACGATAAAATGAACCTACTTGATTTATTACCTCAGTAAACATTTTAATAATGAGTGTATGGCCTCAATCGCTAATATAAAATCTTCTTCTATACAGCATGATGTTCATTTAGGAAATGATGCTCCCATTTATTTTAAAATAGAGGACAAAGCAGGGGATGCTTTAGGACCCATGCTAACTTTGGACATTAAAATAGTTGTGAACTTGTTTTGGGCTCAGTTTTTATCTTAAACTGTATCCCTCTCACTGTGTGTTTTCACTTCATCAAAGTTAACTGGAACATTTTGGTCACCTAAAAAGGTATTGTTCAACTTTTGGTATTACCTTGCCAACCACGCTAGCTAACACTAGTTTGCAGATGTTCTGTGCACTGTATAGTACATGCAGATGAACGGCGGCAGTGCTCGGACGTCCGCATTTACCTGCCTGATGATTTTCCTCTTTAGCGTGTTGCTTAGTGCAGCGCCATTGAAAACACTGGCTTAGCCTTGTCATCCTCCCGATCTCACCCTATTGTCCAAATATGGTCACGTCTGGTTTGAAAGAACCAAGATTGTTACGGCCAAATGTCAGTATTACCATTATAATACGAAACAGCCAGAGAACCTGGAGAAGCCAGCGAATTTGAAGCCAGAACCCTCTAGCTGTGGGGCGACAGTGCCCATCCCTTCAACAAGCAGGACTAAAATAGACAATAATCAATATCCCAATAAATCCATACATCCATCTTGTCCGCATATCCGGGGTCAGGTCGCGGAGGAAACTTCCCTTTCCCAAGCCACATTAGCCAGCTCTGACTGGGGGAGCCTGAGGCGTTCCCAGGCCAGGTTGGAGACATAATCCCTCCACCTAGTCCTGGGTCTTCCCCGAAGCCTCCTCCCAGCTGGATGTGCCTGGAACACCTCCCTAGGGAGGCGCCCAGGGGGCATTCTTACCAGATGCTGATCCAACTCAACTGGCTCCTTTCGATGCAAAGGAGCAGCGGCCTTACTACGAGCTCCTCGTGGACAACTGAGCTTCTTACCCTATCTCCAAGGGAGATGCCAGCCACCCTCCTGAGAAAACCATTGCGGCCTCTTGTACCTGTGATCTCGTTCTTTTGGTCATGACCCAGCCTTCATGACCATAGGTGAGGGTAAGAATGAAAACTGAGTGCTAATTACAAAATAAATAAATGAAACAAACAATGACACTAGGTACAGATACAACCATACATGATTCACATTCATATACAGATTCAGAGGTGGTTTCGGCAGTGCATTTACTAGCAGGAGGTTTCCTTCCATATCTGTAACTCATTTACATTTTACTTTAATAAAATATTTAAATTTCATTTAAAGCCTCCCCAAGTAAGCTTCAAATGTGCTTGTGTGTGACCACGGGTGACGGAACCTGCTGATTTCACAGACATTTGAAGACACGAGAAACAAAGGAACAGGTGGCTGTGTGCCTGTGTGTGATTCCCTTCAGTGCAGTATTAGACGATTAATGATACAGTTGAGAACAACAAAGCCGTGCAACATATTTCTTCCGTTGTCTTTGTTGCTTTTGTTTGTCCTTTGGGTTAGTCTGAGACAATACAGTTGTAATGAATGTCTACTTTTTGTGTTATTGACAACCTCAAAAGAAGTAGAAATGTATCATTTATGGCAAATTGTACAGTTTTAACTTTTAAGCAGACTTCTAAATATTACACCAATAATACAGATGGGATTCATAGAAACTGCATTCCACAGTATCTTCTTTCTGTGTGTGTGTGTGTGTGTGTGTGTGTGTGTGTGTGTGTGTGTGTGTGTGTGTGTGTGTGTGTGGTCAGTACAGCCTTCTGTTGGATAGCAGCATCTTGCCAAAATCAACAGTGGCCTCATGTTTCTCCGTCACCCAGAAGCCCCAGCTCTCCCCAGGAACTTGTTCTTCTCCACAGCCCAGAGGCCTGGTTCTTTCCCTGGACATCTCTGGAGCCAACAGGTGGCTAACATCCGCAGAGGGAGCTGGCTATCCATCCAGCCATCTGCGTGACCACTTTGTCCACCCAGACACTCGACAAACACGGCTGGACTGCTGCAGCCCAGATCCTGATCCCACAGGACTGGTTCGGCTGGTTTACTACTAAAGGTAATAATGGCCAAATGAAGCTTCATGAAGCTTGGTGAACCATTTTCTTTATCTTCTGAGCTAACTACATGTGCTTGGTTTAAAGAAAAAAGCTCAAGGAATGGCAATTCAGTGTGCTTTTAACCCTTTGTTTAACAGAGATCCATCCGCCATCTAGTGGACACAGAAAACATAGACCCCGAATAGGGTAAGCGGTTACAGAAAATGGTTGGTTGGTGTGTTGGATGGATGGGTGGATGGATGGATGAATGGATGGATGGATGAAACTGGATACAATCTGGGAATGTGGAGCAGAAAGTAGTTGCATTCCTTGCATAGATGTCCATCCCTATCGCTATCTGTCACTGGGTATCCGAGTGTTAATCATTTAAATACTGATTATCCGTCAATTGTCAATTAAAATATACAGCACATACTGCAATATAGCTTAAAAGGGCAGTTTGCGTTTGAAAACAGCTGAATAAATCTGGCTTAACAGTTTCTGTCAGTTGTGTGGGTGTTGTAGGATTCTGTGTTGGTTATTCGCCTCCAATTTCAAAGCAAACATATGTAAATATTTAAATTTGATCTATATTTCTTCCAGTCTCAAATGGTTTGCATAAACTCTCTTCCTGCTGTAGTGAAACACTGCCAGCAAAAGTGGAGAGAAAAACACGAGTCAAGAGAAGGCTGGACTCTTATTGGCGTTCTTCCTGTAAATCCCAGCCTGAGGCCACTTCCTCCCACACCTCTCTTCTCCATCCAGCCAGCACTCCCCCAAAAAAACCCTCCTCCACCCCCATCTTCTTCCATCTCCTCTCATCTTCTCTGCTCACTGTCTGCAAGTATAAGTGCTTCTCTGCCTTTTGCTTGCCATGCCTGTCAGTCAGGAGAGTTGCACCACTTCCAGACAGCAGTAGCTCTTTTCCATGCAGTCGCGGCAGTGTGGACGGGCATTGGGGCACCAGGCCTGCTCCCTGGGCCAACTGTGCCTGTTCACCAGACTATACTGCCCTGCAAAGGCAAAATGCAGTTATTTCGTTTATGGTCGAAAATGAATTAATGATATTTTAGACATCCTTTATCATGTGGATAAGTATCTTGAGTCAATTCCTTTGTTTTTTCGAGAAACTAAAGGGTTGTCTTAACAGTAACTTCCAACAGCCCAGGAGAAACCAAGGCAGAACACTGTAACACCAGTTATCGCTCATTGACTTTGTTTTGGAATGCTCAAATTGAGTTAGGGTACAGGATAGCAGTAAGTACATGGCTATAAGTAAATGTAAATCATCAAAAATATATGCCATCATCAAAAGTTTATACAGGTGTTACTATAATGATTTTGTAAACGGTGATCAGCAGTGCAGCTCCTCTGGCAGCAGCACAGCAGGCAGGAGTAGGTTAAGGTAACGGGCAGGCATGTTGTCAGGTCATTTTTGCAAGGGTTTATCCCTGAACGTTTTGAGTGCATGAAAAAGCATCCAAATAGAGCTTGTTTATCAAATACAATTCCCAGAGGAGGATCTCCCCGGATCCCCCCACAGAGGTCCGGGCTGAGCCTGCTTATGTCATGTTTACTTGTATCACTCTGCTGGAAATCGCATCCACATCTTGGCAGCGCCACATAAAAGAACTGCATTTCCACGGACTTGCTAAATATATCAATGACTTCAGACCAGTGAAAATTCTGCCCAGGAAATGGAATACAGTATATGATAATAATACCTTGTTGGGAATTGGGGGGGTTACAGATTTAATTATTGGCAAATTATCAAAGATGTTTTATCAATATTAATAAAGTTATGAATATGGGTATTCCTAACTTTACCAAAACTGACAACAAAAAACAACAAAACGGGGCACCACCCTGAACTCAGGGGCCAATAACCGAACTGTGAAACCGTCTCATTAGGTGGTTTTCCCTTTAAAATACGGATTGGTTAATCTATCTGCTATTCTTTAAAGGAACAGAAAGGGTGAATTTGAGCACTGTTCAACCAGCAATTATTACAACAAATACACAAAATAATCACAGACAACTACTATTTAAAGTATAACAGGGTTTATTTAACTTCAAAATGATCAATGGCCGATCAATAATTCTTCACTCATCAAAACCTATATACCTTTTCCAAACTACAACCAAAAGCAGAAACAGCAAGCATGTGGTGTGACACGTCTGTGTCTCTGTGTGTGTGTGTGAGTGAAAGAGGAGGGTGGTGAAGAGACCGCGGGGGTAGCTAAACCACGCGATATCAAGAGGCAAGATCCAAGGTGGCGGATCGTGGGGCTGTGTTGCAGACATGGCTCCATGATGTGTTTAGGGTCCCGCTGAACAAATGGGAAGACTGAAGAATGCGGGTGACCTCTCTTCCTAGAGGAAGAAGAGGTCACTGAAGAATGGGGGTGACCTCTTGTTCCTCTAGGAGTTTGGTGAAAAGCCTCTGGAATTTACATGTAGGCCGAAAATCTTTTGTTTGAAAGACCGCATGGTCTTATGTCTTTCAGAGACAGATGCTCTGAGGCTGTGTCCCAAAGATAATGTTTAACCCACAGCTGGACGGTTCCAACAACCTATAGATAGGCAGTATGTTGCTAGTAATAATAATCCCTCATTGCATGGCAAACTGTGCACATAACTGCAGTCAGTAGAGTCAAAGTTTAGGCAGGAAGTGGGTCTGTAACCTGTGACGCTTTACCGTTGACCTTGTCTTCTTTTTAGTAATGTCACCATCTTATCAACAAACTCGATGTCATTATTAAAGATGGGATAATAAAGAAAAGCCAACAGTAAGTAAAACCCAAGTTGTTATAAATAGGAATTATTATTTAATGAAAGACTAGTACTAGTACATCCCCGATGAATCCAGCACAGAGACAGAGTCAGTGTAAAGCCGCCTACACATGATCGGTAAAACTGTTCTGCGCTAACCCTTCCATTGTTTTCCTATTGGAAGAGCGGTGCTACCCAACTAGGAGCAGCACCGCTCAGAATTGCCGCATTGACTTTAGTTGCCGCTGACCTTTCAAGGCGCAACCATGGGCGCAACCAATTCCAGAACGTTCCTGTGCAGTGCTTTGCCTCTTTGCTCTGCGCCCTACCTCGCGGTTTTGCCGCGGATCATGTGCGGGGTGCATAAGTGTCTGTATATCTTTGTTGTTGGGCTCTTTAAAACTGCTCCTGAGCTCCGGGCCAGGGGCCTTTCTCTCTGTTTGGTCAACGCAGCCTCCATCTCCCAGCCCTGGCTCTCCCTGCCATCCTATCACCCAGTCTTGGCTACTGTGTCCCGTATTAGTCTCCACCGTCTGTCCTGCCCTGCAGGACTCTAACTGTCCATTGGCACGACAGCAGTTACAACAGCCAAGCTAGCCTTGCATTTCCCAAAGAGCCTTAACACTGGAGCCAAAAACGGATAGATTACTGGGCCCACCAGCTAAATGACTGTGCATGCATCAGTGGATTTAACAGTTGCATTAAAAATGTGACCTTCACCCTCCCTCCCCTCTGCTTTAATTTGATTTGCAAAGGCCAAATGCTAAAAATGAGAGGTGAGGAAGAGATGCAATAACATATGTGAAGCCTGTCTTCTAAGCTGGCACAGAGCTGCTTAATTTGGAATTAATTCCCACTTAACCAGAGCAGAATTCCGAATGAATGTCGTGTAAACAGAAGGATAGAACAGATTCACTCTGATAATTCACACGTTGTCCCACTTGTTTGATGATAATCCATCACTTTTACATTATAACTCTCCATTGTTACAGAATATGTATGTATTAGATGACCCATGCATGGTGTTTCTTCAATTGGAAGTGACCAGTGTAATATGCAAATGAATGCCTTACCTGTCATTTTGCAGCCACAGAAATGGCAAGAGAAGAACAAGTTCTTTGGTATGTAAAAAATGTGAATGTCATCATGCTGATATCTGCTTTTCTGCACAGTCTTGATGCACAACAAGAAAAAAAGAGCATTAAAATGAAAGGAATAGTCCAATATATCAATATGGTAATTCACATTTTACTTGAGATGAGAAGATGGATATAAATCCAATGTCTGTGTGTTAAGTGATAGCTGGAGTCAGAATTGGTTAGCCTAGTTTAGCCCAACAACAAATAACAGCTTTAGTGAAAAAGGTGGGTAACTAGGTGTATTTATGAACTTCAGATGGAGCCATGCTGCATGATTGATACATTCATAAAACAATAAATAGTAATCATAAAACAAAGCCCTGCATGTACAATAATGTCCATAGTAGTGACATTGAACCAGCCAGATATTTTATGAAACTAAAATGTCATTAAAGTATTATGTAAAACTGACCCAGGATCTGCCATAAATGAAATAAAAACAGCCAATATCACCATGCTGTAGTGTGATGAATTGGAATCGTCAACTCTTGCCAATCGTCAACTGATCTGTCGAATCAGGTGTGTGGGTGAACAAACAGAGAAATGTATCTTTTTAGATAAAACAGATGTTGACACAGTTTCCTTTTGGGGACATCATTTGAAATTGGGAAAAATTTGAATTTGGAAAAAAGGTAATAAATTGCAGAATATTGCAATATGTTTAAAATTGCAATAATATTGTATCTTGACATAAGTATCATGATGATATCTTTTCGGGAGGCCTCTGCTTCCCCACCCTCAGGGGTTAACATCAGTCACGGATCATGGAAAGTGAAATGTGTCATGGGGCGTATGGATTTAGTCACGCACTATAAAAACATATATTAAGAGCTTATTTTCTTTCACATTTTTATTTACAGCAATATGCTAATGTATCATTATAGGCTGTATTTTAAGTTATTGTGAGCTAAAAGGTAGTTCTATGTAAAATCATACATTGAGCACCTCCATATAGCCAAAATATACTTCTTTAATAACTATAGAAAAAACATTATCCATAATATATTTTTATTTCTATGTAACAAACTGTCAACTGGTCGTAATGGCAGAGTTTTGGACGGAGCGCGGTAGGACCGGCGTGTTGCTAGTAGTTGCAAGTTTCAAGTTTCAACAAAATCTTTGGTCTGAACTGGGCTTTACGCCTCTGCGAAGATTCGACTGTGAGATTGGCAGTCAGATCAGGCTCCTTTGTTCGAAGCATCACCCCTACCATGCTGAAATATAATATAATTCATAAATTGCAGCAATTGCAACAATTGATTGATTATTGACAGCTTTTGATTTTACTGTAAATTCGACAATCCGTCTTTTACAGGGTTAACAATCTTAGTAATCATATCTATCTTTTAGATTTGCAGTTTTCTGGTCTGTAATTTATGCCCAGAGGCCACAGCTCATAATCTTTATGAAGACGATTAGATTTAATCATGAGAAAATGCTAAAACTTTTAAATTGTCTTTTTTCCCCATGACTAAATGACAGACTGCAGCCAGGCCGGCAGCTATAATTACATTTTGGGATCGACCACAGCAACTTTAATGAAATGCTGTCATCTGGGTGGAAGACAGGAGGCAAGTTCTCCCAAAAGGATTTGTAAGAAAGACATAAATTAAAAATAAAATTGAAATAATAAAAATAACCATACACCTCCTACATTGCTCCCAAGCTGCTTGGGTAGGTGGAAGCCCTCTGAATTTCCTCCCCCAAAATGTCTTTCTCCCATATGTAAGACTGCATGTTGGCTTATAACACAACTATAAATTCTCCCATAAATTCAGTACAGTGCTCCTGTGCTTTGTTTGCTTCTACTTGGTAAACTGTGGCACACTCTGTAGTGTATGGAGAGAATGACAATGAATCTACATTAACCTTAACCTTGTTTTTCTTCACTGCCTTGGTTTAAGTGTTGGTCTTTAACATTGGCATTCCCCATTCACTTCATGTCTCAGTTCTCACCCGTTCTCACTCCCAACTGGTAAAATCCTGACGCTTGATCAGTGTCTCTCAGCTCCAGATACCGACGCAAAAATCCCCTTTCAGCGTCACACCAGACGGAGCAGCAGCTCGACCGCCGCATTGTATGATGACGTAGTATTAAGAGAGACAACGGTAGAGAGAAGTAGGAAAGATGAAAAAAACGGGCGGTGGATGGGTCAAACAACACAGGACTTTAACCCAGGAGACTGGGGTTCATGTCCCGTTCTTGACACTGAAACGTAGATTTTGTAACCCCACCCACCATCTTTTCCTAAACCCAACTGTCCCGTTTCTTGTGCCGCATATCAGTTAAAGTGACGCCAAGAGTCCCGACCAAAGCGTCTAAATATGACGCTAAAGGAGACTTTTTGCGTCAATAACAAACGCCAACCAAGCGCCAGTTTTTGACGCTATAGGAGTGAGAATGTGTTGCTCGGTCTGTAGTGTTGAATCTTGGATGTAAATGTTTTTTACTTTCGGTGTTATAAAAATCAGGTAAGCATTCATCAAATCAGGCTGATACAAACCCCGGTAGATTAAAAATACTTGTAGAAATAAAAAATAATGTTTAAATGACAACAAAGGAGGCTATTCAGTCTGACTACTAAATGTAACAAGTCTGGCAAATATTTCATTTGTAAGGAAATGATCTTATGTTTGGTGGAATAATATTGCAATATGTGAGGTATACTATAGGATAACTACTGACTAATAGATAGTGTTCCAATGAACCAAAGTACTTATTTTGACATTGTTGACTGATTGTGTTTTCTTACAGCATTTTATTATTAAACCAGGATCACCATCTTTTCCTTAAACAAAACCAAGTGGTTTTAGTCTAAACTTAACCAAACTGTCATCCTTATAATTATAATACATAATAATATTTTCATAATAATATAACGTACTTCCTCTGTACAAAACTTAATAATTTGTTTTCCTTTAAACAAACTGAATATTGTTCGTTGGGTAGGTATTCAGTTTTCAATTTTGGGATTTGGATATTAGTTTTTTCTCTTCAATACTGTAGAATAACAGAATCCTTAAAAAATTAATACCTTTAATTAAACCCAAAGACACGTGTTGGAGCACAGTGTTTCAATGATTAAAAAGGCAGAAAAAAATGTGCATGGAGGCTGAAATTCCTCGCGGTGTTCTGTTGTAATTAAGCTATGAGCTGATCCACTAGCTGGTAGGCTAATTTATACAGTGTAAGCACTTGATGGATAAGGTACCAGCAGCTTTTGGAAATATGTCTGTCTATGAATGCTTAATATACATGTAATTCTTTGTGTGCATTTATTTTAAAGAAATCAACATCCATCCACTATAGATTGCTCTGGTATGATATATATTATTGTGGTTACTATTTTATTTTGCAAGTTAGACTGTGTGGAAGTTTCTTTGCAACTTTTGACCTGCTTGTATGTGGATATATATATACATTTGCATTGAATGCTTATGGCTGATTACCAACCGGACAAAGTGGGCCACTGCTGGTCGGCCCACATGCGCCAAAAGCCAAGGCGTGTGGCTAACGTGGCAATTTTGCCATTTTTTACCATCACCCCATATGACGACAGCAGACATTTCATGACTTTCGTGACTTGTCATGGTAGGAAAAGCACAGGTGTTACAATAACATCAACAAAGACTTCATTACTATTCAAGTGTCTCAGTAAGCTGTGACAGAGTGCCAGTGAACCAGCGTGCACAATACCAGGACCCTGAGACTGAAGCAACTAAATGGAATTGTGTTCTAGGACTGAAAGCATTCATGTTTTCTTCCAGGTTAATTTTAATTTCTCCATGCACTATAACCACAAAGCGAACGGCAGATTAGCGCTGATTAAAAACTGTCAAAGACATGATAGTAGTGTAACATAACTTGTTAACACACAATTTATGTACCTTGTGTTTAGTCAATTGTATTGTGACAAACTAATATAATTCTACCAATGTCTAAAGTGGGGAAAGAAGTTAATAATAAAAAGTAACTTGCGTTAACTAGTGATGTCCTAATGATGCTTCATGAACAATAAGTTGTATTTGTTGACCCAACTGGATGGTGCTCTTGGTTTAAAGAGAAAGGCTCAAGGAATGGAAATTCAGTGTGCTTTCAACCCTTTGTTGAACAGAGAGCACCATCTAGTGGGCTCAGGGAATAAAGAAAATGCTTCAAGAAGCTTCAGGCAACAGCAACAGGCGCACACTAACGTTCCGGTTGCCGTACAGGACGGTCTTCAGTGAAACATGTGGAAGTGCATAGTTTGCAAACAGTGTTTGCAATTGAGTTAATATAGGAGAAGGAGAATACCCTCTGCCGGTCATAGTGCGTAGGTACATTTCTAACGGCGTTTTTAAACACCATCTGACGATATAAAACTATATTTAAAACAAACGTTATAAATAGAGGACACAGTATTTGAGAAGACCCTTGCCATATTATTGGAATGTAATTTAAAGCTATAGTGTGTAGTTTCTGTCGCCCCCATGAGGAATTTGAAGTAATGACAACAACACTGTCGGCGTGTCCACATGACACAAGCCTTCCGTGATCGCGCACCCCACCCAACCCTCCTCCACTCCGTTGCTAGTAGCCAAGGAGGACACGGAGGATTAAAAAAAACCATGATGGACTATTCAGAAGAGGTAACTATCTTCACTTGAGTTTCTGCACGCAAAATTCGCCTGACGAGACAATCTTCTGAACATAGCCATACTGAGAAATCCAGAGAGAATTGTGTGGAGCTGATAGTCTTAATTAGCTTTGTAGCAACTCATTTGGCAATCGCTTGAATGTAACGGACGTTCATTATTATAAAAAAGTTACGCAGTAAGGCTTTAAAATCAGACGGAGTGTCAGACAGTGTCAGACAGAGTGTTATCGATTTGTCTATTCTCCATGTGATCTAAAAGAAAGGCTCAAACACTTCATGGTCATCTCAGTCAGGGTAATTTCAAACCGTTTTACTGCCTGAGGCCAGACTGACTGCTGCCCCTACTTTTCTCTCCACTTCCCTCCTCTCTTCTGTAACAACTGTGACAGCTTTGATCTTGTTATCATGAAATAACTTCTAATTTCATTGAACCTCAACTTGCTGTCATGTCATCATCATCATCATCATCATCAAGTTCTGTAGTCAGTCAACTAAACTTAAAGTGTTCCCTGTGGAGCTTTAGACCTTTAGTAGCTGTTTTTCAAAGTAGGTCCCACACAACTTTTGTTTTATTTTTTTGAAAATATGTTTATTGCAGATCAAGACTGGGTACAGTCTGCACTTGTTCATGCAATCAAAATTGTTTTTCCATTTTCTTATTCATATGATTACATCAATAGCAGCAACCAAGAACATACAATTGCAATTACTTGGCGGATTCTGAATACATTATGGTGAGGCACCGCAGCAAATATCAAGACTTAGTTAAGAGACCAAAAAGCAAACCTGGAGTCAAAAGAGAGAAGAAAAATTCCCTTTGAAACCACTACTATTTCATTATCAATATATGTGACCCCTCATCACACAGCTTCTTCCCTCAGACCCCTTAAGTGTTTCAAAACCAGTCCCCATGCCCTATCAAACACACTCATCCTCCCTGCATTCGTGAATCTGAGCTTCTCCAGATGGAGGACTTCGCCCAGCTCTCTTAACCATCGGACTTCCATTATCGCAATATAAGTTTTTTTGCCCCTATCCCAGAAAACATAGGCGGTGTAGCCAGACTAGACCTCAAGGATACACACAATCTGTTCTGGTGGATGACACAGAACGTAAGCATAACTTTTGTTTGCTTAGAAGGAACCTCAAAATCATCCATTGCAGTTTAAGACAATCTAATCTTAACTACATGAGCTGTGAAGTGTCATGTTAGCATTGGACTACTTTGATGGACATTAAAAAGAAGAATCCATGTCTCCACTCTTGACCGCATACTTTGCATATGCTTAGAAATTGGACTGAGTTCATTTTGTTGCGATAACAGAGAAAACACACAAGGAGTTCTACAAGCTTCTGTCCTGGGTCCACTTCTTTTTAGTTTCTATATGTCCACCTGAACACAAGTCAAGCCTTGTGTCTCCCAGCAGAGGCAGAACTGCATGAACCTCTATATATTTTTTACCCAGATAATACATGTCAACTCCTTTTGTTTTCGCTCTCAGCAAAAATCTTTTTTGTGTCCACCACTGTTAGTGCTTGGAGAGATCATGTGACTAGATTTTGGAGCAGCTTGCTGCATGCATCTGCCTAATAATGAGGGGAAATGGAGGGCTTTAGAAAGCTAAAGTGTCTTACAAATAAATACATACAGTTGGTTAAATAGGAGACTTTGTAATGCCAACTCACAGGCTGTAACCTGCACATTTAAAGCAACCAACATCTCCACAAATGGCAAGAAGAGAAACCTTAAATCAAACAGAAAGAGAAAGAAGAGAATCTGCTTTGCCAAGGTCAGGAGTCCCCGAAAACTTGGTCCTTGGTTTCATTGTTCTCCCAGAGACAGCCTGGTCAAATGGAGCAAAGAATAAATTGGATTACTCTTATCAGTGGGTAGTCAATGTGTTGGCCCTGTGTTTGAGCCCGGCTCTTTATGGTCAGTAATGATGATTAAACAGTGAAAGGGCTTTTCATGGTCTCAGCACAATTTACAGATGAGCTGCAGCAGGAGGGCCAGTGATGTGGGGCAAACAGAGAGAAGGAGAAACACCTACAGTCACTCCTGCTCTACTGTATGTGGTGCGCCTCCTGGGTCTGAAGAGCTGCTGTATTATCTTATCTCTGCTTCCTGTGCTTAAGGGTAATTTAATTCTTTTTTTTTCAACCTGGACCCCATTTTCCCATGCATTTGTCTCTAATAGACTGATGTGACCAAATGTTTTTTTTTAAATTGGTCCAGTAGTGAGCGCGATCGCAGTGATGGGCCGGTGCAAACCCAGCTGCAATGTAACCTAAGGGAGCAATTGTGCAGCCTTTATTTTTGTCCATTAAAAGTGATTGTTTTTGCCACTGACAGGCTGATATTCAGTGTTGCCAACTCCTTTCCAATGAAAGTCGCTAGCACCAGCTCCAAAAGTTGCTAAAGGTAGCAAGATGACGCCATGCGCTCATTTGCATATTTGTGACGTCACTACACAATCATTTGCATAAAGCTTAGTGGTTGTGTCAGTAAGGTAGATAGAAAGAAATAGAAATCTTTGGCCAAATAATCACAAATTCAATACATGAATTTATATTACATTATAATTATTACTTAGGTAGCCTATCTTTGAAGTAAAAAAAATAAATTATACAAAGGGAGGGAGAAAGATCGATGAAGAATTTGCAAAGAAGGATGGCTTGCCCAGAGCCAGGCCAGCTCAGCGGCGTCTTTCTCCCGGGTCTTTCCTACCTACACCGGCCCCCGCACCCTGTCCCCTGTCCCCTTCTACCTGCCTGTACAGTGCTGCTGCACATGAGGAGAGAGCAGAGAGGGGAGGGGCTACTTCTCAGCTCCTCAGTCACAGAACAGAAGGTGACTGTTGTGGCGGCCACAGAAGAGAAATACCTTGCGTGTTCACTGGACAATACTGGCGTCTTTTCTACAGAAAGTCTCTGTCTTTTCTACGGAAAGTCGCCAGATTTGTCGCTTTTGTGAAAAAAAGTCACTAAAGGGGTCTGAAAAGTCACTAAATCTAACGACAAAGACGCTATGTTGGCAACACTGCTCAGATTGTTGTTAAAAGTGTCTGACGACATTATCAATCTCAGGATGTGACTTTTTGCACCGCCTACTGGCCAGTTAATACTCAACTGATAACAGCGTCACTATTCTTAGAAGATCCGGTGGAGCTTAGTGCGCGGATAGTGAGAGGTGCGCTCAGAAAAGCTAGAACATTTAGAGACCGAAAAAACCCGTCGACATTCCCTGATGGGTATCTTTATGAAAGATATAGATCTTCAGCAGAGGGAATTACATATCTTTGGCAGCATTTTGAGCTGTATGTTACCAATGCGACACATCGGTTTGAATTATGTTTTTATATTTAGTTTTTATTTGGTCCCACGATTGCTTATCCCTGCCAGGGTGGCCACTGAAAGAATAGGCTACAGCAATGAAAGTTTACGGAATGCACAAGTGTTATTATGGTCAGGTCTTGTTGTATGTGACTGATGGGGCAGATATATTGATAAGTCTTGTAACTTATGCATTTACAGCGTCGGCTATTTTTTTGCCAGCTTTCCTTACTGGGTTAGGAAGCAGCAACTGTAGCATTTTGTCTGTAAAACCGTGTCTGTGTTTTTCATATTTCTGTAGGATTATCATTTGCTCTTCATGTGTAAAATATGTGGCTGTGGTAGACTTGTCCATGTTTGCGATTGGTCATGCTGTGCAAACACCGCCCCTTTTATGTGAACGCGCTCGTCGCTAGATTGGTAAACCCTGGGTTGATTGAACTAGTTGTTAACTACCGTCGTGACACAGCTTATGCGGGACCACAGAAATAACAGCCCAGTCTCATGCCAGGTCGTTATATAGTCACGTTATTGAAATCTATTAAGTCGTGGACAGGTTACGTAAATGCCGTTTTTTTCGTGTGGCGATTACGAAATTGAAAGCAATGCATTTTAATGGGAAGCATATTTCGTGATTCCAGAACGAAAGCGAGTAGCGAGTAGTTGATAAGGCGAAAGTCCGCGTAGGGAGGTTGGTCGGGGTGGTGGATGGGTCATAAAACACAGGACTTTCACGTCGGAGACCGGGGATCGCGCCCCGCGTGTGGCAGTACCTTTGTCCCGCGTGTTGCAGTTCCTTCGCGTGTTGCAGTTCCTTTGTCGCCGTGTCCCGCGTGTGACGGTTCCTTTCCCAGTTCTTTTTTTTTCCTAACCCCAACCGTCTCGTTATTGTGGCGTTTCATTTCCCGTGTCCTGCGAGTGGCGGCCCGCGAGTGCCGTTGTTTTGGCCGGCGTGTGGTGCCTCATTTCCCCGTAGTTGCGTCAGCATTTCCCCGATCGCGAGTGGCGGCCCGTGCCGTTGTTTTGGCCGGCGTGTGGCGCCTCATTTCCCCATAGTCAAGTCAGCATTTCCCCGATCGCGAGTGGCGGCCCGTGCCGTTGTTTTGGCCGGCGTGTGGCGCCTCATTTCCCCATAGTCAAGTCAGCATTTCCCCGATCGCGAGTGGCGGCCCGTGCCGTTGTTTTGGCCGGCGTGTGGCGCCTCATTTCCCCGTAGTCGCGTCCCCCAGAGCAGGTTCGAAAAGCGTGACCTGTACACATTCAAAAGTCGTTGCATATACACGAAAAAAACGTCAAAATCGTAACCTGTCCACGACTTAATAGATTACAATAACGTAACTATTACACGACCTGGCGTGAGACCGAGTTGGAAATAAATCCAGGGCATGTTGATCTTGCCTCAGCTCTACAACTGTTTTCAAACAGGGTTGCTATCCAGCGATCTGCAGCCACAGCGTTAGCCAACATGAGCTGGAGGAAACATAAAAACAGAGACGACACCAGCAGGAACCAAGGAAGCTGCAAACAGTGGACATCTGTTGGGATTTCATACAGAAATCCAAATGTCAGTTCAATTTTATTCATAGTGTCAAATCATAACAGTTATGTCAAGCCACTTTACAGATAGTGTAGGTCTAGACCACACTCTATAATTTACAAAGATCCAACAATTTCCCCCAAGAGCAAGCATTTGGTGTGACAGTGGTGAGGAAAAACTTCATTTTAACAGGCAGAAACGTCGGACAGACGCTGGGTCTTGATGGCGGCCATCTGCCTCTGCCAGTTGGGACACAGAGACACTCATACAGACAGATAGAGAAATATGATTCATGATAATTATAGCAGTTGGTATGATGAACAGTGGCAATCATAGTAACAATACAGATAATATGCCGTATTACCTATCTGTTTATATTTTTAATAAACCAGTGGAGATAAAAAAATTGGCAAAGTCTCTGTTTCGCATTTCAAGACAGGCCAGCAACAGCTAATGCCTAATTTGATGGCCCAAGTTTAAATACTAAGTAAATTAAACTGCTGATAAACCTTCATTAGAGACTGAATATGAGCCAACCACATTATTTTATCTATTTCCACTGTGAAGTTCCTCCTGATTAAAACATAAAAAACAGCAGAACCCTGCTGTGAAATTTGATTTCCTTAACATTTTAATGACTTCATTAAAGGGAAATATCACCTTTAAGTTTTAAATATTCACAAAGTGCATTCCTCTGCCTCAGGACAGCTCAGCTTATATAAATGTGTCTTATTTAATGATGTGACTGGGATGGTAAAAAGGTGCTTCACAAACAGCAATGTTAACAAAGTCAAGGCACAAACTTTTTTAAATAAATATATTTTGTGTGTGTGTGTGTGTGTGTGGGTAGGTGTACTGCATTCTTGGAGTCAAGATGGCTGGGCCAACAGTAAAACGGGCCAACGGTAAAACGATACCTTTTCATGTGAAAACATGACTAAATAACCCTTCCGTGGTGAATTTTATCGTTCTGGAATTGTTGTGCAAGGTCTCTGAAAAAAAGCTGTAGTTCTAGGCCAAATTACAAAAGCTTCTGGAAGGCCTGCGATCGCTCTCTTTGGGAAGGCCCAGATGTTAGCTTTCAAGCTATACAATCAGAACGCTATGCGGGGATATCGCACATTACGTAACGTGATTTGTGGATTCGAAAAAGCTTCTGGAAGGCCTACGATTGCACAGAAGACCTCGTTGACATGGCACATCTCTCTGCTTCTAAAACAAAAAAGTATCTACACTGCATTGATCAGAGATATTGAATATTAAACATAAAACTACATAAAACATGTAGGCCTCAGGGGGTTAGTGAGCATTGTTGGAGGGAGCCTGAGATCTAAGGAATCCTGCACACTGCCTGGCTTCCATGTTAACAGGTTAGAGCTTGCACACTGCCTACGTGACACGTACGTCTCAGGCGCAGCTCGAGCCGCACCGAAAACGCGTGCATGCTAGAAATAGGACGACGCCTATTTTTCATGTGACACGGAAGCGTGTTGGAAGCGTTTCCAGGCAAAATAGAATACGAAACGAGGTTTATATGTCGTTTTGACACAAATACATTTAATAAATGACATTTTGATGTTTGAAAGTCTCTAGGTTTTGACATAAATGCAGAAATAAATGTAATTGAAAAAGATTGTAATAAGTAATTATCGATTTTCAAATATTGCACCTGCCAATACAGAACAAAACATTCTGGAGCCTATTTTGCCGTCAATACTGCCGACGTTGTTTGTTTTGTTTTGTGTGTTTAACAGCGAGTTGAGTGCAGGGGAAATGGGTAACACACGTGTCCAGACAAGGCTAGCAGAAGCAGCGCTGCGTCAGACATGTTTCTGGTGTGCAAAGACATAGAAGACGCCACGCAGCCGCCACGCAACTGACACGCAACAGAAACGCCACGCTCGCAGTGTGCAGGAGGCCTTAGATTTCATTCCCAATGGCTGTACTTGTTGTGCACATGACAATAAATGACTTGATCTTGAATGAGAAAACTAGTCTTTACATTTTGCAATGAGGATTAATCCACAGTTTAGTCCTTAATGACTGCTGTCGTGCTGAATGTGAAGAGTTTTGAAAAGTGATTAGTGAAGAAGATATATGTGTGTTACCAATTGTAAAAAAATATAATAATAATTTGACAAACACGCTAACATCACTGAACTGCACACATAAAGCCCTTCCATCTTTGCATCATGAGTAATTGTGAGATTGCTGTAAATATCCAAACATCAACATGTAAATTGTCCAAGTGCTGGAGGGGACAAAGCCAAATTTAGGTCAAAGAACAGATTGGCATTAAGCCTTTTCCATATGTATGCTGATGATTTAATGGTACAGACATTCTCTTAGAGTGCAAAGGGTAATCGTGCATGGGGGGCTGCACCGAGAAATTGCTTACATATTGAAGTGACAATGTGTTGGAAATTGAAAGTTCAAATAAATCAAGGAGCGAGACAAGTGGAACAATCTGCCCCTGTGTGATTTTGTGTGTGTGTGTGTGTGTGTGTGTGTGTGTGTGTCTGGGGGGGGCTTGTTTAACTAGCCAAAATGCTGGACCCCACAAGGGCTGTTTGAGGGTTAAGACTTGGTTTTAGGAATAGGGATAGAATTAGGTTATGGTTAGGGTGAGTTTAAGGGTTAAGGTTAGGCATTTAGTTGTGATGGTTAAGGTTAGAGTAAGGGGCTAGGGAATGCATTATGTCAATGACGGGTCCCCACAAAGATAGTGCCACAAACCTGTATGTGTGTGTGTGTGTGTTTTTATGATAGGACTCTCACAGTAAGAATGACAGAGGCTTACTTCAGTCTGCAGAGAGTATCAAACCTGAAGCACCATTCAACGTGGACTCTAATATCAAAGATAAGTCGAGTGATTTGCAAAAAATGTCTAGACGACTATTTCGATCCGTCTATTTCTGGGGTAAGAAATTAAATATAAGCGATTGACTATTTTACTAAAGACAGATCTAACCTGGTAACACTCAAATCACTCTTCATATAGAGGTGTGAATTCCACTGTCCTTGGTGACGACAAAGAGAAACATTCATATAATCCAGCTATTCTGTTTTAAATGCATGTTGTCATTCATTCATTCTTACACAATGAAATAGGAAATATACACATCTTCAACTGTTTCCTACTGTCTGAGGAAAACCTCTGTTAACATATTGTTAAATTTGGTTAGGATTAGGCACAAAAAAACACTTGGGTTAAAATGAAAACTACTACATCAACATACACAAACGTTTTAAAGCGCCCATATTATGCTTATTTTCAGGTTCATAATTGTATTTAAGGTTGTACCAGAATAGATTTACATGGTTTAGTTTAGAAAAAAACACCATATTTTTGTTGTACTGCAAATTGCTGCAGCTCCTATTTTCACCCTGTGTGTTCAGGTCTCTGTTTTAGCTACAGAGTGAGACATCTCACTTCTGTTCCATCTTTGTTGGCAGTTGCACATGCGCAGTAGCTAGGTAAGGCTCACATTAGCTAGTCAGATCAGTTACAAGGCAGGATTAGCCGGGAGACTTCTTCTAAACGAGGGCACACTTCCAACTTTGCGTGGAATACCTGCAGAACAGGGACATGTAAGTAGTTCTTTTGTAGATTATGGTGAACTTGTGTGTGTTGTAGCAGGCGTTTTGCCATTGAGAACGAGGTTGCATGCTAGTGGTACCTCGTCTCGGCTACTAACGTAGAAAGCTCTGCAGATTTTTAACAGCTCACCAGGAGACTGAAGTCAGAAGACATTCAGAAATCCGTATCTCATTCAAAACAGCATGGATGTTTTTTTTCCCCCAAGTTTTTATATGTGTGGAAGTACCAGAGACACAAAATAACCAGAAAAAGTGATTTTTTTCATAATATGGGCACTTTAAAGATGCAGTAGGTAAGTCTTATAAAAGTAACTTTCTGTCATATTTGCTGAAACTGACCCTATGATCCAGTAGTACTACATGAATTATGTAATATAAATAAAATAAATAAATAAATATAAATCTGAAGAACGATGCAGATGTAGCCACATTTCTTCTCGACAGGTAACATAACCATGAATGATTTATCTTTCACTTGGTTATTAGTAGTCAAAAGTCCACAAACGCTACGTTGGTGAGGATAATAGTAACGTTTGCACAGTGGTCGGTCTGATATGATGCTGAAATGGCTAACAGTAGCGTTCAACCCGGTCTCACCTCAGGTCGTGTAATAGTCACGTTATTTTGATTCATAATTTCGTGTACAGGTTACGATTTTGACGTTTTTTTCGTGTATATGCAACTACTTTTGAACGTGTACAGGTCACGCTTTTCGAACCTGCTCTGGGGGGACGTGACTCGGGGAAATGCGGCGCCACACGCCGGCCAAAACAACGGCACGGGCCGCCACTCGCGATCAGGGAAATGCGGCGCCACACGCCGGCCAAAACAAGGGCACGGGCCGCCACTTGCGATCAGGGAAATGAGGCCCCACACGCCGGCCAAAACAACGGCATGGGCCGCCACTCGCGATCGGGGAAATGCGGCGCCACACGCCGGCCAAAACAAGGGCACGGGCCGCCACTCGCGATCGGGGAAACGAGGCGCCACACGCCGGCCAAAACAACGGCACGGGCCGCTCACTCGCGATCGGGGAAATGCGGCGCCACACGCCGGCCAAAACAATGGCACGCGCCGCCACTCGCGATCGGGGCAACGAGGCGCCACACGCCGGCCAAAACAACGGCACGGGCCGCTCACTCGCGATCGGGGAAATGAGGCCCCACACGCCGGCCAAAACAACGGCACGGGCCGCCACTCGCGATCGGGGAAATGCGGCGCCACACGCCGGCCAAAACAAGGGCACGGGCCACTTACGTAACCTGTCCACGAATTAATAGATTACAATAACGTGACTATATAACGACCTGGCATGAGACTGGGCTGGCTAGTTAGCATCGTTTTACTGTTGGTGAGTTATGTTGGTGAGTAAAGTTAACATTGTGTTAGTGTTTTAGTTATTGAAAATGTCTGACCGGCAATTTCCACTGGATGCGGAACGTCTCCGGAACGTCGACGGAGTCATTAGGTTTCCATTAAAGTCAATCTGTGTATTTCCACTGACTGCGGAACGTCTGCATCCCTACTCCGTCCCAGTTCCGTCAGTCCGCAGCACTCCGCAGCAGATACGCAGAGCTTCTATTTTTGACGGACGACGGAGAGCTCCGCAGCAATTCAGCACACGGCAGATAGTGCGGGACAGGAAGTCGAGCACAGAAACAAAATAAATATCCGGTTAATTTTCAAAATAAAATACACTTTGCTCACGGCGGATCGTATTTCCCTGCACTACACCTTGAAAACACAGCACAGAGTCGTTTCCCCTCTACTCCTCTTGATGGAAACAAACTGTTGTTGGTTTTGTGGTTCTATTCTACCTGAATTCGTGAGAACTTGTGGGTCCTCATGATTACAGCTGTCAGTCACGGCCGCAGCCGTTCCGCAACAAATCCGGACCCGGTGGGTATTGACGGTCGGCGGAGCATGCAGCAGACACGCAGCGGAGCCGGTCCGCAGCCGTTAAGCATCCAGTGGAAATCCCCGGTGACATGCAGTTCTGTCAAACTCTGTTGTGTGGGAGGGGCTTAGGCGTCGGTTTGGACTTCAGCAGAAAGGGGGGAGGGACTGAGAAGTTGTCGATGTTCAAATTTGTTGGCAAAGTCCTGGATCTTCACAATCTTACCTACAGCAGCTTTAAGGGCAAACAAACACATCCAAGGAATGTTTATTTTCGGAGCAACAGGATTTCACAGCAGTGGTCTTTTGTTCTCAGTATAACAAACCGTCACACTAATGAGCTTCCGTCCAATGGGAGATTTTTTCAGATTTTCTCATTTCAGAATAATGGGCCTTCAGACCAATAGCATGGCACCATCCAGATAACGTATCTAGACACAGATCACATGTTAATACCAGTTGGAAATGGTTACCTTATGTCAACTGAATAACTAAATTGTAGTTGCAATGTTAAAATTCCCAGGGAGTGGTTCAACATGTTAGACAAGTTAGGGCCAATATGAGGTGTATATTGGAAAAAGACATTTAAAAATATCTGGCTGTGTGAGTCTATGCATATTCTGTTCTGAAAGGCCTGCAGTGGCTCAAGGACTTCATTATTGCAAGGGCAGTTTCTAATTTGTTTTTCTGAGCAGACTGAACATATACTGTAAGTACATGACTAATTGCATAATCAATGCTGGAGGATTTGGAAACCTTTGACCTTTTTAACGTTCAGTCATCCTAAGAAAATCTGTAAACAAAAAAAGCTTTTGTAATTTGTAGTTTGTGGTTGTCATTGGCTGCTACCAAGCACATAAAACACCTACACAGGCGGTGCAGTGACATCAGAAAGAATTCAGATCCCTCCATTGCTTGCACATATTGCGTTGAAAGGATACAATTGCCGTTTTGCCCATTTTTGCCATCTTTGATTGGACCTAGTTTAGAAAGGCATACACCTGTGTATATAAGGTCCCATAATTCACACTGCATGTCAGGAAAAACACCAAGCCATGAAGTCTGACTATCAGTAGACCCCTACGATATAATTGTGTCGAGGCATAGGCAAGGGCAACGGTCTAAAACCATATCCAAAGCTAGTGTTCCCAGTAGCACAGTGGATTGTAAGTCCACTAAAGACTAAAGTACATCCTGTCGTCATCACAAACGTGAGCTGCGTCTCCCGATGCTTGTAATTGATTGTTTTGTAGACGGGCTTCCCCGTCCTCTCGTATCCTCTCTCTGTGTCAGAGTTTTTTTTCCAGCTGACCGCTGCTCTCCCCGTGCTGCCACGGCTCTTTTTGTTCTGTTTTCTTCGTTGAGAAGCAAGGCAAAGGAACTTTACTTGGGGTTTTGAGGAACTGTAGCATTTATTCAGTGACAGACTGAAACCTACACTGTACATGTACTGTGTGTGTATATATATATATATATATATATATATATATATATATATATATATATATATATATATATATATATATATATATAGTCTTTATGTGCAAACAAAATTATCTTTGGTGTTGTCATTTCCAACTTGCACTCAGTGACATAACTTCTAATTCCTCTCTCTGGTCTGTCTGTCAGATTGGCTAAAGTGGATCTGGGAAATGATGTGTTCATGAAGTATCGATTTGCTGGGAATTAATAGCGTCCGTCGATTCAGCAAATGTATTTAATTGTAAAACACGTTTTAAATACCATACTTTTTAATCTTTGCGTTTAGAGAAAGTCCTTTCAAGTCAAAAGACTCAAGTCCGAGTGAAGTCACGAGTCAATAGAGTAGAGTCTAAAGTCATCAAATTTGTGACTTGAGTCGGACTCAAGGACAATCGAAGAGTTTGGGCATGTAGCACTGTGGGTTAGAGTTACACCCTCACGAGTATGGTCATGTGTTTTAGAGAGAGTGTGTTCGGAGATGTGTTGTCTTTGTAACAACAGTACATTGATGATGTCTCATACGTTTGTGTCCTGATTTGGCTTCTTCTTTCTTTTTCATCACTCACTTAGCAAACCAATCATTTATATCACTGTTTCGTCTTTTGCAGTATTTCTCAATGTCCTTTCGCTGTGTTGCTGTATAAGGTGTATGTCCCCTCGCTCCTCTATGTGTGATTCTTTTAAAGTGTGATTTTTTTTTTATTTGCCTTTGATATGTTCCCCAGGCTCCTCTGTGGCCTTAACTAAACTGTCTGCAGATCTGAGCTGGCTTTGAAGTGCCTCCCCCCCCCGGCCTCATCTCCCCATACTGCTACACTGAATGCTAATGTGCCTGCCACCTCTAATAGAAGTGCCACACAGTAGAGAGACGGGTGGAAGGATGGGGTATCAACCTGTCAGGACAGTAAGTAAAGACACAATTTCACGCAGACAAAGCGACAGGCTGATGAGGGAGTATGTAAAGGTTACAGAGCTCTCTGCTTTCAAACAGCGCTCAAAGTTCTCTAAGTGTCCTGTGGCCAGTTTCACATATTGATTTCATTTGAACAGCGTAGATTTCTCTCTCTCTGGGAGGGTCTCCGGAGTTTCATATTTGGTTCAAGGTCTGTCACTACAGTCCGCTTTTTTTTAGAGTTACAGAAAGTTGTGGATATAGAGGATTTGCTTGGTCCTAGTCCAACTCTTAACCAAATAATCTGGAGACACGCTTTGATATTTCATACTGGTATACCTTTCATTGTTGACAAAGTGGGTGGCATTGTTAGAGAATGTGTATTCTTCCTTTCTTTTTGTCCTTTCTTTCTCCGTTTGTATTACTTTAGCTGCTGACCCCTGAACAAGTACATTTTGAGCAGAAAACCAATGTTCCAAACATAATTTTTCTCAAATATACATATTCAAACACACATGGATCTTAGATGTATCAGGCTTTTAAACAAACTGAAGCTGTCGTTTTTCTTGGGAGAACAGCCTCCATGAAATTCGAGAAATTCAATCAGATCAACAGTTTATCAGGATTATCTAAAACCATCAATGAGCGCACCTGCCATGTTGTAATAATCATTCATTGCGCAGGAAATGTGATGCAAATTGTGATGGATGATTACAACAGTTTGAGTAACATCACCGTTGTTTTCACATCCACATTTGGCTTAACTGGGTACAGAAAAAAATTATTGGTGTGAAACAAAGAGATTTAAATGATCTTGTAATCAACACATCTAGCCTAAAGCAACAAGCATTTTGTCTTCTTCAGATCATGTTTAACCTGCTTTTAAAGGTCCCATGGCATGGGAATTTCACTTTATGAGGTTTTTTAAAATTAATATGAGTTCCCCCAGCCTGCCTATGGCCCCCCAGTGGCTAGAAATGGCGATAGGTGTAAACCGAGCCCTGGGTATCCTGCTCTGCCCGGCTTTTTAGAAAATGAAAGCTCAGATGGGCCGATCTAGAACCTTGCTCCTTATGAGGTCATACGGAGCAAGGTTACCTCCCCTTTCTCTGCTTTGCCCGCCCAGAGAATTTGGCCCACCAACGAGAGAGAGACATCATGGCTTTGAAACGAGCAAAGTGGCAGTTGGTCAAGGCCACACCCCCCCCCCCCCCCCTTGCCCCCCCCCCTCTCCTACTCAATAGCTACAGACACAGAAATGGCACATCCTAAGGAAAGCTCATTGTGCTCTAGTGGCTGTAATTCTGCACCAAGGCTGAATTTCGGGAAAGAGACTTCAGATACAGTATTAGGGGACCACTAAGGTCTATATAAAAGCATCCAAAGAGCACCATGTCACGGGACCTTTAACACTTATCACCACTGTAATTCTTTTATCCCTTCTGCAATTCGACAATGGATAAAATCTATTTTTGGATTATTATGTATCTACTCTCTAGGGTGTAGGCTTATATGTAGGCTTGTGTGCTATGTATGTGTTTGTTGTCAGTAGCTGCTCTTAGCTAATTGCCCCTTTTGTGGGATTAATAAAGCTGTTGCATTGAATTGAACCTCTGTGATCATCTGACTGCTCGTGTTTCTTACCTTGTCAGACTTCACTTTAATGATGTCAATTTGTCCAAAACTACAAAAATAAGCCCCAGGTTGTAATAATCTGGAGAAATCTAGTCTTTGTGCTCAGCTATGCTATACGTTGTCTCAGATCTGTCTCTTTACTGGGCATATAAATATGCAATAGATTTGGATCCTCTTATCTAACCCTGAGACAGCAGGATGCTGTAATTACCATATTTCCCAAAATTCTAATACAATAAAAAAAAGAAATATTTAAGAAAATGGCTGACATAAATTGTCCATGTTAAAAATCAGGGAAACATTTTTGTTAAGCACTCTTTAGCACTTAATCCCTCATCCCCGTGGCTCATATCCACTGCATCCTGAGAGCATGAAAAATAGACGATTTCCCTAAGCAAAATGTCCCTTTGCAATGAGTGAGTGTGATTAAAGTTGGATAAAGCCTTTATCTTCCCATACTCTGTATTCAAAGCCTTGCAGTGATGGCAACATCAGAAGCCTGCTGCTGTTTTGTTCCACTTTTATTTCACGTGTTTCTGTGGTCCTCTTCAAATCTTGTCAGTTACAACGTTTGTCCATTTCAACCCATTCTCACTCCCAACTCGTCTAATGCTGACGCTTGGTCAGTGTCTCTCAGACGCAAAAATCCCCCTTTTGCATTTGTATGGAATGCACCGGGCAGAACAGAAGCTGTCCCGTTCTTGACGCCAAGGTGTCCAGACCAAGTGCGTCGCAGAATGACGCCAAAGTGGTGCATCTTAAAGGAATACGCCACCGTTTGTTGAAATATGGCTTATCACGGTCTACCCTGGCTGTAGATAGGTGGGCCAACACATTTTTTGTCTCAGTGCAAGTAATTAGGTTGTTTTTTTTGTCGTTTGTTGGCTCACTTTTACTCACAACATGCTAACCGGCAACATAGGATTCCATTCACTACGCTAAGCCAACTACACCGGACTAAAACAACGCATGCACAAATGCGTTGGCCCACCTATCTACAGCTAGGGGAGACCGTGATAAGCCCTATTTCAACAAACGGTGGCCTATCCCTTTAACGCCCAGACACCAACCAGACGGCCGACCCTTGGCAGAAAAGGCAGTTGGGCTGATCAGTCTCCCCGAGTTGGTCAAAAAAGTGCCTCGGAACACACCAAAGCGACAAGACGTAATACGTCTCCATAACAGCAGGGAACGCTAATCTGTATTGTCGCCCAAAATTGAAAACCGGCAGCTGATTGGACAAACGCGTAACGTGGGTCTGGTTTCTCCGGGAAATTCAAAGACAGACTGTCATGGCGGCTCGTTCAGAATACAATCTCATATTGTACTAAAATAGTTCACCGAAACGTGTTTCTGAAAACATTTTAAGTGAGAAATAGGTCACGCAGCTGCTGAATCTGTCTTCATTTCAGATCGACAAAGGTCAGTTCAAAAGATTTTCGTCAGATTTTGAGAGACTCTAGTCACGCTCATTCCACTTCCCATTTCCGGGTTAGCCCTCTACCAATCAGATGGGTCATTTGAGTCCGACTGCCAACAGTGCCCGCCCCACCAATTATACATGTCAAATCGGCCAAAATGAAGGCCGACGGCACGGAACACACCGAACAGACTCGAGTCACTGACCTCGCCGGACTGTCCGACGGACGATTCGGTGTGTAGTCACCTTTACTGAGACGTTAAAGCAGTCCTGCAGCATGATCTACTTTTCACTGCTAATTTGTATGTTCCAAACCGTTTTGGTTTCTCTATGGCTAAATATATGAATTTGGCAGAACTTCAGAACATAACGTGCTACTAAGTCAAAAACAAGGAACAAAGAGGGACGGGATGAAAAACAAACAAAAAAAGTTAAATAATGATGCCAGCTCAACAAAAAGGTTAGTCAGTGTATTTAACTGGCATGAGTCTGCCTGTGTGATATATTTATAACAACCAGCCTCTCTTACTTAACAGCTGCCAACTCCCAAGGATTATGCTACTGCTGTATTTGGCTGGAGACATGATAAAACTCTGTTTAGTAGAGTTTCTTAGATCTTTTACAGATGTTGATACACTTATGTGTCTTCTTTGACAAGAATACTGCTGCAAAACATTTTAAAAAGCCAGTGAAATTACAAAGTCAATGTAAAACTTTAAGACATCAGTGAATGATATTTCTATTTTGATTCTACATGTAAAAGCCTTAAAAGGCATATTTCATTACCCTCAACATTGGCTGTACAATCATAATGACGAAAACATATTTGTACACCTGTGATAATGAGTAAGATGTATTCTTTTTTGGGGGTGCTCAGGAAGCTCACCTGATAGAGCATGTGCCCCATGTACCAAAACTCAGTCCTTAACGCAGGAGCCCAGGATTCGATTCCGTCCGGCAGGCCTTTGCTGAATGTCTTCCCCCTGTCTCTCCCCACTTTCCTGTCTACATCTGTCCAACATGCCCAAAAATGTCTTCTTTAAAAAAAAGGTAGATTCTTCTTTTTGCACCGTTGAAACAACTTCTGTAGTAAGGCAAATAAATACATATTAGCCACTCTTTCTTGGGATGTATTTTTAAATACACAATCAGCAGCATGCAGATGTCTCTGTATAGTGGCTCACATGGTCTTACAACAACTAGTCCTCACTCCCAACTGGTAAAATACTGACGCTTGGTCAGTGTAAGATGACAACGGTAGCAAACAAACAGGACTTTCACCCAGGAGACCGGGGTTCATATCCCGTTCTTGTCTCTGAAACATACCTTTCTAACCCCACCCACCATCTTTCCCTAACCTTAACCGTCCCATTCTTGTGCCGCATGTCAGTTAAACGTATGTTCCGACCCAGAGCTTCAAAAAGTGACGCCAAGAGTCCCGACCAAGCGCATCTAAATATGACACCAAAGGGCTTGACGCGAGACCCGAGAACATGATGTAGTGGCGCCAAGAGTCCCGACCCAGAGCGCCAAAAAGTGACTACAAGAGTCCCGACCAAACGCGTCCAAATATGACGCTAAAGGCACCTGATCAAGCATTTTCTTTGACGTAATGGGAATGAGAATGTGTTGCATTTAATCTTAATTCATCTCATTACTTTAGCAAATACATTCATCCTAGAAATCAGTAAATGAATGCATATTGCCACATACACTGTTGGAGCTATTCATTGTTTTGTTATATTTAATAGTTAAATATGTATTTATTTAAAGGTCCCATGACATGGTGCTCTTTGGATGCTTTTATATAGACCTTAGTGGTCCCCTAATACTCTTTCCCAATCTCTTTCCCAAAATTCAGCTTTGGTGCAGAACTACAGCCACTAGAGCCAGTCCCACAATGAGCTTTCCTTAGGATGTGCCATTTCTGTGTCTGTAGCTATTAAGGAGGAGAGTGGGAGGGGCAAGGTGGACGGTGGGGGTGTGGTCTTGACCAACTGCCACTTTTCTCGTTTGAAAGCCATGATGTCTCTCTCTGATGGGTTGGCCAAATTCTCTGGGCGGGCAAAGCAGAGAAAGGGGAGGTAACCTTGTTTGTTATGACCTCATAACAAGCAGATTCCAAAACGGCTCATCTGAGCTTTCCTTTTCTCAAAGGCAGAGCAGGATACCCAGGGCTCGGTTTACACCTATCACCATTTCTAGCCACTGGGGGACCATAGGCAGGCTGGGGGAACTCATATTAATGTTAAAAAACCTCATAAAGTGAAATTTTCATGCCATGGGACCTTTAATTTCAGTTTTGCTTGAATCATACAGCTACATAAGCTTGTTTATATCATTAGTATTTTTATTTTGGTTATTTTAAGTATCAGCTAGTGCTTTTGTTTTGAAAGTACCACGCAGCCTTAGCCACCAGGTGAAGTCTACATATAGGGGTGATCAGGTGTGTAGGTGGTAGACACCGGCGAGGGCTGATGGCTTTTTACCAGAGCCTAGAGACGCCATTGTTCCTTTGTTTAAAATGTCTGTTTGCCGAGAACTGGATAAATAAACCTCAGAAAATGGCATCTCTGCCTGGACAATGAACATTTTTATCTCTGCGTAAGATTCACTCCTTCGGCGCCTCAGTGGCTGTTTGACTTTGAGTTTGTTTTGTTCAATCTGAGGACCAATCGCCACTACATACACATTTGTTAATTCCCTATAACAGCTGGTCCCGTTGAGGTACATAGGGCCTGAAGTGTATCCTGGTCAATGTGAGAGTCGGGGTGAACCCAGAGGCCTGTACTACGAATCAAGATCAACATGCCCTGGATTTCTTTCAGTTACCCAGCTTCACCAGGCCTAACAACCGCGGTCCCACATAAGCTGTGTCACGATGGTGGTTATCAACTAGTTCAATCAACCCGGGTTTTCCCAGTCCAGCGGCACGCGCGTTCACATAAAAGAGGCGGTGTTTGCACAGCGCGACCAATCGCAAACATCTACCAGAGCCGCATATTTCACACAAGAAGAGCAAACTATAATTCAACATAAATATGAAGAACACAGACATGGTTTGCAGGCAAAACGCAGTAAGGAAAGCTGGCAAAAAAACTGCGTATATCACAACGCTTATCGATATCACTTACCCATCAGTCAGGCACATGATCTGACCATATATTACACTTTTGCTTTCCATAAACTGACATTGCTTTAGCTTATTATATTATCAGTTGCAACCCTGGGAGTGGGAAGCAATCATGAGAGAAAATAAAAAAGTATAAAAACATAATTCAAATCGATGTGCGCGTTGGCAACACACGGCTCAACAAGCCGACAAATAGCCTATATGTAATTCCCTCCGCTGAAAATCTATATCTTTCATAAAAATACCCATCAGGGAACGTTAATGGGGTTGTCTCTAAATATTTTAACTTTTCTGAGCGCACCCCTCTCTCTCTCCGCGCACCGAGCTCCACCTGATCTTCTAAGAATGGTGACGCCGTTATCAATTGAGTATTGATTGGTCAGTAGGCGGTGCTTTTACACCGTTTGATCTCTGATCTCCAACATAAGCTGCTCCCGACCAGGTTAGGTGTTCAGCATAAGTTACTACGGCGATTTAACCCAGTTATCCACCGTGATGATACAGAAAACCCTGTTTTTTTTTGTTTTTTTATTTGATTTATTAGACAGTAACAGAAATAAATGCATAACAAGATGCCATCACAGTGACATTGCACATTTAACAGAACTGTCGAGGATAACACAAGAAAGTTACAAACTTATTTCCATTGTGGTCCTCGTATTTGATGGTTGAACCTGAAGTTACCTCGTTAACGCCACATTTTGCTTCGTAGTACAGGCCTCCGGACAGTGACTGGGCTACACATACAGACAGGTAAACACATATTTTGTTCTACAAGACATTATGGGCCCTATCTTGCATTCAGTGCAATTGCCTTTTTACACCGACGCATGTATCATTCCTATTTTGCACCCAACGCACAGCGGACTTTTCCCTCCACAGACGCACGTCGGTAAATTAGGGAATGTATTTGCGCTCCCGGGGGCGGTTCAGCGAAAAGAGGAGGTGTGTTCCGGCGCAAACGTTAATTGGTGCTATTTTGCAGTTTCAGAAAACAAATCCGCCACTGACCAGGAAAAACCTGGTCTAAAGTCAGTGGCGCTAGTCTAAAGTCAGTAGCGCGTTATTCAGATGCTATTTTAGGGGCGCATGCTTTGCCATAATGTAGTGTGTGCACAACGCGCATACACTTCTCTCATCTAAACGGACGCAGCAGTTCCCATTTTTGCAAACCATACATAATTACAAAGGAAAATATTACTGAAAATGCGCTTCAGGTGTTTGGATCGGTCAGGAGGCACTTTACAGTACAGTCCTCAAAAAGTCGCAGCATTCTTTGTGGCTTGTTGTGATTTACACAACATTTCCATGAATCATGGATGTGTTGATGACATAAATGAGGAAATATTAAGAGGACTTAAGGAGACGTGATGTTGAACTACGGCGGGATCTGGTCCGGGAGTAATGCGCGATGTGCTCCTGATGGAGCGGGTGGACGGAGATGGAGTGGGGGGGGAGGAAGGGGCACAACAGGAGCAGGTGGTCTGTTTGGAGTCCCACGCTCCATGGCTGCAGCAATCCTCTCCAGACTTGATGAGATGCGCCCGAGAGACCGCAGCAACATCGCCACCCGGACAAGACGGGCATTTATTACTTTGCCGCATCTCGGACAGGTCCCGCTGGCGTGCGCCAGGCAAATCCGCCGTCATAATGGCAATCCACCATGGAACAAGCGCGCCTGCTCTTAAAGGGAATGTGAGCTGACGCTCTGATTGGTTATTTTCACGTTACGCCCAAACCACACCTAGCTACTTAAGACCAACCCATTTTAGATTTGCGTCGGGCACAAGAGTCATTTATCCCGCCGGTATAATAGCAACAGCACCCGAGATCCGTCCACAAAGCTACTTGTGTTTTGTGTTTCATACTTGCGTTTCAGATCGTTAAAATAGGGCCCTATGTCTTTGGACTGCTGGTCTGTAATAGGTTTTAATCCCGGGAAATCTGATCAAAACCATTTCCCATTTCCCGGGAAAGGTTATGACGGGAAATGGGAAATAAAATAAAATAAGGCAAGGAGTGCTTGTCTATTGTTCTCATACGGTAACGTTGATGCAGGCGACGGTAGCTATGGTAATACAGGCTCCCTAAATCATTACACAGGCTCAATATATTCATTCATTAAAGATAGGCCTGTCTTTTTGCAGTGCACACTGCACACAATTGTACATTTGAGGATCATTTTCTTTAATTTTGTTTGGCCCTGCCCTAATAAAGAAATATTTGGTTAACTTCGAGTGATTATTCCAGTTTGCAGCCGTTTACACATCCTCAACAACCACAGCATTGGCGGAGCGGGGGGTTGGCTAATTGGGCTTGAGCCCCGAATGTTTTGTCAAAAGCCCCGAATCTTTTAGTTTTTTTTAAAATAACTTCAACTTTGTTTCATTTCCTCTCTGTCTTTCTGACTGGAGCGGCAAAAAATTAAACAACAGCTCTGTGCGTGGTGGCGGACGGTAATGCATCGCGCATCACTCAGCTTGTTTGCCAACTGCCAATAAAAACTAACGAAGAAGAATATAAATCTTCTTTGTCGTTAACTTGTCATCAGGGGCTGGCGGGCTGTTGTCATGCATGTTTGGATGTTTCATCGGTGTCGCGAGCTAACCGGCTATCCGCTGTTGTTAACACTTGAGTTAAGGGACTGACTGCAGGGCTCTCAAGTGTCACGAATTCAGTGTGACAGTCACTCATTTCGGTGTTTTGTCACGCACTCCCCCCACACATTGTATTTCTCACGTGGAAAAACTATTTATAATAAATTGAATAAGCCGCAGCGCCCAAAATGTCTCTGGCGCGCCGCTCTCACTACGGAACCGGCAGGAATAAAGCGCGTTTCTCCTGGAGTTGTTAGTCGAGCCTGCCACTTTTCAGCCAATCAAAAAAAAGAAAGGGGCTACACAATAGCTAATAAGATTTAACGCAACAACATTCAGAGACCCAAACGGGGCTCTGTGTCTGTCAGACGTCTGAGTATCAGCAGAGCAATCACGTAATGCACAGCAGACTATGGTGCAGGTAGATTATTTTGTGAAATATATTGATTATTATAACTTTATTTTTCTCCAAAACTCAGATAACACAGATATATTTTGAATGTGCACAAAGTTTTGGACATGAGCAGAAATCTTGCTCAAACAAATCTGAAGTATTAGGCTACAGTCCAGGGCTTTATTAATTCATTAAAATAAATAAATTTATCATTGAGGTGAATAATTGTCATATGGAGATTTAAGGAGGTTACTTCCTCAACAAAAGATGCAAAAGAAAAGGGAAGAGTAAATGATGCCTCTAGGCTACATGTGTGCTGACTCAGATATAATTAGAAAAACTGATCTACAGGAGAATAAATAGATGAAAGCAATACAGAATGCCTTACTTCCATATATTCCATTATGTTTTTATATTTGGATTATAATCTATGTTAACCTTTTTACATAAAGATTTCTAGCATCAATTTATTCAGAAAAAGGTATAAATAGGTGCATACAAATTCACCAGAATGCAGGAAATGAAGAGTTTAATGCTCAAAATTTTCTGGGGGAGGACCCCCATACCCCCCCACATCATAAGTCACCATGCGGAAATTGAATAAATACTTTGTATTTGGTTGAATTGTCAGTGCCATGTGTCAAATCTTTTGTTGTGTAAATCGGTAAATCATCCTTATGCATTCTATTATCTCAAACAGCCTGAAAAATAGTGCATTTAGCTGACGTAATTGGGAAACAAAATCTCCACCGGGGGAGCATGCCCCCGGACCCCCCTAGGTTTGGGCTAAGCACCGAATGTTTATATTGTCTGGCTCCACCTCTGAGCCACAGAATGGATTTCGATAACGTAATGGTTTAAGAATTATTCAGTGGTTTACTTAACCATATTTTGTTAGTTTTTATAATAGATTTCTAGAAAACATTGATTATATAAAGGTTGCCTAGATTTTCAGAAGACAAGTCCCAGACATTCCACCTGGCATTTCATAATTAGCGCTGCAGCAGATGTCACGCTGCAGCATGCAGCTCACTTGATCACGCAGCAGAATTGATCATTGCAAACTGTGTTGATGATGGACATAAACTGTGTTCTTTAGTCCTAAAAATGATGCAAATAATATAAAAATATGTCAGTTTGGGATTTCGGGAACGCATTTTTGAATGATATCAATACATTACTTGGGCTAAAAACAAACCAAAAAAACACAGCCATTTCCCAGCCATTCCCAGGGATTCCTGAAATATGGGCTGTCTATTTCCCGGGATCTGATTCATCTCATTTTCTGGAAAAATATTAAACCCTAGTCTGGAACACCTGAAGGAAACCCACAACCAGAGCACAGCAGCAAATATCAGCCCATGCACGGGCCCTCAAACAGGTTCATTCACCCATGTCAGACAGAACAGCTTAGTGTAGCTGGAGCTGGCTCGAGTGTGACACTGATAATGCACATGATTGAGCCATCAAGTGTTTTAACATTTATGTCCAGTACAGGGTTGCTGGGAAAAAGACATGTGTGCATAACAGGCACGCTGTAATAGGATAGCAAAGGTCATGTTATATTGAGAACTTAATGCTTTCTACAGCTTTTAAGAAGAGCCATTAAACATACAGCAGACAGGCGGAGGACTTTCACTTTGCGTGATACAATTACACTTTCTCACCTGTCTATCCTCATCAATCATCACGATCTTTTCCTCTCCAACTCTCATTTGCTTCTCTCTTTCATATTTTATTCGCCACCACTCTTCCTCTTTCATCTGAACTTACTAATCAGTGCAGACGCTCCTCAGTTCTTCCTGAGCAGAATTGCTGCATCTTCGCTACCCTCTGCCATCACTATACTTTGAATTTTCATGTTTCATCCTTCTATTATTAATTTACTATGAAAATGCTAAACAAAAACAGGGCCATTATCTTCTTGTTTAAATCTCCTCATCACTAATTAGTTCTTGAGGTTTAATTGATTACTTTTTCTGCAGCTTGGACATTTTAACTGTTTAGGAATTCTTTTTTTACGTGAAGGCAAATTTGGTGAAACTTTTTAACAAAACAAAACACATGATGCACAGACCAACATGTTACCTACGTGTGGCTCACGAAGGCAGCGCCGCTAATTATGATTAGCAAATGCTGCTGCTGCTGCTTTTGGAGCAGGAAAATACTTGGAAAGCAGTTCTGGAGTGATACATTTAAAAAAGAAGAAAAGAAAGTCTCCAGCACATTCCAAGTCTTGGTCCAAAAATGCTACACATGGTGTCAAATGTTTCACAAAAGGGAGGACCTTCCCTTTCAGTCCAAAGGATAAGATCACAGTATGGTTTGGCAGTAATAGAAACCTGCATTTGTACTTGGTAATAGTTTACATAGCCCTGCTGCAGTATGATAGTTCCTTGCTCATCTTTTTCAAGGCAAAGTTCTCCAACAGAGTTTACAGAGGTCCTTTACACAATAATGGCCCATGAGCCAAAGAAAAGGCTACAGATGCTCCTAGGGTGCTTTCACACCTGAAAAAAATTCCAAAATTCATGTTTTGATAGTTTGGTTAGTTTTGGTTTGGTTTCACATTGCAATTATGAGAGCGAACTAAAGAACTTTACATGACACGCATGCATCCTGTCGTCAAGAAAGTTCGGTGGGTAGTTTTGCTACTACTCTTTTGCCTTAAAAACAATAGCGTCGCGCAGCTTTGTATACTGCTGCCACAGTTTCTTTATCTTCAGGCATTGTTTTCCCATCCACTCACTCATGCTCTCCGAAAATATTTGGAAAGAGTCGGCATTCTTGTGTGTTTTTTCAAGTTGACTTTTAATTATGTCATCAGACCATATTTCAATTAAAAACTTTGTCTCCTCCTCTCCCCATGTGCTACCGCGGCTTATTTTGTTTTGTTGCGTCTTCCTCTCTCGTTTGTATACTTCACTTTGGAACACCGGAACTTCCTGTAAATGGTCAGAAAATGCTTTCAAACTAGAAACCGACGTGGCCATGGTTTGATCCGAACCGAGACTACCTCTTTTGGTCGTACCAAATTTCGGCTGGTCGGTCCGGCGGAGGTTTCACACCTGTAATTTTGGTTCGGATCAAATTGAAAAGTCCGAAAATCCGGACAAAATGTAGTAGGTGTGAAAGCCCCCTTAAATGTCAGGTCTGGTGGTTAAAGTACTGTGCCTGGTGGGGATCTTGTTAACTTACTAACTTCAGAATATGGATTTAGTGTTAAGTTATTATGTTTCTCCACTCATTAACAGGGTTTCCTTAAGGCTGTAAACCACCATGGTCAATAGTAATAAATACTCTACTGAGCCACCTGTATAGTCATTATTTTATATTGATGTTATTTCTTGCTCTTATCCATGCATAGCCCATTCATTGATCCACTGTTACTAATACACCACGTGTTTACTTGAGTCTCTTGTCAGCATGTAAGAAAGGGAAGAAAAAAAAACATTCCTGGCCGTCATATGTCACAGAGTGTGAGACGTGTTGGTGTGGGGTGTTGGCGGTGTGAATATGGTTATTATTACTAACAGTGTTATTGAGGCTATGTTCGTGACAATATACAAAACCCTTATTTTTGCCTCTTTTGTTTTCTCTTTTCCTCACCCACCCTTCACCTTAAACAAATATATTATCCACCTCATAACACATTTTTTCCCCTTTGCTGCCTCCTCTAGCACCACTCGTCTTTGTCCATTAGCCCTCCTTCCACCCACAGTGCTGTAAAACATTCTTTCCTGTGCCATTCAAAGTCATTCTTGGCTGTGAGTTCCTTGCCAAGTGCCTATGTAAATGTCAAATCAATGTATCATATTTACACATGGTTGCACAGAGGCCTCTCGCTTGCACACGCTTATTTGTAGGGATTTCCCACCGCTGATGAAGGAAACATGATATCAATTCAATTCAATTCAATTCAATTTTATTTATAGTATCAAATCATAACATAGGTTATCTCGAGACACTTTACAGATAGAGTAGGTCTAGACCACACTCTATAATTTACAAAGCAACCAACAATTCCAACAATTACAGTAATTCCCTCAAGAGCAAGCAGTGCGACAGTGGCGAGGAAAAACTCCCTCTTGGGAAGAAACCTCGGACAGACCCAGGCTCTTGGTAGGCGGTGTCTGACGGGCCGGTTGGGGGGTGTGATGAACAGTGGCGATAATAGTCACATTAATAATGGAACAGTGACTGGATGTAGCGGGAAGCTGCAGGGTTCAGCAGGAAGCTGCAGGGTTCAGCAGGACGCAGCAGGGCACCGTTGAGCTCAGCAAGGAGTGCAGCAGGACCACGGCGACAGCTGGAACCAGGATCTTGGTGCCAACGTTCTCCAAGGAAATACGCTGGGGGAAAAAACATAAGGACTCCGGGGAGTAAACTCCCCAGAAGCTAGGATTAGTAACAAGCATTTCCGGGACGGGATACACGCAAATAGTAATAGTAATAGTAATAGTAATAGAGAGGTAGTGGAGAGAGCAGCTCAGTGTGTCAAAGGAAGGAAGTCCCCCGGCAGTCTAGAACTATAACAGCGTAACTATAACAGCGTAACTAAGAGAGACAGGTCATAAGGAGAGGTAGCTTTTTCGGGCTTAGAACTCTTTTAAGTTCATTTTTGAAAGCGATTACAGTTTCTGCCCCCCGAACCCAGATTGGGAGCTGGTTCCATAGGAGAGGAGCCTGATAACTGAAGGCTCTGGCTCCCATTCTACTTTTAGAGACTCTAGGTACCACCAGTAACTCTGCATTCTGTGAGCGCAGTGCTCTAGTGGGACAATAGGGTATTAGGAGCTCTTCTAGATATGATGGTGCTAGACCATTTAGAGCTTTGTAGGTCAAGAGAAGGATTTTAAACTCAATCCTGTATTTTACAGGAAGCCAGTGCAGAGAAGCTAATACAGGAGAGATATGATCTCTTTTCTTAGTTCTTGTGAGAACACGCGCTGCAGCATTCTGGATCAGCTGGAGAGTCTTAAGGGACTTATTTGAGCAACCTGACAGTAGGGAATTACAATAGTCCAGCCTAGACGTAACAAATGCATGAACTAGTTTTTCAGCGTCGTTTTGAGACAGGATATTCCTAATTTTGGCAATGTTACGAAGATGAAAAAAATGCTGTTCTTGAGGTTTGTTTTAGATTGGCATTAAAGGATATATCCTGATCAAAAAATAACTCCTAAATTTCTGACAGTAGTGCTGGAGGCCAGGGCAATACCATCCAGAGTAGCTATGTCTTTAGATAATGAGGTTCTGAGGTGTTTAGGTCCCAGTACAATAACTTCAGTTTTGTTAGGGTTTAACATCAGAAAATTATATGTCATCCAGGATTTTATATCTTTAATGCATGCTTGAAATTTAGCTAGCTGACTGGTTTCGTCTGGCTTGATTGACAAGTATAATTGGGTGTCATCTGCATAACAGTGAAAGTTAATTGAGTGTTTCCTAATAATATTGCCTAGAGGAAGCATATATAGGGAGAAAAGAATTGGTCCAAGCACTGAGCCTTGAGGAACCCCATGGCTAACTTTAACGTACTTGGAGGATTTATCATTAACATTAACAAATTGAGATCGATCAGAGAAATAAGACTTAAACCAGCTTAGTGCGATTCCTTTAATGCCAACCAAGTGTTCCAATCTCTGTAACAGGATTGAATGGTCAATAGTGTCAAATGCAGCACTAAGATCTAGTAAAACAAGAATGGAGACAAGTCCTTTGTCTGCAGCAGTTAAAAGGTCGTTAGTAATTTTCACCAGTGCCGTCTCTGTGCTATGATGCTTTCTGAATCCTGATTGAAAGTCATCAAATAAACTATTGCTATGTAGAAAATCACATAACTGATTAGCAACCACCTTCTCAAGGATCTTGGATAGAAAGGGAAGGTTAGATATAGGTCTATAGTTTGCTAAGACCTCAGGATCTAGGGTGGGTTTTTTCAGAAGAGGTTTTATCACAGCTACTTTAAATGACTGCGGTACATAACCTGTTAATGAGGACATATTGATCATATCTAGTAATGAAGTGTTTACCACGGGTAACGCTTCTTTGAGTAATCTCGTTGGGATGGGGTCTAAGAGACAGGTAGATGCATAGAAATATGTCAAGAGTGTTCCGAGAGTGTCGGTCTGTCCTATCAATTACTTTCCACGTCTGTTCGATGTATTGATCCAGCTCACTTATTCAAAACCCACACACACACTGTTCAATATCTCAGCTCTTATTTTCTTTCACATAACTGGCTGTGATCAGTAAGAATGGAAGTGTTCCTCTACAAAGCTGACATGTGGACAGACAGATGACATGCAGATCAATGAATGGTTACTAACACCCAATCGATCTCTTCATCACGTCCTTTCATGGTCTTCAGAGAGCTACTCATTACTGCTTTGTTTCTGAATTCAATAGCCTTTTACTCCTCTTTGTTAAAGTGAAGCTACGGCTTTATTTATATACCATACTCAAGTAGCTGTTGAAATCTCTTAAAACAGTATAGCTAAAAATGGCTTCAATGGGTCAAGAAACACCAACATTCAATCAGACTTTAGGCAAACCTGCGAGAGGAAATGAAAAGTAAAGTACAGATCCATCACAGTTTACAGAGAAACTTTTACTTTTAGCCAAGGTCCGTAGGGACTTGGGTTGGGAACCGGAGGGTCACTGGTTCAAGTCCCTGTATGGACCAAAGCACAGAGTGTGGATTGGTAGCTGGAGAGATGGCCGTTCAACTCCTTGGCACTGCCAGGTGCTCTTGAGCAAGGCACCGTACCCCCCCCCATCGGCTCAGGGCGCTGGTCCAGCACTGGCAGCCCACTCACTCTGACATCTCTCCATTTGTGCATGAATAGGTCCTGAGCATGTGTGTGTGTATTTCAGGCCTGTGTGTGTAGTGATTTCTAACAAACAGAGTGTAAATTGTAATTTCCCCACTGAGGATCAATAAACAGTATAAATTAAATTAATAAATTAAGGTGCAGTCGGAAGAGTTGTGTTTGTAGCCTGCGGTGGAAGATGTGTAGACTTTCAGCTGTCCTGATGTCACTGGGGAGCTCGTTCCACCATTTAGGAGCCAGGACAACAATATAATAATAAGTTTGATATAGCACCTTTTACAGTCACAAAGTGCTTCACATGATAAACATTTGTAAAAATACAGTACAATCTAACAGAGAATAAGCAAGGGAAAAAAAAGAAAATAATAGTTGAATAACCAATGAAAATAATTTCAACGATTTAAACCTAAAACCCAAAGTTTACAAACATGCGTCAAAAGCGAATTTAAACAAATGTGTCTTCAGCTGCTTTTTAAAAGCTTCATCAGAGACTGCAGAACGTAAGACCGTAGGAAGGGCGTTCCATAGGTTTGGAGCCACTGCTTCAAAGGAACGTACACCTTTAATGTTTAAACAAGTGCGTGGGACCACCAGTAAGGAGGAGCAGGTCCGAGATATAAACAGGTGCCAGACCATGCAACGCTTTATAAGCCAGAACAAGAACTTTAAATTGGATCCTGAACTTGATCGGAAGCCAATGTAATGAGTATAAAAGTGGAGTGATGTGCGACATCCTGCTGGACCTGCCTTGCAGCAGAGTTCTGGACTAGTTGTAGACGGTCCTGGGACAACTTGCTGAGACAAGTGAAAATGGAGTTGCAGTAATCAAGCTGGGATGATATAAATCCATGAATGATCATCTCAAGCTCAGAAGGCGAAACAAAAGCTCTAAGTTTGGCAATGTTTCTTAATTGAAAGAAACATGTGCGCGTCAGTGATTTGATATGTTGATCAAAATACATGTTATTATCAAATATAACACCAATATTTCTCAGTTTGGACTGTACTGCTGAAGAAAGGGACCCCAGGAGCTGAGTAACCTTGGAAGCTGTAGTATCCAGAGCAACAATAAGGACTTCGGTCTTATCTTCATTGAGCTGTAGGAAGTTGTTGGATGTCATCTGCATAGAAGAGATAACGGATATCTCCAAATTGGCTAATTATATGTCCCAGGGGAAGCATATATAATGCTAATAAAATCGGACCTAACACAGAACCACGAGGCACCCCACAGGAAAGGGGCAGCCGTTTCTGAACAATAGGGACCAAGTGATACAGAAAAACAGTCTGTATTTCTCTGAGTGAATAGGTGTCCCTTGCTGTGAGGGGACAGCAAGCAGATTGGCTGATGCAGAGCGGGGCGGGCTGGGGTGTAAGGTTTAACCATTTACCTGGATGTAAGCTGGGCCTGATCCGTTTCCAGCAAAGTACGCAAGTACTAGTGTCTTGAAAAGGGTGTGGGCAGCAACTGGTGACCGGTGTAGTAGGAGAGAGTTTAGGGAGGTTGATACCAAGAGGAGCTGCTGCATTCTGAATGAGCTGCAGAGGTTGGAGGGAGTTGCAGTAGTCAAGACATGAGATTCAAGAGCCTGAACCAGAACCTGAGCCACCTTATGGGTTAGAAGGGGCTGTATCCTTCTGATGTTGTGCAGCATGTATCTACATGATCAGGTAATTTGCAGAAATATTGGCAAGGGAGAGTTGGTCGTTGAATACTCTTGCAGTGTCATTACTTGCTAACATTCTTCCTCCTTGAATGAGGATTGATAAACATGGTTATCCATTGAAAACATTCATTAGTATAACACTAGTATAACACTTTGAATAGGGTAACTTGTAATCACTTTCCTATTACATTTTCAAAATAACCTTCCCAACGCTGCAAATACCATGGCCTGAAGTTGTGCATGCATTGTGTAATTTATATCACCTCGTACAGACGTCAACTATTTAAAGTTAAAGAACTAGATCTACATTAAAACTGTGAGAGTTATTAATTAATATGTATTTAATTCATAAATTGAACCCCTGAATGTTAATAAGCACATCCATCAGTGTGATTTGTGATGATGAGGCAGATTTATTGAAGCAGAACATGTGTGGTTAAAAGGTTATAACTCTACAGAACCTTCAATATCTACATCTCCGCCTTTTACCTGCTTCCTATTAGAAACTTTATTTCACAGGCCGTCACAGCAGAGCTTACATGATTCACAGTGATGTTCCAGCCGGCTCAGCTGGGAGTCTGTGTTGGTGTGATGTGTACTTTCTGTACTGCCGGTACTGTAGATCTGGATCACCTCCCTGCTGCTGTGGATCAGCCGGAGCTGTAATACGTAATCATGCCATCAAACTCACAGACTGTCATTTTCTCTTCTGTCTCAGTTGCACAAACTGTGTGATACCATTTAGATGCACCACTTCTGGACTACACATATTGTCAATAATAGGAGGTAAACTCTGGAATAGCTTGCCCCTCCCAATAAGAGAGTGTCCTACATTCAACACCTTTAAAATTCACTTAAAACAGTGGCTCCTAGAAAACCAGAGATGCACTCACTTTTAACTCACACATTTCATCACCCATACACTTTCACTGTTAAATTGAATGCATTATAGAGGTGGATGAAGAATGTCTTTGTCATCATGTATTTGTTTGCTTGTTTTGTCAATGTGTATGTCACCATTATGTGTTCCTTTTTAATGTATAGTGAATGAGTGCTCTATGACTGCTGGCTGTCTCTATGTTAGTCCTATGTCACCGGCCTAGGGACTGCATAATGCATAATTCTGGCATATTTACATGGTGTTTTTTTATACAACAATGTTCATAAATATGCATGGTCCCTATCACATAAACCAATAAAATAAAAATAAACACGGTAAGTGGGCTTTCACATCAAGAAAAGCGATGCGGGGATTTTCCGCAGGGTTGTGTGACAAGGGGAGTGTCAAGAAAACGGCCCTTTCGTGTGATGTCCCGATGTGTTCTTAAACGCCCCACCCAAACTCAAATATTTCACAATTAATGTTTTACATCAGATCGTTTATAGATTTCGACATTTCCGACTGCACTTGAAGGCAGCGTTATTTCCCAGGAGCGAGAGAGAAAGAGAAGAGAGGAGCGAGATGTAGCGAGTGCTTCGTTGTTACAGGAAACATTCAGCTCTTAGAGCTTGTGTTTGGTTTTCTTGTGGCAGCGATAGAGGAAGTGATATTTCACGCTTACTGTGCGGGATTCTCACTCCGCCTCAAACCATAGCTCAAAAAACACTGGCAAGTCTGATCTCCGGTTACATGATTAACCACCGCAGCGTAACGTGGGATTGCGTTTCTCCAAAAGTTGAGTCAGTCTTAAGAAAAATTTAAATTTCACTTATTAGCAACTAGCATTTTGTCTTCTTCAGATCATGTTTAACCTGCTTTTCAAGGTCCCATGGCATGAAAATTTCATTTTATGAGTTTTTTTAACATTAATATGAGTTCCCCCAGCCTGCCTATGGTCGCCCAGTGGCTAGAAATGGCGATAGGTGTAAACCGAGCCCTGGGTATCCTGCTCTGCCTTTGAGAAAATGAAAGCTCAGATGGGCCGATTTGGAATCTTCTCCTTATGAGGTCATAAGGAGCAAGGTTACCTCCCCTTTCTCTGCTTTGCCCGCCCAGAGAATTTGGCCCACCCATGAGAGAGAGGCATCATGGCTTTCAAACGAGCAAAGTGGCAGTTGGTCAAGGCCACACTCCCACCCTCCACCTCAATAGCTACAGACACAGAAATGGCACATACTAAGGAAAGCTCATTGTGGGACTGGCTCTCGTGGCTGTAATTCTGCACCAAGGCTGAATTTCGGGAAAGAGACTTCAGATACAGTATTAGGGGACCACTAACAGCCATGCAAGAAGAGGCTTTGGGGCATTATCAGGAACATTATCAACACATTCATTTTTCATTGACAGCAATACAATACATTGATTTTCATTTGCTTCTGTCTTCAAACATACACAGCAACGTTGTGTGTGTTTGTTCGTTGACATTTGTACTCATGTACCTGATAACAGATGGCTGTATATGGGAATGTCCTCCCTGATCTTTCTGCTCGACGGCCTTTGACCTCTTGCGGTGGATGAAAATGGATAAAATAGTATCTGAATAACGGGCCACTGACTTTAGACTAGGTTTTTCCTGGTCAGTGGCGGAATTGTTTTCTGAAACTGCAAAATAGCAGCAGGGAACGTTTGCGCCTGAACACGCCTCCTCTTTTCACTGAACCACCCCCGGGAGCGCAAATACATTCCCTAATTTACCGACGTGCGTCTGTGAAGGGAAAAGTCCGCTGTGCGTCGGGTGCAAAATAGGAATGATACATGCGTCGGTGTACGAAGGCATTTGCGCTGAATGCAAGATTGGGCCCAATGACTCTTAATGCCAAAGTACCTGTTAGAAACAGCAAGACATCTCTTAAAGGAATACTTCAGCCCCAACATTACAATATAAACGTGAATTATTCATCCTGTGTTACCTTGCATTCTTGAAGAAAACTTTTTCTTGCATGCATCCACAGTTGTGAGAGTTTATGCAGTTTTAGTGAAAATGTATTTCAAGAGGACTAAGCATATGACTGAATAATCAAGACTAGGATTATACTGCACGTGTTGTGTGAGAGTTTGTAAATGGATGTTTATGAAAATGGGCACCTTTTACTTCACTTAATTAAAAATCTGTGTACACTGTGGAGGCATGCGATAAAGGTTTCTTCAAGAATTCAAGGTGAGCAATTGAAGGATCATTTTGGGGGTAAAGTATTCCTCTAAACTCAAATAAGGACCTACTTTACTTTCCTTATTCCCTTACTTACTTAGAATTTATGGTGCACATAAAAAAGAGGTTTGAGAACAAACACAGCACAGGATCTGAAAGAAAAAATAAAGAAATAAGTAAAACAGTGCGGCAGAAATGAGGCAATGTGAGAAGCAGACAACCCTATAGTTAGAACTCACCCCTTCGAAGGCCAGTTTAGTTGATAAAAAGATAAAATAGGTGGGAAAGGAAAAGCAAACAATGCAAATCAGCATGTATACATACACATCAAACAACACATTTAAACTATCTCACTTTCTATTAGTGACACATGAATGAAGAGCACGTTTCAGAGCAGACTTGTTATCTGTGGCTTCCTCAATGTGTGCTGCCCGGCTGGAGAACAGTGTGGTCGTGCTCTCTTTTGCACTCGTCTAATTCCACAAAGTAAATATCAGATTGTTTTTCGTAGTGGTTTAGAAGGGAGCCTGAGAAGAATTGAGGAAACGTTTTCCCTGGAGTCCCCGCTCTCCCAAAATTGCTTCTCCCTCATGAAATAGTGCACTCATATCGACCCACAGAGAACAGGACACTGTAGCAATCACCAAAGCACTGTTTGCGTCACCTAATGTGACCTCAGGGTATATTTTCTTTTAATTATGTTTTTGTGGGCATGAACACATGTAATGAATGTTACCAAAGTCTTGTCTTATTAAGCTCACTAATTATTTCCAGCTACATGAAAGGTTGCAAACTATTGTTAGGAATTGGTAAGGGTACAGATTCAATTATTGGCAATTTATCAAAGATGTTTTTTATCAATATTAATAAAGTTATGAATATGTGTATTAATAACTTTACCAAATTGACAAACAATCGAAACGAGGCACTACCCTGGAATCAGGGACCAATAACTGAACATAGGTGGTGTTCCCGTTAAAATACAGATCTTAATTAATTTGATTAATTTATCTGGTATCTTTGAAGAAACAAAGGAAGGGTGAAATCCGAGCACTGACCTGTTCAACCAGCTGTTACTACAACATATACACAAATAATCACAAACAACTGCTCTTATAGTATATAGTTATAAGTATAATAGAATTAATTTAACTTCCAAATTATTAATTGTCAATCAATAATTATTGTCAATAAACCTATATACTTGCTACAAACTACAACAAAAGCAAAAACAAGCAGACATGTGGTGAAAGACACCAAAAATGGCTACTCCTAGAAGACACACAAAGGCTATTTAACCCCAAGATGGCGGGTAGTGAAGCTTGTTTGCCAGCCCGGTCTCATGAAAGTTCGTGATATGGTTACGTTATTGAATCTATTAAGTCGTGGACAGGACACGTAAATGTTGTTTTTTTCGTGTGGCGATTACAAATTTTAAAGCAATGTATTTCAATGGGAAGCATATTTCGTGATCACAGAACGATGACGGTAGCGAGTAGTACTGATAAGGCACAACGGTCTCATTGCGTCGCGATGCTGTGGTCCGAATGACAAACAGAAGGTTTATTATCTCGCTTAGTACAGAAACTAAGTTCGGGAGATAGCAATGTAGCATTACAGTTTCAACAAGCTACATATCAAACACATACAGTACAGGCCAAAAGTTTGGACACACCTTCTTATTCAATGCGTTTCCTTTTTATTTTCATGACTATTTACATTGTAGATTCTCACTGAAGGCATCACAACTATGAATGAACACATATGGAATGATGTACTTAACAAAAAAGTGTGAAATAACTGAAATCATGTCTTATATTTTAGATTCTTCAAAGTAGCCACCCTTTGCTTTTTTATTAATAAGGGAACAAATTTCACTAATTAACCCTGACAAGGCACACCTGTGAAGTGAAAACCATTTCAGGTGACTACCTCATGAAGCTCATTGAGAGAACACCAAGGGTTTGAAGAGTTTTCAAAAAAAGCAAAGGGTGGCTACTTTGAGGAATCTAAAATATAAGACATGTTTTCAGTTATTTCACACTTTTTTGTTAAGTACATAATTCCATATGTGTTCATTCATAGTTTTGATGCCTTCAGTGATAATCTACAATGTAAATAGTCATGAAAATAAAGAAACACATTGAATGAGAAGGTGTGTCCAAACTTTTGGCCTGTACTGTATATCAACAATGTACAGTCATCCAGTACTTTCACAGCAATAAGTTTGACTCGGTGGTCCCAAATCAGATTAATAGTCAAGACGTGCACCAGTAGCACTTATTAATCAGTCACATTCAATGTTGTAACAAAGTTGTCGCATTAGCAGCTACTGACATTAATAAACACACATATATTTCTCTGCACAGAAACCTTAAGCCTTCTTAGTGTGTTCTTGTTCATTTGTCCATAGATGTCCACGGTAAAACAGAGCGGGTCCGGAAACACTCGTCAGTGATTTCCCGAAAACTTGTCTCTCCCCAGTGGGCCGTGGGGTACAAGTCAATCGACTTCAGAAGAAAAGCGGTGTCCAATGTTGTCCGATTTCCTTGAAGAGAAAAGTTTTCTCTTCTGCAGATTTGATCCCTTGTATCGAAAGATACAGAACAGCTCACTTGACCAGCGAAAATTATGCTATTTAGTTAAAATACAAACTTTTGCGTGCATCCTGTCGTGGAAAACAATAGAAAATGGGTTCTGGGGAGTTTCATAGTTTGCGTCACCTGGTACAGACCCCTGGTGGGTTTAGGTTCCTACAACCAATGGAAAGAATCAGAGTTCTTGAAGGTGTGAACTACACGTCTGTAGTTTTTAGAACTCCAACCATTTTGAAACCCCCTTCCACGTGGAAGTAACATCTAGGTGTGAGTTTTAGGCTTTCCAAGTTACATGAAGGCCTATTTCTTTGTTCAGAAAGGCTTCAGGCCTGCCTGTGGGACACGTGGTCCCCTTTGTCTTAGAGGGTAGCGTTTAACCACACTGCTCGGTCCCCAACACTATTTTACATCAGTTATTGCAAAAATGTGCATCTCAATTGGGACATTTCTGAATTTCACTACATATTTTTGGACGGGAAATATATGGGCTTGGTGTATTTGGTCAAAATTGCAGTGGCCAATTTGTCTGCGTATAATTTTTTCTTCAGCGGTGTAACATTTGTTTGAGCTGGGATGTACAGGCATGGCCAAAATGAGTGGTGACTGTCAGTAGAAAATCTCTCCCTCTTTCAAATTCTGAAAGCAGGATCAAATCTTAGTAAAAAAAACAAACATTCAAAAGTAATCCCAAATGTATATTTCTGTATGTCTCCACTTAGGCTTCTGTTGTTACCTGGGCAAGATTACCAAGATGCTGAGTGCCTTTAAGGAAGACAGCTAATTGCGATGGAGACATAAATCTGTCTCTAGCTGATTTAAGGTATTGAGAGATAGACAATGAAAGCTATTGATATAAAAGGAGCTGATATTAGGCCAGACTGCAGCTGATATACCTAAAAACATAGTCAGAAGCTCACAGAGCAAACCCCTCCTCTTTTCTGTCCTTCTCCTTTAATAACTAACATTGCAGTGTCTTACATTCCTGTGTTTAATGTTGAATTTAAAGATCAATAAACCTACCAATCGCAACACAACAGGGACAGCGTACAAATGCAATAAAGCTTCCATACTTTATTCTTTAGAGAAATTGTTCCACCAACGACATAGTGAGTTTAAAAGTAAAAACCTTTCGGGGCGGCCTCTAGCTCACCCAGTAAGAGCGTTCGCCCCATGTTGTCTGAGTCCTGCAGCGGCGCAAGGTTTGAATCCACCCTGCTGCCCTTTGCTGCGTGTCATCTCCCATCTCTCTCCCCCTTTCACATCTATCCCCTTTCTAATAAAGGGAAAAGGCCCCCCCAAATTAAAAGTCAAAACCTTTAATCGTCTTATTTCCAGTGTGAAAACAGATTCTGACGCATTCGACAGGGAGTGTGTGCATGCATTACAGTAGGCTGAATCTTTCCAATGTGAGTTTTCAAGCCATCAAAACAGCTTATACCACAATGGATTGAATGACGTTTGGATTGAAATATCCGAAAATGACAAAAGCATGAGAATCTGCATTATGTGTAATGTAAATCACAGATGTGATTTATCGGCAGACAGAAGTGCTGCTATTTCCTACTATGCCCCGCAACGCCCTGCTACGCCACGCTATGCCCTGAACTGCTACAACTATTATTTCTAGTCATAGTTCCACTATCTTTATGTTACTATTATGATAGTACTATGATGATTATGATGATGCTACTATTGCCACTGTTCATCATTCCAACTGCTATAATTAATATGAATCATATTTCTCTATATCTGTATATCTGTATCAGTGTCTGTGTCCAAACTGGCAGCGACAGATGCTGCCCACCAAGAGCCTGGGTCTGTCCAAGGTTGCTGCCTAAAAGGATGTTTTTCCTCGCCACTGTCGCACTAATTGCTTGTGCTTGGGGGAATTATTGGAATTGTTGGGTCTTTGTAAAGAGTCCTGAGATAACTATTGTTATGATTTGATACTATAAATAAAATTGAATGTGCTCTTGGGGCATTAATGCAGATAAAATAATTGAATGAAGTATAATATATTTCATACAAAAAATGAAATATTGAGGCATACTATGAGGTCCATGGTGCAACAAGGGCTGCGGCATCACTCTCCCCAGGTGACGCTGCATGGCCTGCGGGTACTGCTGGAGGGTTCTCATCATTCCCCTTCCGGGGAAAACTCTTTAGCTTAAATTACATGACAGATTTTTGTAGGCCGACCCGATAGTTCCGATAGATCGCCCTGGGTCCCTCGAAAAAAACCAATGGGAATTTTCCATTCGTTTGTTATTGTAACCGTGGTTAGTTAAACCCCAGGTTATTTCTAATTTGTTCAGTATATAATATATTTGTGTTCTAAATGTGTCTCCCTAATTTAAAATCATAAATGCATTCACATTATAACTTGTATATGTGTTACTGTATCTTTTAAGTGAAGAGGCAGTTGTTAGGTTTTTTTTCAGTGTGCAAAACCGATAGGAGTGGTCATCTTACCTGGTTACCAATCTCTGCGCATTTTCCCCTTGACTATTGCATGGTGCATGTGTAGATGAGAAAAGTAGGTCAGAAGTCAGAAAACTGAGAGATAAGCTGAACACGGATGTAAAACAGGCGATTGATAAGAAGCGACTTCAAGTAGGACTCCGTAGAACTATTTAGAGCTGTAAACAACTGATTTCCCGGTTAGTAACAATCGCTATGCTACATTAGCATGCTAACTCGCTAGCAAAGTGTTACACGTTGTTAAAACGTAAAGATTAGCCTTGTACTCTCACTAAAACCAGTCGGGATAAACTTTGATGTGTGAAGCCTGTGCTTATGTGCTTTATGAATCTTGTGTGTTATTCAAATTATTACTGTATGTGAAATGCTTGATAACTGCTTGGTGCAGGCTAATTAGGTATTGAGCTAGTGTTAGGCCAGCAGAACTGTCATGTAGCTAAACTTATGAGTGTGTTAAATTCTTGGAGTGATGTAAATAGGTTACAGTATGAGCTGTATATTAAGGAAACACTTTTTTGAAATGTTTGTGAATTCATGTTATGTAATCTGTAAGTTATGATGTTTATTAAGAATTCATGCAAAACAAAGTAAAAGGACATTGTAGAGCAGTACAATTATTTAAGTATATACAAATGGACCTTATGTGGATTAGATTAATAATTATGTTGCCTGGCTGTCTAGGCTGTTTTTTTTTAAGAGTCCTTCAATTGGGTCCTCAGTCCTCGGTTCCTCTACCATCTTCTGCTGTCATCCATCTGCATCTCCATCCTGGTTGCTACTCACCTTCAGGAAAGGGATCATTCACGTCCACATCTCCATATCTTTGCAATACTCACCTTGGACATTCACTGTGGAAGAGGGTGGTAGGACTTTGAGTGCACTCATATTTTCCCCACTTTTATTTTATTTTTATTTTTTTATTTATTTCTATTCATTTGAACTTTTGGGACAATTTCTTTTTTCATGTCTGAGATCTCAGAGGTTTTTTCCTTATTTTGTTTTGGTCCAAAGTATAAAAATCAACAAAGGCACTTAAAATAACTGTGTATTGTGAATCCAACTTTGAGTTGATGATATAGATACTGAAGTATTATAATGCAGTATTCACTTTAATTTACTTATCTTGTTGAGATACTGTGTTGTGAAGGATTTTTGATTCACTGGGTCCAATATACTTCCTTTGAATTTGTCAGTCTGTTGTTGTGTGTATTATTTGGGGTAGATATTGCAGGTCTAGTTTAATAATTAGGCAGGTAAAGCTCAGCAGTCTCCTCATCGAATCTAGAATTAAAGTCAACCCTCATTTTCCTATTTGATAATCAGCACCAGTCTTAAGGTGACAGGTGCAGGTAGGGGTTACATTATCAAGAAGCTCTGCAGCAAACACATGTTTATGATACATACACATTTTGTTCAGCAAGATCATCTTCGTGAATGAACATCACTTTTATGTTTTTTTAAGCGTAAATGTAATCGCCAGCCTACTACACCTACTCCACGGTCGCATGACTACTGTACCACCACTAACCCTAACCCCTATTTTCGACGGGGCATCTCTGCTTTCCGGATGCGCTGCGGCCCCGGCAAACATTCGCTGCCATTCAAGTCAATGCTTGATATTCCACCAGCCGTGCCAGGTATATTTTCACGCGAGCCGCGGGGCATTTGGACAGCCGGACAGGAAGTGAAACAGCGAGACTATCCAGTCAGTTCACCAAAAGACGCCTAATAATATTGTTTGTGTCCTCTACAACACCATGGACTAGAACAGTGATTTTCAACCACTGTGCCGCGGCACACTAGTGTGCCGTGAGAGATCGTCCTGTGTGCCGTGGGAAATTATCCGATTTGACTTAATTGGTCCAACAAATTTTTTTATTGAGTTACTGCAAATCATTTTCCATTGTTGCGCATCTGTGCCTTAATATGATGACTGGCAGATAAATTAAATACTATTCTGTGTCAGTACGTAGCAGTATAGCGCAATAATGACCTTGTTGATTTAAGACAATAGAATTACTGCCAGCAGGGCAGTACACTTCCTCAGAGCCGAGCAGGCACAGCAGTGGTTTCTGTGCCCTGGAGGCTGACTGATAGGCTGAGGTTGTAAGGCAAGGCAACTTTATTTCTACAGCACCTTTTGGTTGTGCCTCTAACATTTTCAGTTGGGGTCCACTGTGCTCCTAATGAAAAAAGTTAGTCTGGAGCCCTGCTGCCACCTTTCGCGCGCATCCCGCAGTGACAGGATGTAAGCAGTAGGGCCGAGATCATCGATGTAAGCCTGCAAAAGCGATGGATACATTAAAAAAAAAGAAAAATGCAGATTCTGATTATTAGGCTACAATGTGTCATTTTTGGTTGGTGGTGTGCCGCGGGATTTTTTTAATGTAAAAACTGTGCCGTGGCTCAAAAAATGTTGAAAACCACTGGACTAGAACACATTCATCTTGGACGTGGAAAAACATAATGCACCTTCACAGATCTTTTTTATAAAGACAACACCAAGAAAGAGAAGGCATGGAGTGTGTGGAGCTAATTTTCTGCTTTGGTAGGATAGCAACCCGGTCCAACCCGGTCTCACGCCAGGTCGTGTAATAGTCACGTTATTTTGATTCATAAATTTGTGTACAGGTTACGATTTTGACGTTTTTTTTGTGTATATGCAACAACTTTTGAACGTGTACAGGTCACGCTTTTCGAACCTTCTCTGGGGGACGCGACAACGGGGAAATGAGGCGCCACACGCCGGCCAAAACAACGGGACGGGCCGCCACTCACGATCCACCCGCGCAGGGGCACACAACAACGGGGAAATTAAACGCCGCACGGCGGCCAAAACAACAGGACGGGCCACCACTCGCAGGACACGATCCCCGGCCGCAGGGGCACGCAACAACGGGGAAATGAAACGCCACAATAACGAGACGGTTGGGGTTAGGAAAAAAAAAAAACGGGGAAAGGAACCGTCACATGCGGGACACGCTGACAAAGGAACTGCAACACGCAGGACAAAGGTACTGCCACACGCGGGACGCGATCCCCGGTCTCCGGAGAGAAAGTCCTGTATTTTCTGACCCATCCACCACCCCGACCAACCTCCCTACGCGGACTTTCGCCTTATCAACTACTCGCTACCGTCACCGTTCTGGGATCACGAAATATGCTTCCCATTAAAATGCATTGCTTTCAATTTCGTAATCGCCACACGAAAAAAAACATTTACGTAACCTGTCCACGACTTAATAGATTACAATAACGTGACTATTACACAACCTGGCATGAGACTGGGCTGAGGATAGGCACTCACACTGACACACACACACACACACATCCACCTGTGCCCCTGCCTTCCTGGGCGTGCATCCCGTGCATGCGCCTGCCACCATGCGCGTCACTCCTCCTTGTGAATCCTAAATAGCGCGCCGAGCCGCAGAGCTGGATGGCATCGCAAGGTGTCCGGTGTCAGACTGGAGCAAAGAGCACTATAGGAGCCGTTAGCGCGGATACAACTGCCCACCGGCCTGGGAGTGCACCATCCCTTTATCACTATTAAATCACTGTTCTGTATTATCAACGTTTAATTCCTTTGAAGACATTTGGAAGAGCAGCATTGTCTTTTTTTTTCACCAAGTTGGATTGCTTTCGTGAACTTCTACTATCTAGCCTACTTTTAGTTCTCAACACAGAGTCTGTTTCAGCCCCCCCCCCTGCTCACGGGCTGGTTTTCTTCAACAAACCGCCACTTCCTCTCTGTCTCCTCCTCTCCTGCAGACCCGTCTGACACACCGTCCTCATTCATTCACAGTCAATATCAAAGCACTTATGAAAGCTACATCTGCAGAGGCTTAAGTTGGTAGAAGGACAAAATCACACTTTATAACCAAATCTTTTCTACTGTTTTTATGCACACACATTTATTTTGTTAAACAGCAACCTCTGCCCTAACATTTAAATATTACACATCCTGGAGGTGTGAATGAGAAGAGCATTAGTCTGGCACTGTTTTACAGAACAATTCCTCTGTTACATTCCTCACTGCTGCTTCACAGAATGAAGCTATTAGCTCTACATTCATTTTCTCAAATGAAAAGAGGCCAACAATTGGACATAATACAGTTCAATTACTGCTCATTTATATTTTCAATTATTTTTAAAAGCTACTTTAGCCTAATGGCTGACATGTGTGGAGCTGAGACTTCCTCAATGAAGTTTAATTATTTTATACACAATTACCAATTAATTTGTGTGGTCACATTACTGTCCTGTTATTGTAATGAAGGTCACAGCATATGTAGGAAAGACATACATGAAGGAAAAGAGGAGGGTTTTTAATCTATGTAAAAGACCACATCAAGTGTAAACAGATAGACATACACAATAAGCTGGAAACAGAAATGAAATGTTTGGCAACTGTAACAGTTCAAATGTCATTAATATTGGTTGGGATGTATCGACAGCCATCTTCCGATGTTACTTTTCATAACTCTTTGAGGAAATGTTAAAGGAATTAAACTAGGGCTGTCAGCATTAACGCATTAATCGTGTTGCGATTAAGGGCCGAGCATAACGCGTTAATATTTTTTAATCGCATGCCGCCATTTATTAATTTATTTTCGCTTCAGACAGCTCGTAGACAAGTCGAAAGCCTTTGCACATTGTGTAAAGCCAAATTAAAATATCACCGAAGCACGTCAAGGTTTGAGCTACCACCTACGAGCTAAGCATGGTCCAGTTAACGTGACTCAGGTTGATGCTAGTGGGCTCAGGCAAAGCACTTTTTCGGAGAGTGCTACTCGCCGACCTGTTGTTGAAACCAAAGTGCAAAGTGCAAATGCTGTCTCATCAACCAGTGATCACTGGACGTCAATGAGTAATCAGAATTATTTAGAAGTTACTGCACACTATATTGACTCTGGTAAGTAGGGTTGGGTACCGAAACGTGCCGACCTAAACGGTAGTAACGAGACCGAATAAGAACGGTGCCTGACTTTACACTACACCTGACAGCATGTAACGTTAACATACCTTTAGCTAGCAGCTGGATTAAACATGGTTAAAATGCTGACAGCTAATGTTAAACAGTGTAAAGTGTGACTGTATTTCACTGTAGAGGATTCCAACACGGGGACTTAACAGTCTGCTCTACCCTGCAGTACCCTTCTTTTTTTTTACTTTTTTCTTCTTTTTTTACAGAAAATAAATAATAAACAAATACAAATCTTAAAGTCAAGTTCATAAAGTAACTTTCTTTGCATTCATTTTATTCCCAATCAAGATACACGGTAAGAATTGCTTTCCATTGTTAATAAGTACTTAAAAACAGTTCTGAAATGCAAAATAATAGAATTTTAACTATAGAAATTCAGCAATTAATTGCAATTACATTTTTTTTAATTGTTTGCCCTAAATTAAACAGTTGTGGCAAGGAAGTGATATTTTTAGGGGATTTTAGTCTATATCCACGACTTTCTACTTCCGGGATTGCTCCGTTGCCGCCGGAAAAAATCCGCTTAGCACCAGCCAAGATAATTGTGATTGGTTCAAAGAAATGCCAATAAACCAGAGCACATTTTTCTCCAATCCAGGAATGCTGTCTAGCCAGATCCTCCTCCGCAGCGCTGTGGAGGAAGGTCTGGCAATGCAAGACTAGGGGGATTTTAATGTAAATTGTACATTGATCTTATATTTCCAACAAACTAGAGAGAAACTAGAGAGAATCACCAAATCTGTAAATTTCATTACAGGGAATTCAGATCCCAATTTAGAACTAATTAGCTGGAAGTTTAGAAAGAAAGATGTATTTTTAGACAAGACAAGTAAGATTTTTCTTACAGAATACCAAAGAAAGATTTGGCTAAATTGACTGAAGTGAAAAAAATCTGATATTAAAGGAACTGACTTGTTTGTACGAATTTTGTTGATACTGTTAGTAATACCAAGGACACATTAATCAATAAATCATGTAACAGACGCAAAGAGGCAAACCTACACGGATTGACCCAACATATCTGGACTTTGATTTGCTCAAAAAGGCGTTGAAGTCTAGTCTTGGTACTGGTATGCATCTCTTTAAAAACCATCACAACAGAGTAGGTAATGAACTTAGGAAGGCTTTAGCCAACTTATAATTGATCTTAACAAACAGTCTAAAGGAAATAAGCGTTACTGTGGAACCACATTAATAACCTCTGTAGAAAGCAAAAAAATAAAAGTTACAACTGTCATACAATCATAATATTATATAATTATAATTATCCTAATATGGTTGTTGAGATAATAATCTATCAACATGGGATGAAAATGAAATTGCAAAGTCTTTTAATATGTATTTTAAACGATTCAGTAGATTCAGTTATATCATCCTGATTTATCTCTAACTGAGGTTTCTGATCAGGAATTAATGAAAATTTTAAAAGGTCTATATATAGAGATATATGGGATGGCCTGCTGCTTGATGAATAGGAATGCCACAATCCTGTCTTCCCCACTTACACAGTTGGTACGTAGATCTATTAGGGAAGCAGCTTTCACTGATAGTTTGAAAGCTGGGAGATCAGTCTGAGTTGGCCAACTATAGACTAGTGAGGACCTTTCCAATAATATCGAAGGTGATTGAAAAATTGGTGGCTAAGCAGCCATTTGAATTATGGTCACCACTATCTGAATCCAATGCAGTTTGGTTTTAGATCACAACACTCAACAGAAACAGTGTGACAATGATATTGTCCCATTTTTCATACTCTATTACAACCTGGTCTCGGCAACACACACTCACTCCCATCGCGTGAAGAAGGGATATTTAGATGCGATTGGTCGGGACCCTTGGCATCACTATTTGACGCTCTCGGGGCTTGAGTCTGGCTCTTTGCCGTCATATTTGGACGTGCTTGGTTGCGACTCTTGGCGTCACTTTTTGACGCTCTGGGCACAAGAACGGGACAGTTAGGGTTAGGAAAAGATGCACTACTGTTTGTTTGTGTATGTTTGCACCAATCACCAAAGCAAATTCCACCTAGGGTAACTACTGTGGCAATAAACTCCTTTCTGATTCTGTTTAAGTAACGATTGTTAATATTATTATAAGATTTACGTCTTCCGTAGGAACCAATGGGCTTGGAGCCAAGAGTCACATACAGGGGAGGTAAGTGTGAAAGTACAGAGTACTGAGAGACAAAATAAAACAATGTTGGTATGGGTGTTTTCATGGGATTTGTTGACCGATAAAATATGGAATCATCCACATTCTCCTTCAATTTACAGTATGACATCACTTGGTCTTTTTGCACAGCACAAGCTTTTTAAGAGCTGCTTACAATTTAAACACAATTTATAAAGTCACACGGAGCTGAATTAGATTCTCCCAATGAAGTCATAATCATACCACTGATAAAGCCTCTCTTGTCTTAACTGCTGAACAGGATTTTAATACAAAAGCCTACCGCAGAATTATACTGATCACAATGGAAGTGTCCTCAGAATGCACACAGAACTCTCCAGGATATTTCCTTTTGTTGCTTTGCGCCTTTATTTACTGTAAAGTTTCATTTGTTCTCCACCTTACAGAACATCTGTGACGTTGGCCTCTTTTTGTTCCCCCGTTCCTTTTTTTCTGTCTCCAGTCAATTTGATTCATTACAACTGGCCCACTTCTCTACACACACACACACACACACACACAGATAATATGATGATAATCTAACCATTTTGATGGGGAATCCTGGAGACGTGGCGACAATAGAATTGTAATGTTGCGTGTAATACAGCAATTCAGAGCTGCCACTGTGTACATGCTTATACAAACATGCATATATTTGAGCCTGTCTCTAATCCTCATATATGTATTTGTGCCTGTGTTGCCTTTTTTCTCTTTTATCGGGAAGCAGAAGAGGGAAGATAACACCTCCCTCACTTTGTTTTAAATGTTCTATGAAAATGTTAAACCCTGCTTTCATGCTTTATTCAGTCAAGCGTTGTTGACAACACTGAGTTCTCATAACGCGTCTCTTTACCTCCATCAACCACCAATATCTCGTTATGTGTGATGTGCAATTAAACTGAACAAAGTCGTGGATCTGTTGCACTGAAATCCTCCAGGGACGAGCTCGTATTACATCTAAAACAAATGCTTAACTAATTAAAGATGCAAATGTCATTGCCTCTGCGAAGTGTGTAATCTTATTAAAATGCAGTGACATCAGGGGAAAACACCAAGCAGCTCGAAACATTCCGTATCAATTAAGCTCATGGAAATGGGAACTGTGATTGAGGTCAGTGGCTAAATGGATCAAAAACATACAGTATGTTCTAAAACTATTGGCTCTCCTCAGTTATAGTAGGAAACGGATTCCACTAGTACTAAGTCCCGCATGGACCAAGTACTGGAGCTGGGAGAGGTGCCAGTTCGCTCCTGGGCAGTGCTGGGTGGCACCTGACCATGGGCAGCCCCATCATCGAGGATTAATATAATAATTCTTCTTCTTCTTCTTTTAACAATCTCCAATACCCTTACTCTGTTAGGTTACATTGGCCGGGTGTACTCCCAACTCGTAAAATACTGATGCTTGATCAGTGTCTCTCAGCGTCAGATGCCTACGAAAAATCACCCTTCAGCGTCTGTATGGAACGCATCTGGCAGAACAGCAGCTCGTCCGTGGTGCTGTTAGATGACGTAGTGTTACGTAACAGAGACAACGGTAGAGAGTAGTATGAAAGACAAACAACACAGGACTTTCACCCAGGAGACCGGGGTTCATGTCCTGTTCTTGTCCCACGTGTCACTGAAACGTACATTTTGTAACCCCACCCTCCATCAAACCCAGTTCCTTGCTTTCTCGGTTCAACAACCCCACATAAACAACTAACTAGGGTGTCAGTGTCTTCCTAAACAATCCATATGATGATCCTAAAAATTATTCATGTAAGTGTTCTGCCATTAAAGTGATCATTCTCTGTAGGTTCATCACTACGAGACCCTTTTCACATTGTTTTCACAGCACTTCTTCACACAGTTCTTATTTTCATTCCAAATTACTTTGCTCAATAACCACATTCCAGGAACGTCATGACGTGTTGAGTGGACATGGGTAGCAACACCAATGGTTAAACAACCGTGTTGCTTTTTTACTCAACTGAACACTTCACAATAACATTACACTTCCTGAGGTAACACCAAATATTCAACAATATTCCCATATTACCCTGAAACACAACGCAACACAACATAGCGCTGAAATTGATCATGAATTAAAAATGTTAAAATCACACGTTAAGATTGTCCCACCTGCATTTTGAATGCTTCCTACGCAGCAGCTGTGGCTCAGAGGGTGGCTAACATTAACCTTAACCCTAACCGCCCCGTAACCCTAACCCCCCTAACCCTAACCCTAATCACTGGGTTGACCGTACAATCCCTGGCTCCTCCTGTCCATATGTCGAAGTTTCCTTAAGCAAGACACTGAATCCCAAGTTGCTCCAGTTGGGCAGGCCAGCACCTTGCATGTCAGCTCTGTATGCAATTTGTATTCCATTTTAAAACACAGGACTTTCACACGGGAGAGCCGGGTTTGCGTCCCACGTGTGGTGATTTTTTTTTTTTATAAGCCTTACCCAATGTTTCTTTCCTAAACCCAACCATTTATTGTTTTCCTAAGCGTGTTTTTGTCGTTATTTCCCGTGTTTTTGTCACTGTTTTGTTACTAAAGCCTTTCCCTGTGTTCTTTTCCTAAACCCAACCATTTTTTTTTTTTAACAGGCGTGTGACGTTGTTCTTGCGATAGTACGTCGCGTTCTCGCGATAACACGCAACGTGGCAAGGCCACGTGGTGGGTATGTTTACATCAGCTGTATACAGCGTAAGGATACACGTGGATAGCTGAAAATGCGTACAATAACACGCCATTTGGCTTTCTGAAAGTGGCATGTATATTTACGCAAAGTCATGATGCCATGTTGCTGTATGAATGGGTGAATGAGGGGCAAAATTGTAAAGTGCTTTGTCCGATAAGGTAGAAAGGATCTATATAAATGCAGTCCATTTGCCATTTACGCCAATGTTTGTGTCTCATATAAATGTTAAACAAAATCAATAACAATATCAGTGCCTATCAGTACTTGTCTGTCTTACAACCGCTTACTTCACTCTCCTTCCAAACAGACCCTGAACGTGATTCTGTAATAACTCATCAGAGAATCTCGAACTTTGTTCCAAGCCTACCAGCCTGCTGCCACCCAGCCCCAGTTTGTGTCTGTCGTGCATTAGTGTTACATTCAAGTCACAGAGCTAAGCAGCCAGTTTACAAATAAAGAAATACATTACATTAGATTTTTTTTTTACCACATTTCCTAAATTGTCCTAAACAGTCAGTAGAGCGTGCATGCATACGTGTCCTTCTTATTATCCCCATTTTATATTGAGGTGGAAATAGGGCTAGATGATGTGATAAAAGCTGATGGAAACATAATAAACAGCACGGTTGCAGGACCTGCCTCACTTTTTCTTCTTGTTTTATTTCTGGCAGTGTGAATGCAACATCAGCATATTGCTGCTGCCCACTTTTTCCATTCCTCCACTGCACCAAAAAGAAAGAATGAAGAATCCAAACACACCACGTGGTGCGTGTCGACATGGGACACAAATTCATTCTTTGAAATAACATGTAAATGTCATTTAAGGCGGAAGTGTTGTAATGATGTAACAGTCTTTTGAAAACTCTGTCTTGTAACTGTGTGTGTGTGTGTGTGTGTGTGTGTGTGTGTGTGTGTGTGTGTGTGTGTGCACGTTTGTTTATGCAGGAGGTTGTGCACGAGGTCCACACAGTGCAGAGGAGTGGGCAGCCTGCAGGTTCAGTGGGATCTTATTACCATTCACATGGATTAACCAGCATCAAACAGTCACCTATGAGGCCTCATTTAGCATGCAGATGTATGAGGGGAGACTTGCATCAACATGTTCCGCAGATGAATGACAGTGTGTGTGTGTGTGTGTGTGTGTGTGTGTGTGTGTGTGTGTGTGTGTGTGTGTGTGTGTGTGTGTATCAAACCTCTGATGGAATATTTAGCTTTGCAGACCTTTGACTAGTTTTGATTACGTCTCTTTACTATGGAGACAGTCGTAGAAGTGTGGGCGCCAGTGAATGGATATCTTTCCTTGAGGGCTCCCATCAGCCACTCTGAAAAAGCTTCTCACACTCAACCTCCTTCCCCCACACACACACACACACACACACACACACACACACACACACACACACACACACGCCTGTAGCCTTTGCTTAATGCTAATTTGGCCGGTGGCAACCTTGCTGATTGGGTCATTAGTTGCTCCCTAACGTCCTGTCAGAGGTTTCATTTCCTGTGCCCTCTGTGGGTTAATGAGGTGTACAGCGGGGGGAGCGCAGGGTGGGCTGTTGGGACACTTTATTCTGCCAGTGTTTCCTCTTCAGCTGGGCTTCATTTGCATGGCAGGAGGAGGCAAGCTCCTGAACAGTGGGGAGTCTCCCCTAGCAGTGCCCAGAGAATGAAAAGCCAGCAGAGAATAGATGATTTGGGCCAATTAGGCCAATCCGAAGGTCTACGAGACAGCGGCGGTTAGGAAGTCGTTACGGGAGAAGAAGGTGTTCATTTACACAAACAGCGGAGTACACAAAGATATAAGCACAGAGGAATTAAAAAAACGATCCCCTAAGACACCCTGTGGCACCCAGTTAACTCATTTCCACGTGTGACTGCCAAGGCACAGAGCAGAGATTAAAGGAACAGTGCAAAGGAACTTTTTTGCTTTCTAACACTGTAATCTTATGTTTGTGATGGAAGTACCAGTCTGAAACTAAATTCCTAAATGAAATGTCATCAATAATTTAACTAAAGTATTTCATTTGGATTTTGAGGGGAAAAAATAATGGATTGACGTTTCAAGGGGTAAATTCGCCATGATATTGATTAAATAACATGAAAGCCCTCACCTGATTTGTCCCTTAAAAGCAGCCTTTATTTTTAGATTTAGGGGGACATTCATATGTAATACATTTAAATACAGGTAAGACATTTAAAACCACTAAATCATAATGCATTATTTTAGCCAATAATATCAACGTAAATAAGATTTTAGTGGGAATTTAAGGGGATTAAAAAATGTTTAAACCATGAACTCTAACATATTGAGGTATTTTAAAAGATTATCTGCAAAGTGTTTTCAGGAGTTATGAGAGAACATGACATAACATGAGAACTATCATTCAATACCTTAAAAGCACCTTTACTTTGCAATTAAGGTCACCATTTAGGGGTGGCTATAATGCTATTTTGAAGGCTTTAAACCCCTTTTGTCCGCTGGTTGGGTACACCAGACCCACACAGACACAACATGCCCCGCAGCATCTCTAGCGAAGGCAGCAAACAAATTAGTACACAGTTTACAACAAAACAAGTTAGTTAGTGCATCAGTGAATTGGTCTAAATGTTAACAGATATGTACTGTATTTATTTGTAATATACTGTATCTAATTACGCAAGACAAATGTAGGACCTAGGGAAAACTGCTTTTAATGCTGGTACACTAAACAAATAAAATGTATGGGGTTACTTGTAGATATTACAATACATCTGGCCATTTATAGTAATGCTGTTGGACTTTAAAAGCAGTGTAAGGATTAGTGAAATATGTAGCAGAAATTTAGCAGGGGAATATTTTGAGTTGTAGTGTTGAGGAGGTTTTATTTGTTAATTTTTTTTGGGCTGTTTTTGTCAATCAGACCTGGCAACCTAGCCAACTCACCATTGGCAGGGCTCAATCCGAGGGGCGGGATAAACGGTTGTCTTTCAAATTCCCTCTGCACGCAATAGGATAGCGCTACAACCAGGCAGAGCAACGAAGAAGGAAGAGAAGCTAGTTGATAGATTCAACTTTTGCCGTATCTGGTTGGCAAAACGCTGAACACATCTTCCTTTTTTAAGAATGATTTCAGTGTTTAACTCCAAGTCTTCCAGAGTCGCGGCCAAAGCCGATTCCAAAGACCGCTGTTCGCCAGCAGCAGCAGCCATGTTCTTTGTTTTCAAGTAGCAGGGAATTCACGCGGAACCGTCGCAACTCTGCCGTCCTTATGTTAAGCCCGCCCACCGACTCTATACACGATGTGGTTGGCTTGAATCAACCTGATCTCACAGAATTCCGTAAAATGGGCACGGACCCTTAACTCAAAATCCGTGGCAGTTTAACGGAATTGCAACAAAATCCGTTAAACTGTCACGGAATAATTCCGTTAAATGAACACGGATTGCCAACGGATCGCCAAATTCCATGATGGGCCCACGGAAGAATTCCGTGTAATGAACACGGATCGCCGAAAACGAAATACGGGCTTACGTGACACGCGGATCGCCGGAAAAAAACGGTGGGTGGGCTTACAGTTCCGTGACACGCGACAAGAACGGGACGGTTGGGGTTGAGGAAAAGGTCGTGGGTGGGTTTACGGTTCCGTGACACGCAAAAAGAACGGGACGGTTGGGTTCAGGAAAAGGTCGTGGGTGGGCTTACGGTTCCGTGCCACACGCGGGACACGCTTAAAAAAATAAATAAAAATAAAAATAAAAACACAACTGACAAACGCCACACGCGGGACGCGAACTCCGCTCTCTTGAGTGAAAGTCCTGTGTTTTACCCATCCACCACCCCAACCAACCTCCTTACGCGGAATTCCGGCGTTACATACTACTCACTACCGTGCCACGTCATCTTCTCATTGACTTTACATTGGCATTGTTTTCCGTGGTGGCCACTCGGAATTTTCACACATTCCGTACCACCACCACGGAATGAGCTGTTACCAGTCCGTGCCCATTTTACGGAATTCAGTGAGACCAGGCTGCTTGAATAGAGTTTGGTTTTTCCAGCTCTCAAGCCAACGGAGAGTTGTTAGACTGACCCTGGCTACAAATTACATTTGCTGCCGCTAGCCTTGATTTCTAGGCTTAATAAACAGCTTGAATGCAATATGTAATAAATTTCATCTTACTGTACAAATCGTTTTTTTTACCAGCCGGACGCCATATTGATTCTGTGATGTGCTCGCATTTCGTCTACCACGGTGTTATTGGTCTGGTGCGGTGCAGTGCATTCTGGTAGTTGGTAGGTTTTCTACCTTTTGAGTCAAAGGGAATATATGTAGCACCAATTTCAAAAATGTGTTGTCCATTCTACTACTGCCCAGTTTTATGAAAATACCCTCTTTACAGCAGCAAAATAAGTCTTTAGGCAATCAGGATTATGAAAATTGGGACTATAAAGAAAAAAAATCAAACAATGGTTGCACAACAAAAGACCCATATGGAACAGTAAATTATGTCAAATTCTTTGTTCTCTCAATGGACCAATCATGGTATGTTTTTAGACTTAAACTCAATTTAACAAATTTTAAAGAATTCAAATAACTCACCTAAAAGCATCCAGGAACTGTATCTGAAACCCCAAGAATATAAATGTATTGATTTTGCTCAGGCGAAAATGACTATAGCTCTCATCTGGAAGAAAATGAAAATGCAATGAAAAATTAATAAAACATTGTTAAAAAAAACAAAACAACAAAAAAAACATCTATGAACAGTGTGGTTTAGATTCCAGATTCAGATGTTTCCAGGGTTCCACAGCACAAGTGTTTCCTTAAACATTTCTGTAATGGATGGTTGGTCTCACTCCATGTATTGATTTAATAAACAAGCAGCATTGCCTTATATTCAATGCTGTGGCTGACAGGAAGCTGGTGTAGTGGGTTGAGAGTGGGGGTGATGTGGTCAGACCTCTGCTCCCTGACAGAGCTCTGGCAGCTGCATTTTCAATACGCTGAAGCTTTTTGATGGTCTGTTTGGGGAGCCTGTCAAATACCATTGCAGTGGTCAGTCCCGCTGTGTTTAAAATAAAATCCTGAATGAGTTTTTGACATGAAGTCCCTGAGTTTGACTATATTTGTAAGATGATAAAAAACTGATCATGTTACTGATGGTGGCTATTTAGACTGTAACGCCAAGGGCTGCACAAAGTCATACAGGTCGAATTTAATATTTGGGAAGTTTCATTTAGTGTGATCGTTAAAAATATAACATGTACGGTACAGATAAGACATCCATTTTGGTTGGTTATCGCATAATGCAGGTACTATTGCATTCAAGTGCATCTTCTGCCTTTTGTAATAACTACTGTAATATGTTATCATTTATTACAAAATGCTGGGAAATGTATTACATGTTGCGTTCAAGCTGAGTATTACAAAATGTTGACTATTGAAGGTTAAATGTATCAGATTTGCATTTTAGGCCTTTATTTGTGACAGCTTAGACATAAAAAGGTAGAGAGAGCAGGAATGACATGCAGCAAAGGGCCTGCAAAGTCTTTGTATATGGGCGCTTGCTCTACCAGGTGATCTACCCAGGCGCCCTAATGTATTAGATTTTGTTGAGTTATTGCACAATATGTTGTTACAAAGCCAAATAATATATAGTTAATAGTTTACTCTAATCCTGCACATAACCAAACATTGTCTTTTTTACATTTGTGTGTCTGTTTAACATCACACTAAAGGTGCTTGTAGGTGCATTACTGAGCTTCGGACAGCGCCGGCTAGCTGTTTCTTTATGCTAAGCTAGGCTAACTAGTTCCTGGCTCCAGCTCATGAGATTGATATCCATCTCACTCTCATAAATAAATCACATAAGCACATTTCATACAATGCAGAACCATTCCTTCATGAAGAGTTTGGCTGGTATGCAAACAGCGGGTGTTCACTTTCTGTGGACACGAGTTGCTCTGATATTCTGATTGATATATATATATATATATATATATATATATATATATATACTTGAGAATGGCGAGGAAAGTAAAAAAAAGAAAATCAGGATTCCATCTGCTCCTCAATTTACAGTAAGAAGCAGCATCCACCTTTCCTGAAGATTAGACCTCTCATCTAATCATTTACACACTGTGCTGCTGACTGTAATGGGCTGTAATTATGTGACGACCAAAAGCAGTGACAACATTACACTAAATCGTATCACTTTGACTGTTTGCAGTGCACATTCTGTTTGGGGGGTCTGCTAAAAATACTCTCTGTACTGTATATCCAGATAGTCAGATCATCCCTACGCAATATGCATAGAATCCCCATCTGGTGATTTCCATATCTGTAATAGAATGTGAATCGCAGTCGCAGCCTTCACAATGGGGCATGTGACAACAGTATGCACGCGGCCTCTTTGGATAATTGCTATCATTTCAATATTAATGTGGCTCCCTTGTCTGCCGTAGTGGGCCATGCTAGAGCCTTTGCATGCAGATGGCATCAGACTGAAAATAAAGATCAAAGACAAGAGAAATCCCATTTGTTCCGCTCCCTGTGTAATGCCAAGGCTTTAGGAGAATCTGCCTGCTCGATTTCTGGGCTCAGAAAGAGGAGCTGAATGTGAGATGTGGCTGGCACAGATGGCAGCAGCTGATATCCAGCCAGTTAAGATTGAGAACACACTCTCTGCTCCGCTGCTGCTGTTACTACTGCCGGCCGGCCTGGCTTCACTCTGCACGTTTCTCTGGGAGTGTCAGAAATGCTACTTTTAGCCGCTGGCCTCCCAGTCCGAAGCAACACACAAGTGGAGTTCAGACTGACAATGAAATGAGTGATCACAATCACAATAAGAATAATTATCAAAATACTAGAGAAAGAGATGATAGTTTCCTTATTTATCCAAAACGATTATTAATTAAGTCAGACTGTTGGATGAGTCATGACAAACACTGCAATCCACTCACAAATGGTTTCCCAGTACAATAAATAATTTAGCAATTGTAATCTGTAAATATGAACACAGCAAAAAAATCTAGCAATATGTGTGTCTGCCTATTTGCATGTACTTCTTATACGTATTTTAAATAAATATACGTATTATCTTTTTTTCACATTTGGACTCCTGGGACACAGGCCTTTGGGCTGAAAGAAAACCAAATGAATGAATTGATTGATCCAAATGCCTCATTTAAAAAAAATAAAAAAAAAACGAACAAATGCGTTCTTCCTACTTTCCACTGGCCCGCTGATTGCAGTACATTTCAGTACGATATCAAAATCAACTCATAGAGACTTGACGTGAATCGTTGGTGTGGTGCAATTTACGTGCTGAAGTGACAACAGCTTCACCATTCAGCTCAACAAGGACAACACAGTCTCACTCCCATTGGCTTTTTGTACAGAAACAAATCCTGTTTTCCTATATCTTGCAGGAAAAGAATTGTGGAAGCTACTCTCTTGCCTGTTTTGGATAATGGAGATTTGTAGGCATGCTGCGTCTTCAACATTAAAAACCCTAGATTCTTTCACGCTCTACTGCTTGCTCCTGCTTGCATATTTCTGCTGATAATCTTGCTTTTCCTCTGAGAGAAACTATGAGCAGCGGCTCTTGGATACTTATAAATCACTGGACTATACATTTTTTGTAGACATAGTAGGCTATTGTCATATTTGAACATTTTTCTGCGTGACCGAGGCCTACCAATAGCTCAAGCCTGTCCTAAAGTGACTGTAGCTAAAGCTAATTAGCAGCAAGATGCCACCCTTCTCCATAGAGGACTACTACAAACTCCTGCAGAAGATTGCAGTTCTGGAAACCAAAATTTACCGGTTAGAAGTAAACCTGGAAGTGAACGGATCATGTGGAAATGACACCACTTTACCAGTGACCCAAAACAATGGACAAAAAGCATGCTAACATACGGCTAACTAGCACCAGCAAGACCACAAAGAAACAAGAGGGCTCTGGAACGGATAATAAATCAACAAGTGGCAGTCCTCCCTGGAACTCTTTTGGTGCAAAGCCTAAGAGTAAATCATTTTCCTGGGAAATGGGAGGACGACTAACGGGCAGGACACAGCGCCCTGAGATTTGTGATATGACCGGCTGGCCTGCATTACCACCCAGGCAGAGTGCCTCTTCAACCCCTGTACTTAGTAGGACACAGCCGTGGACAGCTGCAAAAGGGAAAATCAGCAACAAAATGCCTCCCCAACAACTGAGTGTGCAGGTGGAGAACAGATTTGCTCCTCTGCTACAGGACCCTGGACATGACCTGGATTACGTCTCATCGTCTCACAGCAGGGTAAGGACTGAGAGCAATTCTAAAAGTAAAAAGCTACAGGGAAAGCTAACGACTGGGCCCCAAACTCTGATTGTGGGTGACTCTGCTGTGAAAGATATAAAAAGCAGTAAAAACACCAAAAATACTCTGTTTTCCCAAAGACATGGTGTCTGACTTGGCCCAAGAATCCCAGATATCGTAGCAGCACACCCAACTGTGAAGAACATTGTACTGCACATAGGGTCAAATGATGTTGTAAAGCAAGAGTCTGAAGTGCTGAATCGTGACTTTATGAATCTGCTGAACGCAGTCAGCTCAGTAAACGCAAGGTGTTTATCAGTGGCCCTATACTGCCAGTCAGAGGAGGAGCTGAGAGATTCAGCAGACTGTTGGCACTGAACAGATGGCTTTCAAATGCATGTACCAACCATTCTCTGCAGTTCATTGACAATTTTAACATTGTCTGGGGCTGCAGACATCTTTTTAAGCAGATGGACTATTCCTTAACAAGCCAGGAGTAAAGCTGTTCACCTCTAGCCTACTTTACTTTCTGCGCCACACATCTGCTCCCTTGGCCAAGGACACGAGACAAGATGTACCAAAACAAGAGGAAGACACAACAACAAAGTGCGGCAGTGAGCCACCACAGCCCCCACCTGAGCAAAGATTTGACCATGGGAGACCAAAGAGCAGAGATGAGAAATCTCAACCCCCCTTCTCACCCGTGCAACACTCCTCAAGCCCCTGTGACAACCACGGCAGCTATGAGGACCTCTTTAAGGATATGTCGCTCTCCCCTCTTTCCCACATCCCCATGTTGGAGTTCACTGACCAGATGAAGCAGCTGGTAAATGCTGGAACCAAGTATGCCCCCCTTCCTTCTCCCATCGTAAAACGCCAGGCACCTCTGCCCCCTCAAGGACGGCAGCTAACTCCTTCTCCCCAAACTGATAAGGATGCTTGTGTGCAAAATGCAGTAAGCATTAACTGATATGGTCCAGGCTGCATGCATAGTAGCACTCATGACTCTTTCCAAGACAAGCCTGGGCCCTGCGTATTAGGTTCTTCCACAATTTATGTTGTGATAGGTAATAGAAAAAAAATGGCAAATAAGCACGTAACTGCAAACTTTGCAAATTTAGCATCCATTCCTCGTCAGCCACAGTCTGTCCCAAAAAATGAAAAACGCACTAACATTAGCCCTACTAAACGTTAGGTCTTTGGCGGGAAAATCATTTTTAATCAATGATTTTATTATCAAGAACAATCTTGATTTTATGTTTTTTAACTGAAACCTGGTTGGACCATAATAACAGTGCTGCTGTTCTCATTGAGTCAGCCCCCTAACTTTAGTTTTATGAGTGAGAATAGAGTGAATAAGAAAGGAGGTGGAGTCACCATTTTGTTTTAATGACTCATTCCAATGTACGCAAATATCTTACGGAAATTTTGCTTCTTTTGAATATGTGGCTCTTCAGCTAAGATCCTCCCCCTCAAGCTCTACTTCTAAATATCTACAGGCCACCTAAATACTGTGCATCCTTCTTTGACAATTTTAATGAACTGCTGTCTATAATCTGTATTAACTTTGACCGTGTAATTATTGCTGGTGATTTTAACATTCATGTTGACAACCCCCCAGGACCGAGGGACCAAAGAACTGTGTTGTGTTTTTTGAAAGCTATGGACTGACTCAGCATGTGACACAGCCCACGCACAATAAGGGGGCACACTCTGGACTTGATTATCTCCAAGGGTCTGAACATTCCCAAGGTTGTGGTGACTGATGTTGCTCTCTCTGATCATTCCTGTGTTTTCTTTAACGGCACTATCTCTGTGCCCAAAAGTGTTCAAACAAAGTTAATCAGAAAACGGTATATTACTGAAAACACCAGTGAATCATTCATTCAGCTTTTTCTCCTCTACACCCACCCTCACTGGGGCCTCAGTCACTGAGCTTGTAGATAATTTCAACTGTAGAATTACAACTGTTATTGATGCTATTGCTCCCACTAAGGTCAAAGCTGTCTCTGGTAAGAAAAGATCTCCATGGAGAAATTTTATAGGTGTGAGAACAGAAAAAGAGAGTGTCGAAAAGCTGAACGCAGTTGGCGAAAATCTAATCTCCAGGTCCATTATAACACTTATAAAGAGAGACTTCGCATTTATAATCTGGAACTAAGAAATGCAAGACGGTCCTTTTTCTCTGACATTATCGCCAGAAACAATAATAATTCACGTGCTTTGTTTGCTACTGTTGATAGATTAACTAACCCTCCAGTACCGGTAGCATCTGAACTGTTGTCTACCAAGGCTTGCAACGACTTTGCCTCCTTCTTCACAGACAAAATTCAGAGAATTAGACAAACAGTCAGTGCCTCCTTATCAAGTACAGGATATGTGTTGTCACACTGTGCACGCAAAACAAATTCCAACATGACACAATTTCATACGATCAACCTTAAAAACCTGGAGGACATTATACAGCATCTGAAAACCTCCTCCTGTTGCCTTGATATTCTACCAACGGGTGTTTTCAAAAAATGTTTCGAAGTGTTTGGCTTCAGATCTTCTACAGATTGTAAACACATCTCTGCTCTCAGGTATCTTTCCACAGGCCCTAAAAACTGCAGTCATCAAGCCACTCCTAAAAAAGAACAATCTAGACACGACACTAATGAGCAACTATAGGCCAATATCAAACCTTCCATTTTTAAGTAAAATCATAGAAAAAGTGGTTTTTCAACAACTCAACCTTCTCTTGCTAAACAACAGTTTTGATGCCTTCCAGTCAGGTTTTCGACCAAACCACAGCACTGAGACGGCTCTTGTTAAAGTCTTTAATGACATCCACTTAAACACAGATAGTGGCAAAATTTCAGTCTTAGTATTACTTGATCTCAGTGCTGCATTTGATACGGTAGACCATGACATATTGCTTGACCGATTGGAAAACTGGGTTGGTCTTTCTGGCTCAGTACTAAAGTGGTTTGAATCCTATTTACAGAATAGGGACTACTTTGTGTCTATAGGTAATTATACATCTGAGCATACAAACATGACGTGTGGAGTTCCCCAAGGCTCAGTTCTGGGCCCTCTTCTGTTCAACATCTACATGCTTCCCCTGGCTCAGATTATGGAAACAACAAAATAACTTACCATAGTTATGCAGATGACACACAAATTTACATAACCTTATCGCCAGGGAACTATAGCCCAATACAACAATTAAATATGTGCATTGAACAAATTAATGATTGGATGTGCCAGAACTTTCTTAAATTAAATGAAGAAAAAACGGAGGTGGTTGTTTTTGGAGCAAAAGAGGAACGATTGAAAGTCAGTGCTCAGCTTCAAATGACAATGTTAAAAACAACAGACAAAGCCAGAAATCTTGGTGTAGTCATGGACTCTGACCTAAATTTTAACAGCCACATTAACATAATTAAAAAAATCAGCCTATTATCACCTTAAAAAATATATCAAGGGTTAGAGGACTTATGTCTCAGCAGGATCTGGAAAAACTTGTCCATGCTTTTATCTTCAGTAGACTTGACTACTGTAACGGTGTCTTTACAGGTCTCCCTAAAAAAATCAATCAGACAGCTGCAGCTGATTCAGAACGCTGCTGCTCGAGTCCTCACTAAAACCAGGAAAGTGGATCACATCACTCCAGTACTGAAGTCTCTACACTGGCTTCCAGTGCCTCAAAGAATTGATTTCAAAATACTTTTTACTGGTTTATAAATCACTAAACGGTTTAGGGCCAAAATACATTTCTGATCTGCTACTAAATTATGACCCACCCAGACCTCTCAGATCGTCTGGGACAGGTCTACTTGTTGTCCCCCAGAGTCAGAACTAAACAGGGGAAGCAGCGTTCAGCTTTTTATGCTCCACATATCTGGAACAAACTCCCAGAAAACTGTAGGTCCGCTGCAACTCTCAGTTCTTTAAATCTAAGCTAAAGACCTATCTTTTTGATGTTGCTTTTCTTTAAATAATCTATTTTATTAACTTTAATTTCTTATAATGCACTGTAACTTTTATTCTTATACTGCACTATCAATTGTATTCTTGTTTTAATTTGTTTATTAATGTTTTTAAATTGTTTTATAACTGCTCTTTAATGTTTTATGTAAAGCACTTTGAATTGCCCTGTTGCTGAAATGTGCTATACAAATAAAGCTGCCTTGCCTTGCCTTGACTTGCCTGCCATTCTGCCCTTATTTATTACAGATACAAATTCTAACACTTTTGTATGAAAAGACTGGTTGGTGATCGCTTGATATGAGGCAAAATGCTCATTGGTTGGTGTTCATCTGTAAAGCCCTTCTTGGTAAATTACCCCATTGCATTTCCATCTTGTTAACTCCATATGTAAATCCATTTTTCATTGCATGATTAAAAAGCTCCTGCGGGTTGAGGGGTACAGGTGTTACCATAATTGTGCCTGCCGCTTAACCAAATAAAAAATCTGAGTTTTAGATTTAACTGTCTCAGGAAGGAACTTGTTTTGGTGGAACGTGTGTATGTTGTTTTAGTCGTCCAACAGAAAACTCAGATTGGACAGATAGTCTAGCTAGCTATCTGGATTTACCCTGCAGAGATCTGAGGAGCAGTTACCCATAGTCCTCAGAAATCCACCGGAGTTTAGAACGCCAACACAAAGAAAGAGGAAGGTAGCGGACATCCGACTGAAAAGAAGGACATATGGCGGAATGTCCAGCGGCAGCGGAGCAATCCCGGAAGTGGAACGTCATGGATATATACTACTAACAGTCTGAACAGTCCTGAAACAAAACTGATTAGTTAGCCAATCAGAATCCCAAAAAATAGCAACAACAGCAACAAATCACTTCCTCTTTCTCTCTCTCGGCTGCCTAAACCTCTGTTTGTCTCAGTTTACATGTAAACGTGCAAACGAAGATTTCAAAAATCTCCACTCTGGCCAGAGTTTTTAGAAAGACTCGGTTTCAGAGGCAAATTCTCCGTTTGCCTGTAAACGAAGGGTACAAACGAAGGGAAATGTCTCCGTTTGTAAAAATAACCATGTACGCGTAAACAGGGTCTCAGAGCTGTGGCAAACACACCTACCATACTGCAGCCAGAGTCTCAGGCTGAGAGGGGAACAGAGAGCAGCAGGCTGACAGCTTCACTAACACACCCAGATGAAACACAGACACATACTGTACTGTACGCTGCTGGAGTTGACATCTGTGGGTTCATAAAACGCTGCGGAAATTAATGGCATACATTGTTTCCCTTTGTGATGGCATAACTGAGGAGGAAATTGGGAAAGTTAAGTGTGAAATGAAGAGATGTGATCTCGCTGGCTGTATGCAAATGAAATGTCAACACTACAAAGACAGTTAATGAGATTTCACCCCATTCTAATTTTCACATTGTTGACTAAAGTGTAAAAACTCCAACAAACAGATTCATTACACTACTACTTGTATAAGATGTACGTGTGTGTGTGTGTGTGTGTGCGTGCGTGCGTGTGTGTGTGTGTTTGTTGTTTTGCCTTATGTACCATGTCACCAGAGAAAGTCTAAGAATAGGTACTCACATCTGCATTAAATTCACGTTAAGGACTGAGCATGAATATGTATGAAGACTGAACTAACCTAATCTGTTGGAGATGTGCATTCTACAAACATATACTGTAAATAGTACTAATAAAAAGATTCAAGGTTCAGCTGAAGGCGGCATTCAGCCTAGTTCATGTGCTGTGATGAATACACTAGTCATCTCATTTAAATGTGGGTAGTTCAAGTAAAAACAGATTCAACCTTTGGAGAAACGCTACCCGACGTCCTGCTGCGGTGGCCAATCATGTGCGATTTGACCAAAGCTCAAAAAAAAAACTTTAATAGTCCAAAATAAGGCACACAACGTTTTGGCCCACAATCTGGCCTTCCTCAGGTTTGAAGACTACTTGTCCTGCACCAGCTACTACATGTACACTACATCGGCTTTTTCTGATCAGACCAAACCACAACACATTGGACTGGAGTGGTAAATGTTCCATGTGGAGTTGGAGACGACACAGCACACATCCTCCACACCATCCTATCTCACCTGGAAAAGAAGAGAAACTGCAGATGTTACTGGTTTCAACGCAGTGGCGGTAGGTGGCGGCTTAACCCTCCTGTCATCCTCGGGGTCAATTTGACCCCAATTAATGTCTAAGGTCTCTAAAAAAGTCCTCGTCATCATTTGCCAGGAATGTTGGTGTCATCATGGTTACAATAAAAATACCGTCTGATTGTTTTTTCATGGGAATATGAATGAAAGGGATAAAGACTGTAGCAATGACAGTTGCTCTTTCTTAAAATGGTCTATGTGGCAACAATACATTCATCAAAGACCCCTTTAAAAAGATGCAATGTGCATTCATTTTGTCTCAAACAGGAGTTGGAAAAAAAAACACATTTCTTTAGTTGTAACCCATGGGGGATTACTATAATAGCTCACCAATTTAAAGTGTTCCCCACTGTGGTTATCCTGTTCAGATTTAGTTTGCTCTGCTTTGATGTCTTTGAAACCAGGGTGCAGAGCCTTTAATGGCTGATCATCATCTCAGGGTGTGAGCACATTCACACTTTGTTTCTAATACTCAAAACCAAAAATACCATTGGGATTATTTACATGGTTACCCTGTCCCATTCACACACAAATCAGAGCAACAATTTTAGTGTCTGTAACTTTGGCTGAGTGTGATCTACATGAGGTACTGCTAACACTAACACATTTTTAATTAACCCTTTTGTCTCACTTCTTCAACGTTCAGGTAACAATAACATTAGCACACTTCTGAATTTTAGCTGGGGCTGACCTTTACTCTTTAGCAGACGCTAAAGGGAGATTTTTGCATCGGTATCTGACGCTGAGAGACACTGACCAAGGGACAGTATTTGACGAGTTGGGAGTGAAAACGGATTGGTGAAGACAAACTCCATCCACTGCTGAAGACCGTCAATGGGTGAAGGCCATGACATGTGGTTGACATCTTCAGAAAAAGCTAATAAGTAGACATTGAGTGTCATCCCTTAATGATGCAAGGTCAGGGATGAACTTTCAATTGGAGTTCGAACCAACTTGACTTGGCATTCTGCCATGGACCAGAGGTGGAATTATGTAGAGAAAACGGAGGAGATGCGTTTCGAAATTTGTGTCAAAACTTAGTCATGGCCAAATTAAGCTTACAATATAGCTTTATGAACCATTATCTTTATTCTCTGAGCCCACTAGATGGCGCTCTCTGTTCACCAAAGGGTTGAAAGCACACTGAATTGCCATTACTTGAGCCTTTTTTTCTATAAAGCAAGAGCGCCATCTAGTCGGCTCAGAAAATGGTTGATGAACTTTCATAACGCTTAATTTGACTATCACTAGTCTGAACTAGAGCCGTGTACTCTACTCTCTGATTCTACCAGGTCTTCGGAGAGAAATTGATTCAGGTACAGCGTTATGGGTGGGCCTGACGGGCCTAGGCCCACCCACTTTTCAACAGGCCCACCCAAAAGATTTCCTCAAAAAACATTAATTAATTAATATATTATAATTTGGTGAAGAATTATTAAAAATCGGCAAATAATCTCATAATTTGTGCTAAAATTGTCTAAATGTTTAGTTTTCAAAAACATTTTTAAAACACTGGTCATGTTTATTTTTATGTTTCTGCGCAAGTTCAGCAGACAGTGAGGTTCGGATCGGATGTAGCTTGTCGGTATGCTAGGCTAGCTCCCAGTGATCTGAGAGTGTGAAAATCATTTCCAGTAAAGGACAAGGTTGCAACAGTCGTTGTTTAGGTACCTTAAACATGCACGAACGGTCTCAGAGTCATCGCTGCAACCAAGGAGAGCTGAGATCCACAACGCCTAGCACATCTTTGTCTCGGCCACCGCAGGATGCCAGCGCGGCTAGCGCCGGTGCTAGTGCCTTTGCCTCTGCCTCGCGAGTGGATGATATAGCCCCTATGGATATAGCCCTGTGGATTTGTCTTCCGTGGATGAGCCCGCAACTCAACCAGTGCTAAAGTATCCGGTCACTTCTTCTGCTTTAGGGAGTTTATTTGTGTAGGACTGCCAGAGGACACCAGTAAGGTATGTGAAGGCTACTCTGCCTGTATTGTATTATGTCGTTATATGAGATATATGGATTAAAATAATCAATTCATAACCCGCTACAGAGCTGCAGGCGCAGTTCTATTTCTATAACGGCTTGTTACTGTTGTCAGTAACAAGCTGACAACAGCCTCATGGTTTTCTCTTGTTAAGGTCAATGATGCTTTAGGGCTTGTTAATGCAATTTATTTACTTTTGTTAAACATGAATCATCACACTAAAGTAAGGAAATAACTTGAGTCTTGTTTTACATGACAGATGACGTCAATGAACAAGTTCTGTGGCCGAGTATTGATTGAAACTGTCGGGCAGTGTTTGTGATTTGTATATTGTTGAAAACTTAAAACAATTGAAAAGAATTGTGAAATATTCGGCCTAATGTTATACGAGCAGAACTAAACTATGCTTTGGGAAAATATTAGATTCCTGACCACTTTTACAGTCTATAGGCCTTATAGGTTAGGAGAGAAAAAAAAGTCAACCAAAGTTAAAAAGGTCAAAGGTGACGCCAAATCCTCCAGCATCGAGCCTCCACAGCCAGGTATGGTGCATAATGGAGATTCCAAAGCGCTCTTCTTTTGGGCAGAACCAAGGAGAGCGATCGCGGATAGGTCTGTCCTTTGCACCGAAACTTTTTACAATGCAACAACATATAAATAGCATCAAGCTATTACAATCTTATTACGTAAGCACATATAATATATATATAACAGTATATTAGTCATTTGTATTAGGTTGCACAGGGATTTGATACCGTTTTTAATTTAAGGCCCACCCACAATTGGTCTGGCCCATCCAAAACTGGAATCCTGGCGCCGTGCCTGAATTGATTAAAAATAATGTTGTAGGATATGACAAAATGTCTATGTTAAAAATAAAAAGGTTTCATTTTTAGGGCATGTGATGACAAGTAAACTAAATTCAGGACCACTGAGGTTTCTCCATCCACTGATGAAGACTGTGGCATGCAGTTAAATGTGTCAAAAAGCAAATAAGTTGACCTTGAGTTAAAACTATTTTCTAGTCTTGAGGTCAAGAATGGACTAAAATTGCTCTAAAAGTGTGAACAATTTAGCATTCTAATGAGCTGTCTTTTGTTGGATAGCAAGGCTAATCTTAACCTTGTGCAAACTATGTAAACATTTTCCTTCGAAAAGCTAAGCTTCTCAGGCTTCTTGCTGGTTATTTTGTGCCAACAGATATCACTAAATGGCAAATGTCTTACTTGAACAAGCTAACGACTGAGGGAGTAAATGCTCCTAAATTCAAATACAGTAGAGTTTAGCCAATTCGACCTCATCTACAATATTCACATAATGATACAAATGCATGCATAAAACCTCAACTGCTGTAGGTGTACACTTGCATTTTGATATTATTGATAGGCTGGTTTAAGCTCGGCTCGCTGAGCTTCACAGAGCGTATGGTTCTGGCAAACAGATTAATTCATTTGGCTTTTTATCTTGTGGGCTGTACTTTGGCTTCCAGTTATGTCATGCTAGGCTAGCATAAATCATTTTAATTAGTCCTGCCAAACAACAAGCACTCTCCTATTTAAAGCACATTAGTTGAAGTGGGAGCTGAAGATCATATTGATCACACACACACAAACACAAACACACACACACACAGACACAGAAGGAACATGATGCAATTTGAAACTGTGTCTGCTGGCTGAGATCAGGAAGCCAAATAAAAGACACAGTCAATTTCCATAAAACAGGGACTGTAGATGTCACCCGGTGCTGCGGCAGGTCTGTTTTTCAGCAGCTGAACCAGACAACACAACAAAAGTGCATCCCCGCGGAATAGAGGAAGAGAGTCTAAGAATAAGGACAGGGAGATGAGAGAGCGAGATATTGCTTCTCTGCTTGCCTGGGGCTTGGAGCTGTGCATGCTGTTTTGTTCATGGCCTGAGGTTGTGCAATCTGTTTGACTGTTTAATGTATCAATTAAAAATCAGTGTTTTGCCTCCTGCTGTGCTCTTCAGTCTGCCGTGTCCAGCGCCAGGCAAAGCTCCCATCCCCTGGAGGGGCCAGTGATTCAAACACAAACTAGGCAGCCACCCGGACCTCCTGCTAGTTACACACTCGTCGCTTAATCCACCTTGTGAGTGCAGAGCGACGGGCTGTTAAATCAGAGTGGGAGTCACTCTGAAGTCCTCGTCTATCAATTTCACGAAAAGCAAAGCAGCTCAGCTAATGATGCTCCTGCAGTGGTAGTACTTAAAATATACAGTATAGCAAGGTGGCCTAACTTTAAAGGTGAAATAGGTCAAATGTGCACGTTGCCCCATAGCGCAAAACAAGCATAATGCTACACAATAGTGCTACTTGCACACAGGTTACTTCATATTTAATATTACACATATTTAATTTTGTTATATATCCTATGTATGTAGGTTGTACATTTGTATTCTACACTTGTACATGTACATTCTTTTAATTACTCTAAGTATTTTTTTCCAGTAGTTGTTCAGTATATTTCTTGTATTTTCTGTATGTGTGTGAGTGAGTATGTGTGTATGTCCTTGTAACTTGCTGCTCTAACAGAGAGAATTCCCTATCTATCTATCTATCTATCTATCTATCTATCTATCTATCTATCTATCTATCTATCTATCTATCTATCTATCTATCTATCTATCTATCTAATAGAACTAAAGTGTCATCACAATACCCTTTGGTACCCAGAGGATTCAGAAAGTATCAAATCACAACACACTAGGGCTGTCCTCGACTAAAGAAATTCTTAGTCAACTAACACTTCTAGGATTTTGTCGACTAATCGATTAGTTGATTTAATTGACAGAGCTGTGCGCTTTGAGAGGTGGTTAAGACAATTAATCCTGCAGAAGCACCACTTTAAATCTTGTGTTTACCATAAATGTGCTCAGAAGTTTCTTGGAAATAAGTAATTAAGCATGAATAAGCATAAAAAAGGACTAATCGACTTAAGAAATCTTAGTCGACTGAGACCAAAACGACCGATTAGTCGACTAATCGACTAAGAGGTGGCAGCCCTACAACACACATCTGTGCAGGAGCATCATTAACCATCAGTTGATCGACTGATGACAGCTTCCAGCTGTCTCTCAAACTCTTGCGACAAGTTCCCAGTCTCGACAAAACTAGTATCGCTTCGGCCGTTTGGCCTGTGTTTAACGTCATAACAATAACCATGAAAAGGAACAGTGACATTAGGCTTTTCTTTGGAAAACCAAAAGAGAGGATGAGCTGAAAAAGTGAAAATAAGTAGCTGGTTTCGTAGCTGTATTTCTATGGAAGTTTCTTGTATTGATGGCATGTTTGCTTTGTTGTAATGGCCATTTAATACTTTATGAGGCTTCGTGAAGCATTTTCTTTATTTTCTGAGTCCACTAGATGGCGCTCTCTACTCGACAGAGGGTTGAAAGCACACTGAATTGCCATTCCTTGAGCCTTTTTCGTCAAACCAAGAGCGCCATCTAGTGGGCTCAGGAAATAAAGAATATGGTTCACAAAGCCTTGCAACGCTTCACTTGGACATCACTACTTTATTGTAATCAGGCAAAAGAAAAGGAGAAAGGAGGGGAGATAGATGGCAGCAGAGGAGGCATGGAGGCAAAAAGGAAAGGATCAAATGAAATCTTCAGAAGGCAACAACCTACATTCACCTACAGCCTGTCGTGAATTCATGTAGACCTTTCCTGTTCACGTATAAATAAAAATGAACAGCATGCAAAAGTTTACCAAATAATCTTAGCTGGACTCACAGAGAGAGAGAGACAGAAGGAGAGAAGGAGGTTGGAGAAAGGCCACAGGTGACTTGGTGGAGGTGAGAGAGAATAGTGTGATTTTTGGAAACTAGGATAGAATACAGCAGAGTTAAAGTCTATCATTACTCTGGCATTATTACTGGGCTCCGTAGTTTTGCTTTAACACTTATCTGCAAAATGTAAAAAAATGACAAAAAGAGTGCTGAACTTATTATGCGACTATACCATTACATTACATGTAATTTAGCTGACGCTTTTATCCAAAGCGACTTACAATTGCGATATATGTCAGATGTCGCACACCTCTGGAGCAACTATGGGTTAAGTGTCTTGCTCAGGAACACGTTGGTTGACGTATCGCAGTGGGAATCGAACCAGGGTCTCCCACACCAAATGCATGTGTCACATCCACTACGCCATCACCACCCGCATCCTAGGAACTAAACATGGCAATTTAACATGTCCATCAAGTACACACACCTATTCTTGTGCCTCTAAAATTTGCTTTGCTTTCAGTCTGACCACATAGAAGTAAAAGTGTTTCTACCTCATCTTAATGTCCACACGTAGGCAGTGAACAAAGCTTGTCATGATAGCCTCTTTCTGGCAGCATCCCACTGCCTCGCTGATCTCCATCCAAAAGAACAAAGCACACTTTCAGATGGTCTCTCCTCAAAGACCTTCATGGTGTTGCACTCATTCGTCACTGTTTTGAATGAAAAGCAACAGAAGTGCAGGAGTTGTGTGAAGAATAAAAATACAGCTAGAGAGAGAAGTTCAAACACTCTCTACCTTCACACGTCTGGCCAATCACTGCATGAAGTGGACATAATTGTCTGTTTTGGCAAGAAAATGGTCAGGTGCAGACCCCTGATTCCCTCATTGAGGGAGTTTCAGGCCCTGTTGGACGATCTGACACTTCTACACTTGGTTTAACTAAGAGCTTGCGAGCATGCTGGCCTGAACATCTTGCACACAACTGCTTTCTATGGGCTGAAAGTTTCAAGCATGTTACACTTCTGGCCGCTACCCATTCACTGATGTCACTGCACAGCAGTTGTTTTCTTCTGACATTCAATTACTTAATACTTTGAAACTTTAAATTAATATGTGACCACTAAGCGGCAACTTCTGAGTCTGAAAAGTGAAGCCAATGTGGAAGTGTCTTAATCCTGTTTCTATCTAACTTCCAGTAGGGGGCTCCAAAAAAAGAAGTCTGTTTCTATAGAAGTCTATGAGAAAATTAGCTTACTTCTCACTTGATTTACTACCTCAGTAAACATTTTCTTAATAAGTTTATGGACTCAATTGCTAGTTTGAAGTCTACAATACAGCATGGTGTTCATTTTGTAAATTGAGGTCCCATTTATTTTAAAATAGACGATAAATCAGGGGATGTTTTAGGACCTAACAATGTCTGTGTTTTCATTTAAAACTTTGACCCTCTCACTATGTGTTTTCGCTTCATCGAAGTTAATTGGAACATTTTAGTCACCTACAACTGACATGTCCAGCGTTTTGCCAACAACAGCTAGCTAGTTAGCGCTAGCATTAGCTGGTAGAGTAAGCGAAAGTCAGCTCTGTGTGATACCGATGACTTAACAAGGGGTTGATAATCTGCGACTCTCTTAGCACCAATGAAACCATACACAACCTGCATGGCGTAGACGCGTCATCCTCCCCTTTTGTCCAAATATGGTCACTTCTGGCTCCAACATACTAAGATGGTGACGGTCAAAATACAAACTTGAGGCAAAAGGACATTCCACAAACCAATGGTTGACGTCACCGATGCTACATCCATTATTTTCTTTACAATCTATGGTGACCACAAGGAAAATATGGCAGAAAGTTTCTGCCCTTACAGAGCAGTTCAGCAGCAGAGTTTCCCTGTGAGTTTAAATGTGTTGAACTGGCCTTTAACCAAATACTGCCTGACCTTTACCACAGGCCAGTCGTGTGGTGGGACTGAGCTCAGTGTTTGGTTACATTTTTGTATTCATATTTGGAGAAAACAGGCATTTGGATCAATGATAGAGCAGACATGCCCCACCCCACCCCCCGCCTCTCTGCAGACTGATGGTCCATAGCCAGGGGACTGAATCTCTCCAAACTCTGCTAAGGTCAGAGGATGGCTGTTGCCCTGCCCCGGGGCTCTGCATTAGAAGGTCAAAAGCAGACGCACACACACACACACACACACACACACACACACACACACACACACACACACACACACACACCAGTGGTAAGTGGGGAAAACATGTTCAATATTAGAGAGGTGGTAAGGACAGGGAAAAAAAACTTTTGGAACATATGATTGAATTGAATGACAGAAAGCATATGATAGTTTTATTCTACCTCATCGTAACTAATAATCGGAAATTTGCCACGTCCATGAGAGATCACCGCCTAACAAGAAACGGAATTATGGGTCATTATGGGCTGCTTGCACAATCAACCTATACGGACATTTTCTGGGTGAGGACGGTGTGAAATCTATTGAGGCTCGTTCAGTCATGTTGTATTCATAACGTGGTACCTGTATAAACTATTAACTCCGTAACTCCGTTTGAATTTGAAAATGCTCAGAGTTGCACACATTGGTCAACTGGGAAACAGCGCTTCTGGGGGTTTTGGCGCCCGTTGGCTTGGACAGGCTTTGTTTTCTACATGTAGGCCTTTTCTTTGTTAGAGATGCCACATGGCTGCAGAGTTTATTTTTGTTTAAAGAAATCACATTGTTCAGGTTCCAACAGTTGTTAAATACAGAAAATACATACATCTTTTCTTCCCCTTGTGTTTCATTTGTAAAATGCCTGACTTCATTGTGCCCCGATGTACTCCACTTCTAACCAGTCCAGCACTCTTGGGTTTTATGGAGACTTTCTGTCATGTGTCCTGAAATCTGTTCTTCCTACCCATGAATTCTGTTGTTAAGGGGTTAAAAGCAAGTCTTGTTGCATAAGAAAACACCAGACTACATTTTGACACATTTGTCTAACTGTTTTTACCTGATGGTTGCAAGAAAGCAGGAAGTTCAAGAAATGATTTTTTGTTTTTATCCATTCAAAGCCACAACTTGTTCCTCTTCCTATAAACTGCAGCAGTTCCATACCTCCCATTTCTGCTCGACAAAAGTTGACTGGAGGGAGGACTGATTGTACATGCTTGTGGCCTACTTTCTAGGTGTTATGTGTTGTTGTTCATCACTGCAGTCTTGGGGAGAAGAGCGAGTCTTTGGGGAAAAAAAGGCTCCCCGAGGGAAGAGAGAAAGATTTCAGTCCCCACTGATTCTGAACACATAACTCTCTGAGGAATAAGGTAGTGTTATTAAGGCCGAACACTCGCACACACGCGCACAAACATGCTGACAAGATGCAGAACTTTAACCACGACATGCCCAGACATGTATTCACTCCAGCGAGGGTGGCGATGCAAACTGTGTTTCACTGAATACTTGTAAAGATGTCTGACAGAGTAGCGGGGGGAACACCAAAGAATGGAAAATGGAACGGATGATGAAAAAGCACTTGATGTTATTGTGGGGTCTGATGCTCTGCTGATGACTCATTTAAAATTAGTAAAAAAAACAAATTAAATACACTTAACTGCATGGGCTTAAATAAAACACAACCCAACTCCCTGAAGCGCCTGCTTAGCTCACCTGGTTGAGCGTGCGCCCCATGGCCCTATTTTAACAATCTAAGCGCACAGCGTGAAGCTCCTGGCGCATGTGCGTTTAGGGCGTGTAGGAATCCACTTTTTGCTAAAAAAAAGGCTCTGTGCGCCAGGTACATGTTTCAAAAGGGTTTGCAATTAGTGTCTTAAAGGTATACGCCACCGTTTGTTGAAATAGGGCTCATCACGGTCTCCCCTAGCTGTAGATAGGTGGGCCAATGCATTTTTTGTGCATGTATTGTTTTAGTCCAGTGCAAAACCGGCAGCGCCGCCGCTAGTTAGCTTAGCGTAGTGAATGGAATCCTATGTTGCCGGTTAGCATGTTGTGAGTAAAAGTGAGCCAACAAAAGACAAAAAAAACTAACCTAATTACTTGCACTGAGACAAAAAATGCGTTGGCCCACCTATCTACAGCCAGGGTAGACCGTGATAAGCCATATTTCAACAAACGGTGGCATATCCCTTTAAGACACTAATTACAACCCTTTTGAAACATGCACCTGGCGCACAGAGCCTTTTTTTTAAGCAAAAAGTGGATTCCTACACGCCTGTAAGTGCAAGATAGGGCCCGTAATCTGTCCTATCAAATAAAAGCAACAAAAGACGGACCCAACTCCTCTCAACCCCTTAGCATTCGCCCCCTTTTTCTAAAGGGGGAAGGTTAGAGGGACAGGGGTTCTTTAGGGGCGGGATAGCAGGTCATCAGTAGATGCCCCATAGAAGTGGTGTACATCATCTGAAAGCTGGGAAGCTGATGGTTAATGTGAGATGCAGCTCAGTACTGTGTGTCAAGGTATTCTTAGTCATAAATCGGAGGAAATGTTTTGTTCATTAATAACTTAAAATAAATTGTGAAAGGGCTTAGTAGATTGTTGTATGAGTTTATAATGGCCATTCTAATGCTCACTTATGCCTCATAAGTTGTTGCAGCCTATTTATGGGCTAGACCACTGAAGAATTGATGAATAATAAAATATCACATTAAGACACCAAGACCTCGTTGAACACCGTGGAAAAATCCATGCTTTGATTTGGTTGGAAAAACTTTTGACATTTAGAGATTTCTGCAAGAATTGCATTTTGCAGCGAAATGTGTGAATTTACAGCTAGATTCTATAGATGGTTGACCAATGTCATATCCACATGATCCACATGAGTGCAGCGAGGAGGAGAAGGCTGTTTTGGGGGAGGGCAGCTGAACCTATGAACAGGTGTTTGATTATTTCCTTTCCTATTTTAAGACAATCATAAAGAATGCAGATCTTGGCTGAATATTTCATGCGGGTTGGGGTGGTTGGGAGCCGCGGCCATATGGCTCATCCAGTGCCTTTTTATCCATGAAATAGGGTAAGTGGTAGCGTGTTGTGGAAGGGAACATAGATGTGTTGAGTGATGAGTGTCCTGGCTGAGAGCCGTGTGCCACACCACGCACACCTATCGGTGAATATTTCATATCCAACCCCAATCAGAGCAGCACAATACTTTAATGTTTGTTTACACATCTGTTCTCCTCTCCTGTATCCAGGTTATTTTAATAATTACTTACTATTCAGACACAAAGAGAAAATACTTCACACTGGCCTACTATCAGACCTGCTCTGAAGAAGAAAACTTTTTCCCCTCCTGTTATGGGGGATGCTGAAATTCTTAGCAAACACGCAATATGTCTTCCCATTCATCCAAGTGTTCCTCTTCAGTTATATTGTATTTCTTGCCTCTCGAAAAAAAAAAAGTCCTAGCATTGTCTTTGTTTGGTTACTGCATGAAGACATGCATCTTGATAAACAACTCACAAATGTATCGTTTCATGAAAGAAAAGCTTCAGTAATGTCCTTAAACAGCTGGTTACTGTAGTTCAACTGACATTTAAACAGGAGGAAATACTGCATTCGTTGGGGACTATTTGGTCATCTGGTGAATGCACTTTAAATAATTTGATCCATGGATACATAATCAGTTATGGCAATGAAACGGCAAGTAAAATTAATGAAAGTGTACATGTGTACATGACAGTCGTAGAGTTTAGTGGTAGCAGCCACTTACCGTTTGCAGACGAGACGTCGCTGTTACACTGATTGTGGGTAGTGTAGCACTTCTCCATGACATATATAAAATATGTTTTTCTTAAGACAAGGGGTTTGTATACAGACTTGTGGCTTCTACGGGAGAAACCTTTGTGACAGCTCGTGGTCAGTCTACCTTGGTGGTTGAGACATAATGGCTAATAATCAAAATCCTGATTCAGAATATGAATGGGATTGTCACTTCTGGAACCACACACAAAACAAGCTGGAATAAACAGGCAAGGTATTGCTTTAGCAAAACATTTCTTCAAACTCAGAACAGAATATAATAGAATAGAACAGAATATCATGGAATAGAACAGAAAACAATAGAACACAATAAAACAGAATAGAATGGAATAGAGTAGTATAGAATATGACAGAATATCACAGAAAAAAATATAATAGAAAAGAACAGAATATAATAGAACACAATAAAACAGAATAGAACAGAACAAAATATAATAGAACAGAACACAATAAAACAGAATAGAATAGAACAGAATATATTAGAACAGAACAGAACATAATAGCACAGAATAGAATATAATAGAATAGAACACAATATAATAGAACACAATAGAACACAATAAAACAGAACAGAATAGAATAGAACGGAATAGAGTAGTATAGAATGACAGAACATCATAGAAAAAAATGGAATAGAAAAGAACAGATTATAATAGAACAGAATAGAACACAATAAAACAGAATAGAATAGAACGGAATAGAATAGTATAGAATATGACAGAATATCATAGAAAAAATAGAATATAACAGAATATAATAGAACAGAACAGAATATAATATAATATAATAGAACAGAACAGAATAGAATATAACAGAATATAATAGAACAGAATAGAATGTTATTGTCCAGCGGAGGCTGAATCATCTTTGGTCTAACCAGAACACACTAAATTGTAGTTTCCAGAGATTTCTTCTCTTGCTGTTGATTGTGGAAGTCTCTACAGTCTCCTTTATCAAGATCAGCAGTGAAATAATCTAGCTGCTCCTGTGACAGCACATGTAAAGACTTCCCACTGACCTGCAGCGTGTACTGCTCTGAATGTGTGGTGTATGAACCCTCACACTGCACACTGGTAACCACGCCACTATGGCCTCGCCGTCATTGTATTTCCATCAGCATATTGCTTTCATTTCCTACAAAAACATGCCCTAGTGCCATTGTCACAGTGACATCAGTGAGAGGAAAAGACAAAAAAAATAATGTCTTCCTCTCTGCTCTGTCTCTCTCATTTTCTATTCATAATTAAAGTGTCTCAGAGGACCCTTGCACTGCACTGCCCTATTTCCATATTCACACACACAAAGAAAGCCTTTTTTATGCTTTGTTCTGTCTGGAGAAATCACTGCATTTCTTTCTCATAAATGGTGTCTTCCCGTCCCCACAGAGTCGGATTGTTCTCCAATTCAGAATGTGGTCTGATGGCTACACGGCCTGTTGGCTTTATTTACAACATCATACGGCCGTGTCTGAGCCCACGATCTTCTGATTGTGTCCCAGCGATGATATTTCCTTTGCATGCACAGTCTAAAGTTCAAATAAATAAAACGATACATAATGAAAGCAGTGATATAAAAATCTGTATGAAGAAGCCACAGTAGATGAGACGTGTAGGCGGCTGACACGCTACTTCAAACTATGCGGAGACCTCATATTAGAATGAATTAAATCATCCAATACAGTTCTGCCAGCAGACTGCATTTTGTGTAGTTCCATTCAAACTGCAGCTCAAAGTGTCCCAATTCTGGTTTCATCTCTCTCATGTGACACAGATCTGATGCTTTTTTAGTCGCTAAGTGTCCGCAGCGAACAGCTGCAGCCAGTTGCACTTTATTAACTCAATCCACGCCACATGTCAGGATGAAGGGACTGTAACAACTAAACTCATACAAGTCTGAATGCTTGTCATTTTTCTGAGACAATAGATATGATTCTGATGCCTGAGCTGTTTGTCCGCGTATTCATTCAACCTTTGTTTAAACTCGAGAGATCGTTGGGGGTGGGGCGGCCCTCATTTACAAAGACATTGACTTATTGACTAAGACAACAACAGAACAACACAGAAAAAGAACACACTGTCATAAGAAAGATAGAAAAACAACAAAACTTTCTGAATTGAAAATGTGATGAATAAAATTGGATAAATAAATTAGGACAACACGGATATAAAAGAAAGTAGGCTACAATTATGCAAAGCAACTACAAGAAGAAGACTGCAGGTGTAACAACAGATTTCTAAATCGTCCAAAAGGCAGTGTGCAAGTGAGTTGATTTTTAAGGAAGTGCTGTAATATGTTCTAGGAGTCAGGTACCCTGGAAAAACCTGGTACCTCTGGCTTTCAGTAACGATGGTCATTAACTATGCCCTTGTATCCGAGCTGCACCAATCACATCTGTGTATCTGATATAGGCGGGCCAGAGGCGAGCTAAACAGATGACGACAGCGCTGCGACGTCAAAGTCATTAGTGAACATTGCAAGATGGCTACGGATGAACACCAGTTGATTGAAACTCTAAAAAGGACGAGTTAGACTTGGCTTTTTATCTAAAAGAGGAACAGAAGACGGCACTCAAATCGCTCTTTTTGCAAGAAGGACGTTCTTTTGCTGTTTTGCCGACCAGATACGGCAAGAGTTTAATCTGCCAATTAGCTCCGCTGGTAGCTAAGAGTTTAATCTACCAGTTAGCTCCACTGGTAGCTAGAGTTTAATCTACCCGTTAGCTCCGCTGGTAGCTAGAGTTTAATCTACCAGTTAGCTCCGCTGGTAGCTAGAGTTTAATGTACCAGTTAGCTCCGCTTGTAGCTAAGAGTTTAATCTACCATTTAGCTCCGCTGGTAGCTAAGAGTTTAATCTACCAGTTAGCTCCCGTTGGTAGCTAAGAGTTTAATCTACCAGTTAGCTCCGCTGGTAGCTAAGAGTTTAATCTACCATTTAGCTCCGCTGGTAGCTAAGCGTGTGGGGCTCTGGATACGTCACCCCGTGACCCCGTGTGATTGGTCGTAGTGTTATCCAATTGCGTGCAGTGAGATTTTCAAATGCATGCTTGGTGCCGCCCCTCAAGATGGGCCATTTTCAATACTCTTTGCCAGACCCTTAATTTTTCGGATTTGGGTCTGGATTTCCAGGCTAGGAGTCACCGTGCACTATTACTAGTGCACTAGGTGCACTATTAAAAGCAGTGTTTCCAAGTTCAGAGCTAGCTCGTGGAACATGAAGTAAAAGCCAGTCAGCAGAGAGAGTCAGATAATGTTTCTCTGGGTAACAGAGATGTTGTGGAAGGTAGTGTGGTAGCTTTCAAACAAGAGCCATATAAATAAAGGGATACCAGTGAGTATCAATTCTCTCTTGGAGAGAAGACCACCCAACACTTTTATATAAAATACAAGCAGTTAACCATAGTCCTCAGAAATCCACCGTGGGTTTAGAACGTCAACACAAAAAAAGAAGAAAGCGGGAGGAAATGGAAAATACATGCATCCGGCGGAATTTCCTGCAGCCCTAGAGCAATCCCGGGAAGTGGAACGCGAAGGATATAGACTATGGAGAGACACAACGCTTCAATATTCAGTTCTGGTTGTTCCTTTACTTTTTTCTTTTTCACACTTAATATAACATGAATTGACTTTCCTCTATAAGAGAATATCTTTTTCCCTTTGAGGTCCCTCCAGTTTTCCAGGCAAAGGGGTAAGCCTCTCTCCACAACGGGTACCTCCTATTGCGCCATTTTGATGCTACCTAGCTCTCACCCGCTGTTAGCATCCCATTGACTGCCATTCATTTTGACGTCACTTTGACAGCGAATAACTTTACATCTGAAGTGTTTAAAGACTCTATTTGTCCATTGTTTATTTCTAAAGAAACACGACAATGTATAAAAGGCTCCATTACCTTGTATTTCACGTTATGGCTCCGTAGCAGACATTTTTGTAAAAATAAGATAGCGATTGTGTCATAACCACGCGACTTACTGTTGCATAGTAGAGGAATTTCCATATAGTACAGTAGAAGCTTGCAGGCATCTGACGCTGAGAGATGCTGACCAAGCGCCAGGATTTTTACGAGTTGGGACTGAGAACAGGTTTTTCCATCGTTGTTGGAATGGTACAATGATCTTTACTGGATTACGGATTAATAATGTGCTGTTGGCAAGTCCTGCGATTAGTGAAATTATCTTGTCTTCAAGTTGTATACGAACCAGACTGATTTATTAGAAGTGGAACTATGAAAAAGATCCAGCCAGCCATGTCCTATCAGGTCAAATGTTAAAGGTCCCATGACATGGTGCTCTTTGGATGCTTTTATATAGACCTTAGTGGTCCCCTAATACTGTATCTGAAGTCTCTCTCCCTTGGTGCAGAATTACAGCCACTAGAGCCAGTCCCACAATGAGCTTTCCTTAGTATGTGCCATTTCTGTGTGGAGGTGGAGGGTGAGGGTGTGGCCTTGACCAACTTTGCTCGTTTGAAAGCCATGATGTCTCTCTCTCTCATGGGTGGGCCAAATTCTCTGGGTGGGCAAAGCAGAGAAAGGGGAGGTAACCTTGCTCCTTATGACCTCATAAGGAGCGTGTGTGTGGGCGGGCAAAGCAGAGAAAGGGGAGGTAACCTTGCTCCTTATGACCTCATAAGGAGAAGATTCCAGATCGGCCCATCTGAGCTTTCATTTTCTCAAAGGCAGAGCAGGATACCCAGGGCTCGGTTTACACCTATCACCATTTCTAGCCACTGGGGGACCATAGGCAGGCTGGGGGAACTCATATTAATGTTAAAAAACCTCATAAAGTGAAATTTTCATGCCATGGGACCTTAAAGCTTCACATTTCTGTAAAGCGACAAAGGTATTACAGGAGCGATCGGTGAACTGCCTCTCTCCAGTCCAGTGTGACACACACACAACTCTCCTACCGTCAACTCGATGACTTTTGCAGATAACTGTGTCTGAGTAGACATGTGCACGTGTATTATTGAACACATGGCTCCATATAATGTGGATGGATGGCTCAATGAAAGAAGCAGCAGACAGAAAAATGAGGCCTGTTTAAATTGTTTCTGACAAGAAGTTATTAGTGTTAAGTTGAAATGAAGTCTCATCAGTTCCACATGAATCAAAATGAGTGTCTCAATTAACAGGCTGCATCGTAAAGTACAGCGTAAGTGAAGGGATGCCTACCAACGCAGACCGTACCAACAGACCCCCTAAGAATAATTCCTGGGGAAAGAAATAGAGAAAACATGAGTACAGGCAGTGAACTGCCAGCAGACATTAAACCTGCACGTCGCAATGCAAATCATTCCACGAGACAATATATGACTGGAAAGAGGCGTGGAAACTCAAAAGAACGATGAGGGGAAAAAAATAAAGAATGAGGTTAATAACGAAAGAGGATGTGGAAGTGAAGAGGGTGCAGATGTGGGGGCGGGGGTGGAGTGGGGATGATCCAATCTAAAAACCATATCTTCATTTTTCTTCCTTCTCCATATCCTCTTTCATTATGCACGCTATGTCCCTCCAGACCACACACACACACACACACACTGAGGCACACTGTAATAAAATGTAACAGCTGTGTAAAATGTCAGGCTGGCCTTTTCCTCAGATATACGGTTTGAACCAATCCAAACTTTACCCTTTCTCCCCTTCACCAGAAAGAAAAGAGGAGGAGAGAGGAGAGCAAGGATCTACATGACTTTAGGGATGGAGGGGATGGGGGGGAGGAGGAGAGGACGGGGCGAAGGGCTCCGGGGAATACGAGACAACAAAGACAAAAAAGAGCCGGAGACATGCTGAGGACACAGACAGCGGAGCAGCTGAGAGAGAAGGCACTGCAAGTACTGCGACGTGAGGGGAAGAAAGACGGAGACAGACAAGAGCGAAGAAAAGTTAGGGAAATAATCCCTAATGAAGCTCAGCGCAAATTCTTTCAGGAAGACGTCATTACCCCAATCACTACTCATTCTTAAATCAATCATCTGTTCAAGAAGTGACGTGTCAGTTAAACCAATCCGACTCGGCCACGAGATTCAAGGGCCAATCACAGCCTTACAACTCTGCTTTAAATCTGTTCTCTTCTTGTGCTGTCAGCTGTCGTTTCAGGCAAAGCGCTGAACTTTTGTCTGTTAGACGGCTTCATGGATCACTTTCCCTCTCTGTTTGGTGTGTTTATTTTGGTGATCGCTATGTCGGATTCCGAGCCTGCTCTTGCTTCGGACCCGTTTCCTGTTCTCTGCTCGTCGCCGGAGGCGATTCCTGGTTCTCCGGACGGCGTTCGCAGGAGCTCGCGTCTGGCTTCACTGCCCGGCTCCCGCTCGGATGGGTCGGAGTTGCTCCTTCGGCGGCTCCGTGATCGCGGCGTCGTGCCGGCTTCGGGTTTGCCGTCTCCTGAGCTCCGCGAGCTGGCCGTCCATGTCTGGTGCGTCTCGCCGGATCCCTCGCCCGCCGCTCCTGTGGCTGCCCGTGGTCGGAAACGGACCAGGAAGGCGGATCCCTCCCTCGGCGCCCCCGCGAAGACCCGCGGCGCGGGTTCCCTCGGCCGCGCTGCTGCCCTGGACGTTCCAAGTGGGTCGTCGGACACAAGCCTCATTCTCGCTTCTCTCCAGTCTCTGGCCGGCTCGTTGCAGTCAATGGAAGCACGACTGCAGGCCGTTGAAGGCATTCCAGCTGCCGCAGGTTCCGCGACCGTCGGGGCTGCTCTCTCCTCCGCGGCGCTACCGGTGCTCGGCTCCGCCCAGACGGGCCCTTCGGCCCCGGCCGACGCTGCCTTTTCTCTGGCCACTGCTGCTTCAGCTCCGTCCCCCGGTAGGCCGTACATTCCAGCTTCTGCCAATATTTCTGCCCGTCTGGGTGCTAACATTTGGCAGGGCAAGGACGTCAATTTGGTGAGCTTAATTTTGCCTTCCCCCGAATGTGACCAATCTGTCGTTTCCGGGGTGGGGTTCTCCGCCGTGCTTAAATCTGCGGACCCTCGGTTGTGCAAGGAGCTTTCCATTGGGCAGTTTTTGGTGGCTTTCGGCATATTTAGAGATGTGATTTGTTCAGTGTACCCGGAACGGCGGCAGGAACTTGATTCCTACCTTGCTCTGATTGGCGACCTCAACTTGAAGTACGGGAGGAACTTTTTCTATCGCTATCACAAGGCTTTCTCTAGTAAGGCTGCGCTGCACCTCGCTCCGTCCAATGTCCGGCTGGACTGGTCCGTCGTGGATCTCGAGCTTCTGGTCATGCTGGTGGGCGGTGCGCAGGTTAATTCCTGTGCCACCTGTGGAGTCGCGGGCCACGTGGCTTCTCTGTGCCCTATGCTGCCGTTTCGCCAGGTCCCCGGCCCCTCCTCTCAGTCTCCTCGTCCCCGTTCCCCTCCCGACGCTGCTGCGCAGGGCCGCCAGGTCATTATGCCTAACCAAACTCCCATTTGTAATAACTTTAATGACAATGTTTTTACCTTCCCCAATTGCATCTTTCTTCACGTCTGCAGCTTCTGCCGCGATGCCCACCCCCGGTCTGTCTGCCCTCGGCGCTCCCGTCTGCCCCGGTCTGCCCGGCGGCCGCCTCGCCGCGGCTCAAAGACATTTTGACTGTTCACCCATCCACTCCATTAAAACTGTGTGCATTGGCATATGAACTGTCTTCGCATCCTGATTCGGTGTTTGTTGATCACCTTCTCACTGGGCTTTCCCAAGGTTTTCGGGTGGGCGTGCTCACTGCGCCAACTGTTTCTTTCGTGGCTAAAAATCTCCTTTCCGCCAATTCCGATCCCGACACAGTCTCTCGGTTGTTGGCGTCGGAGGTGGCTAAGGGCTACGTCATTGGGCCGTTCAGTTCTCCTCCGTTTTCCCTGTTTCGCGTCAATCCGATCGGCGTCGCTACTAGGAAGTATTCTGGCAAAAAGCTATTGATCTTCGATTTGTCCGCGCCGCATAACGGGCCTGTTCCCAGCATTAACAGTCTCATCCCACTAGCCCCCTTTTCTCTGCACTATGCCACCGTCGATAATGCCATCAACATGATTAAACTGGCTGGGGTGGGCGCTTGGGTTTCCAAGGCGGACATCAACGACGCTTTTAAAATCGTGCCCATCCATCCTTCCCAATGGCCTCTTTTCGGAGTTAAGTGGGACTCAAACTTTTATTTCGGTGTGCGCCTGACCTTTGGGTGCAAGAGCAGCCCTTGCATTTTTAATCACGTGTCGGAGGCGCTTTGCTGGATCCTGCTTAACAGGGTGAGGGTGCCTTCGGTGCTTCATTTGCTGGACGATTTTTTGCTTATCGACCCCCCTCACGATGGCTCAGGGTCGTCTCTGGGGAAGCTGCGGAGCTGCTTTCGTTCCCTGGGCGTTCCTTTGTCTGACGAAAAAACTTTAGGTCCTGCCACGCGCCTGGAGTTTCTCGGGATTACCCTCGACTCCGTCGACATGCAAGCGTCTCTCCCGCTCGACAAATTACAGCGCATTCGCGAGATCGCTGCGTCTTTTTTGACCGCCGTTTCCATAACCAAACGCCAGTTGCTTTCCCTTTTGGGTCACCTAAACTTCGCCATGCGTGTTATCCCTCAGGGGCGTTCGTTTATATCCCGGTTATTGGATACGCCATCTTCAGTTTCCCAACTGCAGGATCTCGTATCTCTCGATGACGGCTGCCGTTCCGATTTGCGTTTTTCGGCTCACCTACTCGAGCATTGGAATGGTGTTTCGTTTTTTTACGATGATTTGGTGCATTCTTCTGACTCCATGCTGTTCTTCACGGACGCTGCCCGGGTTCGGTGGATTTTTTCAGGGGCAGTGGTTCGCAGGTCACTGGCCTCCCACCTTCTCCCTGCTCGATTCGTCGGCCTTGCATGAGATTTACCCCATCGCCGTAGCTTGCCGCGTCTGGGGCCATCAATGGCAGCGCAAACGTATCTCCGTTTTGTGCGATAATCAAGCAGTCGTCGACATCTTAAATAGGGGGCGCTCTTCATGTAGTGCGATTATGCCATTTGTGAGGAGCATCACCTGGTCTGCCGTCATGCACAATTTTCTCATCACTGCCCGTCATGTTCCCGGTTATTCTAATGGTGTGGCTGATGCTCTGTCTCGTTTTCATTTTCAGGCCTTTCGGCGCCTGTGCCCTACCGCCAGCCCCTTCCCTGTCTCTCTGCCTTCTCTCCAGGAGCTGGCGCTGTATTAAACCTATAGCCCCTGCATCATTATCTAGATTCCTCTAGGGGGTATATGAGAAAAGGCTTGGCTGCGTCTACTTTGAAAACCTATGATTTTGCTTGGCGTACCTTCTGTTTCTTTTGTGTTTGTATTTCTGTTCCTCTTAAACCCGTTCTTACAAGCAGCATTTGTGCATTCGTTTGTTATTGTACTGACACTCGCAAATTTAAGTTGCAGTATACTCGAGGTTTGCTCGCCGGCGTTCAGTTTCACGTCCGCTGTTACGACCCGTCGTTTCCGAGCATTTTTTCTAATCAGGCCGTTAAATTGCTGCTGAAAGGCATTTCCAAGTCCCTATCCTTCTCCCCCCCGATCCGAGGCAGCCTATCACTCTCGGTATTTTGCACGCTATGGTCTCGGTTCTTCGGGCGGGGGGTGGTTTCTCCCTACGTTGACTCCTTACTGGAGTCCGTGTTTTTGCTGGCTTTTTATGCCTTTCTCAGATGCGGCGAATTTACTACCCCCTTCTAAATCTTTTAACCCTGATAGTGAGGTCACTTTTTTCTGATTTGGCTTTTTATCCTGGTCATTATCGCTTATCTCTCAAACATTCTAAACGCGGTGGCGCTTGCTCGGTCCTCGTCGCCCGCACTGATACTTGTTTTTTGTCCCTTCAAATCCATGCTAAACTATTTACTGTTGCGGCCTCGCACTGGCTCCTTAGCGCCTCTGTTCCTCGTCCCCGGGGGATTTCCCCTGTCGAGAGCTTGGGTTTGGGCTTCATCTAAAGCTCGTTCTCCTTAGAGCTAATATGTCCCCTCAGCATTATTCGGGCCATTCGTTTAGGATCGGGGCTGCGACGACTGCAGCTAACCAGGGCATATCTTGTGCTTCCCTGCAACTGCTGGGTCGCTGGTCATCTGCTGCTTACTCCTCATACATTCGTCCTGACGTCGACGACCTTCTCACCATCCAAAGATCATTGAAGCCTTGATTCTGGTGAGCATGCATATAACTGGTGGTGGTGTGTTTTCACATCTCTGTTATTGTGTCTCATTTAGGATGTTGTCCTGCTTGTGTCACATTTATTCTTTGCTTGTCGTGGTTCAGGGCCTGCATTGCCGGTCATCGTGCCATGGTTCTTCCGACTGGTTAGGGTTTTACTTTGGTTGGCCAGTATCGCCATTCCGGTCTCCGCGCCGAGCTTAATAAACTCAGTTAGGCTAGGGCTTTATTTGGTTTTGGCCAGTATTGCATTCCGGCCGCGTTCCAAGGTTACTGAACATACTTGGGACTTTATTTTGCTTGTTGCTGGCCTGAATTGCCACCCCGGCAGGTATGCCGTGATTCGTCCTGCTGGTGCAAGGCGTGGCAGTGGAGTTAATTCCTATATGTAGTGGTAGGGCTCAGGGTTTCGTATCGCTATGTTTGAGTAATTGCTAGAAATGTGTTTTCAATGTTTAGTCAGTCGATCATTACTTATTTCTGTTGCACGTTTCTTTGTTACATATTTTCTTGTTTTCGTATTTACCTCCGAACAAGTTGGTGTTGTTGTTGTAGGTGCCCAGTTACGTACCACTCGAGTAGGTCCTCAGTCTTGGTCCTGCTGTTGTCTGTTAGGAGTGATTCCCCTCCATATATCAGGCCCTCGCGGTGCACGGGCCTGACTTGCCTCTCCGGCGGGCATGCCGTGCTTGTCTTGCCGTACCGGCAGATATGCCTACCTGTGCTGCGTCCCAGGGGAGATGCCGTCAGTATGGCGGCCTGAGTTGCCGATGCCGGCTGGTGCGGCCGATGTTGGCTGGTGCTGCCGATGCCGGCTGGTGTTGCCGATGCCGGCCTGTCTTGCTGGTGCGTCCGATGCCGGCCTGTCTTGCCGATGACGGACTTCCAAGATGTATTTTGCCTGCTGTATTAGGGATGGATCATTGCATTTGTTTTCTACTTCCAGATCCATGGAGGTGCTGTGTTCTGCCGGCCTGAATTACCAATGCCGGCTGGTGTTGCTGATGCCGGCCTGACTTGCCGATGCCGGCTGGTGTTGCCGATGCCGGCCTGAATTGCCGATGCCGGCTGGTGTGGCCGATGCCGGCCTGTCTTGCCGATGCCGGCTGGTGCGGCCGATGCTGGCTGGTGTTGCCGATGACTGACTTCCAAGTTGTATTTTGCCTGCTGTATTAGGGATGGATCATTGCATTTGTTTTCTACTTCCAGATCCATGGAGGTGCTGTGTTGTGCCGGCCTGATTTGCCGATGCCGGCCTGAATTGCCGATGCCGGCTGGTGGGGCCGCTGCCGGCCTGAATTGCTGATGCCGGCTGGTGCGGCCGATGCCGGCTGGTGTTGCCGATGCCGGCCTGAATTGCTGATGCCGGCTGGTGTGGCCGATGCCGGCCTGTCTTGCCGATGCCGGCTGGTGCGGCCGATGCTGGCTGGTGTTGCCGATGACTGACTTCCAAGTTGTATTTTGCCTGCTGTATTAGGGATGGATCATTGCATTTGTTTTCTACTTCCAGATCCATGGAGGTGCTGTGTTATGCCGGCCTGATTTGCCGATGCCGGCCTGATTTGCCGATGCCGGCTGGTGGGGCCGCTGCCGGCCTGAATTGCCGATGCCGGCTGGTGCGGCCGATGCCGGCTGGTGCGGCCGATGCTGGCATGTCTTGCCGATGCCGGCTGGTGCGGCCGGTGTGGCTGGTGCGGTCAATGTCCGCTTGAGTGGCCGATGCCGGCCCGAATTGCCGCTTGTCATGCCTCAGTTTTTGCCTTTCTATGTTACTCCGTGCCTGTCCTGCGGGAATTATTTGCTTCCGTTTTAGGGGTGTATCACTTAACTGATATTTTTATTTTCAGATCAGTTGCTGCAAGAGGTATGTATTAAAGTGTCTATGCTAGTTTGTATGTAGCCTATACCTTTAAGAATGCATGTTACAGTCTACATATTAAATGTTTTATATCTATAATCTATAATTCCCATCACATTTTTTGGGGTTATGTTCCTATTCCCTACCCCTTTAAGAACATTATTTCGATGGAGTCCAATCTCCAAAAGACTTTGTACATTCAATATCATATAGTTGTACAATAAATATCTTTGCATATCTGCAAACGACGTCTGTCCTGATTGAAATGAAGCTCAGCGCAAATTCTTTCAGGAAGACGTCATTACCCCAATCACTACTCATTCTTAAATCAATCAGCTGTTCAAGAAGTGACGTGTCAGTTAAACCAATCCGACTCGGCCACGAGATTCAAGGGCCAATCACAGCCTTACAACTCTGCTTTAAATCTGTTCTCTTCTTGTGCTGTCAGCTGTCGTTTCAGGCAAAGCGCTCGTCCCTCCTCCTCCCCTGCCTCCTCTGGTAGTTGTGTTTCTCCGGCTGTCCGCTCAGTTGCCTCTTCGGTCCGGTCTCTGGTCTCTTCTCCGCCACCACCAGTGTCTGGGCTCCATCGGGGGGTTATGTTCCTATTCCCTACCCCTTTAAGAACATTATTTCGATGGAGTCCAATCTCCAAAAGACTTTGTACATTCAATATCATATAGTTGTACAATAAATATCTTTGCATATCTGCAAACGACGTCTCTCCTGATTGAAATGTCAGAAAGGAATATTAACAGTTGGAGATTTCAAATTGCACTACGATAGGAAGTGTCACAAAAACAACAAAAAACCACAACATGATAAGATGTGTAGATGTGGGACTGTGTTAAAAAAAAAGACATATCTGTGCTATGTACTAATTAACATCGGCACACACAAATAAACATGCTGAGAGTTTGTTCCACTTTAAAACATGGCTGCAGGCGTGTTCAATCTGTTGAAGTGACGAGCTGGTATGTTGTTAGACTGTGTAACAGTGATTATTGACTCTCTTTGTTGTTCAAATGTAACACTTCTCTAACACTGGTGTGTAGTGTTGATAGAGTGCCATTTGTTAACGAAACAGGTGTCGCTTCCATATTCACTCTGTGGGGGGATATAACGACTCACTTTAGCAGTTGTTGTTTACGTTATCCTCCATCTTGTCAGTCAAAAAGTGTCGATCTCCGAATGCGAATGAACCGACTCCATAGGAGGAAATGTCATTCTTACATGAGGCTCCTTTTTCAGCTACAAGGTCAATAACGACAAAACAACGACAAAACAACGAATAATCTGTGCATTTATATAGAACTAAGCTTTAGGAGCTTTCCATCTTTACTCTCCTCCTTACGTTGCACTCGGAGATCGACTATTTTTGACTGGCTGGATGGTAGCGCCTGGGAAACAACAACTGCTAAAGTAAGTCGTTCAAAACTTTTCTTTTTAGCAAACTCTGTGTACACAACATTTTTTCAGAATGCTGGCGTTCATGTGTAGAGGCCCTGGTGGTACTTGGAGCAGTGTCATGTCATGTCGAGCCTTCTTAGTGTTTTAAAAATGTTGATTTTGATGCTATCATAGTAGTGCCCCTAGCACTCCCATTCAAAAGGCCATTTGACCGAAAAACAAAGATACGGTAAAACTTAAAAGTGGAGCTTCCGTCCAAATTTATGCTTTTAAACGAAAGTCTGACTCGGGTACAGTCACAAAAAGACCCTAGGTTGCATTTTGGCGAAAGTTACGCTTTACTCCCGGGACACAAACACCTGTTTCCTAGGTGAAAGGCTTTTGGGTTTGACTTAAAGTGCTCATATGATGCTCATTTTCAGGTTCATAATTGTATTTAGAGGTTATATCAGAATAGGCTTAAGTGGTTTAATTTTCAGAAAACACCATATTTTTGTTGTACTGCACATTGCTGCAGCTCCTCTTTTCACCCTGTGTGTTGAGCTCTCTGTTTTAGCTACAGAGTGAGACATCTCACTTCTGTTCCATCTTTGTTGGGAGTCGCATATGAGCAGTAAGTACTACTAGCCAGTCAATTGCAGAGCATGAGGGCGTGCCACGCTAGCAGCTAGGTGAGCATTATAACGTGGGTTACAAAGTGACGCACTGAAGTAAAGGCTGGACTACATGTTGGAGATGGTAAGTCCCTTTGGGGTGGACTTTAAGCTTTTTCACTTTGTAAATAACGTGCACAAAAAAGATATATAACACAATAAACAGTCCTTCCAGAAAAATGCAGAGTTTTTTAGTGATTGTTGAGGTCAAAAATCCTTGATTATGCGGCACGTTTTCTTAAAAAATGCGATATATGCGGGATATTTATGCAATTTTATGCAATGAAATTGCGGGAACTTGCAAAAATTGCGGGAACTTACAAAAACTGCGGTTTGATGAAAAAGAGAAAAAAAGTGATTCCCCCAACACCCTGCTTTTCGACGATGGTCACGTCACGTAATTCCGTTACTTCATAACGTTCCCATGGCAACAGGGGAAAATGGCTGCTCTTGTGTGAAGTAAACGCAACATTTTTCAACTTTCTGTTAAGATATATGTGACTTTTTTGCAACGAAAATGCGGGGATTATGAAATCATGCAAGCCCCGCATATTTTGCGCGGAAATCGGCAATCTATGCGGCGAAAGTGCGGCATATTTGAAAAAATGCGGCCCCCGCATAAATATGCGGACTTTGGCTGATTATGCATTGAGTTATGCGATCGCATAATCACGTCTTTCTGGAGGGACTGAATAAAGGAAAGGGCAAAAGCCAAAAAGCATAATATGTGCACTTTAAAAACAATCATCAGGAGCAGTTTGGTGTCAGGAAACAGCAGCTAATTAACACCAGGTGTGCCAGCTGATTGCATCAATTAGGCCGATGATGTCACAGGCCCACGAAACTTGTATGGGAGAACAACACATGGGCATTTTTCTTTCAACATACTTAGATATTGTATATGCCGTAATGTACCGTGGTGGTGTAATGCACAGAACAACCTCTATCGGGGCCCCTAGAAGGAAGTCACAGTCGTACTATAGTGTCTAAAGTTTTTGGCACGTCGATCACATTCGCTCGTTATCTCTGCATTGAAGATCACCCTGTGTATCCTCGGGCTGAGGCTCATTAAAGGGTCAGAGGTGCGCAGACTGCGGCTCCTCCCTGTCGCTTCTCAGTTTGAAGCATCCTTAATGATGGCAGAAGATTTTGACATTCAGAGGAGTGCGTGAGGAGGGTGGTAGGTAAGACACACTTTAGCCAAACAGAATGTGTCCAGCCAAACACTGATTTTCAATCTTTGGGCCATATTTTAATTGCAAGGCGCTACAACTGCAAACTGGTAGGCAGTGGTGGAAGAAGTTCAGATCCCTTACTGAAGTAAAAGTACTAATACCAATACTCTGTTACAAGTATAGGTCCTGCATTGGAAATGTTACTTAAGTAGAAGTTTGCAGGAAAATGTAGTTAAACTATTACAAGTAAAGAAAAAAATCCCACCATTTTAGAAAGTGTAAAGGATCCAAACAGCTGTGTGTTTAATGGTCTAATCATCTCAGCTGGACTTGTAGGCCGTTATATTGTTGGCTAATTTCATTTATAATAAAACATCAGATTTTATAAACTACATGTGTTTTGTGTGCAGAAATCTTTAACTAGTAACTAAAGCTGTCAGATGAATGCAGTGGAGTAAAAAGTACAATATTCCTCTCTGAAATGTAGCGGAGTAGAAAGTGTGCACAGACATAGTCTCCAAGCAATATTTTGGTTTGTGTATATTCAGGATCGCAAAGGGCAAACAGGCTCAGTGCCTTCGGTTGCCAACAACAACAAAGGTGACAGGACCGTCACACTGATCTCATAAAGTGCCCTATGTATGACAAACCAATTCGTATGCCATTTTGGCATGTTATTAAGACGCATAATCGCTTTTTAGCATGTTTATCAACGCCGTTGATATATATATATATATTTTTAAGCCTTCCCCAATGTTTCTTTCCTAAACCCAACCGTTTATTGTTTTCCTAAGCATGTGACGTTGGTCACCAATGTGGTTTTGTCGTGTATGTTTTTACGCAAAGTCATGATGCCAATGCTTGGACTGTAGATATATAACAGTTTGTTCTATATCTATTGATAGGAACTTCAGGCCTCTTCTTGTGTTGCCAACCATGCACTGCTGCTTGGCAACCACTCAACAGGTGACACTCCATGACATGAAATTACCATGACAGCAGGCTGTGCAATTAAGCTTTTCATTTTTGATGGAGTTCATTCATGAAGTGTTTATTGTCAGATGTCCCATGTGGAGGTGATGATAACGCGCCTGTATTTAAACACCTGAAGGGTGGGACTTCTGTAAGCATATTAAAGGGAACACACATGCCTGCACTGACGCACGCACGCACACACAAAAACACACACACACACACACACACATGGACACAGACAGACATGCACACACACATACACGGACATAAACACACGGACACACATGTACTTCCGCACTCACACACACGGACACAGACACACACACACACACACACACACAGGGACACACACACATACACGGACATAAACACACGGACACACGTGCACTCCCGCACTCACACACACACACAGGCACACCCAATCACACACACACACACACACACACACACACGCAAACACACCCAATCATGCACACGCACGCTCGCACTCACACACACACACACACACACACACAGTCACACAGGCACAGGCACAGCACTGGAGGGGGAAGTTACACACCCACAACCACACACACACGCACACTCACACACACACACACACACAAAAATGAAGGTGGCTGGTGGTTTTCCGGGCTTCATGCATGAACACAAAGCATTTCCATCAGGTCACCGCCAGCATGGGCGCAGAGAGCCATGGATTTAACTAAAGCTTAACACACTGCTCATCACCAGGGCCAGCTTTACTGGTCAGGCTGTCCATCCCGTCTTTAGTTAACACAACAATCTCCACTCAAGGTTCACTTACTGGCTTGTTCTGGAGCTTTTGATCATGTCACATTGTTGTCATTAGCAAACTGAGTTTGATCAGCTGCCACAGAACGGTGGATGCTCAATATAATGATGTGAGCGTTTCTAACATAAGATAGAAGGGTAATTCAGCCCAGGACCCAGGAAACAGCAGTTAACAAAAAAATATACATCTATAAGCATATTGATTACGTAAAAGAAAAGTCTTTTGTTTTAAAGTGGCACATTTCACACTTGAAGGACTGTTTTCCAGTCAGGGTGAGTAAATCTATGGTGTCACATCTTCAATAGTGGTTCTGGAGGAGCTTAGAGTTAGATCAGCTTGGACTCGCAGTGTCTGATGAAAAGAAAATGCATTATTACATTGCCTCAAATTGTGAAAGAAAATCAAACAATCTTATTTCATAATTTGTTTCTTGTGACTCTAACCCCTTAACGCCGACTGTCGCTAATTTGCATCAAACCCCTTCCATTCCGACTGCAGGCGAGATAGCGTGTGTATTCCCCCCAATGCCGGTTTGTTTACATGCGATACATACCTCGGAGCCTTTTGCATGCACTGGTTTCTCGTAAGACCGGTCGGAGTGGGAGATACATCCGGTTCACGGAAGCGACATTAACCCTAACCCTACCCCTACACCTAATCCTAGCCCTAAACCTAACCCTACCCCTAACCCTAAAGAAACTACTGTCAATGTTAGGGAGTAGGAGAGTGTTTTCTTTCTTGCCGTTGTCAAGATCCATGTATTTGTCATTTACAGTTTAGAAGTTCTAACAACTTTGTGACATGAATGAAATCTACTATGTGTTTTATTAATTTTACCATTTTGTAAAGAATTTTACCATAATGCCTGTTGTCGCTAATTTGCATCATACCTAAATTTATATCTATTCCATATGCTATAGAGAAATTAACAAATCTCAACTTAATTTAGCATCAGCTTGGAACCAGAAACACACATAATATTTTGTTTATATAATTGTGAATAAATTCAGGCGTCAAGGGGCTAATACTAAATTGATAAAGTAGCCCTTTAATAGAGCATAATAGAGTTTGTTCTAAAAAGTATGCAAAAATCTAAAAATGATTCATTAATTCCTGTTCATCATCCAAATTCAATCCCAATTTATTTATCAAGCACATTTAAAGATAACAACAGTTGACCAAAGTGCTGGACAATCAAAGACAAAAAAACTAGAAGGCAACTATCATAGTGTGTTGCAAGACTGAGAATAGAGATGTGTTTTCAGCCGGGATGTAAAAACAGGCATTGAAGGGGCTAGCCTAACATGAAGGGGGAACTCATTCCAGATGTGTGGGGCTACAACTGTAACGCACGATCTCTCCTGTGTTTCAGCCTTGATATTGGGACCACAAGGAGCAACTGGTCAGCTGACCTGAGTGTCCTAGCGGGGAAGTAAAAGGTCGGAGGGATAGTTTGGACTATCAAATGAACAGGCAAAGAGATTTCCTTTGACCTAATTGTTTTCTTTCAAGGGTAACTACCATTTTTTTTTTCAACCTAGACCCTATTTACCTATATGTTTTTTGTGTCTAAGTGACTGATTGGAAGAACAATCTTTAAAATTGTCCAGTATTAGGCGTGAACACAGATGTGCATTGTCAGTTTAGTCAACTAAAAGTTCTGTTTTTGCCGCTGACAGAATCAGATTATTATTCTAAGAGTCTGACAACATTATGGAAAGGATCCCTTCAGAGATAAAAAACCTCTTTAAGACCTTTCTGTTTAACCAGAAACAGCTCTGAAGTCGCTAGCGCTAAACCAACCTGACTCCATTTAAAAAAAACTTTAAGCGTGTATAGAGCTAACATCTTTTCACATGTAAATCTGTAAACTATGTGTTTATTTCAACCACAGCTAGAGTTGTGATGGTTGGGAAAGTGGAGAGATGACCCAAAACGGCTTTCCATTGTTTTAATTTGTTTCTGTCGTCTTTGAATGAAGTGTATTTTACGATGCTAAAATTACTGTTTATTTACATGGAGTCTGGTGGCTTTAGCGAACGCAATTTCTTTTATGTTTTTATGTTTAAAAAAAGGATCTTACTCTTTAACAGAAAGGTCAACCTCCTTAGAAATCCTTTCCATAATGTTGTCAGACACTTAGAATATTAATCTGAGCCTGTCAGCGGCAAAACAAGCACTTTTGTGTGTAAATACAAGCTGCACAATTGCCCTATTAACTTAAATTGTAGCTTGTTTCCCCGCTGCCGACTGCAGCGATCTCGCTTAATACTGGACCAGTGTTAAAGATTGTTGTTCCCATCAGTCACTTAGACACAGAAACATAGGAAAGGTTTGAAGGTTGAAAAAAACGGTAGTTACCCTTTAATGCATTTCAAATCTCCGTCATATCAAAAACTGTTTAGTGAAGCTGTTTATATATATATATAAAGTATAAAGTATAAAAAATACTCATGTTGTAAATTTAGATACAGCAGTGTATGCATTGTAATGCATTCCAGGAATAAAACATGAATCTCTAAATAAAAATGCAAAAGAAAAAAAAAACGCACATACACAAACATGCACTGAACTCTATTAATGTGTCCTAAAATGCAATATTCACAAGACGCTGCAGCAGTGCTGCTGGGAAACAATGGCCGCCCCAAGCAACAGATTGTGCACATCAACAGGTCACCTTCCTCGGAAAAGATAAAAAACGAACCAAAGAATAAAATCATCTGAGCAATTACTGCAGCCCTGCACCACTGCCTGTGTGTTTGTTTCTCTGTGTGTGTTTTCAGCTGGGAGGCACACCAATCCATACATAAAGTGTTCTTTTCCTCCACACTCACCACACAGGTCAAATGGATCTAATAAATCATAACTAGAAGGAATGAATTGGGTGTTTTTTTTTTTCTTTTGTCTGGTTTATTTAGGTGTATGAAGTGAAGATAAGGAAGCCATCAGTCTCCCTATTCCAGCTGCACAGCTCAATTTGTTGGCAATGAAAGAGAAAAAGCGGAATGACGGAGAGAGAAAGAGGAGCGCAGAGAAGTGGCTGGAGAGGTGTTTTTGTCCATCGGCCTTTCTTATTCTCTCTGATGCCCCCCCTTCTATCTTTGTCTTCACTCTACCTTCCCTTCTGATTTTCCTCTTCTGCCAGCCCTTCTCTACAGCTTTTCATTTTCATCCCATTTAGTCTCTTCCCTTCCATTCTTAGTGAGCGGTATATCTGCTTCAACCCTAAAAAGTTGGGCTTCAACCAAAGAGATCTGTGAAGATTTGTACTCAAGGCTGAATGACTTGACTTCATGGACGTCCAGCGACAAGAAAAAGGACAGACAATGGAGAAAAAAAAAACCCCAGAAAGAAATATACTTTGTTGGTGTTCTGAGAGTCAGAGTCTGAGTTGTCACAGTCATATCCAAGCTACAGCTAATGTCTACATTGTCTGGTTCCAGCAGTCTGATTCATGTGAATAACGCTGGGCACAGTAAAACACAGTTTTAGGGCATTTTCACACCTTTATTTGGTTTGCTCTGGTCCGAATCAGTTGACTGAGTATGATTTTGTAAACTCTGAGCGTTTTCCCTTGGTTCTGGTTTCTTTTCACACAGAGGAAAATACAAGCAAACCAAAATGCGTCAATACAAATCACGCAAGAACGTTCACTCTGCTTATTGGTCGGATGTGTCTGGGGGCGGGAGCAAGAAAGTAAATACAGGAAGAAGGTCCTGTGTTCTGGACTAGTGCATATTTATTCCATCCCCATGGTCAAAACAGCTCATTTTGTTGAAATAATTTTCCATTCATTGTTTATTGCGAGCTACGTTTCTCCTTCTGCTCTACTCAGCGAGACTTGGCTTCGCTCTGCCGCCGTCTGTTTCTGACTTTAGCAGCGGCGGGTTTTACCACGGAGAACTTAGTGACTTGATGGCAGTATCTTTCTGTGAGAGTAACATTGCATGCTGCTAGAGTTTGCATGGCGTTAAGCTCAAACGTGCAGAGTACAGCTGGTATAGGGCTGATTTGGTGGCAAAAAAATCGAATTGCGGATTTTTCTGCCAGATGTTGCGATTAAGTTTTTTTTTACTATAGCTTAAGTTCAATATTCACTGTGTAACAGATAAAACATATCATTGAGCATTATAACATGAGACACCATCAAAACTGCTCTATATTCCTATGCCGGGGTGGGGACATGGATTTGAACGGCCATCAATAAGTGTTTTTCGTCTTGTGATATGTAACATTATTCCAGCATTTATCTTGTAGAAAACAGTAAATACAATAATAAAAAAGAGGAATAAAGAATGTGAAGTCAAATGCTACACCAAACATTCAACTAAATATTTCACAATTTAATTATTCGCGGTCTTCACGATTAGCTAATCACATTCTTTGTCTAATCGGTTTCTTTTCAAAACCATTAATGGTTCAGCCCGAATCTGGTAGTTGAGTTGGCTGGAGTTTGGATCACGTTCTCACCACAAACGAAGCGTACCAAAGCGTACCAGAGCTCGTTGGTCTCGGTCTGGTTGTTTAGGTCCACACCCGAGTGTAATTGCTGCATTCACACCTAAAATTCAACCAAACTAAACAAGGCAGGTATGAAAACGCACTTGATGATACAAGTCTGGCTTCATTTGAATCCAAGCTGCAGCTAGTAGCCATGACTACACACCTGTACCTCTCAAAGATTGGACAGAACAATATATAAATCATAATAATAACTAAAGGTGAGGAGTCAAACGTTGCTCTGTAACTATGTTGGCACTCAACCCCCACCTATTGATCCTACCAGCAACTCGTCTCTGTCACAAAAAGAGAGAAATCTTTGGCGTGAGCTGACTTTTTCCGGCTGCCAGATAAGCTGCTCTTGATCAGCTGCATACAGCGGAGGCTCTTATCCAACCCATCACTGCAATACTTGTTGTTTATAGCTTTACCTTCACTTTAACAACATCTCTCCTCGCTGAACTGAAATTGTCGGGATGACTGACAGCGACTCAAGAAAACGCATCCAGGCAACTATCTTGCCTGACATTATCAGTCTTTTCCTTTCCGCTCGACAACGCAGAAAACGTCCCCGTGTCATCCTTGTTGTCTGACATTTCTGACAGCTACATTGACTGATTGAGCATGAAAACTACCATTTTCTAACATGTCATTTGGAAGAAAAGAAGAAACAAAAATGATGGCACTTGATTGTCGGATGGGGAATATTCTTTTCACTATTCCAAATAATTTGTATGTTTATCATCCATTATATACTGAAGACAAAGTTGTCAACAACTAGAGATTTACTAGATACAAATTCCTGCCCAATTTTGAAACAAGTCCCACATGCAACAGATCTGCTTCTCTGAAAACTCAGCAACAAATATAATTAGGGGAATGTGGGATATCACATATAACAGACAGCGAGAAAAATTATATTAGTGCTGTCAAAATAAAGGTGATAATAACGACTTTAAACACAAATTCCTTTTAACGCCACTAATTTGTTTTACGCGCGATTAACGCACACGCATTCTGGGATTTGGGCCTCGGGCACATCATTATTATTATTATTATAAGCACATTATTTTCACCCACTGGGGGAACTTGAACTTGGGTCGCATGCTTAGACAGTTATGAAGACAGAGAGACATTCCGCTGACGCAAGTAGCTCTGTTTTGGTCTCCACCGACTCCCGCCGCATTAGCTGCTGAATGCTCCACTGTGCTCACCAGCTATTCTCTCACTGTGTCTGTGTACTGTGCTGTGTGCTGCTGAGCAGGTGGAGTACAGTGGCTTTATCAGACCATTTTTACTAAGAACAGCTGCTGCTGCTGCTGCTGCTGCTGCTGCTGCTGCTGCAGAGAGCAGGCTGTAAAATCTAAACAGTGAGCTATTAGGAAGTTAGAAAGCTTAGAGCTGAGGGAGACTGGAGATATGTGGGTTTGCCACTACCAACAACTCCTTTCATATTATATACAGTCATTTGACCCATTGTTAACCAAACATATTGAATAGCGGAGCTTTGGGGATTTGAGGTGCTTTTCAGCCTTGCTGGTGTTGATCAGTCCGTCACTTTGGTCCAGACTGAAACATCCCAACAACTGTTGGATGGAATGCGATGGAATTGTGTACATTTATGGTTCTCAAAAGATGATTCCTTCTGAATTTGGTGCTACTCACACTTTTCATCAGCTCAAATTTTACAGGTATAGCAAGTCATGTTAATCCAATACGCTTGTTTTGTTAAATTCATTGAATATCTCCTCATGTTAACCTAGCTCTCTATTTTCTGTGTGTGTTAAAAAAAGATTCCTGTGTAAATGGAAAACAAACAGAAAGAGGTGCACGAGCCGCAAAACACTATTCCAGCCAATCAGCAACAGGCAGACACAGTTGATGGTAGGGGAGGGAGGGGGGGGCAGCATTTGAATATGCCCGGCCAGTTGTTATCTGTCTGTGAATCTGGGGGGGGTTGTATTTCAATCAGGAGGGACTCCGTCGCAGATATGCAAACATTTATTACTAAGCTATAACCAAGTAGGTACAATCAATTATTTGTAAAGGGGTATCTATACAAATCTAATGTGTAGGAAAACCAAACACATCCCCCAATGGAAACTAGACACTGGTGGTGGTGAGAAGAATCCGAAGACTGAACACGAGAAGACCGAGAACACAGTTGAAAAGGCCCGGAGGTGGAAGGGGAGGAGGCGGGTCGCACTCGTCTGAAAATACAACTGACAGAAGCAGGAGAGAGAACAGATTTAAAACAAGGTAGACTGCTGTGATTGCTTAGAACGTAAGTGCCCGATTCTAATTGATATACAGAACTGTAACACCCACTGCCCAGCTGATCAGTTAAAGAGAAGAGAGACAACGTAATAGGAGTCTACCTGACTGAATTTACGCTGAGCTACATTAGTTTGGCAGCTTAGCTCAACAATATTTGTCCAGAATCCCTTACTGCACCTTTAATTTGCCCAATATATTGGTTTACAACAAATTATACCTGCTAAATAAATTCACTCACCTAGCCACTTCAGTGCTAAATAGCAAATGTTAGCATGCTTACACTCTAAAATGATTACCACGCTATAAACATTACTTGCTAGACATTAGAATGCAGACATTGTCATTGTGAGCATGTCAGATAGCCTTTGTCCATATATTCATATTACAGTTTTGTTCTGGCAAAATGAAAGAAGAAAAAATCCAAACTAACAGTTCTAACAGTTTTCAATACAGTAATGGAATGTATTAACCAGACACAGTGTTCCTAGCCAGGCCACAGACTATACAAAGGGGAATGCATGGCCAATGAACTGAATTAGCTATCGCATATCAAGTGCTGAAGACACAGTTGATTGTCTGGGAGAAGCAGATGTGATATCTGCAGCATGGCAGCGGATTTAAGTTAGAGGAGACATGGTCAGTGTGGTAGAGGGTGTTAGAGAAAGAAGCTCCTCATCAGTTTTAGGTTTGTCAGAAGTAAAACTCTACAGACTCCACGTTGAGAATTTGTTGTCGTCCCCTGTTGACCTCCTCATGATTTAGTGTGTAATCCCTCGGTCCATATAGATTGGTAATTGTCTTATAAAGCACTGTTCGTGGGTGCACAACTGAAGGTGTGTAGATGGGAGCTGACCCCAGTGAATCAAAAACAACCTTGTGCCATCTGAAAACTTACCTTACATACATTGTGATGTTTTTAGATGAAAACCTCCCATTTGTCAGAAGTATTGGAAATAATTTCTTGTGGACACGGTGCCTATACCAGGCGCAGCAGATACAAATCCTTTCATATGTTAAGTACAATGAAAGTGACAATGGCGGTACTACATGTCATCACATTTGTTCAGAGTGCATTATCTGTTCATATCCAAATAATACATGTGATGTCTGTGCCAATGTCCACTTAGGAATGTTTCTGATATGTGATGATGCTAACATTTCATCAATATTTTGTGTCCACATTTTCAGCTCTGTATGTTAATGCTGCACAGCTGCCACATATCTACAAATCCTTCCATGGGTGTGCTATTTCTTGAGTTTGGATGAACAGCTGGTCAGATGTGACTGCTTATGTACACCATCAGGGACATTTTCAGAAAGCAGGTGGTTGACACTCCACCAAGCACTGCTTGACTACCTTGTGAAAACAGTGAGTATGGAAATGAAGTATGACGTGTGTCAAACTCTCCCAGTGTCTTTATCTTTACTTCCTTAATGGGCACAGTTGTGCTTTCACACATCTAATCCATTTGGAGGAAACACACTGCATTTGCTGCTTAACTATGTTCCGGAGCTATTGGTAGAAAGTCCAGAACACAACCAACCGTATCTAAGGTTATACTGAAGTCTTATGGAGGATGTCAGGTAGATGGTGGGCATACTAACCACAGTATGTCAATGCATCCCATAGTCCTTCAATTGTACTTACATTGACTTGCAAACGTCACAACATTTCAAACAGGCTTATTTGCTTTATTGTGAAGAGGGGTTTATTTTGCTAATGTGAGACAGCTGGGCATTCATTATCTAGATGTTTTTATTAAAAAGACATTGGCTTTGGTGGTCCAAATGGGCCAAAGTCATGTGTTCTAACTCAAATACCTCATGTTAATTATGCTGCTTCTTGACTAAAAGAGGAAAGAAAACCTGTCTTGGTGGACTGTTGGAAAAGCATGAGTGTGACTGAACAAAAATGGTGGGTGGGTTTTCTTTCAAAATGTCTCTTTCTGTCTTCTCCCTGCAGCAATCATTGGTTGCCGACTACACACACACACACACACACACACACACACACACACACACACACACACACAGACACACAAAGGTTTTTAATATTCCACACATATCTCACAAAAACTTTGTGAAGCAGGAAATGATATTTCTCACCAGCAGTGTGATTTAAGTGGGGTTGATTCTGTGCATGTCCTTCAAGGTTTAAGCTAATCACAAGGCTGCTGCTTTCCCCTCCGCCTTCTTCTACTCTGCCAGATGGGAAACAATGACTTAGTGAGCACACAGGCCTCTGCATTGGAATCAGAAGTAGATGGAAAGAGAGGCTCCTCTGTATTAACAATTGTCACGGCCTGGCCATGACACAGGCTGCTGTTTTCCTTTTTTGGTCGTGTGTGTGTGTGTGTGTGTGTGTGTGTGTGTGTGTGTGTGTAGGCGTGGTCTTTCCATCAGGGCACCTGGCTCTCCGGCGCAGCTGCAGGCAATTCACTAATCAAGCTCCAGCACAAGTACTCCTGTGATCCAGGCAGCCAGTGCCAGTTCGTTTCAGTCCGTCAAGTGACGCTGAGGGTCTACCACCTCTTCGCTTCCAGCCACGCCACCAGCCCTGTGTGTTTCCACGCCTGCCGTGCCTATCTCCACTCCTCCACTCCATTTGGGTCACCATCCTCCTACGTGGAATTACAAGATGTCTGTTCAGCTGAACTTACATTAAAGAACTGTTGTTAACTCCCAACCATCTAGTCTGTGTTCACTCTTGGGTCCACACCTCACCCTAATAGAACGAACTGGCCTACAGAATGGGCTCCGCAGACACAGACTCGCTCCGCCATGCTCTAGCTTCCCAAGGTGTGCTTGTAGGAAGCCATGAGCAGGCAATTCAAGAAACCAAGCAGACACTTCAACAGCTAACCACTTGCATCGCTCAGCTCAGTGATAAACTGGATCAAGTTACCCTTCACCTCTCCTCGGAAGCTCAGTCCCCGGCTGCAATCCCCTCTTCTGCCCCTTCCGTGGTTTCCAGCCAGCCCTTGTTAGCTCGAGAGCCCTTTTTCCCCCTACCTGAACGGTACTCTGGTGATTTGGGTTCCTGTAGCCGTTTCCTTCTCCAATGCTCCCTAGTATTTCAACAGCAGCCAGCCACCTACCACACAGATAAGTCCCGTATATCTTTTATTGTGGGTTTACTGTCCGGGAAAGCAGCACAGTGGGTTACAGCATTATGGGGAGGGGGTTCGTCTGTTTGTGAGTCTTATGATGCCTTCATTTCGGAGATGCGCAAGGTTTTTGACCACCCAGTGCAGGGTAGGGAGGCAGGAAACAGATTATTTTCTCTTTGTCAGGGCTCAAGTTCAGTTGCAGAGTTTGCAGTAGAATTTCGTGTTTTAGCTGCCGAGAGCGGTTGGGGTAATACTGCTTTACAAGCAGCTTTTGTTTGCGGTCTATCTGAGGAGGTGAAGGACGAGCTAGCAGCTAGGGATGAAACCACCACTTTAGATTCCCTGATTTCCCTGGCCATTCGTCTAGACAACAGGCTACGAGAGCGTAACAGAGAGAGGAGCGGGAGTAGGCACCTCGTTCTCGTAACTTGCGCCATGAGGCCGCTAGCGGTAGCACTGCTAGTTTTTTCCCAGTTAGTTAGGCCCATGCAACTAGGCAGAGCTCGCCTCACTCCTGCAGAACGCCAGCGGCGCCTTCGTGGTAGATTGTGTCTCTATTGTGGTGAGGCAGGTCATAACTGTGCAGGCTGCCCTCAGTTAAACGGTCCGGCTCACCAGTAAGTGGAGGGATCCTGGTGAGCCACACCGCTATTCCTGCCCCTTTCCCTCATAATCGCATGCAGTTGGAGGCTACCTTTCTGTTTTCGGGTGAACCCCTCTCCGTGACGGCCCTAGTGGACTCCGGCGCAGATGACAGTTTCATTGATTCCTCCCTAGTGACCAAGGCTGGTCTACCTGTGGAACCCCTCTCGGATCCTAAGGATGTCAACGCTCTGGATGGACGCCTATTAGCCCGCATCACTCACGTCACCGCACCCCTCAACCTTCTGCTGTCTGGCAATCACCATGAGGTAATCAGATTTTTTGTCATTCCCTCACCCCCACTCTCCTGTTGTGTTAGGCCAGACCTGGTTACAATTACACAATCCACACATTGACTGGTCTACACGTTTGATAGTAAGCTGGAGCCCTTTTTGTCATTCCCATTGTCTGCAGTCAGCACGTTCCCCCCAGTAAGGACCATAACACTCCGTTACCTGAGCCTCCAGATCTCACCCTTGTGCCTTCCATGTATCATGACCTAGGAGAGGTATTCAATAAACAGAAAGCGCTATCTCTGCCCCCTCACAGACCTTACGATTGTGCTATTGAAACCCTACCTGGTGCCCCACTTCCCTCTCGTCGGTTATACAATGTGTCTAAACCGGAGAGGGAGTCTATGGAGAAGTATATCTCCGACTCTTTAGCTGCTGGGCTCATTCGTCCCTCCTCCTCTCCTATGGGAGCTGGGTTTTTCTTTGTTAAGAAAGAAAGGACTCGACTCTGCGGCCCTGTATTGACTATCGTGGTTTGAATGAGATAACTGTAAGGAATAAGTACTCTCTTCCTCTCATCGATCCTGCTTTCGAACCCCTGAACCGAGCTAAGGTCTTCACAAAACTGGACCTGAGAAACGCCTACCACCTCATCCGCATCAGGGCTGGGGATGAGTGGAAGACCGCCTTTAACACCCCCGCTCAGCCATTTCGAGTATTTGGTCATGCCTTTTGGTCTCACTAACGCTCCAGCTGTTTTTCAGGCCCTTGTTAATGACGTCCTCAGGGATATGCTCAACCGGTTCATCTTCGTCTACTTGGATGACATTCTGATATTCTCCCAAAACATGGAGGAACACATCCAGCACGTCAGGTTGGTGTTACAACGCCTACTGGAGAATAAACTATTCGTAAAGGCTGAAAAATGTGAATTTCATGTTCCATCTGTGAGTTTTTTGGGGTTCATCATGGAGCAGGGACAGCTGAGGCCGGATCCCAACAAGATCAAGGCAGTGACTGAGTGGCCGATACCCGCCACCCGGAAACAGCTCCAGCGCTTCCTGGGATTTGCCAATTTTTATCGTCGGTTTATCAGAGATTACAGTAAGGTTGCTGCTCCTCTCACCCAACTCACCTCTCCCTCTGTCCCATTCTCCTGGGATTCAAAAGTGCACACAGCATTCACCACGCTCAAACACCTGTTTTCTTCTGCCCCCTGTGTTACTCCACCCAGATTCGTCTCTGCAGTTTGTCGTGGAGGTGGACGCCTCGGATACTGGAGTGGGAGCGGTCCTCTCACAGCGGTCGCCTCAGGACAACAAGTTGCATCCCTGCGCCTTTTTTCTCTCGGCGTCTGTCGCCTGCTGAACGCAACTATGATGTGGGAAATCGTGAGTTACTGGCGGTGGTGTTGGCTCTGGAGGAGTGGAGACATTGGCTGGAGGGAGTGGAACAGCCATTTCTGGTTTGGACTGATCACCGGAATTTGGCGTATCTTCGTTCAGCCAAACGACTGAATAGTCGTCAGGCTCGATGGGCCCTGTTCCTGGGACGGTTCAATTTCACTTTGACATATTGACCCGGCTCCCGCAACACGAAGCCGGATGCTCTCTCTCGACAGTTCGGGTCGGAGGAAACAGTCAGTGAACCTGAGACCATTCTGGTCCCCTCCTGTGTGGTGGCCGCAGCCTCTTGGGACAGTGAGGCGGTGGTGAGGGAGTCTCAGCAGACTCACCCTGCTCCTGTCACTGCTCCACCTGACCTGTTGTTTGTGCCCGATCCTGTCAGGTCCCAGGTCCTCCAGTGGGGTCATTCGTCTAAACTCACCTGCCATCCTGGTTTCCACCGCACCCTCTCCTTCCTGCGTCAACGTTTCTGGTGGCCCACGATGTCAGCTGACACCCGAGCCTTCGTGACGGCCTGCTCCATCTGCACCCGAAGCAAGGCCTCTCACAGGCCTCCGGCAGGCTTGTTGCTACCCTTACCTATTCCCAGTCGACCATGGTCTCACATCGCGCTGGATTTCGTCACCGGCCTTCCACCTTCGGACGGCAACACAGTCATCTTGACTGTAGTGGACAGGTTTTCTAAGGCCGTGCATTTCATCCCCCTGGCTAAGCTGCCCTCCGCCCTTGAGACTGCTGAGCTGTTGGTTCAACATGTTTTTAGATTACATGGGATACCTCAGGGACATTGTGTCCGATCGGGGCCCACAGTTCTCATCTCAGGTTTGGCGGGCCTTCTGTACAGCTTTGGGTGCCTCCGCTAGCCTCTCTTCTGGTTATCACCCTCAGACAAACGGCCAGACGGAACGGGCGAATCAGGATTTGGAGTCGGCTCTGCGGTGTATGACGTCACGTGAACCTGCATCCTGGTCCACGCACCTAGCCTGGGTGGAATATGCGCACAACTCTCTGTCCTGCTCTGCTACGGGTATGTCCCCGTTCATGGCTATGTTTGGTTACCAACCTCCCCTTTTTCCTGAGCAGGAGCGGGAGGTGGCTGCCCCATCGGTCCAGGAGCACCTCCGTCGGTGCCGGCACGTGTGGCGGGAGGCTCGGGCTGCCTTGGTACGGACTGCGGCTCGGAACCGGCGTCTGGCGGACCGCCGTCGTGTACCTGCTACCCGCTTATGCACCGGGTCAGGAGGTATGGCTGTCCTCCCGTGATCTCCCGCTGCAGGTGGAGTCCCAGAAGCTGGCACCTCGGTATGTGGGACCCTTCGTTGTTGATAAGGTGATCAATCCCTCTGCGGTGAAGCTGCGGTTGCCTGTGTCCATGAATGTGCATCCCGTGTTTCATGTGTCTCTTCTCAAGCCTGTCTCTGTGTGTCCTCTGAACCTTCCGGCCGGGCTCCCTCCGCCTCCCCGCCTCGTGGATGGCCATCCGGCCTTTACTGTGCACCGGGTCATGGATGTTCGCCGTCGGGGCCGGGGTTTCCAGTTCCTGGTTGATTGGGAGGGATATGGTCCGGAGGAGCGTTTCTGGGTGCCGCGGAGCTTCATTCTGGATCCGGACCTTCTCCGGGATTTTTATCGGGACCACCCGGGAAAGCCGGGCCGACCGCCTGGGGGCGTTCGTTGAGGGGGGGGTCCTGTCACGGCCTGGCCATGACACAGGCTGCTGTTTTCCCTTTTTGGTCGTGTGTGTGTGTGTGTGTGTGTGTGTGTGTGTGTGTGTGTGTGTGTGTGTGTGTGTGTGTGTGTGTGTAGGCGTGGTCTTTCCATCAGGGCACCTGGCTCTCCGGCGCAGCTGCAGGCAATTCACTAATCAAGCTCCAGCACAAGTACTCCTGTGATCCAGGCAGCCAGCGCCAGTTTGTTTCAGTCCGTCAAGTGACGCTGAGGGTCTACCACCTCTTCGCTTCCAGCCACGCCACCAGCCCTGTGTGTTTCCACGCCTGCCGTGCCTATCTCCACTCCTCCACTCCATTTGGGTCACCATCCTCCTACGTGGAATTACAAGATGTCTGTTCAGCTGAACTTACATTAAAGAACTGTTGTTAACTCCCAACCATCTAGTCTGTGTTCGCTCTTGGGTCCACACCTCACCCTAACAACAATGACAGCATTGGTTGTTTCAAACATCTTAAAATGAGTCTTCAAAGTCTGAACAGGATTCATCTTCCTGCTGCATGTTAATGTTGGTGATTACTCTTCTTTTGCATCAGTGACTCAACATTCAAGTCTTGTCTTCTTCAACCAGAACAATGATCTTTCATTGAATTGTTGTCATTGGGTTCACCTGATACATTTATGTCAAGAATTGCACCCCTTCTTTTCAAAGTAACAACTTAGTTGGAATAGCAGCTTTCATGCCACCCAAAAACACTTTCTTACCCATACACTGTCATTACAAACAAAGCAGCTGTAAAATGAGGAATAAGCAAGTGTCACAAACACTGAGACAGGATTCTGTATTGTAACGATTTGAGCCATAAGCCCCAATAGAATTTTTTTCATAAGGGCCATAAATTATCAGTACGTTTTTGGTGTGCCATTTACGTATGTGGGGAGTTATGTATGTAGCAGATAGAGTGGCTCCGCCGGAGAAGGTGTCTAATGCTAATGCTCATAGGCCAAGGTATCCCGACTTTTAGTCCCCAATTTGGGTCAAGACAGAAAACACTGGATCTTACATTTCGCGCAGCTCCATGGCATCTTTTGTATCTTTGGAGAGACTGTCGGAAAAACACTAAAAAGAAACACTGTCCATTTCTACGATTCATTGAGCCGAGGCAGGGAAAATTCAATTCAATCTTCTTTATAGTATCAAATCGTAACAAGAGTTATCTCAAGACACTTTACAGATAGAGTAGGTCTAGACCACACTCTATGATTTACAAAGACCCAACAATTCCAACTATTTCCGCCAACAGCAAGCATTTAGTAGCGATGAAAAACTTGCTTTTAACAGGCAGAAACCTCAGACAGACCCAGGCTCTTGGTGGGCGGGCGTCGGTTGGGACACAGAGACAATAATACAGATATACAGATATAGAGAAATATGATTCATAATAATTATATCAGTTGGTATGTGGAAAATATAGTAACAATAAAGATAATGGAAGTATGATTAGAAATAATAGTTGTAGCAGTTCAGGGCACAGCAGGGCACAGCAGGGCATATCAGGGCGTAGTAGGGCATTGCAGGGCGTAACAGGGCACTGTAGGGCGTTGCAGGGCATAGTAGGGCATAGTAGGGCATAGTAGGGCGTAGCAGAGTGCCGTCAAAACACAAGTTCTTCGATAGAGATCGGGGAGGCTGCGGGATGCAACAGGTAGAGATGATGACCAAGATTGTCACTCTGCTTGTGTGGCCATTCTGAAAAAGCTATAAAGTATTTTGCCCTCAGATTTGGTTGAACTAACCATTGTATCATCCTACATCATTTGACACACACTGAGGAGCTGAGCACCGCTTTACTGTAACACATGCACTGCACGAGTATTAAACCCACGACCACCAGCACTGCCTTAGTGCTTGTCACACATTGGCCAAGGACTGGTAGGATTCAGAATCATCCAACACAGATGTGACAGCTCACTGGTCAACAGCAGCAGAGTGGCTGTGGAGAAGGAAAGAGTACTTTGTATGAATACTTTGCCTTCAGGGAAAAAAAAGCTGAAGGAGATTGGATTGTGCTCTACTTTGGGAAACAATCCCCCAGGATTTGACTGTTGGATCCCCAAAGGAGACAGAAAGTCAAGTGTAGAAATGATTCAGTACAGAAGCAGCAGAGACTCCCCAGAGAGCTTCTCAAATACCCTCATAACATCACTGTTAGACTGCTGAAATGTGCAGTTAGGACACTCATGAAGGAATACTGAGGAGACAGCCTATTTATGTGTCTCACAGTGGTTGAAGTACCCCTCCAGATAGATGTTAAACTAAAAATACTCTGCTATGATTAATATTTTGTTTAACGTAGTTTCCCCCACGTAAAACTAACTTTTAGTTCTACTGGATCTGGCCTCGACACCCACCCACCCACAGCCGCTGATTGTGCTCGGTTGACCGTTGAAAGAGTAGTGTGCATTAAGATGGCTGGAGGAAACATCGGAGAGAATCAGCTACACACGTATGAGCCTCACGTCGGGTTCAGACACGGGGCCATGCTGTTCAGACAGTGTTACGTGTCCAAATTCCACAATGCATGTTCTTGGGTCTCCGGCAAAACACCTGCCATGTGAAGTAGATCAGATGAACAGTTCTCCAGATATGCGAAGGGTACACAAACACACAAAGCAGTCTCCAATTATCGCAGTAGGATGTGAACACTTGCTGCAAAAACAAATGTCCCATACAGGGACAATAAAGATAACCTTGAACCTCGAATTTGTTTGTGGCATCCCTCCTTGAGTCCACACAGCTGGAGTGTTGTTACAGTGTGGTGTGTTTGCTGCTGAAAACACACACACACACACACACACACACACGACACACACACACACACACACACACAGTCCAGGAAGCAGTCATTGTTGTGAATAGGGCCAAGGTCATCCATCTGTCCTAATATGTGTCCAACTAAAAACCAATTCATAGCCCATCAGTGGGATGGATAGAAACTGTGGGCTGGGGATTGTGTGTGTGTGTGTGTGTGTGTGTGTGTGTGTGTGTGTGTGTGTGTGTGTGTGTGTGTGTGCCCTGGTGTCAGGGTTTATGTGTCTGTGTGAGTGTGGGCTGTCAGGGAGTTGGTGGAAAAGCAGAGCTGACAGGGGAAGAGGCCATGATGGCCTTCCAGGCCTAAACTCCTCTGCTTAATGTCAGCCTGCTAATGGTTCCAGTGACAGGTCCTGTCCCTCGCCGCTTCCACCTGTCCCAGCTGGAAAACAAAGACTAACACACCCTTCACACGTTTCTTTGAGCTGCTCTCACCAATGAAGATCAGGTAGGGCAGGGGAGAAACTTTGCAGAAAACATCTCTGTTTAGACTTAAATCCCCCCTCCGCACTGCAGACAATGGTGTTAAGGCTAGCCACTCTGTGTAGGTACAGCTGTATCCTCAGGCTTTTCTGGTTGATACTGAAACAGATTTTCTGATTGCTTACCAAAAGCCTTTGGAAATACAGTAATGTTGGTTCTGACTGCCTGAGAAAGGCACTTTCGAGAGAGGTATGAACACATAAAAACATTACAGGGATCCACCAGCAGAAGCAGAGTCTACATACTTTCCAACAAAGAATAGATGTCTGATCATGAAAAAAGTTTAACTCTTCCATTTCATGGATTCATTGTTAGTACATATCTGTCCACTTGTCCCTTCGGTTCACATTAAACTTATCTATCTATATTAAGTCTTGTGCCTTAGTAATCAGCAGTCACCACCTGCACTGCTGAAAGCAATCTGAGCTGAGTGAGTTTGTCAGTCTGGTGTCATGTTTACATCTTGTTTACTGGCAACATGTTTGGTTTGATGCAAAAGAGAAATAGGCAGGTAGACGGTAAGAGCTTTTGTCGGACTGTGGCTATCTCTTCATGGTTGTACGTACCAGCAAGAAAAATGAAGCTTGATTTGGCCATCACTACAAATCAGCCTCTGCGACCCATGCCCAAAGCTGGATTTATAATTAACAATCTTTCTAAGGGGTTAATGGCAGTGCCTATGTAGACATCTAAGGCGTAGGTAACAATCCTCCCAGCGTCGGAAACAATGTATGTTGTGAACCTTTTTCTTTATTACTTAGATGGCGGTCTTGGTTTTTAAAAAAAAGGCTCAGGGAATGGCAATTCAGTGTACTTTCAACCCTTTGTTCAACAGAGCGAGTCTTCCAGTGGTCTCAGAAAATAAAGAAAATGCTTCACAAAAGCCTAATGAAGCTTCATTCGGCCATCACTGCTACTACAAGCATCATAGGCAGACCAAGGACACAGAACTATAGATCCAGGGTAACTCTGACATGAAGTTAAGAGGATGATTTAAGTCTTTTCAAGTTATTTTTCATTGTCTACTGAAATCAAATGAAACCAGCGGCTGCCTGGGAGGTAGGAACTATATGCATGATTCTTATTTTATGTAATAGTGTTGCACTAAATGCTTGCTCTTGGGGTAATTACTGGAATTGTTGGGTCTTTGTAAATTATAGAGTGTGGTCTAGTGTGGTCTGGACCTACCCTATCTGGAAAGTGTCTTGAGATAATTCTTGTTATGATTTGATAACTATAAATAAAATTGAATTGAATTGAATAGACTAATGATATTTTAGCCAAACTAGTTCAAAGGGATTGACTGGCTCTATGGCTCTTTATAAAGCCATCTCACCTTCATTTACTTCAACTGAGGCGTATAAAAAATGACTCCCAGCTATTGATTCCCGTGAAATGCACTGAGGCCAGAGAGTGCTATGAGCGTTTATGGATCTCTACCTGTCTTTCCATAAGTTATAGGTCACTGCTGTTTGATCCTCAGTGTTATTCACAGTCACAATGACCTAACCGCACACATTGAAGGTCCTAGTCAAATACCATTCAAATCAGCGGTGATGGAGCCAGATCTGTGGCCTTTGTGAAGCTGCCATTTGGGTGGAAAATTTGCAGCCTGACCAGCGGCCAGTGCCTAGGGACTGTCTGCGGTTTCAAACTGAGTTATGAGTTTATTTCATTGGGGCCTTTACAGTCCCTGGAGAAGAGAATAAAGCCCTTGCAGCCACACTGTTGCACTCAAAGAAGCTGTAAATTAGCAGTCATGCAGATACAGGTCTTATTATTTCTGGCAGCTTATTTTTAAGAACGTATCCTAGCACAGGAGGATGGGACAGAGAGTAAGAGATCGTGTTGAACATTTAAATCATCAGTAAATTTAGAATTATAGAAAAATCAAAGAAGTAATGAAAGAAAAAGGTAGTGTGCCCTTCCTCTCTCTTAATCCTAGTCCTCAGTCAAAGCTCCTTCAAGCTACCAATCATTGATGCATGAGTAGCATGCATAGCAATCACCCATCTCCAACTGACAGATGGAAATTTATGACCCGGGAATGGCAAGGGCACATCCAAACAGAGTCGTCTAACACTCCCATTCTTCATTCTTTACCAGCCATTGTCCTTCCTCTGCAGCTCAAACTGCAGCTTAAACAGCGTGAACTGACAGTGTGCTGGGGTCCTTATAGTGACGGTCATTATGGTATTACCTGCAAATAGTGATGCTAAATAAAGTCAACAATTACACTGTACTTTCTTACATTTGTTTGGTTGTTCTACCTTAGTAAATGGCAAATATAATGACAAGTAGAGTCATTCACTAATGAATCTACTTGTCATTATAGTCACAAGTATTTCTAGTGTCTCCTAAAATACCAATAGTTGCCATATGTACCATAATAAAAAAAATGTATTCATATTAGGGGGTGACCCCGGATAGTTGAATATTCAATAATTCGATGGAAGGAGCCTGATTTGACTGTCAATCTCACAGTCGAATCTTCGCAGAGGTGTTATGAAATGAGGATCATGCCATTTTGGCTGTATGAGGGGTGCTTAATGTCTGAGTTTACATAGAACCAGGGTGCGATTTTCCGGGGGGGAATTGGATTTCCCCCTTTCTAGTCTACACTCCTTCCTCTGCTGAATCAATCTTTCTAAAGTGCCTGAACAAACGCAACCATTCTGCAGCAGACACCCCTAATTCATATTGCCCAACCCTATATCAACCAAATAAAAACACTAACAAATTAAATTAGCAAAGACAATACAAATGTGTGTCAGGTTTGCTAGACTAGTTTAGAAGCCATATGCCTCCATCATGTCAGAGGTTGACATGGTACATAACATGCATAGTACGGTGCAACTATTAGTACCCCATTCTTAGAATGAGTTCAGAAGATACACAGAGAAATATGTCCCTCTGTGAACAGTTGATGCTGGAAATAAGATTCCATAATATCCCCCCTGTTGGGAAGCCACTGCAATCTTCAGACGTGGACATCCACTTTCATCTTCCCTTTTAGAGTGTGTCAGGAGAAAAGGCAAGATCAATGATCTCCCGTATTGATCAGACACTTCCTGACTGTTTTAAAGCTTCCGGATGAATGGCGTTGACTGTTTAATTGAAACATTTGCTGCGTTTTGAGCGCAGGTCCTGTGGCAGCTGTTGTAAAGGGCCCGCTTTGCATTTTTCTCTGCTTATTGACGTCTTGTCACCCTACAGCAGCATGTTGAATGCAAAGAGGATTACGAAGTTGCAGTGAGGAGGAGGAGACAGAGGAGCGTTACCTGGCTGTTAGAGGCTGCACATCAGCTTACAGCTTTGATTAGACACATCTACAGTACAGGGCTGAATGGAAGGCTACTAAGCCCGCTAGCTGATCCTCATACAAACCACGGAGGGACATTTCCCTTTGCATTACCAGTCTGGTGGAAACAATAGGAATGGCGCACAGTGGTGGAAAGTTACTAAGTACATTTCGTAAAGTACTGTACTTCATTTCAAATGTTGAGGTACTTGTACTTTACTTAAGTCTTTTCTTTTCATGCCACTTTCTACTCCTTCTCCGATACATTTCACTACATTCATCTGACAGCTTTACTTTACACATTAAGATTTGAACACCATTAGACCATTAAACACACAACTGTTCGGATCCTTTGCACTTTCTAAAATGGGAGGATTTGTCTGTATTGATTATTTAAATTTGTACATAAATACAGTACTTGATTAAATGTACTTTAAATGTTACATTCCACCACTGACGACGGTAACAGCTGAGGTGGGTGACTGTGCTGGGCGTATCTTAAAGCATCTTAATTGATAAATAATGAATCTGTTTTTGATAGTCTCTGGTAGTGATTAACCTGCAGATAACTCAAGGGCGTAATTCTGGGTTCAGCATTGGTGGGATTGAGATTTCCACTTTTGAGCTAAATTTTAAATTTTGAACATCAAACACTTCACTTAATTTCCTGCATTCTGGTCAATTTCTCTGCAACAATTTGTGCCTTTTCTGCATCAAGGAAAGGACATTATTATAGGTTTTTGGGGTGGGTTGCACTGGCCAGTTTTGGTTATTAGGGGTTTTTACCCCCCCTTCCCCCATCCCCCCTGTAAATTATGTCTATGAGATAACAATGAGCTGAATCTGCAGCTCCCTGCGGCTTAACGGAGATTTGTTAAGTGCTTTTCATGTCGCTTAAATTGCCTCCTCGACTCCCACACTTGCCTCCCTTCCTCGCGTCTTAGTCCCTCCCACCGCGGGTGAGACGCCAGAAAAAAGGAACCGAGAAAATGTGTTTTAGAGGGATGAGACATCCTTTCCTCTGAAGCGTTACGTAATTACGCCCGGGTGTTCGGGCGGAGTGAGCAACTCCTTCAGCTGCACGGCTTCCAGGAAGTCTGCTCTCGTGTGTCCTCGCCTATAGCTCCTCGATGATCCCTCCTCGATGCTCGCCCCTCGGCGCAGAAATAAGAGCTCTGAGACGGCCTTCACCGAGGAGGGACAGAACTACTTTCGGGTTCAGCCGAGGGCCGAGGAGTCGAGGAGCTATCAAATAAGGGACATGAGAAGCACCAATAGTGAGTTTCAGCTAATTGTTTATCCGTCCGACTTTACTGTTCTGGTTTCACTCTCAGTGCTCTCATAGTGTTGTTGTCAGACCCAGCAGGCAGCAGTTTCACAAGCCCGCCTTTTCTCTCTCACAAGCTTTTGGAAGAAGAAGCAGAAGCACCCGCTGAAACTGAAAAGGAAAAATGGAGCGGGCTTTCATTTCAAAACGGTGGAAATGTAACATGCAACATATATATAATACAACTTTTTACTATTCTTCTGAGTGCTCGCTTTGTTTCAGGGACGTATTAGAAGTACTTTTCTTTCTGTTTGTATACATGACGCTGGGCGGGCGCGCCAGCCTCCGTCACACGAATATCCAGCACATTTCCTGGTTGGTCGTTCCCTATATAGTTCACTAATAAACACTATATAGGGAATAGCGAGAGAGTGAATGAGGGAACGGTTTCGAACACAGCTACAGTTAGATACTAGCTGCTGAAGACCGTGGCGTATTTAGCAGCTAAATATATCTTCTTTGTCAGGAGGTGGTGGAGACCAAAAAGATAGCTAAAAGAGAGAGAATATTGAAACACTAAACTTATTACAAATCAATGATAATGTTGCTCCATAACTGCTGGATGATTAAATAAGATAATGTTTACCGTATAAACTGTAAAAGGTGATAATGTGTAAACAATCTGTTATTATATGTTTAATTCAGTATATATCCTGCAAAAGCCGTGGAAGAGGAATTCCAATCATTCAAGTAAAAAGACCACAATGTAAAAAATACCTGTGTCATTGTGAGCAGATTACCTAAAATGAAATGATGTCATGCTGACATGTTACTGTTTTACATGCTGGTGTGACAGATTATTTGGAGTTAATCCCACATACATCCTGGTGTCATAAATACTCACTAATCCACCAAAGGTGTATTGATCTGCTGCTAAAAATAATGCCCAGCAAACGATTTATTTCCTGTGTTGGTAACAGTAATACTTCAATACTTTGAAGAGGACTCACACATTAACATTGTTTTTTTGCTATTTTATTCCCTTTTAATGTCCTGAAAACCTTTTTCTCAATCAGCTGTTACTGTGAGCAATGTGGTGCTACAGTTTAGGTTATTTTATGACAGATTCTGTATTTGTGCTTGTCAGATTTGACACAAAATGCGACGTTACCAGACGAGCAAATCAGATCAAACCACGCCCATTACGTTTTTGAATGTGAAACTCTCAATACATAATAACTAACAATGTTTTGTTCCAAACTTTTGCTTTGATTGTGGCTTATTCAGTCATTAATATGTAATGCAATAGAAACATACTTCAGATTTCAAATCAAGTTTTAAGGGCCTTATGTTTTGCAATTAGTTAGAAACAGATGACTCATTATTTTAGTCCGCCACACTCCAACTAATGTCCATCTAGTCTTTCATTATAAATTAATGATCCAGATATGAAAGAAATCTAATGGGTGAAATAATGTCTCTTCTTGCTGATACAAATCAACATTCCTGAACATGAAGAGGATTTTTGGTTGAAATGACCAATTATCTGGTGAAACTACTCACATTAGTCATTGTCCTTAAACTTAAGTGTTTGGTTCAGCATATTGATGTCTTATTGCGAGAAAATTCCGTTTTCCCAAATTCTCCCATTCTGTAGGTGCTAATGGGAAAGTCTTAGCTTAGATGGCCAGTATTTGAATTTGAATTTATTGAAAGGATAGCCCCCAGTATACATGTCCAGAGTGTCAGCTGGCTCTGAGCTCATGGCAAAATAGGGGCAGCTGTGGCTCAGTAGGTAGAGCGGTTGCCTACCTGCCAATCGGAAGGTTGGTGGTTCCATCCCTGATGAAGTGTCCCTGGGCAAGACACTGAACCCCAAATGGCTCATGCTGCTGTGCCATCGGTGTGTGAATGTTATCTGATAAGCTCGGGGTCAGTCTACCTCGGATGGTTTACACATTACCAATAATAATCAGAATCCTTATGGAGAAAATTAATTGCATTTTTACTTCCAGAACCACACTGTTGAGCTCAATAGCATGATCAGCACTCGGCCCCCCAGCTCTGCACATAGAATGTAAGATGAAGAATACAGTATACATAGAATATGTAAACATGCTGCTAACCTCACTGTGGACCTTAGGAGCCCTGGGCAAAGTGTTCAAAAATAAGTGCACTGAAAGAGAAAAAAATCATAATGCAGGTGATGCTTGCTGGTAATAAAGTGTGCGCAGTGGAGGTGGTAGTAACTCCTGACCCTATTAAATTAATTAAGCCCTGGCTTATCATAATGGAGGGATGGAGAGAGAAAAAAAAAAACGAGTGTGGTGGAGTCTGGTAGTAGTCCCTCTGAAAGCCTCTCGCTGATGAGGCTGGAGGGTAGGCACACCGAACAAACGCATAACTTATTAAATTAGTGTCGGTCTCCACGGGATGCACAATAATTGTCCTCCATGTCATTAAATCCAGCCTGCTTTTGGCGGAGCGTCACATTGTTCTTCAGCCAGCCGTGTACCAAGGGTCGACAGCCACTGATATCTAAACGCACTGGCTTTGTGAGTCTGTCCGTGTGTGTTCATGCATAATGTCTCAACGTTAAGGTGAACACCAAATTAAAGGATACACACTGTGTATTACAACGTGGGTATACTGGTAGTTTTGTCCAGCATTCATTTGAGTACTCACCAAGTTAAATTCTATGTTCAAGGACGCCCAGATAATTCAGTTGGTAGAGCAGGCGCCCATGTATAGGTTTACTCCTCGACGCAGCGGGCCCGGGGTTTATTCTGTGGCATTTCTAATTTACCGTTACAGCTCAACGAGATTGCATTTATAACATATTCCCTCAGCTGAGAATGTATCGCTCACAGAGAATATCGTCAGGAAAAACCAGCGGATCTATTCGCTCTCTAAACGGCAGGGACTGCCCCGCTTCCCAGTGGTGCACGCTAATGGGCTTGCCACCAGCAGTTATCAAATTCTCTTTACTGACCACTGACAACCTAGAATCACATTCCAACTTCCTCCACAGCGCTGCCGAGGAGGGTCTGGCTTGTCCACACATGCATTCCGGGATGGGAGAAAGCCCACGTCTGGTTCAGTGATTCAAATAGATCTGGTGCTGTGCCATTTGATGGTTGTTGGAGAAACAATCAACACAGGCAATATTTATTCATTTTTTTTACTGGATTTTATTTAACCTTTATGCATTTAGAGAAGTTCCAGTCTTTTACAGGAACATCGTGATCACATTCGCACAGATCACACATGGAATGGCCAATGCTAATGGTCACAGACTCGCTTCTCCAACCTTAGTAAGGTTACCACTGCCCTATATGAAGAATTGTGTATGTGCACATATTTGGTGAGGGGTTTAGGCGTCCTTCCTCAAGAAAGTTTTATGCTTTTCAATTTAAAAAAAATGCAATTTTCCTATACATTTTGTGTCTAGTTTTGGTCATTTGTGTTTCCTTTGGGGTTGTTTTGGGTCTCTGTGGTCATTCTGTGTCTCTTTGTAGTTGGTTTGTGTCTCTTTGTGGTAATTTTGAGTCTCTTTTTCACATCATTTTGGACCGTTATTATCTCCATGTCTGTCTCTAAAACATTGGAAAAGCTAGAGCAGATCATGAATAAATAGCATTCAAAAAGCTTAAAGACAAAACATAAAGCTAAAGAAGTCCGACTACAATCATTAGATCTGAGAAGTCTTTTGGTTACATTCTTTCAGCTTAGGTGCTGCCCAAAATAGCTTGGTTGCTGCACCTGAAACCTTGTAATGGCGGGAAAACCCTGGATAGTACCTTCCTACCTATAGCTGTCTGCATAGTTAGATCCATGAACAATAGTGAAAGATAAATGGTAACAAGCGTGGATGAGACAGATGCAACGCAGCTTACTGTAAGTCAACCTACTGAGATACAACAGGTCTTACAGATCTCGTTCGGGCAAGATCAACAAAATAAAATAAACCCAGCATAAACACAATATCAGGTATATCAATATTAGACTTCTCAGAAACTAGGTCAAAATAAATTAAAACAAATTGCCATACAATAAACCTGTTACCTGTTTTCTATGTTGTGGAATATTGAGGCCAAGGAAACTTGTAAATACTAATTTCCAGTAGTGGATCTTAAAGTGTTTACTGCCAAGTTTCATCAGTAGCTTTGTATAATACAGTATATAGCAACTAGGTCTGGGCATGTTTCTTTAATGCTGCTGGAGAAGTGAGTAGGTTCTTGTGGACTCCATCATCACAAAGTGAGGCGCTAATAAAAATAGTTTTGGTATCTGGCAACAGTCTCTGCCGCCACTTGAAGAGAGAAGCGTAGCAGGAAAAGTCGTATTATCTGTAGGGAGTTTGGCTTTGGTGAATTGCTTCGACATGCTAATGCCCTCTTTTCTATATCGGGTCTCTTTCTGTGTCTGACATGATGAGGAGTAATGGCCTTTTAAATGGAAGCGTCCCGCAGCGTTTGCTCAGGGAAAGGAGGCTGCTGGGATCAGACCTGTTTTTAACCACCGCCTCCCCAGTGCAGATCTGACAAGCATCCCAACCTTTCCCTTCCTAATCGGATAAAAGTCAGCTGAATTCTATACAGCCTGCTTCACATTCTTATAACACGCATTTGTACCAGGGACACTGAATGGTTCCCAGGCCCAGAGGCTGGTCGGGGCCCTGGAACATGGCAGGGAGATGCTACAGGATCCTGAATAGGAATGCTTTTCAGAGCTTCTGATTCTGATCACAAAGCTGCCTGAATGTTCACTCTAAGAAATATCTGTGTATTAGCAGTTGTATGACTGTATATGTATACAGAAATTCTCCATAGAATGTGATTCACAGTTGTATTTTATTTTTTTTTACATTTCAAATTGTAGCATTTGTGCTCCAACACAGAGGGTTTTGGGAGATTAACGATTAATGATGATTAGTGATGCTTTTTACGACGTTTTGAAAGCTTTTTCCCCATTTCCCATTTTCCAACAACCCCCCCAGAACAAAAACAGGAGGGGTGGACACTAAGTAAACCCAAAAAAAAATGGGAAAATGGACATTTAGAGGGGGGATTCAGAGTGCTTGAAAAAAAACGTACGTTGTTCCTGGAGTTCGGCCACAGTTCCAACATTTTTATCAGGTTTTTTTCAACCTATTTCCCAATGTTTTTGTTCCTTTTTGGACCTGCGATGTTTTTGCAGCTTTTACTGACATTTGGGAAGTTTTCTTGAACATTTTCAGAAGTATATAACTGAGCAGCCCTGGTGCCAACTGTGCATTTTAACATCATTGTGGACCATCATGATAGGGGAAACACTGAATTATGTAAATAGAAAGACACTAACAATTCGGAGAATACTTCCTTTAATGCTGAGCCACAGGGTCTATTACTACAAAGGTCACTTGGTATTAGAAATTAAATCAGATATTTATCCATGGAAAAGCAGACATTCCCATAATGCAGAATCAATAACTTTAGAAAATTAGAGATTTATGTTATTAATGGCTGACAAGGACTATTTTCTGTATAGTCTTCTGTAAATTCTGAATGATCTAGGCATCTAGATTTTGGGTTTAGTTTCATGATACTGGGATATTGCTAGAGCAGAACTCTTAAGCTCACAATAGATTAACACAATATTTTTATTTAATTTTTTTGCAATTCTTTTTTCAGGGTGCCCGGGATCAAGTTAAGGGGTGCTTCAGCATAGCTGGGTCGGGGGGGAAAAACTCACTGCAACTACGGCTGGTCAGAACTAGAGCTGTAATCGGGCCTTAAAAGTACGGCCCGAAAAGGCCCGAGCCCGACAGAGTTTGGCCCGAGCCCGACCCGTACATTTTGATTGACAGCTTTTTAAAAGCCCGAACCCGTTTACAGCCGGACTGTTAAGGCCGTCTATCAGCATCATTAGAGTGTCGGACACGCGCTTCGCACCGCGAGCGGGCACACGCACCACTCCTGGAAAAGGGAGAGAAAGAAAAAAAGAGACTGCGCCGCACGCACACAGCTCCTTTGTCTTTCGTAAAAAATGAGTCATTTATACATGAATAACGGAGGCTATTGGCCACTTGGAAGTTGGAACATAGAAATTAATTAAGTCCTCCAGAGACCAGCCTCCATTTCACCTCCTCAGGATCCATTTTCACGCTAATCGAAACGCATCACCTGACCGCTCATATACCATGCAGCCCGAAGCGCAAGCCCGAGCCCGGCCCGAGCCCGTGAAAAATAATAGAAATTAAGCCCGAACCCGACCCAACCCGTCGGGTCCCGTCGGGTCCTGTCGGGTTCGGGCAAAGATCTTCAGCTCTAGTCAGAACTGCTGTTATAGTGGGTGTCTTTTCTTCATCGACCACAAGGGGCAGCAGAAAGGCCAATCCAGCCACAGCCGGTAACAAACAAACCAAAAGAAAGGAGATATGTATGCTTTATTTACACAGGAAAAGACATTGAGAATGAAGACAAATTAATTTGATGAATGTACGTCTGCTTAACCTCTTCAGCCCAATAAACAGCAGCGTACAGCCGCTTCCCTAAATTCCTCACACATGGCAAGATAGTCCCAAACACTGCTCATCACACATGTGAAGCTAAGAAGGGAAATGTACACGTAAATGTACAGAAGTTGTTCTTAAAATGTAAAAAAGTTGCTTGTCATAGTGCAGTCAACTGGCCAATTCTGTAACATCTGTTGCCTTGGCGACAGGGCATATTGACCACGCTGTAAAAAAATAAAAATAAAGAAGCTGCAAGTCACTAGTATACATGCATCAGCTTGCTCTGTTTGCCATGCAAAGGCAGACACTGTCATTTAATAAAATATAAATATATTTAACCTTTATTTAACCAGGTTAGCCAATTGAGAACAAATTCTCATTTGCAACGATGACGTGGCCAAGGCAAAGCATACACCTGCAAGACAACGTAGAGTTACACATTAAATACGCAAAATATAAATATACAAAATAAAGTAAAGAGTCTACCAACAATACAAGTCAAATATAGTCAATAAACATTGTGCAACGTGATGTCTAAGTAGTATGTCAGTAACGTAATACAATACAATAGTCCAAGAAAAAATACTGAGTGTATATACGGTTTGTGTAAATGGAATAGTGCAAAAGAGAATTAAGCAAATATGAAACACACATAATCTATGTATAAACCTCTTTTTCTTGTCATCAAACCATCTCGCTGTTTGCAGTGCTGTGGATGGAACAGAAAAGGAACACAGCTCTCTCCGGCTAAATGTCAGAACAGAGGGAGAAACACAGGAACACCTACTCGGGTAGAGAGAGAGGGAGAGAGAGAGAGAGAGGGGGGGGGGAACTGTAGGATGATGAAAAAGGGAATGAATGATAGAATGAAACAGAAAAGAGAGGAGTGATAAAGAATGGCCAGTGTGAGTTGCGGCGACCTATAAATAATAAAGACGGACACGGAGGGGGGGAGGACAAGACAATTAAAGCCCCTGACTGATGTGCAGCTCGGCGACAGGACGCCTGGATGTTTCCTTCCAAAGAAACAAACAAGAAGGAGACGAGGAAAGTCTCATGGAGCGTCGGAGGGAGCCGATAATGAGGACTCGCCTGTAAACAATGAAACACTTTATGAATTTGATCGGTGACATACGCAGAGGGGATACAGACACATTCCGTTAATTAGCATGGCTAATTAGCCGCAATGCAACAATAATTAATTTAAAAAGTGATATTTAAATTAATTATTGATTACATTAATTAAGTCAGAGGGGGTAAGAGGGAGTGTGGGGGTAATTAAGATAAATGTTAAATGTGTTGGTAATTAGGTTAGGATTGGAGCGAGGTGATGATGATAATGATGTAAAGACAGGAGGCAAGGGAGGAAGAGGAGCACACTGTCAATCCATCAGCAGGCTGCAAGCAGAATGAGATATATCTATCGATAGATAGATAGATAGATAGATAGATAGATAGATAGATAGATAGATAGATAGATAGATGATGATAATGATGTAAAGACAGGAGGCAAGGGAGGAAGAAGAGCACACTGTCAATCCATCGGCAGGCTGCAAGCAGAATGAGATAGATAGATAGATAGATAGATAGATAGATAGATAGATAGATAGATAGATAGATGGTTTGGTGGGTGGATATATGATGGATGGATGGATGGATATATGGATGGATGGATGGATAGATAGATAAATAGATAGATAGATAGATAGATAGATAGATAGATAGATAGATAGATAGATAGATAGATAGATAGATAGATAGATAGGTGGGTGGGTGGTTGGATGGAAAAATAGATAGATAGATGGATAGATCAATAGATAGGTGGGTGGTTGGATGGATGGAAAAATAGATAGATAGATAGATAGATAGATAGATAGATAGATAGATAGATAGATAGATAGATAGATAGAAAGAAAGATGGTTTGGTTTGGTGGATGAATGGATGGATGGATGGATAGATAGATAGATTGATAGATGGTTTGGTGGATAGATAGATAGATAGATAGATAGATAGATAGATAGATAGATAGATAGATAGATAGATAGATAGATAGATAGATAGATCAACGCATTTTCATTAACAGGTTCTTGATATTGTACGAAACGTTGACACAACAGTGGGTATGATATCCTACCAAGTTACAGCGACCACCAGCCGGTCATGTGACGACCGGTCATGTGACCGTTAACTTTAGCGCTCTTTCCAGTTAGATTTAGCCGAGAAAGGGTGACTATGAGCCGGGTACAGAGCACCGCGAGGGGACGGTCCTTTCAGGGGCAGTTGTAGCTGAGTTTAGCCGACAAAAAGTGAGCGTCATGCAGCATGACAGTTAAGTTTAGACACCATAAGGACTAGTTGAGATTGTAAAAAAGATTGTGGTTTGGGTTATAACTCCTATCCCGTTAAGTAGCACTCCCGGGACACAAACACACGTTTCCTATGTGAAAGTCTTCTGTTTCCCTCGGGACACAAACTCTGCTACCCCACTTTAAAGCCCTGTGTTCTATGATCTCATTCTCGCTCCTATACAGCAGCAGTCAATGTGGTGCTGACTGTAATAAATACGTGGAATACATACCAATTACAGTGCTTCACTTTTTAGAGCTGTATGTAAGAATGGTTCATGAGAACAGCCTGGAGGATCGATAGATGGATAGATGGATGGATGGCTGGATGGATGGATGGATGGATGGATGGATGGATGGATGGATAGATAGATAGATAGATAGACAGACACTTTTTCTTCTGAGATTTCCTGCTGATCAGCTGCGGACTGTGCGCAGTGTTTCCTTGGTGTTCTTTCTAATGAGAGGCTATTGATTGGTCTGCCCCTCTCCCAGCCCTGCTCACCTGCTCTTTGATCAGAGCACTGAATCACTGGTTAACACCGGACCGCTGCTGGATGGACACAGACAAGCTGCTGCTGATAATTAGAATGAGAGCAGACACCAGACTTTAGCTCGTGCCTTCTCTCTACGTCAACAACGCAAGAAATGTGAAGGGCGTGAGCCCACATCTTTGCACGATTAAAGCCCGGCTGCATTAACTGCTCCACATCTCCACAACACAATACAGCTTTATTGTCCACAAGGGTGGAACTTTTTTCCCTTTGGTCCATCTGACAAACAAAGCACATTACAACAACACTGAGAGTATACATATCCCAAGTTATAAACTACGTACACTGAGCAAAATTATTAACGCAACACTTTTGTTTTTGCCCCCATTTTTCATGAGCTTTACCCAAAGATCTAAGACTTTTTTCTATGTACACAAAAGGCCTATTTCTCTCAAATATTGTTCACAAATCTGTCTAAATCTGTGTTAGTGAGCACTTCTCCTTTGCCGAGAAAATCCATCCACCTCACGGGTGTGGCATATCAAGATGCTGATTAGACAGCATGATTATTGCAGAGGTGTGCCTTAGGCTGGACACAATAAAAGGCCACTCTAAAATGTGCAGTTTTACTGTAATGGGGGGGTCCAGGGGGTGGGTCCGAAAACCAGTCAGTATCAGGTGTTAGGGTTAGAGTTAGGATTTATCTCTCTGTCTCTCTCTCTCTCTCTCTCTCTCTCTCTCTCTCTCGATCGACCTGACTGCAATTCGTCATTGTAACCAATTTAAGTGGGCAAATGCTCACATTCAATGAAGTCTGGCACTTTGGAAAGGTGTTCTCTTCACGGATTAACCCTAATCCTAACCCTTACCCTAACACCACAGATCCCCCCGGACCCACCCCCCCAATACAGAAAAATTGCACATTTTAGAGTGGCCTTTTATTATGGCCAGCCTAAGGCACACCTGTGCAATAATCATGCTGTCTAATCAGCGTCTTGATATTTCACACCTGTGAGGTGGATGGATTTTCTTAGATCTCTGAGTTCAGCTCATGAAAAATTGGGGAAAGAACAAAAGTGTTGCGTTTATAATTTTGTTGAGTATAGTATTGATGACGTTTCGCTAATGACATTGTTCCGGTTTCGCCGTGGTCGGAGCCAGAAGCAGAGACGGTATGGACAACATCTGTGTTGTGAAAGGAACTCAAACGCAAAAGTAAGTGTAAAGCATTACAATTCTGAGACAGTAATACTGTAACATACCTAATTCTCTCAAATGACAGTAACTACTAATCTATAATGTATTGGATTTTGGAAGAAATTTGCCCAACACTGCTAACAGATGACTGTGTTTAATTAAAGGCTAATCAGATACCATAACACACACATGTTGGTTTAAAGGATGAGGATCAAAGTTTATTAACATGGTGAAAAAAATCACTAACATTGCCAACGCCAATTAGCAAATCTGACCAAAATGCAGTCAAGCGAGGACAAGGACATTAATGCAGATGTAAATGTGTAGTGTTGGAAACTGTTATTAACTGCTGTTAACAGAGAAGGAGTCTTGTAGGTTCAAGTTCATGAGGGATCCTCTGATGGAAATGGAAGGTTTGTCTAGATTCCAAGTGGAAATGAGGAGAGCAGAAGGCGGCTTCACCTCCAAATGTGTTGACAAGCCAAATGATAATGTGATGGAGTGAGAGAGACGGAGAGAGTGCGAGAGAGAGTGTGATCAGATCGGGTGGGAATAGGGAATAGATATGCAAGGTAACTCAATTAAGGGAGGCAATTTCCACCCTCCCCTCTTGCCCTGAAAGAACTAGAGCAAGTGAAGCCACTTACAATGGTGTCAGAGGACAAATGGAGCACAGAGGCAGAACAAAGACGTGTACATTTTAAAGAGAGAGGACACCGAAATACAGCAGAACCTGCATGTTCCGACACACGGAACCATCTTGTTCAATGTCAGGGATTGAGATAGAACCAACAACTTCAAAAAGAATAAGTTAAAGGAGAGAAAATAGCCTGATATCCTTTTTATTCATCTGTCCTCCTCTGTCATTGAGCTCAGGCTGTTCTCATGAACCATTCATACATTCAGTATAGCTACGAAAAGTATTGCATTGTAATCCGTATGTAATTCACATATTTATTACTGCATGCACCACACTAGCTAAGTTTCCATCCACTTGTCAATCGAATTATCTGAAGTATGGTAAAGAAAACTCATGTGAATAAAGCTGGTGAAAGTGTGTTTCCGTTTAACGGCTTTAAAGCGAATAAAAACCTGTGCGTAATGACGTCACATGCTGTTTTGTGGTCAAATTGGTATATCAAAGACATACCAATTTACAAGACAGATAACTACTTAAGGGACACAGTGATTTAACCCAAACCGCAATCTTTTTTCTAAATTTAACTAGTAAACTCAACTCCAACGGCCGTTGTAATGTCCGTCACCTCTCGGTGCTCCGGCTCACCTTTAACTGTAAAGACCGCTAACCTCATGTGACGGGTGATCACGTGACCGGCTGGCAGTCGCCGTAATTTCGTAAGGTATTATATGAATTGTTGCACATACGTTTTAGAAACAATATCATGCAAATTCGTTGAGCTCTATTCCCATTCAAGAAACACATGACATGCTTCTGTAGGCGCAGACATTTGGAGTTCTGATGGGGGGAAAGGTCCAGGATTCACCAAAAGAGACCATCAGAAATATGACAGCATTAGATGTTCCTTTAAATCATAAACCCCACAAACTGTGGTGGTTTTGGCATAGTGGCCACATTCACAAGAACAATATCCCAACATATGTGTCCAGGTTGTTAGTTGCTTCAAAAACAAGATACACATGAAATGTTAGGAAGCCTTTGGAAGATCCATGACGTAATGTACATTAAGAGGTGAGCACTTTTGAAAGGCAGGAAGACCCCAGCCAGCCAAGCAGGTAAAGTCAATGTTAGTGGTTTATGTTTCTAAAGTTAATGTGGTATTGGTATATATACGTTACCTTCCTCTTTCTTTGTGTTGGCGTTCTAAACTCCGTTGGATTTATGGTTAACTGCTCCTCAGATCTCTGCAGGGTAAATCCAGACAGCTAGCTAGACTATCTGTCCAATCTGAGTTTTCTGTTGCACGACTAAAACAACCTTTGAATGTTCCACCAAAACAAGGTTAAAGTGCTCATATTATGCTCATCTTCAGGTTCATAATTGTATTTAGAGGTTGTACCAAAATAGGTTTACAAGGTTTAATTAAAAAAAAAAAACACCATCTTTTTGTTGTACTGCACATTGCTGCAGCTCCTCTTTTCAACCTGTGTGTTGAGCTCTCTGTTTTAGCTACAGAGGGAGACATCTCACTTCTATCCCATCTTTGTTGGGAGTCGCACATGTGCAGTAGCTAGGGAAGGACTACTAGCTAAAAGCTAGCGCTGCTAGCGGTTAGCCACCTCGTTCTCAATGGCAAAACACTGCTACAACACTATACATCTACTTACATGTCCCTGTAGGTCTGGCAATGTGAGACTAACCGTTTTCCATTCGGGGCAGGACGGAGTGGAGCTAGATGTCATGTTGCCCCGGGAGGCTGAGAGTGTTAACCTTGTGACACACAACAGTGGGAACAAATGCTATGTTAACCTTATATGTAGTGTTGGCTGTATTTCCATTTTTCTTCGTTTAAGTTTCGTTTTTTCTCTTGAGAGCGTTTCAACCCGTTCCACTAAAAGCCCACAGAATGTAAACACAACCATAATGTAGCATGATGCTAACAGGCTAACTTAGGTGATGGAGGTGACAGATCAGAAAACATTTACAACCACATTTTAAAATATACTCAAATGATAATTGTACAAACCTGGCAGAAAGGAAGTCATTCTTTGGGTTGGCACCACCTACAGAAACGTTGCAGTTTGAATTTGCTTTTTTTATTTGAAAGAAGGTAAATGATCTGCCGATATTAGAAGCAATTAATACATTATGTTTTGGTTTATTTAATGTAGTTCAAGTACATTTCACAAATCTTAGCCGGTTTTGATTTTCATGCCATCGTCATTGGCTCTGTCTGTCTCTTAACCTCTTCGTTTCACACACACTCACACACACACACACACACACACACACACACACATGTGTCTGTCTGCTCTAACTGGAGTATATACCTTGCCGAAGTTTCAAACAGAATTTCAAACAATCTAAATGCAGCGCCATGCTGTGAAGGCCTCACTGCACATCACATTCTTTTACAAATTAAGACGGCTTGGGTACGCTGTGATGCACAGCAGTGAGCTGTCTGCACAAAGACAGACTCACATATGTTTTTTTTGTTTTTTTTTCAATTCAGTAATTGCACTCATTCAATCTCTGGCATTTTCACATCAAAACAATAGAATTATAATCTTTATTAAAGGATCATTCTGGTTTATTACAACCTGGGTACCAACATTTCTGTTTGTTATGACGTCTTAACATCACAATGACATCACTAAAAAGAAGACTGGAGGATACACGTTGTAGTTCATCCTGTTCTCATGAACCATTCGTTCAAAAACCTACGAAAAGTTAAGCACTCTAATTCGGAAGCATTCCACTTTTTTTTCTGTATTCACTACAGTGATGGCCGAGCCGCGTTCTTATAGATCTTTTTTTCTAATCTTAACTAGTTGTTTTGGTGCCTGATCTTAACTTTCGTCGTGGCAAAACACTCATATTACATCATTTTGTGGACTAAATTTAACCATAACCTCTGCCGAAACAAGTGGCGGCTCGCGGTGCTTTGTACCTGGCTCACAGTTAAATCCACGTTCCAAAAAGAAAAGAAAAAAAAAAGGTCAAATTACAGGAGAGGTGAAGCAGGCAACAGTCCTGGGGCCCTAAGAGGGACCTCTGAGGACCCAAAGGCTCCGGGCTGAGTCATTGGTAATTCATTTTAAAACAACTACTGCAGGCCCAGGCCAAATACAATTAATGACCTGAAACAGCTTTAAAGTGCTCATATTATGCTCATCTTCAGGTTCATAATTGTATTTAGAGGTTGTACCAGAATAGGTTTACATGGTTTAATTTTCAAAAAACACCATGTTTTGGTTGTACTGCACATTGCTGCAGCTCCTCTTTTCACACTGTGTGTTGAGCTCTCTGTTTTAGCTACAGAGTGAGACATCTCACTTCTGTTCCATCTTTGTTGGGAGGCGCACATGTGCAGTACCCCGGTAAGCACTACTAGCCAGTCAGAAGCAGAGCATGAGGGCGCACCACGCTAGCAGCTAGGCGAGCATTATAACGTGTGTTACAAAGTGACGCACGTTGGTCACGGAAGTAAAGGCTGGACTACAATAGAGCTGTTTGGAGCAGTTTGTGAACAGTGTTTTCTGTTGGAGATGGTGAGTCCCTTTGGGGTGGACTTTGGGCTTTTTCACTTTGTAAACCTATAACATGCACCAAAAAGATATATATAACACAATAAAGGAAAGGGGAAAAGCATAAAACGAGCACTTTAAGGTTTAATCTTCCCGATGCAGCGCAATCGAGATAACAAGAAGACGTATTTCTTGGATATACTGCCCCCCCAGCACACCACTACACTGTGGTGTGCTGGGGGGGCAGTATATCCAAGAAAGACACCTCCGGACTGGATAAACTGATCAGGCGGGCCGGCTCTGTGGTCGGCATGAAGCTGGACTCACTGGTGACGGTGGCAGAGAGGAGGACACTGGACAAACTGCTGGACATTACTGACAATGCCAGCCACCCCCTGCACACCGTCATCAGCAACCAGAGGAGCTTGTTCAGTGGAAGGCTGCTCCTTCCCAAGTGTAGGACCAACAGACTCAAGAACTCCTTTGTCCCTCATGCCATCATACTCTACAACTCCTCACTCGGGGGGAGGAGGAAATAGGGTAAAGAGGACAGAACAGAAAACTGTGCAATAAATTATTAATAATCTACTCACATACATACCTGGATACTCTAACTGCTCTTAACTCCTAATTTATGCCAAATGTCATTTATTTATTAACTGTATAATAACACAATACCATACACAGTCCTATATACCTATATATCTATCTTTATTTATCTGTAGTTTATTGTTGTTTTACTGTTTGTTTATTTTTGTAAAAATATTTAGCTAAAAGTTTTATTGTTATTCTTATACTGTATTTTTTCTATCTTTTTTCTATTTAAAGAGTGTTTTGTAAGATGCTAAAATCTGCTGCTGGAAATCTAATTTCCTTGCGGGAGTCATCCCAAAGGGATCAATAAAGAGAAGTCTAAGTCTATTAACAGTAATGCCGGGTGGATCCAAAAACAGGTGAGTGTTGGAGTCAAGACCACCTTCACTGAGACCCAGACAAGGCCAAGCCCAGAGTGTATGGTCTTGGCCCATACACTCTGTAGACAGAGACAAGACCGAGACTTTGAGGGGTTGAGACCGAGTCAAGACCAAGACCAAGACCAAGACCAAGACCAAGCCCAAGACCAGTGCCAGTGCCAGACGGCCAGAGCTTCTTCTCCTGTTTCCCCCATTCACTTCTTTGGGAGTGCGGGGAGAAGTGATTAACACTAACAAATTTCAAATTAGAAATGAGTCAAGTTATTGGTCACTTTTTATCGGTCGATTTTACATACAGCTACAGTAATATGCAGGCAATTAAGTGATATCCCTGCAGTTGTGGTACTGACAAGTCTTGAAATAAAATCCAATATCCTATCTATCCAAGATCGAGACAAGACCTGGTAAAAAATGCGGTCGATTCCGAGACAAGGCCGAATACTACAGCACTGATACAGACCACGTTTTACAGTAATGCCAGCTTGAAACGTCGCTCCCCTCACACACACTATGTCTGAGCACCGCGTGCCTGCAGTGGAAACTTTCTGAAGGTTGGACCGTTAAAAGTGTTTGATCTGAGGCAGGCTGGCTGGCTGGCTGGCTCGGCCTGGTCTGATTCTGCTGCCTGACGTCCATCTGCGTCCGCGGTGCTCCTTCTCCATTCGTCCGCGCTTCTCTCTCCATCTGTCCACTCGCCTCTGTCTGTCTCCTCATCCCTCTCTCTCTCTCTCTCTCTCTGACGCCGTGGGAGGCTTGTGTTGGCTTCCCACCGTCTGCCTCTCGCCAGCCGACTGACTGACTGAAGCTCCCACTGCTTGAGTGATGCCACCATGACAGCACCGTTCTGGACACTGTTTGTGTGTGTGTGTGTGCATGTGTGTGTGTGTGCGTGTTCAGGCATGCAGGGGAGTTATTTGCAAAGTTAGCACATATGTGTCCGCCGCAGCAGCAGCAGCTGAGTCTTTGACAGCGGCTATTGTTGTCGTTGAAAAGCAGCCTCTGTGTTGGTTTCATAAAAAAAAAAAAAGTTTTTTTAAAAAAAATGGAAGCACCTGGTGTGTCTTTGAGGTGTCACATGCAGTCTGGGAGACGGGGACTGTGAGTGGGGCTAAATGAGTCGAGGTGACAGGGAAGATGTGGGAAAGCAGACCAGCTTTAACGCTGTCGCTCTGTGGCGCCGTGTCTCAGCTCCAAAAAAGCCGGCGGTCAGATGAAGCCATTGTTCCACTTCTTCTGAAAACTTTCACCATTACTATCGTGTGTGTGTCTCTCTCTCTCTCTCTCTGCACTGCTTGACGGAAGTGTCCACACGCCGCCTCCACTGTCTGTTGAAACTTCCAGACTTTGAAGAACATGCAGCTACACTCTGGGTTTTGTTTTCCAGGGTGGAGTTCGGCCTGTTCAAGTGTGAATTACCTCAGCCCTCACTCCTCTCTTTTTTTTAAATGCAATTATTTTTCTGACACATTGTCCATTGTGTGCCTTTAACAAATGAGAAGGGAAACAAACACCGGCTTCCTCAACCGTGAGTTCTGATTGCCTCGCTTTGAGTTAACAGGTTATCTAGAAATCACTGGAGGGCACACACACACACACACACACACACACATGCACACACACACACACACACACACAAACACTGGGGAGGAAGCAGAGATTTCCTGAAAATAGAGAGAAGGTAAAGAAATGCTCAGAGCCTCCAATGAGACAGCTCTGCTGTTTACTCCAGTCTGATGATCATCTCTGGTCTGTGAAATTTATTCATCTTTTCCATCTGAAGTTTGGTTGTGACTATTGGGGCCAAAAATCTATATATATATATATATATATATATATAAAAATTCAACTCAATTTTGTGTTGTTCTATAATAAAATGGAGTTAAATGCTAACATGCTAACTTGCTCACAATGACAAAATTAGCATGATGATGTTTAGTGGGTATAATGTTTAGCGTGTTAACATGCTAAACATGTGCTAATTACCAACATGGGAGCGTGCCAATGTTCCCACAGCCCTATGTTCCCACATTTCTAAGATTTGTTTTTTAAATTAGGCCCTATGTTCCCACAGTTCCCACATTTCTATGATTTTTTCCAAAATTAGGCCCTCTGTTTCCACATTTCTTTTTTCATTAATTTGTATCAGATTTTACCCCCCTTATCCCTAACCCTTAACATAGGGATAACCCTAACCCTAACCCTTAACATAGGGATAACCCTAACCCTAACCCAGAACATAGGGCTGTGGGACCATTGGGCTGTGGGACCATTGGGCTGTGGGACCATTGGGCTGTGGGAACATAGAGCTATGGGACCATTGGGCTGTGGGAACATAGAGCTGACCCCTCCGACATGAAGTAGGGAATGTCATTACTACTACCATCCAATAGTTGTTGAAATATTTCAGTCTGATCCAGAGTGGTGGACCGACCAGCGTTACAATCCCTAAAAATGAAATGAAGCTAGATTCCTGCAGTCCCTTCTTTCTCATAAAGCTGACATCCAGGCACTGCAGATGTCTTGAGAGCCATTGTTGTGCGAGTCACAAGTATGTCTCAAGTCAAGAACAACAAGGCCAAAATCAATACCAACAAGTCCCAAATCAAGTTGAAAGTCTTGAAGTCCTCATTATACGTCCCCACCAAAATGCAAGCAGTCAGAAATGTTTAAAGGAGAACCAGTTAGTATAGAAATTGTACAGAAATAATAATGTTTTTTATCTGCATTTGTACTTTCAAATATGTTGTAACATAGCATTGCATTCTCATGAAAGGGTTCGTTTGACATCATACGGAAACTTATGCACACCAATTCATATGATGTTGGCTGGTCATGTGACGCCTAGTCACAAGACAGTAAAGTCAGGCGGTCGTTAATTAAATTCAATTCAATTTTATTTATAGTATCAAATCATAACAAGAGTTGTCTTGAGACAGAGTAGGTCTAGACCACACTCTACAATTTACAAAGCCCCAACAATTCCAATAACTCCCCCAAGAGCATTAGCAGTGGCTATTGCCACAGTGGCGAGGAGAAACTCCCTTTTAGGAAGAAACCTCGGCAGACTCAGACTCTTGGTAGGCGGTGTCTAACGGGGCCGGTTGGGGGTGTGATGAACAGTGGCGTAATAGTCACAAATAAAGATAATGGAACAGTGATTTCAATGGTAGTCGTAGTAGTTCATGTCATAGCCGGGCACAACAGGGCGTTACGGGATGTAGCGTGGCACAGCAGAGCATGGGTGGACGCGGCAGGACGCAGCAGGACGTAGCCGGACATTGCAGGGAATCGCAGAGCGTAGCAGGGTGTAGCCGGTCCACAGTGACAGCTGCACCCAATACCCAGATCTTGCTGTCACCCTAATCCGAGGCGATGTTCTGGGCGAAGAAGAAACATAAGGACTCCGGGGAGTAAACTCCCCAGAGCTAGGTTAGTAACAAGCATTTCTGGGACATTTAAGGTGACAGTGAGCCAAGTACAGAGACCCGTCACGGTCCTGTAACGGTCCTTTCAGAGGCAGTTACAGTTTGCCGACAGAAAGTGAGCGTCATGCAGCGACGACCATGGCATGAAAATTTCCCTTTATAAGGTTTTTTAACATTAATATGCATTCCCCCAGCCTGCCTATGGTCCCCCAGTGGCTAGAAATGGCGATAGGTGTAAACCAAGCCCTGGGTATCCTGCTCTGCCTTTGAGAAAATGAAAGTTCAGATGGGCCGATCTGGAATCTTCTCCTTATGAGGTCATAAGGAGCAAGGTTACCTCCCCTTTCTCTGCTTTGTCCGCCCAGAGAATTTGGCCCACCCATGAGAAAGAGACATCATGGCTTTCAAACAAGCAAAGTGGCAGTTGCTCAAGGCCACACACCCCACCCTCCACCCTCCACCCCCTCTCCTCCACCCTCCACCCCCCACCCCTCTCCACCTCAATAGCTACAGACACAGAAATGGCACATACTAAGAAAAGCTCATTGGGGGACTGGCTCTAGTGGCTGTAATTCTGGGAAAGAGACTTCAGATACAGTATTAGGGGACCACTAAGGCCTATATAAAAGCATCCAAAAAGCAGCATGTCATAGGACCTTTAAGTTTGGACACCGAAACGACTAGTTAAGATTAGAAGAAAAAAAAAATATTGTGGTTTGGGTTAAAACACCAGCCCCCCCCCTTTAGTAGTACTCAAACAAAAGTCTGTCATTTTCAAAGCACTGATTTGTCTTTGGTAGTAGGAGCTGTTCAAACATCAGATTTTTACATCACAACTGAAATGATAGTTTCCAGTTTGTACATTTAGTAGTCTTCCTTCGCATCTAAACTGACCTGTGTGACACCACAGGAGTGGCCTCCTCCTCTCCGTGTTAATTGATAATGTGCTTGTTAAAGCTGACAGGAGGAGAGACAGTGCTTGGTTTCAGATTAGACCTCTGGTCCCTGTAACTTTATAACACTTGACGATCACACGCTCTTTCTCCTGCTCTAATTATCTTATGGGTGGGATTGCTTTGGGCTGCCTTTTTAGACACTAGTCTCTTTCTATTTTTTATTTTTTTTTATCTGCCCGCTACAATGTGTGGGAAAACTTTTGATGTGCGAGACAGACATTATTTCTACCCACCAAAAGCAGCAATTACTGGTCGACACGCTGTATTTTTAGCCCTTAAAATGACTTGAGAATAAAGTGTTATGACCAAGGGCGGTTTGTTGCTGTTTCAGTGTCTGTGTGAGTGTGTGTGTGTGTGTGTGTGAGAGAGAGAGAGAGAGAGAGAGAGAGAGACACAGAGAGAGAGACAGAGAGAGATGTGCGGTGAGTGCGTGGGGAGCGATGAGAGAGGTATAATCATATTTATGTAGTTAAATCAGTTATTGTTCATGGCTGTGAATATGGTTTAAGTGTCAGTCTCAGTCTGGCTATCTGATGCATGTCTGACTGCACAACCCGGTACCACTGACTTGATGGAACCTGATTGGGAAAAAAAAAATCTCTTCTCGGAGCCAATTCATGTTTCTCCTCCAGTGGCCTGTTCTGTGTAGCTGTGACAGTTTGCAGACAGCGTGAATCATGCACTTAGGCCACTGTGTGTGTGTGTGTGTGTGTGTGTGTGTGTGTGTGTGTGTGTGTGTGTGTGTGTGTGTGTGTGTGTGTGTGTGTGTGTCAGGGTGGAGAGGGCAGACCCCACTGTGCAGGGCGCAGCAGCGTGCATGGCGCAGTGCTGTAGGCGTTCACCAGGGGGAGCACTCGGTCTGTGCTCTCCTCCTCCACTCTCTAATCTCACACTGACGACCACATACAGTACAGTATGTATCTCCCGTTGTGACTGAGGTTAAGCGTGGAAGACCAGAGAGCGAGATATGAACAGGCATCACAGTTCCACATGGATGCTGGAGAAAATCATCCACATGGACCACAACATTCTGATCAATGGATGAGTGAAAAACCTTGAGAATCACACACACACACACACACACACACACACACACACTGCCACCCACTTCATTTGGTAAAGGCAGTTTAAAAAAACGACATTGATATAACGTTATTAGACTCTCAAAAGAGTAAAAAAAGGAGACAAAAGGGAAGGGAAAACATTGCCGATGAAGATATCGTGAGACGTGAGCCGTATCAACATCTGAAGCGTCCATCACATTAGAAATCAGAATCAGTTCAAATTAAGAATTCATTTTCAGGACATGTTTTGGACACAGGATGCACAACTAGTGTCCGTTTTCTCCATTTGTGATACAGTTCAAATTCTAAATAATCAAGTAATAGTAAAGATTGTAGTATGCCTTTGTTGTCATGCGTAATTGCTTCAGTCATGCAGTGCTCTTGATCTAATGTAGGACAGAGATGTGTTTCTTCTGTGCTTAGAATATTCTGCAAAAAGGAGTGTAAACGGCTGAATCGGATTCTCTGACTGAATGCATAATCCTTCTGGAATCTGACTCCTTTTTGTCTGTTCTTATAGCCTACTTTTCATATCCCTGTCTTGCTGTTAATCTTATTTTATCCACTGTCTTTGCATTGTTTTCTAGTCGCAATTTCCTTCGCAAACGACGTTTCCAACCCATGCACATTCAAATATGCTCAGTGCTCCTTTAAATATTTTCAATTCATTCAAATGTTATAATACCGTCGTCACTGTTGTGACAAAAAACCTCTGTGGCCCTAAGTCTATAGATAACGCACACAGAAAATAGCCATCAGTGTTAGCAATCTGTTTTGTACTGTCTCAGTCAAAACGTGCACACAGACATGTCATAAACACATTTGTTGACATAAAAGTCTTATTTGTAGATGGAGGAAGGAATCAGGTCTGAAGTGGTTTAGTTTTTGGACAATGATGGAGGTGTGGGGCACACAGGAATAGGCACACATACACACAATTAAATAGACATAGGAAACATATACAAAAAGTGTTATAAGAAATAGAAAAAAAAATAGAATAAGAGTAATAATAACAATAGTAATATGTAAACTACAAACACCCTTATTATAAACAGACAGGTACAAAAAAATAAATGGTATACAGATATACAGATGAGAGAAGGTGCGGATGAATAGAAATGGCATATTGCACCGTAGGAGGTGACAGAGTAATACATAAATAAATACATATTAAAAGAGCAGAATCCTCAGTTGGTTTAAAACACATCCAACCAGCTTCCCTTCACACACTCCATCCATTGACTGGTCCACATAGGAAACAACAGGCCAAGCGTTGTAACAACTCCAAAAAAAAAATCATTTTACAGCCTGTATATGTATTCCTGTATATGGTCCAGGCTGTGAACCAGACTCTGGTTCGCATTTACACCGCTAGGGGTCGCATGAGCTCCGCATATGCGCCGCTCTCCCTGCCTCTGTGTCCCGCTGCTCTGTGGCTGCAGGAGAGTTAATAACGGCTCAACTCCTGGCTGTAATTATAACGCACGCACAGCCTTAAGAACAGCACATGAATGGGGGGGGTTCGAATGATTCCCTGCATACATATCACAACATTTGCATGTATTAACCCGGTCAGCCAGTGCTATACTGAGTCTCACACAGGTTCCTGCCACCAAGTCAACAAGTCCTCCACTCACTCTGTCTCTGTGTGTCTGGTGATCACACATGGGGTCCGATGTGATGCGCTTTACATTACGGACAGGTGAGGACTGCATGGGACCGGGTATGGCGGCTGATGGGTTAAAAAAAAGCCCACGTCGTTCTCTATCCCTCTTCTCTTTTGCGTCAGGTGTTGTGAAGTGGAAGCCAGTTGGAGAATCGGATGGAGGTAGAGCGACATAGAGAAGCAGTGAGGGAGCCGTGGGGCCGAGCGGGCTTCTGACAGGCAACCCTGATGTCCAATCAGGAGAGAGCTCTCAGTGTGACTTAGAGCCGCGGGGGCTGAGAGAGGGAGGCGCGATGTGAGAGTGAGGGGGGAAAAAAGCAAATAGTTGAGTGAACAGCGTCAGTAGAGAGTGGAGTGGAGGGGACGCAGTGAGGACAGGGTGCCAAGAGGAGACACAGAGACACACAGCCAGAGAGTCTGACGTTTATTCCCTGATTAGGGAGCCTCGCAGAAGAGAAGAAATATCTCTTATTTGTTCTTATATGGATATTGATTTCTTTTTTTCCCCACTCTAACTCCTTTCCAGACTGGCTCCATCACAGCAGCAGCACTGCGCTTCATTGGAATGTGCGCCGTAGAGTCTCCGGGACACGTCTGAAAAGCAAGACAGCCGAGACAGAATAGGGAAAAAAAGAGCTTCTGCAGTCATTCAAACTCCTTTAAGAAATCTAAATGCCTCTCTTTTAATGGGACAGATTTCCCTGGACGCCTTACACATTTTTGGAGACTTTTTACGCATTTTGGAGACTTTGCCGAGTGAAATGGGTGATGGAAACGGACATTTTGTCTATTAACAGAGGATAATAAAGCCGTATAATATTTTCTACCCAAGTGCACTTGCTTTCCCCGGCGATGATTGTTCTTTTGATTGCCCTGTGCATCACGGATGGAGTGCTCTCTCAGATACGCTACTCGGTGCCGGAGGAGGCGGACCACGGCACACTGGTGGGGAATATCGCCGAGGACCTGGGGCTGGACCTTACCAAACTGGCGTCCCGCCGCTTCCAGGTGGTGCCCAGCTCTCGGACACCGTACCTGGAGGTGAACCTGGAGAACGGCGTGCTGTTCGTGAGCGAAAAGATCGACCGGGAGCAGATCTGCAAGCAGAGCGCCAACTGCCAGCTCAACATGGAGGTGTTCCTGGAGAACCCGCTGGAGCTATTCCGCGTCGAGATCGAAGTGGTGGACATTAACGACAACCCGCCCAGCTTCCCGGAGACGGACATCACCGTGGAGATCTCGGAGAGCGCCACACCGGGCACCCGCTTCCCGCTGGAGAGCGCCTTCGACCCGGACGTCGGCTCGAACGCGTTACGCACGTACGACATAACCACTAACAACTACTTCTACCTGGATGTGCAGACCCAATCGGACGGGAACAAGTTCGCGGAGCTGGTGCTGGAGAAGCCGCTGGACCGGGAGCAGCAGGCGGCGCACAGGTACGTGCTGACAGCAGTGGACGGCGGCCAGCCGCCGCGCACTGGCACCGCGCTGCTGGTGGTCCGGGTGCTCGACTCCAACGATAACGTGCCGGTGTTCGACCAGCCCGTGTACACGGTGAGCCTGTCGGAGAACGCACCAGCTGGCACGCTGGTCATCCAGCTGAACGCCACCGACATAGACGAGGGTCTGAACGGAGAGATCGTCTACTCCTTCAGCAACCACATCTCCAGCCGCGTCAAGGACCTGTTCAGCATCGACGCGCGCACGGGGCGCATCGAGGTGCGCGGCGAGGTGGACTTCGAGGAGAGCGGCCTGTATCAGATCTTCGTGCAGGCGAAAGACCTGGGGCCAAACGCCGTGGCCGCGCACTGCAAAGTACTGGTCAAAGTCAGCGACGCGAACGACAACGCGCCGGAGATCACCTTCAGCACCGTGACCGAGTCGGTGAGCGAGGCGGCGGCCCCGGGCACCGTCATCGCGCTGCTGAGCGTCACGGACCGGGACGCGGAGGAGAACGGACAGGTGCACGTGGAGATCCTGGGCGACGTCCCGTTCAAGTTGAAATCGTCATTTAGGAATTATTACACCATAGTGACCGACGGCCCGCTGAACCGCGAGCACGCGGACTCCTACTCCGTGACCGTGGTGGCGCGGGACAAAGGGACGCCGTCGCTCACCGCCAGCAAGTCCATCCGAGTCCAGGTGTCGGATGAGAACGACAATGCGCCCACCTTTACGCAGTCCGTCTATGATGTGTATGTGACAGAGAACAACGTGCCGGGCGCGTACATCCACGCCGTGACCGCTCTGGACCCGGACGCCGGACAGAACGCGCTCATCAGCTACTCCATCCTTGAGTGTGACATCCAGGGCATGTCGGTCAAAACCTACGTGTCCATCAACGAGGAGACGGGCTACCTTTACGCGCTGCGCTCCTTCGACTACGAGCAGCTGAAGGACTTCACGTTCACGGTGCAGGCGAGCGACGCGGGCAGCCAGCAGCTCTCCTCCAACGCCACAGTCAAAGTCATCATCGTGGACCAGAACGACAACGCGCCGCTGGTGCTGGCCCCGCTGGGGAAGAACGGCACCGCCAGGGAGCCCCTGCCCCGCTCCGCCGAGCCGGGCTACCTGGTGACGCGCATCGTCGCGATGGACGCGGACGACGGCGAGAACGCGCGGCTGTCCTACAGCATCCAGAGAGGGAACGAGAACGGCATGTTCCGGATGGACTGGCGCACGGGGGAGCTGCGCACGGCGCGCCGGGTGTCGGCCAAGCGCGACCCGCAGCAGATGTACGAGCTGCTGGTGGAGGTGAGGGACCACGGGCAGCCGCCGCTGTCCTCCAGCGCCAGCGTGCTCGTGCTGCTGGTGGACAGCGTGGCGGAGGGCCGCGGAGCCGGCGGGGACCGCGCGGGCACAGCCAAGGCCAAGGAGGGCACCCTGGATCTGACCCTGATCCTCATCATCGCCCTGGGCTCCGTCTCCTTCATCTTCCTGCTGGTCATGATCGTGCTGGCGGTGCGCTGCCAGAAGGACAAGAAGCTCAACTTTTACACCTGCCTGGCCAGCGAGTGCTGCCTGGGCTGCAGCTCGTGCTGCTCGCGGCAGGCCCGCGCGCGCAAGAAAAAGCTCAGCAAGTCGGATATCATGCTGGTGCAGAGCGCCGGCAGCGTCAGCGGGGCCGGTGGCACGGCTCACGTGCCCGTGGAGGAGTCAGGGAGCTTCGGCTCGCACCATCAGAACCAGAACTATTGCTACCAGGTATGTCTGACTCCAGAGTCTGCCAAAACCGACCTCATGTTCCTAAAGCCACGTAGTCCGTCTAGGAGCACAGACACCGAGCACAACCCGTGCGGCGCCATAGTGACAGGGTACACAGACCAGCAGCCTGACATCATATCAAATGGCAGCATTTTATCAAACGAGGTAAGAGTCCCTCTCATACCTTACAGTTTAATCCCCCCCCCATCCTTCCCATCCCTCCCTTCTATTCTGAGAGCCCTCAGCATGTCTACACCTATCTGAACACTTCCCCACATTAGATCTAATCTCAGATTAAATAGACTTTATCGATCCCAAATTGGGAAATATCAGTGCTACAGCAGCAAAAATAAAAGACACACCGCACAGAATATGTATGAGTGAGGCTTAATGAATAGGATAGAATACAAGAACAACTATTCCAAAATAAAGATGTTTAGTTTATTGGTTTACACATATACAAATATTACAGATTAATATGCACATAATCAATAAAAGATGTGATGGAGAGATGAAAAAACAACCTCCACTCTCCAAAGCATACTCCGATGGAGAAAAATACACAGGAAAGAATGTGCAAATGTGGACAAAAGTGGCAAATAAACATCAGACTCAAACAGAAGCCATTATCCCATCCCCCCCCCCACCACCCCCCCACCCCTCGGTTCAGTGACAGGTGTGCACATGGATGTTATTGAGTACTAATACACACCGTATGCCACATTATTACTAGTTGCTGACATGTTGCCTTTAGCAGTCCTCAGGGAGGTTGGCCTTCAAACAGCGATGGCCTGCATGTTTATGTTGTGCTCCCATGTAAGGGCATGCAACTATAACCATTATTTTCCATATTCGATTCATAAGTGGATTGTTTCCTGGATGAATGGATTGGTTGGTTTGGTCTCTAAAATGTCCGAAAATGGTGAAACACGTGGAGCAGTGTTTGCCAGGGTTAAGATATTCAGTTTACTGTCACAAAGGAGAGAAGAAACTAGAACAATATTCACATTTAACAAGCTGACATCAGAGAATTTGGACTCAACCCGATCAATGGATTATCAAAATAGTCGGCGATTCGTTTAATAGTTAACAACTCATCGATAAAGCGATGCATCCTTGCAGCTCTACTTCAGAGTTTTTGAGATGACGGAAATCAGAATAAGGAAAGTGTATAGGGATAATGTATGGTGGCTCAGAGGCTGCTGGCTGCTGTGTGTGTGTGTGTGTGTGTGTGTGTGTGTGTGTGTGTGTGTGTGTGTGTGTGTGTGTGTGTGTGTAGGGCCGAGACAGAGCACACCTCAAACACACACTCCCCATCAGATATGAGTAGAGCTGTAACAATTTTCTCCAGAAATAATTGCGATTAACAATATAATTGTTAATCGTCAAATTTAAAATTCATGTGTCGCTTTTGCAAACAAATTCAAGTTTTGAATGAATCCCAGAATACATCTTTTGGTTATATATTACTCATATGTGACCCAGATAATGTAATAACACAGGTACACAGCCTATGAAGTAAACAACGCCTCTTTATTATCATAAATCATTGTATTTTTTTTCCTTGAATGAACATAAAGCTGACAATTACCATCACCAGTCATACGCCCTAGGACCTTAGCTAATGTTGGCAATCAGTTGCGGTTAAACAAAGGAACGGCGATTATGTGGAAACAAATGCGATTAGACAATTATGTAATAATTGTTACAGGCCTAGCGTGTTTGTGTGTGTACGTGTGTGTGTGTGTGTTTGCGTATCTGTGAGTGTGTGTGTGTGTATGTGTTTGTGTGAGTGTGAGAGAGCACGCTTCAACCACACACTGCTCATCAGATATGAGTGACATGCAAGGGTGTAACTTTGGTTTGAGAAGTGTTTGTGTTTTGGGGGGGTGGGGGAAGGGGGGGGATAACTAAAAAATAAAATCCAGGAAATAATTAAGATGATCATAATGATTCATTCTTCCAGAAAGATTACTTCTAAACTACATATAAGAAAAAAGATCTCTCACATTCTTGAATGGTCCAAATAGGGGCAGATCCCTGAGACTTACATATCATCAAACTAATTTGAAAAAGGAGGGAGCACAAACCGGATTTCGAAAAGTGTGTGTGTGTGTGTGCGTGCGTGCGTGCGTGCGTGTGTGCGTGCGTGCATGCGTGTGTGTGTGTGTGCGGCATCAACAGTGAACTGTGTGGGCTGCGTCCCCCGCGGTTGGACGCTGCTGATGGTAATCATGTTACACAAGGTGCTGTAGCGACAAACACTGACGTTTTTTTCTTTCTTTCAGACCAAACACCAGCGAGCTGAACTCAGCTACCTGGTTGACAGGCCGAGACGTGTCAACAGGTAAATATGGACCCATGTTCCTTTCGCTGCAGCCTCACCCTGTCACATCTGCCTGTAATAGAGCTCTTATCTGCGTCTACTTCACTCACCGATAACTCTCATTACTGTGACGATGCTCTAGGTGATGAGATGGGATGAGGAAAAGGGGGGGCTGGAATAATCATAAACGCTGTTAGTTGAAAACATCCAAAATGCTAAATGAGGCTTTGATTTAAGTGGAGACACTGCAGAGAAAAAATATAATTTTTTGGGGGGTGGGGTTATTCTGCCTTCTTTGAATGTTTGTGGAAAACAAACATCCAAAAATACACATTTAGGTGTATATTTTACTACACCTTGTCTGTTTGTGTCTGTAGATTGTTCCTTAATTCACCAAAGTTAGCATTAGATAATGCATCATTTGCATATTTAAACATTAGAATTTCAGAAAACTATGCAATGCATAAAAATGATGCAAGTATTCAACTGGGGAAGTTCCACGGTGACAATCTGTTGTTTAAAATGTTTCACCCCAGTCACTTGTAGTGTCTTGCAAAATGTACATTTTACAATCCATATCTTTAAAGGCTGTTTTCTCCAAATTTCTCAGACTTGGAGTTCAGAAATCTCCACTTCAGTAGAACTTACATATACCAATATTTTTGCAGTGTCTATATATCTATATTTTGAAGCTTGCATCATTCAGAGCTCCGATTTCTCCTCGGTTTCAGTTCGGCGTTCCAGGAGGCGGACATGGTCAGCTCCAAAGACAGCGGCCACGGGGACAGCGAGCAGGGAGACAGCGACCACGACGCCACCAACCGAGGCCATTCCTCCGGTAAGAACCGGCCCCAGTGTGTGCATGATGCTGCCTCTTTCTTCACAATGGCTGTACTTGATTGAAGCTGCGTGTTCAAAGGGCAAATGGATGGCTCTCTGGCTTCTATAGGACCGGAGTAGGCTTTTGCTGATTAGCATGCGGTCACTATGAGCAATGGGTCCAGGAGCAGATTGCAGCATGTCTCTCCGCTGCTGCATTCTGGACTCTTTTTTTTTTTTTGCTGCTCGTAGTTTGTAGCATTGTGTAGGGCGGAAAAATGAAAGCTCATTTAAATTAGGGCTATAGCACAGGGCTGGCGCCTGCATCATCTGTGTCCCACCGTCAGCTTTAATGCTGATGGTGTTGTACTGTGAGACGTTCGGATTTCTCTCTAGTGGCACAGTGGCTAAGGAAGAAAAAAAAGCTGGAAAAAAGGATGGCTGGTAACAGACAGGGGCAGTTCTGGGGGGGGGCAAGAGTGGCCAATGCCCCCTAAGCCTCGACCCCCCTCTCTGGCCCCCCCTAACTGTGGCAAATATGTTCATACATTTTCAACCCCAACTTAATTAATTAAGAAGGGATATTATTCATTTGCAGTAATAAATATAAATGTAGCCTAGTCTCGCATTGACAGACCTTCCTCCACAGCGCTGCAGAGGAAGGTCTGGCTAGTCCACAGAGCATTCCAGGGGTTGGGAAAACAACGTGCTCTGGTTTATTGGCATTTCCTTAAACCAATCCCAGATTTCTTGGGCTGCGGGCGGAGCCTCTGTGCCGCTGCTAAATAGCCCCGCGAAGGAACTTGTTTTGGTGGAACATGTGTACGTTCAAAAGTTGTTTTAGTCGTGCGACAGGAAACTCAGATTGGACAGATAGTGTAGCTAGCTGCAGCGATCTGAGGAGCAGTTAACCAAAGTACTAGGAAGTGTTAGATAACGCAAATACAGTCGGAAAAAAAAGACATCTGGCGGAATTTCCGGCAGCAACAGGGCAATCCCGGAAGTGGAAGGTCGTGTATATAGACTAAATGTAGTAGTCTTGTCTTTATTGTTATAACTGTATTGTTAGTCTTTTGTAGAACCAAATTAGGGCTGGGCATTATATCAATATAATATCAATATCGTGATATGAGACAAGATATTGTCTTAGATTTTGGTTATGGTAATTTCGTAATATGAAGTGTTGTGGTTTCCTGGTTTTAAAGGCTGCATTTCAGCAAAGTGATGTCATTTTCTGAACTCACCAGACTGTTCTAGCTGTTCTTTGATTTGCCTTTACCCACTCAGTCATTATATCCACATTACTGATGATTAGTTATGACAAATCTCATTGTGTACATATTTTGTGAAAGCACCAACAGTCAACCCTACGATATCCTCGCAATATCGATATCGAGGTACTTGGTCAAAAATATTGTGATGTTTTAATTTCTTCATATCGCCCAGCTCTAAATCAAATCTTTTTTAGGGATGGAACACTTGTGCTTAATATATTTGGTACCCCCTAAAATGGCATGTGTCCCCAGCCTGGCCTCTCCATTTGAAAAGGTTTAGAACTGCCACTAGTAACAGAACCAGATCCTGTCCCTGTGTGCCAGGAGCATGTCTCCTAATATTTGTCTCTGTGTTTTTCCTGACACGTGATGATTTAATGTCGGCTGGGTAGAGAGCGAACCCCGGCCGCCGCTGTTTTGTAAATACGTGGCGGTGTTAATGAGCAGCCGGCTCCCTGGGAGCTCGGTCACTGGGTGCCGGAGACCACTCGATGAGACGTGACAGGCGTTTTAATGAGGCCGCGCTCGCGCTTGAGTGCTGGGAAGCGGACCAAATAGGTTGCGGCCGTAGCAAACAAAACAGACGATTCATTTGTTCATTAAATTAATTAATGCATCCATTCATGCAGCTACTCTCCAACTTGCACCCCCCCCCCTTAATTCTCTTTCCCCTCCCTGATCACATTCTTCCAAACCCATCCTTTTTTCTTTTTTTTTTCTTTTTTCTTAATCTTCCTAAAGGAACCCATCTGAGCTCGTACAATAGGGCCCCACTGAGTTCTGAATGCCGGTTTTATGTCTTCATTCAGTGGCAAGCTTTCTTGGGTAGATAGATAGATAGATAGATAGATAGATAGATATATAGATAGATAGATAGATAGATAGTATAGATAGATAGATAGATAGATAGATAGATAGATAGATAGAAGTAAAAATACAAGAACACCTACTCAGCCTTGAAAAACAATGAAAACAGGTGTACAAGTAGAGAATAAAAACATACAACCAGCATGCATATATAGAATATATGAAAAATATAGAATATACTGTATATAAAGTAGTCTAAATACACGTGTGCAATTTGTGCTTTAGTGAAATAGTGTAATGAATGAGGTAATGACAGTGTTATCTCACACTCAGCGGTGAAATGTTTTTTGACGAGTTTTATGGCTTGTGGTAGGAATGATTTTCCAATGTCACTCCAGTAGGCCTGGATGTGTTACACAGACCATAGGAAACAGAAACGCACACAGCTAATTTGTTTCATCTACAACCAGCTCAGAGTTAGACCCTCACAACTGCTTTACATTAAATCCTTTTTCACCACTGTGGAATTGTTTTCACTCCAAATCTGGACTGAGGCAGCCAGCAGCTTTATGTAGATGGAGTGGTCCTATTTTGAGTGCATTAGCATTTCATGTGAACGCTGCCAGCCAGAGTTCATATTCTGTTATGAATAGTCGCACTCTGTTATACAAGTAGGGCTGAGAATCTTTTTAAAATGCATACCTGACTTTTGGTATCTACACCAAAGGGATACTTCTTTTGATGCCTTACTTTGAGGACTATAAACCCTGTTTAGCATTTAAAGCTGCAGTAGGTAAGCCTTATAAAACTAACTTTCTGTCATATTTGCTGAAACTGACCCTATGTTCCAGTAGAACTACATGAAGCAGGTAATAAAAAAAATAAAAAAAATCGGGCTCCTCTGGCACCACCTACTCTAGTGTGATTTGCAAAAATCCACAGCTCCCTGTTCAGATGCACCAATCAGGGCCAGTGGCGGTGTCAATCACTGCTCATGCAGACGCATTCATTCTCCCTTGTGGGGGTAGGGGCTTAGGAGACCATTTTGGGCTTTAGCGGAAAAGGGGGGAGGGACTGAGAAGTTGTCGATGTTCCATTTTTTTGGCTAAGTCCTGGATCTTCGCAATACTACCTACAGCACCTTTAAGAAAATATGCCAAAGTTATCAAATGTTAAATGTTGTCTGAACAGAACCTTGACTAAATAAAAGAAAACTATATCTACTATGAATTAGACCTGCACGATAAATCGTTATAAAAACCTGTTCACACGGTTCAGGGCTTCACCCTCAGCCAATGACAAAGTGTCTTTTAGTCACGTGTTTCACTCGTCGAGTGAGCGCGGAAGTTCGGAAATAAACCAAATGGATATTGATGAAAACCCAGGTACTAGTGACGAGAATCAGCCAACCACTCAGTCTCAAAGCCAACTCATTCCGAAAAAAGGCCCGGATTCGGTGGTGTGGAAGTATTTTGGATTCAAGCAAGACGACGAGGGTCAGTCTGATGTGAAGAAGGCATGCTTTGCCCTCGCTGCAGCACTGCAAAGTAACACCACCAATCTTTACCAGCACCTCAAACGTCACCACAAACTGCAATATGATGAAGCCGTACAAGGCAAAAGGTCCGAAAGACGTTTCAATTAGCCTATTTACAGCCATGTTCAGGGCCACATTCAGCGCAGTGGATTAAACTTATATTTTTGGGAACCTACTTGAATGGCCAGTTGAATGTTAATTCTATAAAAGGCGAGCAGTTAAAGAGTGTGCTAAGAAATCATTCTGTTTAAATTGGCAGTTGACAAACTCCATTTCTCTAGAAACTGAAGCTGTAGCTGCAGCATGTTGATTGACATGTTGTAATTATGTTCAAGGAGTTCAGATAGAGTATCAGGGCCATATTTACTTCAATATGTTAGGTCCCTATTTTTGGTAGCCTACTGTACTTAAATGGCCAGTATTTACTTTATTTTCTTTATTCATTGAAGCATCTATGTTTACAGGCTTGTTGTGTTGCGCAATGTGCTATAGGTGCTGCCAATATGTTTTGTTTTGTCATGGCTCATGTGTGCAGTAAACATTACACATCGTGAGAAAAAAATTGTGGCAGAGAATCGTGATATCAATTCTAAGCAAAAAAAATCATGATTCATATTTTTCCCTGAATGGTGCAGGCCTACTATGAATCTAAGCAGACATTTGATACCAACTTTTTCATCCTCATGTGTGATGGACGCATTTCAGTCAGTGCTACAAAGGTAGTTTCGAGGTTTCAACTAGGCCTGCAACTAACGATTATTTTCATTGACCATTAATCTGTGGATTATTTCCTGGATGAATGGATTAGTAGTTTAGTCTCTAAAATGTGGATCAGTGTTTCCCAAAGCCCAAGATGACGTCCTCAAATGTCTTGTTTTGTCCACAACTCAAAGAGTTTCAGTTTACTGTCACAGAGGAGAGAAGAAACTAGAAAATATTCACATTTAAAATGCACTTCTATATTTCAATTCAATTCAATTGTATTGTCTTGACACAATGTGCAGGCACATATGTAACAAAATGTAGATCATTGCTTTCCAACAAATGAACAGTACATTAAAACAGACACATTATTGACATTAAGATTATGTACAGGCTCAGAATTATTGTGAATTATATTAATAATGTGCATATTTTGTAAATGTACTTGTGCAAGTGGCATAGTATATATTAAAGTGCAGTAACAGGAGGAGGAAGAAATATCGCTGCATGCAGGTAACGTTAGCCTAACGTTAGCTAGTAGCTGGACTAAATATGGTTAAAATGCTAACAGCCAAACGGTGTTAAGTGTGACTGTGTGTTCACTTAAAACTGTTAAGCCTCGTGGTGCATTCAAAGTTATTGTAAAAAGTTATTTTTTTATTAAGTATCGGTTCAGGCACTGTTTTATTACCATTTTAAAAGTTTAGCACCGGTATTGGAGAAGTCTCTTCATTTATTTTCCAGCTCCTACTACGTGAGTCGTCTCTGTGTAACGTAGAGTTTTTCCTGCGTGTCTCTACGAGGTGTAACATCAGACAGCCAATTACAGACATTATTAGATCTTGGAAGAAGCATGCTGCATGCTTATTGGCTCAGAGATTTACTCCTTAAGTAATGAAATTGGGTATTAAATGACGAGGCATTTTTCAATGCTCGATACTTCAGAGACATAAAAAAAGTCGGTGCCTAAAAAGTATTACGTTTGGTACCCAGCCCTTCTGATCTGACGATAACCTCGGTGCTGCGGACCAGGGGTGTCGGACTTGGGGGTGGAAATGGGAGTACCCAAAAAAATGCTAGAATGAATAGCTGTGGATGCGGTGGAGGTGCCCATAGAGAATGCCTTTCTACAGGGCCCAGAATTTTGTGCTGTGGACACATGGTAAATCTTGTCCAAATAGAAGCAGATGTACAGGAACTTTAAAGTGTGAAATCCGGAAGGAAGTATTTAATCAAACATGAAAAAAAATCTGAATCCAACCACACAGTTAACACCAACGTTTAGCAAAGATTGAGCCGTTTGTTGCTATGGACACATTTCAGTTGGTACCACACACACATTGAGGTTTGAAATTCTTTTTGCACCCATGTTGGACATTTTCATTCCCACTCAGGTCTGAGCCGGGCCAGCTGCTTTATGTCCTGTTTTGAGTGCGTTAGCATTTCATCGCCAGCCCGCCTGTTCACACAGTCCCACTCTCTCTCTCTGTCTCTCTCTCTCTCTCTCTCTCTCTCTCTCTCTCTCTCTCTCATACACCGAAGTGTGCCGTGTTGTCGGTCCAGTTGGGATGCAGCGGCAGGCCCAGCAGCGCTGCAATGCTGACTTTGAGTACCCTTGGAGTAGCGAATAGGCTGCGGCTACTTTGTTGCAGAGTTACCAGCCAGCTTAGTGCCTTTAAACAGATTATTTGCCGGGCATTAAGTCTTTGTTTGATTAGGATAATTGATAGCGTGGCTTAGAGCCCCGCACTTCTGCTCTGTCAACGCTGAAAAAAAGAACACAGGCTTTACTCTCTGTGTGCTAATGCAGTTTGTCAGCGGTGAGGGTATACTCGAAGTGCGTCAGTGTTTAATAAATGCTAATGTTGAATAAACATAAAATGTTCCTGTCATCCATCAGCGTGGCGTTGTTAGCCTCTTCCCTTTGGCTCTGACAGGGGACGTCGGGGGGAGGAATTCACTCTCATCTGTTTTATTTGTCCATGTAATCAGATTCGTGGGAGCGTATTGGTTTTTATCTTGGATTTAAAGCATGAGCATTACACATTGACAGATAAATACTTCCAGTGAGATTAGTTTGAACATATTGAACATGCTGGAGACAGGCCTCACTGTTTACCCTCTTTGCCCCATCATTTGTCTGTCTCTTTTTTTTTTTTCTTCCTTTTCTGCTGTAGCTGTGGTTGTATTTTTGACCACCAGCACGACGAGATGGTTTACACAGTGATTTGTGTTCTTTTTTTTTTCCTGCTGCGGGCTGCGTTGTTGTGCCAACATTTTCTGCTGCTTCACACTCTCGTTCCCTGATCCAAACCACTTGATTATTCCTCATCAAGGACGCATTTAAACAGCTACGGAGTCCAGAAATCACCCGCAACGGACGCATGAACAGGATATATAGGATATATGTATACTGTATAGCATATATTTCTTTTTCCAAGGCATTTCAGTCCGTGGTAGAGAGTGACAGAGAGAGAGAGAGAGAGAGAGAGAGCGGGGGAGGATTTGAAGTAAAGGTCAAAAGCAGGATATTTCACATTATGTGCCATCACACAGTGCGGTGTGCAGATGCGCGTGTGTGGAGTTCTAGCAGTGAGGATGTGATGGCCCCATCCTTTGACAATGGTTTTTAGGCTACATTTACATTTCTACGTTTTGGTTGTCAAGCAGAGTTTGGAGCCAAAAAGCGATCTCCGTGCACTAGGGCTGTCCCTAACGATAATTTTTGTCACCGATTAATCTAACGATTATTTTAGTCTATTTAGTCGATTGATCTAATGGTTATTTTTCCGATTAGTCGATTAATCTAACGATTGACTAGCATGTTATTCTAAAGGTTCTTGAACTGAGCTTTGGAGAATCAGTATTTTTACTTAAGTACTTGACATAAAACTTAATATGGCTATGACATGGATTTCTTCCATTACTGGAGTAATATGCAGTCAAGACAATCACTGGCAAATGTGTTTTTGCATTAGTGTGAGGCAAGGAAAATGATCGAAACGCAGGGCTCCAGCCTACGAAAGTGGCCTGAAGTTTAGGCTTTGTGCGTTGGTGTGTGCGTCGAGCTCTTTAAGAGAATAGCAGGGCCGGCATGTGTGTGTGTGTGTGTGTGCGTGTGGAGTGTGAGGTAGAGTGAGTGAGAGAGTGACGTGATTAATGCAATATGCCATAACGTTGTGAATATAGCGATAACGATATTAAAGAGATATTAAAGTGTACTCGGTTCTGCATTTCTGCTACTTTCAGTTTTCTGCTAAAATACAACAAATTGAAAGAATGACAGTTTCTTTTTAAAGTGTCTATCGCAGTCTATCTATGTCTATCTATGTCGCAGCAGTTCGCGATATGTATATCACGTCTGTTAATGTTGCGATGACGATAAAAAATATATATATTGTGCAGCCCTACAAGAGTCATAGTGAGAGAAAGCGTCTCCCCTTAACATGGGCTGCAATGGGAAATTGGCCTCACCGATTTCAGTATTTTTCAATACATTTGTCAGACTTTCTGTTGCAATTTGTGAGAGATTCCGCCACCCCCCCTCTTTTTTTCTCCCAAAATGCTTGTACTATATCATTTCTATCACAACTACCACTACTACTACATACCGTAATGCCCTGCAGTGCCCTGCTATGCCATAAACTACTACAACTACTATTTCTAGTCACTGATCCATTATCTTTATTATGACTATTATTGCCACTGTTCATCACACCCCCAATCGGGACCGTCATACACCGCATACCAAGAGCCTGGGTCTGTCCCAGGTTTCTTCCTAAAAAGGAGTTTTTCCTCGCCACTGTCACACTAAATGCTTGCTCTTGGGTAAATTACTGGAATTGTTGGGTCTTTGTAAATTATAGAGTGTGGTCTAGACCTACTCTATCTGTAAAGTGTCTCGAGATAACTCTTATGATTTGATACTATAAATAAAATCGAATTGAAGTTGAATTGAAATACTACTGCTACTACCATTTAACATACTGTTATGAACGATAAAATATTCATAACATCAAAAATGCCAGAATAAAGCCAAGTGTGCGAACAAGGTGAAAACATGTTTTTTTTTTTTTTTTCACAAGATGCCAAAAAAAGTTAATCCACTCACAACTTGGACTAAAGTTGGAAAAACATGGTACAAATATTTCAGTCCTCGAGGTTGATTTAGAATTTCTATTTGAGTGAAAACAATGAGAGTTGTGCTGAGAGTTTAGATGTCTGCAGCATAGCAACATAATTAATTTCATTATGTTGCTATGCTCTGGTGTCATGTTGTTGATACATGAGCTACAGGTTTTCAGAATTGTGTGCGTATTTATATATATATATATATATATATATATATATATATATATATGGCTGCTCGATTATGAAATGATTTAATTTTAAAACAGTGAAAGAGTGAAACAAATCGACAGTGAAAACACTCTGAACTGTGAAATTCCCCTTCATACATTTCCTGTTTGAACTTTTTTTTCCCCCATTCAGAACACGATGCAAAATAAGAGTTTAGCTGCAAAACGTAACGTGCACAATAATCGCTTTTCTCCATTACTCGTTATTTTTGTAATCGAGAATTCAATTAATTGCACAGCCCTAGTGCATAGTTCCATTTTTTTGTGTGTGTATACAATGGAGGAATGTTTTATTCTCCAGGATATCAGTTTAAATCTGTAAATATATATATACATGTATACATATATATATATATATATATATATATATATATATATATATATTGCAATACCTTCATTAGTGGGGCCACAGGCTCAATCAGCAATGTGTTTCCTCCTCCAGTGATAGATAGAGAACAGACATTTATTGAAATGAAAAATCTTGGAGATTAAAGCTTTGAGTAAGATTGGAAATAGCAGATTGTAAAACAGAACACTCCACTACAACCCAAATGATTGCTGCATTCAAAATGTTACGCATTATGCATAACTCTCGAAATGCATGAATGCTTTCACATACACATATTATTGCTCTTCCACTATATCCATACACATCCACTTACAGACATGGATTTTTACTCAAGTCGTGGACATGTAGTTTCACTTTCAGACACACATATTTTATATTATAAGAATATATGGATCTAGCATGAAAATGTATGTAGCAATACAATAAGTGTATGTAAAATAAAGTAGTGTAAGGTATTTTATTGTGTAACCTGTCAGTAAAATACCTTACCTTACCTTGTGCTCAGCTTAAGCATAGGTAATATTTGTGGTACTCACCATTGTGGCTGTAGGATGTCCAATATGTGGTAGGGCACTTGTGTATTAGTTTTTCATTTGATATTTGATATAGCATTGTGCAATACATATGTTATAGATCACAGCATGATTTAACGCAGAGATCTTCAACAGGGGGTCCTCAGAGTCACTGCAGGGGGGCCTCCAAATTATTGTCAAAAGGTTTTTTTCATAAATTAAAATGTCTTAACCTAATTCTAACATATTATTAGCAAATATAAATCCCCACTGATCATAGGCCTATAGGTAAGGTAGTCACTAAGATAGCCCTCCGTGCCACGTGTATGTTTAACATTAAAAGATGATTTATAGAATCGTGCCAACAATTATTGTTTTAATAGCTTGGTATTCTACGCAAAAAGATGTATATAAAGGCTTTATACACGTTATTGTAGGCCCAGATTAATATGCAACTTAATTTTATACAATATATGTAGTAGGTGGGTCCCTGCTCTGTCTCTCTTTTAGTTAAGGGGTCCTTGGCTTAAAAAATGTTGAAGACCCCTGATTTAATGGGAAATGTGCAATCTGGGTAGAATTAAGTGCAATATGAGGGGAGGATGTGCAGCGGGTTCTCTTTCTTATGTGTGGGGGAAGGTTGGGGGGGGGGTCCTTGTGTGAGGTTTATTGAATGTTTATTGAACGCATCTGGATGAGATAATGTATGCTTATGTGTTTTTGCATGGTTACTGTATGTCTGTTGTGTGTTTACGTGCGATGCGTCGCCCTCATGGGTCGACTTTTGAGCGTGAAACGTTGAAAATAGTACTTTGACAGAAAAAATCCTAACTCAAGGGCCACTTAAGCTTTCGTGGCGCTTTCAACTGTAGGCTTGTCGTGTGTGGTCAGGGTTGAGTTGCACTGCAGCAGTATTGTAGGAATGAATTGTAGTTCTCTGCAGTTCAAGCGCTGAGAGTGAACTTTTGAGTTAAAGGTCATTCTTTTACATGTTCTTGTTTGCTGCCGGACCCCTCCAGGACCACTGCCCTCAGGCGGCCCCATTTCCAGTCCCCGCTACACGTGTAAAGTACATATTATCAATATATAGCCAATGTCACGCACTTGGAGAAGATTATCTTTTTTTTCACACACACACACACACACACACACACACACACACACACACACACTCCGCTCCCATCTCTCCCTGCTGCCGTGATAAATTCTTCCTTGGGCCCGCCGTTCCTGTTATCACGGCGGTAACAGCTCGCTGATCAGTAATTCATTTTTCAGACCTCTGCATACCAATTACCAAATGAAGGTTATTATCGGGACTTTGCGTTGCCCTGCACGAGTGCCGTGCAGAATGCTGAGAGATGAGATGAGGCGTTAGAAGAAACGAGGGTCAGCGCCATTCAGAGAGACATTAACCGTCCCCGTCCCCCCTCGCGCGCTCTGTCTCTCTGCTGGTTTTTTGGCTTAGCGCGAGACATGTTGACACACTTTCTTTTGATCCCGCGTCGAATACTAAGATACCGTACTCTGGAGCCAGAACCATGCCTCATAACTCACGGCGACTGTTTGCTAGGATGGAAATGGACTGTTTTTATATAGCGCTTTTCTAGTCTTAACAACTACTCAAAACGCTTTAAGATAGTACAGGAACCATTCACCATTCACCATACAGGAGAAAAGTGTTGGACAAGATACATAGAGGAGAGATAAGGGCGTTACCCACAACTTTTAATTTAAATTTTAAGCATGGCCCCTGATCTGTGTGTGTGTGTGTGTGTGTGTGTGTGTGTGTGTGTGTGTGTGTGTGTGTGTGTGTGGTTTACAGCTGAAATGTTTTTATCCTCCTGATTCGATAGAGGCTGTCTAATGTGCCAGGGAAACATGTAATTTCGACATCTAATTTTGCCAAAATGTCAAGAAATATCAAGATGTCTTAATCTGGCTTTGTGGCAGAATAACCCTCCCTCTGTCTTTCTCTGTGTGTGTGTGTGTGTGTGTGTGTGTCTATCTCTTATCTCTCTGACAGTCTAAATGCCACATTTCCCGTTCCCATTTTGAGAATTAACACAGCATCCATTTTGTAATGGAAGCAGAGCTCCGTGTCCTCCCTCGCACTATTTTCTTTTTTGTTGTTGTTGTTGTTGCTGCTGCAGTTGCCCACAATGCATCACTCCCTGCCCGCCCAGGTGTGCTGATACAGTAAGTCGGCGCCCAGCGTGCATTCCGGTCGTGCCCCTCGTCACATGAGTTGTTTCCTCCCATGTAAGAGGCCGTATTAAAACGTAATGTGATGGTGTATTTATGGCATGTTGGTTAATATTTAATAAGAAACCCTCTCGTTAGGCGTCTGGGCACTTTTCCAAGCTGTTAGTGACGGCAAGCCAAATTAATCCGCTTTGTAACAAAGCGAATTCCCCCTTTGCTGACCGCCACAGACACAGACACACACACACACACACACACACACACACACACACACACACACACCCACCCTCTCCTTACTGGGGCGGCAGCAGACCTTAGTCTAATCAGTCTGTATTCAGAGGGATTAGTATCAGATAGCCCGAGCTGGACAGTTCAGATTGTAGCCCCAAACAGTGGCTCAGACACACACACACTACAATCGGATTTAGCTTTCAAAATACATGCAAACACGGGATCTAGGCCCGACTGCAAAAAACATATGGGGCAATGAAAACACAATTTGGCTTAAGGCTTACACTCGGCCTAAATAGCTGTGCTGAACAGCTAACACGCCTGTTAGCTCTGCTCCCCCTCTCTGCTCTCTGACACCAGGGGATTTTCTCACAGAGAATTCCAGCTGTTAAAAAAAAAAAAGCCTCCCAAATAATTACTCCACATGAAAGCGAGCACACTCAAAACTAGTTTTTGGGTCGTACCTGTAGCCAAGCTTTCATGGAGGACAATAGACTGAGGACCGGGACAGGGGCAGGCTGGGTAATCCAATGCTACTGAGTTTGTGGTTTGGTTGATCTAATGCCCAGGTTAAAAGGAGCACGGGCACACAACGCACACGCACACACACACACACACACACAGTAGGGCTGAACCATATGAGGAAAATATGCAATATGCGAATAACGTGATAACAATATCACTTGCAATCAATAAATAGATATGAAAGTTTTCTCAGTTCTGCCTTTCTGCTGCTTTCAGCATTCTGCTAAAGTACAACATATTGCCTGTAAGGAAATCATTTCCAACATTGTTTTGTTGAAACAACTGCACACTGATTTTAATAAAAAAAGGCGACACTAAAAAATGTCATATGCCGCAGCCTTTCGCGATGTGGTTATTGCGCCAGTAGATATCGCGATGACGATACAAAAAATACGATATGTTGTGCAGACCTAACACACCCACACACACACACACACACACAAACTCTCTCCCTTTGTCGTATAAATCCCGGCCACCTTTTCTAGGGGAGCTTTTCTTTGCCTCTGCATGTTGGTGCGCGTAAACGCCTGCAGCTCACACACAAACATCCAAAGACCTGCGATTGAAGACCGATTCGAGGTCACAGCCACAGGCGCTCTGTCTGCTGAGCCAAACACTGAAAATAACATTCACAATAGTCACCATTAAGGTCACGGCTTAAGTGTTTTTCCTAGGAATGTTGGCAACCCTGGGGGGCGGGGGGGCTTTACACTCTACAATGGAAGTAGTGTACTTACTGAGTACATATAATCAAGTATTGTACGTAAGAACACGTTTGAGGTACTTCTTTTAATTGAGTTGAGCGTTACCGAGTGTGGTGTAGACCTACTCTATCTGTAAAGTGTCTTGAGATAACTCTTGTTATGATTTGACTAGGGCTGCAGCTAACTGTTATTTTCACAGTCGATTAATCTGTCGATTATTTTCTTGATTAATCGATTCGTTGTTTGATCTATAACAAATGTCAAAACTTGGTGAAAAATGTGGATCAGCGTTTCCAAAAGCCTAAGATGACGTCCTCCTTTGTCCAAAACTCAAAGATATTCAGATTACTGTCACAGAGGAGAGACGAAACTAGAGAATATTCACATTTACGAAGCTTGGATCAGAGAATTTTTTTTTTTAAATGACTCAAACCGATTAATCGATTATCAAAATAGTTTGCGATTAATTTAATAGTTGACAACTAATCAATTAATCGATTAATCGTTGCGCCTCTAGATTTGACGCAATGAATAAAATTGAATTGAACTTTATGTTCTGGTGGTTGACCACATTAGCAAACACGGAGTCACTTTCTCCAAAAAAAAAAAAAAAACATATTTTACACAATGGATTTCACTCGGAAACAACAAGAAATGACACATTGTGTGTAACACTTTGAAATAGTTTAGAAAGAGAACATTAAATCATGATTTTAATCCGTTATTAAATCTTTTTTTTCTTTACTGCTAATTCAATACATGTGCTTGGTTGTAGTGCAGCACTCTGCTTCACCCCGTTTTGGTTCCTGATTCCAGAACATTCCACAATCATTTAAAAGTTACAGCTCTCACTCACTGGCTGAAAGAATTCTCCTTTGGAATAAAATGGGTCTCAAATGCTTAAATAATCAAAATGACTTGTTGAGGCAGACGTTTGTTTGTTTTTTACAGTGAAAGTGTTTTTAAAATCCTTTTGATTCGGATGCATTTACACATGTAACATTCATGCTTTTAGCGCTTTGGCATTCTTTCTGAAAAGAAAGAAAAGCTCAACTGTAGCTCCGCCTGACATGGCAGAAAAGCCGGTGCCTACCAGACGACTGTCAGACAGCGTTGCATGATATTACATGTTTCACCACTAAGCTGACTGAAATGCTTATAATATCAAACATAAAACAATCATGTCTTCTATGTAACGTCTTAGTCTCAAAAAAGGAACCAGCAATTGTAGCTGTTAGATAAATATAGTAAAGAGTATCTCAGGTATAAAGTCAAATTGCATATGACCACAACATTGAAATTATACATATCTCTGTTCATACACTGTGCTTCCATAATATAATATAATAAAATCTCTTCCGCACAAAGTTACTTGACTGAAATGAGGAGTTACATATTTTATAACCTGATCATATGTTTTTGTAATTAATACATAATACGTAAGTAGCTCTCAGAGAAATGTACTGCAGTGAAAAGTACCGATAGTTATGTAGAAGTAGCATCAAATGGAAATACTCAAGTCAAGTACATGTACCTTGTAAATGAAGTAGATATTGTAGATCCATTTTTATTTATTTTTTTACAAGGAGTTATGCTTTCACGAAGAGCAACCAGCAGTCACTTTGTTCCACAGCCCTTCACTGTGTGTGTGTGTGTGTGTGTGAGAGTGAGTGAGTCTGTCTGTGTGTGTGTGTGTGTGTGTGTGTGTGTGTTAGCAGAGTTTTTTATTTCACATACATCCATTGTGCGGGCGGCTTTGATCTGAACGATTGTGAAACAGAAATTCCTGACGTGCGGAATCAAAGAGCAGGTTTCATACATACTGTACATATCGTGAAAATATTGTCGCAATACGTCAGATCGTGTCGTGTGTGTATCTGTCTGTGTGTGTGTGTGTGTGTGTGTCCACGCGTGCACGCGCACAGGTATCATGTTTCCTCTTTGTCTTGATTGTTCAAGAAACGCTAAGGACTAAAACACCTCTCTGCTGTTTTTCTCCTCTCTCCCTCACTTCCCTCCTTCCCTCCCTCCCTCCCTCCTTCCCTCCCTCCCCTACAGGCGCCGACCTTTTCTCTAACTGCACGGAGGAGTGTAAGGCGCTGGGCCACTCGGATCGCTGCTGGATGCCGAGCTTCGTGCCCTCTGACGGGCGCCAGGGCCCGGACTACCGCAGCAACCTGCACGTGCCCGGCATGGACTCGGTCCCGGACACAGAGGTATTTGAAAGCCCCGAGCAAACGGCCGATAAGTCATTCTCCACCTTTGGCAAAGAGACGCCTCTCAGTCACCAACACCTCCACCACCACCACCACCAACACCTCCACCACAACCCTCTCAAAAACCATCACCTCAGCCACCACCAGGGCTCCTTACAGGGGACAGAGTTGGAAGCATTTGTGCCTAGCTCCAGAGCGCCTTATAACCCGGCTTATTTAAGTGAGTATTGTGTTGCCCGCCCCAGCTCTCAGATCTGGTGATCCAATTAGGTGGGGAAAAACATTAAAAAAAAGATTCCAAAATTCAATTTTCTCTCCTGGATTGGCCGGAGCAAGGAAAAGGAAGCGTGAAATTCATTTGAGGTCTGACCCCCTCCTCCCCTGTCCTGCCAGTGTTTAACTAACTCTTCCCTCTTTCTCAGGCATCTCTATTATCCCCCGACTGGGATGATCTTATCTTCCCTCACCTGCCGTTTCAATTCACTCCCCCCCCCACACGCACACACACACACGCACACACACACACACACACACACACACACACACACACACACACGCACACATTGCCTCCAGCAATGATTGGCCTGTTGGTCTTTCCGAATTAAACATGCCAAAAGCAATTATGTTTTATAGGGTTACTTTGATGTGTGTGGAGATGTTAGCTCGAAGAAGCCTCTGTCTCATTATAAAAAAAAAGGAAGAACGAGCGGCTGCTGTAATAGAAGTGACACTGGCCCTCTCACAAAGCTCAGCAATGGAAAAATAGCAGTTTTGAATCAGTTAAGGAAAAGAAAAGAAACGGCAGGCAGCGAGCCTGGCGTCTCTTCTAATCCGGTAGACGTCATTGCGCCGGAGCCCAGGATCAAACAACCAGTTTTTTAAAACATTTGGAGGAAGGGAAAAAAGAAAAAAAGAAAAGAAAGAAGAAGGGAAATTGTCTTCCCCAGGAATGATCCCCCTTGATCAAATAGTTTGTGTCGACAATTGTTTCAATGTTTTTGTCACGTTTTTAGATTTTTTTTATGTCGCCTTTTTCGAATATCTTTTGGACCATTTTGTTTTGCCGTTTTTGTTGCCTTTTCAAGTATTTATTTTTTTTTGGTGTGGGGGGGGAGGATTTCTTTGAAGTTTTTATCGCCTTTTTTAGTTTTCTTTTTTTTCAAGTTTTTGTCGCTTTTTCCGACATGTTCTAAGTGAAGGGGCTGGACAAAACCCACGATTTTTTTCATCAGATTTCTATACCTACTTACACAAATTTTTAGGAGTTTTTTTCCCAGAGGTTTTTGTCTCTTTTTTTGGAGTTTTTTTTACAAATTTATTTTCAAGGTTTTTGTCTCTTTTCTCCCTCCACGCAGACATGTCCCGGGATCTCCCTATATAGTTGGAGATCTCAACCCCCCCCAATGTTGAACCCAAAGTTACGCCCTTGTTAGATTGTATTGATTGCTATGAGGAACTACGGCAATGAAGTACACACAGAATAAATATCAATTAACCCTCCTGTTGTCTTATGGCGCTGACACACAAACCCGACAATCGGTACCGTACCGTCATCCGTCGGAGGAGCTGTCGGCCTTCATTTTGGCCGACCTGACTTGCTGGGTCGGAGGGCGGGCAGTCAGACTTAATGACCAATCTGATTGGTGGAGCGCTAACCCCGGGAAATGGCGAGCGGGTTTAGTGACGGATGCCTCTCAAAATCTGACGAAAATCGTTTTAAACTGACCTTTGTCAATCTGAAATGGAGACAGATTCAGCAACTGCACGGCCTGCATATTTCTCGCTAAAAATGTTTTCACAAACACGTTTCGGTGAACTATTTTCGTAAAATACGAGATCGTATTTCGAACAAGCCGCCATTACTATCGGCTGGAGAAGCCAGACCCATGTGATGCGTTCGACATTTCCACTTTTTTATTTTTTGTACGCGCAGAATGTACGCTTATGTCGGCATCGCTTCGGTGTGTCCCCGAGGCCCTTTTTGGACCTCAGGGACCCGACTGATTTTTCCGACTGCCTTTTCTGCCGATGGTTGGCCGTCGGGTTGGTGAGTCAGGGCCTTTAGGGTCAAATTAGACCCGTTTTTTTAAAGATTTTGGCTTTCTTTCAACCTAATTGCCCAAAAGTAAATAACACGGATGGATGGTGGCTGAAAATGCTCTTCACAAGTCAAATGAAAGGTTCCGCTCACTACTTTCATTGACTTTTGGGTGTTTTTATTCAATTTTATAGCTTCAGTCTGACTAAACTGACCGTCTCAATGTAAGTAATCAACCCAGTGTCATGGTGATATCTCTTAGTTAACAGAACATGTTCAATTGTTTTCAACATTATCAATAAATTAATTGGCATCATCAATCAAAAACACAGTAATGCTGCATGTGCATCACAGATAGTTACATTCCAAGCAGGTTATATTTACATGATGCTGATTACAGCATATATACAGAATAAGCAATCCTTAATTATAGGTGTACAAAATAAACATGTAAGTATATAAGTTGTAGTGATGTAAAGCAATGACAAGAATATATTTTAACACCATTGAATGAAATGTAAGAATAACACGACATGTCCAATGCACTTATGATGTAATAACAAATACAGCAACGTTGCAGTAGTGCCAACGCATGTCGTCGCTGTCGGGCAGAAACCTTTTATCTCCGTATTTCGTCATTTTGAATTTTTTTCATAAATCAATGCTATTGGTCGCCCTTTACATCTGCGTCTGCGGTTAATGGCTCAATATATATTAGATATTATATCATATTTCAAATGAGCCTCTATCCATTTCCTGAAAAACAACGGTTTGGGACGTACAAGCTTTTCACCCGACGGCTATGATATTTCACAATAAAGGCAAGAAAACATGAACAGAAGATGTAACTTGATGTAAAAAAACATCTCCACTTTGAAATGATTATCATTTCTGTTTAGTTTTTTTTTCCCCTTTCTGCTTTCCAACCTTCAGTTGGATGCACACTGCGTGTTTGTGTGTGTGTGTGTGTGTGTGTGTGTGTGCGCGCGCGTGTGTGTGTTTATTATGGTCTGATGATGCAGCACTCCAAGTGAAGGGCTCCCAATATCGCCGCGTTTCCCACGAACACCGCCACACCGCCGCTCGTTCCTCTCTCAAAGTAGATCACTGTGGCCCTTATGCTAATGAGTGTGGGGGGTGCCAAGAGAAGGGGGGGGTGGGGGGGGAGAGAGATAATAGCAAAAGAGGGAACAACAGTCGGAGGAGTGGAGGAAGGGATAGAATGATGATGCTAAGAGGCTGAAGCTCCCTAATCTGATCGAGTCAGCCAGTGATACAGAGACGCTTTTGTCCGGGGCCTGGCCTGGGGTCGGGTCAGGGTGGGGGTGCAGAGAGGGAGTGGGGGGGGATGATAGCCAGATCCCAGTGATTACCGTCATCAAACTTAGACACCGTGGAGGCGGAGTGGGGGAGGGGGAGGGGGAGAAAGAGAGAGGTTAGACTCCAGACTGATAGAGCTGCTGAGCCTCCCTCTTTTGTTGTTGTCCCAAATAAATTGGCCGTGCAACATTCAACTAGCTCCCACCCACTCCAGTGTAACTGTTTCCATACCAGCCCCCCCACACACCCCCCCCCCACTTCACAAACATAGTCACACACACATTACCCATGAGCCATTTCACAGGAGTGAATTGAAGCGGCCCAGCTGAGGGATGTGACACTTCCTAGCCCTCCTTGTGCATGTGTGTATGCGTGTGTGTGCGTGTGCGTGCATGTGCGTGCGTGCGTGTGTGTGTGTGTGCGCGTGCGTGTGTGTGTGTGTGCACCCTCGGATTCTGTGTGAATGAGGCCATTTAAGTGGTGTTTTTCTTTCTTCTTTGTTTTCTGTCATTCCTCTCAGACAAACTTGAAACCCCCCTACACACACACACACACACACACACACACACACACACACACACACGTAAACAAACAGCTAACCAAGCTTTGTGTTTGTCTCTGCTTCTTGCAGCGAGGAAAAGGGTTTGCTAGCTCTTTCCGCGTGGACATACCGGACACCGCGTGACTTTGCACAATCGCTCCCAGAAGACCAAGGCTATAAGAAAAAAGGCATCAAGTTTTCAACCCCATTTTGCCCTCAGCCCCCCCCCCCCACCCCCCAACACCTCACCCAGCAACCAAATTGAAAATGAAATACACACTCGACTACACACAAAAACGAGGAACAACCCTGCTTCCTTAAATTTCTCGGAGCACTGCCGGAGGCACCCCACTTTAGGGATTTGGAGACGGTCGGACAAGGGGGGTGGGGGGTTGGGATGGATGGGTGCAGGCAGGTAGATGGATAGCCTTACTGGGAGGACGCCCATTGTCTCAGCAGGACTGAGAAACAAACAGAGGAGGAGGAAAGGAGAGCGACGACGGACGGAGAGGTGAAACTGGACACTGATCTCTCCGTCCTTTTTCCAATCTGCGTGTGCCTGTTTACAGCACTGATGTACTCACCGGAAACCAAGACTACACGTGTACTGAAAGACAATTCCCAAAAAAGTAAAAAAAAATAACGAGAGCCACCCAGAAAAACCGCCACTGAGCCCTTTAGGCGTTTGTACTCGCAGAGAGACGCCAAATTGTACAGGAGAATCTTTGTGCATTTTCAAAATGCAATACCACTGTTTTCTATTCTGTTCGTGTGGTCAGGTGTCTCTTTTCCGATCTACTTCAAACTTTGTAAGAAAACATTGTGGGCAGGCTACTTTTTTTTTCATCTTTTTTTATTTATGTTTTATTTCATGAGTTCTTTTTTTCCGCTTTGGGTTCGGTTTGTTTATCACACGTAGGCTTGGACAATGTTTGACCTACACTTTTCGGATTCTGAGACGTCGAGTAGTTTCTATCATGTGTGAGAAGTGTTTACTGTACTCTTTTAAAAGTTTTAAAAGCTGAATATAAAACTCTACATATATAAATCTATCTATATCTACTTGTTCTGAAGGCGCGCGATCCGTTTGCTGGGTTCCACGTTCTGATTCAGAGGTTTGACTCTTGTTTAGGAGCCCCTGTTGAAGGCTTTTTTTGTGTTTGTTTTTTTGCCAGTGGGAGACATGAAGAGAGACAGAACAGCCTTAGCATTATTTCATGTTTTTATTTTTTATTTTTCCTTCCACTTTTTGGATATTGATAAAGGTCATGTCTTATAAATAAAAAAAGGAGGTAATAATTTAGATTGAAATCCATGGTAATTCTGTGTCATTGTAATCAAAACGTTAAGGGTCCATTTATAAAGAAACAGATCAAAAACAAGGCCAAAATGCAAAAAGGTGTTGTACACGACGCAGTGGTATACACACACACGTTTCTTTTTCACAAATTACAAACACAAACACACCAATATGCCAACAATAAACAGAAAATGGTGAAAAGGAAGGTCTTATGTGCTTTTATTTTGATGTTCATCCTGGTCGTACAGGAAAAGTAAGACTCGAGGTGGACTGATATCAGAACCAGCTTTATTGGCCAAGTTAATCTTCGCTCTCAAAGTACAACACTCACATAACATATAAAGAATAAAAACAGAAAGGACAGTAAGAAATATGAAAAAAATACTGTTAAGTATACAGTATAACAATACAATAGAATTTACAAATTCACAAAAAATATATAATAACAATTGAAGAGAGGGAAGGAATAGTGCAAAAAGGAACTCAGTGTGTCTCCAGAGTCATGGCTTTATACTGCCGAGCAAACTGGGAAACTACGGTAAGCACCAGGTTCCAATTGTTTTTTAATCATTTTGATTAATTGCACATTAGTTTGGGAAGCTGCATGATTTAAGTACAATATGGACTACAGTAAGGCGGGTCCTGCGTCATAACCTAATTGTGCGCTCCTCTCTCCACGGATGCTGTTTTAAAAATGTGAATAAAGCTGTTTTATGAAGTTATCCCAAAGGGATGGAGCCTGAGGCAGCATCACTCCGGTGTGCGAGCTCTGGGTCTCTGGTCACAAGATGAGGATGTGTGCTAACCAGTGTTGTAGTACTCCAGACCGGTCCTGGTCTCAGGACCACTTTTTGAAGGTCTGGTCTCGGAATCGACCGCATTTAAAAAAAATGCAGGATTATTTGGTAACACTTTACTTGAAGGTATCTACATAAGAGTGACATGACACTGTCATGAACACATGACACTGAACACGAACCCTAACCCTAACCCTAACCCTATCCCTAACTTGTCATGACAAAAACCGAATGACATTTACTAAAAGAAGTGTTATGTCATAAGTGTTTATGACTTGTTTATAATGTTTATGACACGTGTCATGTCACTCTTATGTAGATACCTCCAAGTAAAGTGGAGCCGAATATTTTTTGGGGGGCATTTCTGCCTTTAATCACCAGAACAGCATGCCAAGGGAGAGAGACGGGGAAGACATGCAGGAAACCAGCCACACGTCGGATTCCAACCTGCGACCTCTGCGTCCCGGTTGATAAACCTCTTTATATGGGCGCGCGCTCTACCAACTGAGCTACCCAGGCACGCATCAACAGCATTTTTACTCAGTCTTGTCTCGGTCTCAGATTAAAGAGGAATCTGGATTTTATTTCAAGACCACAACTGCCTTTTGATTATTTTATCAAGGCATTGTGCATGATGCACTTATGGCTATGAAAGAGGTGAATGAAGAAGAGTCTTACTTTATTTTCTGTGGGTGTTTTTTTTTTTTTATGGGAATGTAAAACTTTTAGAACAGTTTGAGGAGTGCCTATGGTTAGCATTTTCCACAAATTTTCACATTTTATCGTGGCATGCAGTGTGGGACTCGCCCCGCCTTGGTAATGGACTTGACTTGGTCTCAAACCCTCAAAGTCTCGGTCTCGATACACTCAGGTGGTGTTGACTACAACACTGGTGCGCGCTGTACTCAACAGGACATACACATAGTGCACATAGTGCTCTTTGCACATGACCAACTATTTTGTATGAAGAGATTTAAAAAGAAAAGAGTTCACATTGTAGAGTTTTTGGGCTCAATATAATTGACAGTTTTCAGAAATCTGATTCGGTTTTCAAAAAGTGCATTGAGTGCATTGATTGATGATAGCTTTATTGTTAGACTCAAGGTCCATTTAAAAACACAAATACGACAATAAAAGGACAGACATAAATTTTAAAAAGACAGCTATACCCGTGTTCCCACATAGGTGACTGGTACGGCACAGCACTGATCCTAGGATCACACAGTTGTACAATACATTCATAGATATAAGTGAAACATTGTGAAATGTAAGCATTTACTTAGTTTCTGTACAATCTTTAGGTAGCCCGACTTTACTGGTGTATTTTCTCCTTGTAGGTTTGACATCTGCCTGCTAGAATCCAGATTCTACATACTAAAGCATATGAGCTTATTAAACATGATGCATCGTTGGAGATCAAATCAGTAGTGGTGGAAGATGTTTGCAGACATATTAAAGTAAAAGTTTGACATTGGATATTTTACATAGTACACCAGTATTATGAGCAGTATTATTTGTGTACCTAAGGTGATTATTTCTGATGCATTTACATGTAAGCAGCATTGTAATACTGTGGCAGCTAATTCATATTTAAAATGCTTTTTTTCATAAATGGGATGAAGATGCAGTTGTCAGGTTAATTTGTTGAATCAGCCTAACACACACACACACACACACACACACACACACACACACACACACACACACATATATATATTGTGTCATGATTTACAGGAAATTACATATATAGTGTGAGTGATATTGAATGAAACTTGAATATATGGAATGAAAGTCTGAATATAAATAATATAATATAATATGATGAAGTCAGATTTAATTCCATAAATTCAGACTTTCATTCAATATATTCAAATTTCACACACACACACACACACACACACACACACACATATATATATATATATATATACAGTAAACTTATAAGACGTTTAGGTGTAATGTTCAGTTTTAAACTCTCAGCATCTCAGTATACAGTAATGACAAACACATTCCTAATTTGACCTATGAGGTCATGCTTTTTGATTTATGTCACAAAGCTTTTGATTCTTTAACTACCTCTGGATGGCGTTGTGCAGGAATGTGTACAGTTTGGTAGATATGAGGCAGCTTATACACATGATGAATCCGTTTGGGTTCTGGCTGAAAGTCTGGCTCTCTGGCAGATGCTCTGCAGCATTTACCGCACCTCAGACAAAAGCATATGGCAGGCTTTTAATATTATTTTTTTTCAGGCCCAGACTTGTCCTTTGGGTTATACGGCAGAGGTTATCAACGCTGTAAACCTTTTTGCAAATTGATATTTTATTTGGATCTTTCCAGTCGAGCAGCAAGTTTTGGCTTTCCATAGCAAATAAAACTCCTGATTGGCTCTGTCAGTGCCACCTAGGATTGGGCATCGAGAACCGGTTACAATTTGGAATCGTTTAAAAAAGTTACGATTCCAATGGAATTTATTGGAATCGTTTTGGAAAATTTGGTGTTGAATCCGACCATCGGTTCCAAATTTTAACATTCGCAAGTTTTGGTTTCCGTAGCCGCTGCCGTACTTCCCGGCGCTTGTTGTGTGGCTTTATTTTATGTCAAAAAAGCCAAACAAAACTAATGGAAATCACCATTAGTTTCGCACAGACCTTCCTCCACAGCGCTGCGGAGGAAGGTCTGGCAAGTCCACAGCATTCCTGGATGGGAGAAAAAAAATGCTCTGGTTTATTGGCATTTCTTTAAACCAATCACAATCATCATGGGCGGTGCTAAGCGCCAGACGGAGCCACGGCACCTCTGCGAAATAGCCTCAGGAAGGAACTTGTTTTGGTGGAACGTGTACGTTCAAAAGTTGTTTTAGTCGTGCAGAACAGAAAACTCAGATTGGACAGATAGTCTAGCTACTGTAGCTGTCTGGATTTACCCTGCAGAGATCTGAGGAGCAGTTAACCATAGTCCTCATAAATCCACCGGAGTTTACAACGCCAACACAAAGAAAGATGAAGGTGACGGACATCCGGCCGAAATGACTGACATCCGGCAGAATTTCTGAACTAGCCCGGAAGTGGAAAGTCGTGGATATAGACTAAATCACTGTTGAATAAAAAAAGAAATATTCCTCTTATCTGTGAATTAAGCATGTGACCCATTTCAACTCCACCCTCAACGAATCAGAATCCAGAATCGATAAGAACCGGGAATCGAAAGGAAGAATAGGGATTGGAATTGAAGAATTGTTAATATCAAAACGATTCCTAACCCAGAGTGGACTGATGGAGCCGAGTGATTAAATCCTCCCAGCGGACTAATCTGAGCATGAAATGAACACTTGTGATTACTTTCCCAAAACATGTGATAATGGGCGAACATGACCTCAATATGTTCCGTGTGTTGAATTACAAATCAAGCAAAAAAATCGTTATCTTCCTTCACTGTCTCCTCTGTCGAGTCCAAACATGCCATAATCCACTCAACTCACATATTGACTACAGCGGTGTAGATTTAGGAGATCTCGCTGTGTGTTTTCATCCGTCTGAAGGAGATGTTGCGGCTGTAATCCGAGGTAGATTATGGTATCTACAGATGGTGACGAACCAGTAACGCGGCAGAGTTCAGATACACATGCTAAACCATCTGTAGTCCTGTTTAATCTTCCGGTGCACGCTGAATATTCATCGATTTGTTCATCTGAAGCCAACAAAAAGCCTTTGTTTCTGCACGCTATAAATATTACAAGCAAAGCAAAAAAAGGGGGAGGAAGGGGTGAAAAAAAACGTCTCAGTGTTTCTCTTTTTGGCTTTAGAATCCCATTACTTGTGTTAAATATAGGATGACAAATAGCGAGAAGCGGCAGTGTGAACCCTTTGTTGCTGCGTAATGAAGGCAGAGCTATCGGAGCCGCGGCGTTCAGATTGAGGGCAAAAAGTTGAGCGGAGAGCGAGCGCAGAATAATCATATCTATTTTGGTGTTAAATAGAAGCTATTATGTTTGACCTCCACTCGGCGCTAATCTCTGTCACAAACCGAAAAGTTTTAATTTCCATGTGCGTTTATGCACGCCAGGCTCCAAATGAGAAAAACCAATAGAGGATAATGAGTGATAATTTAAGAACAAAAAAAAAAAAGAAAGAGAGACTTAACAATTCCCCAAACAAAACGGGAGGATATGAAGAGAGACGGACGGTGAAATGGAGAGAGAGAGTGAGAGAGAGAGAGAGAGCGACGTCTCTCTTTCCATTTCCGGTGTCGCTGGGAGAAGGAGAGGTGTGGGGGGGGTATGTGATAGTGAGAGTTTCAAAGTCATTCACTTCACAAAGGCAAAGCGGATTATGGGAGGCCGAAACTTTTCGCGCCACAGCGCTCGCCTTTTACAGATGCCGCCAGACACACACACACACACACACACACACACACATACACAAAAGGAGTCACCACGGTGAATCAGTGCTTGAATTCCCTCGCTGGTCATTGCGGATGGAAGCAAAGCTGCAGGCGGGTGTGGGTGTTTGCGTGAAGGTTGATTATGGGCTCCTCAGATGTGCATGAATGAAGGACCGACTTTGAACAAATCTCAGAAAAGAAAGCCAGGACCGGGAAACGTATATAGAGCCAAGGGTGTAACTCTGGGTTCAACATCGGGGGGCGTTGAGATCTCAACTTCTGAGCAGAATTGCAATTTTGAACACCAAACACTTCATTTCCTGCATTCTTTGGGATTTTTCTTCTGCAACAATGTGTGCCTATTCTGAATCAATTCATGGTGCAAATGTCTGTATTTATGTAAAGGAAATTATAATAGTTTTTGTTGGGGGGTGGTTTGCACTGGCAAATTTTGATTATTGGGGGGTGGGGGGTTGTATATTACACCTATGTATAGAAAAGTCTGTAGAAACAAGGGCTAATATACTGTGTTGTTTTTCCTGTAATGACTTCTAAGTGTTTGTCCGTATTTTGATTTTGTTTTTGGCTTAACAGAAATGTTCGTGAAATGTACTGAGGATACACTTTAAATCTACAGAAGTTTCCGTTTTTGGATTAACAGAAATGTCTGGAAACTTGGAGGACATTATCCGTTTTTCTGCGGATTTTGTTCGGTGTATGCTGCCATTTGGGGTTTCTTAAAGTCCCTGAAAACACATTTTCTCATCTTGTTACTCGGAGCGATGGAACTGTTTAACACAACCTATTTCTGTATTTGTGTTTACTCTGTCAGTTGGATAAAAAGGTCACACATTGCTTTCATTTCTTTTCTTTTTTTTAAATAACTTGCAAACATTAGGAGGGTTAAGCTGCAAAAAGGAAATGTGCTATCTGTACAACATGTCTCAGACAGCATGAGGAGAAAAGAGCTTCTTTCAGAGAAATGGAACTTCTAAGGTTAAAAGTGAAGCTAGCGGTCTCACAAAAGGAACCCATTCTCCGCAGGGTTGGGGCGACGGTGGGATTGTTACTTTAAATGTCCCATTTGTGTGACGTTTTGTGGTGTTTAAACCAGGAACAGCCTCTATATCCACTCAGCCCATAGAAGATACAAGTTATTGAATTTGTCCTTCTCATGACAATAGAGTCCCCAATGAGGGGGGGATGCTGTCCAGGACATTCTATCTGTTGCAGTATTTGCTTTTTGTCATTCAGGCATGCAGTAGGTGTCTTTGACATTAATGATCTTTATGGCTTCATTGAGACACGACAGGATATTTACAGAAAGAACTAACGCTGGTGTTCCACTTGTCAACTGGTGCAGCAGAGAGAGAGATAGAAAAAGAGACAAAGAGAGACAAGAGAGAGAGAAAGAGAGAGAGAGGTACAGAAACCCTTGTTTTTACCTGGTAGTAAGATCCGATCTGAGTGATCAGATCACAAGTGGACAGCTCTAAGTACAGGTGAAAACTCTCTCAGGACGCATTGAGATTGGATCGCAAAAGCCACATTTGCCGGTGGTTTGTGTCCACATTCTATTAGCAGTGAGAACGGGAATGTCTCCTTTGTCCGCACTTAAGACCGCCCACTCAACCCTATGATAAGAACTGTATCATACAGGGATGAGAATATGTGATATGATTGCTATCATTGTTGTCGGCCTGGCTCAGGTTAAAAGCTTTGTGAACGAATGCCATAAAACCTTCTTTTATTATCCAGTTTGACAGAGAGTCATAACAGAAAAAGAACCTATATAAACTATTAAAGTACATTTTCTTCGGGGCTAAATTACATGGTATCGGAGTGGTGCATAGACTCCAGTACTTTCCACTTTCAGCTTGAGGTGAAGTCAGTTGGAATAATCACGTTGTCAAGACAGAACACTTCACTGTGACATGGCAGGCTCAATTTAGAAACCAATATATTCATTAACCTAATGTGTGATGTTACTGAGTGGCCTGTACCTCTTAAGCTCTTGGAAACACATTTTTTGTTTTTGTAGTCCATATACAGTATATATATAGATATATATATATATATATCTATATCTATATATATATATATATATATATATATATATATAAAAAATGGGCATTTTATTTCAATGCAAATTTTTTTTATTACATATCCGGTCGGTGATGTAACTCTTCTGTTAAGTTTTACTGCAATTGTTAGGATGAAAAAGAGGATTAAGTCCAATTCATGGTCCCGCGTTAAATCGACGTGGACCATACGTGGAGATACCGACCCTACGCTGTAGCCTGATGTGCAACTCTCAAAAAATTTAACTACACGTTGCTGTGACGCAGACTGCAACAACTGTTATTGGTCCGCTTGGCCGTGGCTTGGTAGAGTTCCATTTTCCCCTAGTCTGGCATTGCCAGACCTTCCTCCCCAGCGCTGCGGAGGAAGGTCTGGTGAATCCACACAACATTTTATTGGCATTTCTTTAAAGCAGTCACCATCATCTTGGGTGGTGCTAAGCCCCGGATGGAGCAACTCTGCAAAATAGCCTCGGGAAGGAACTTGTTTTGGTGGTGTACGTTCAAAAGTTGTTTTAGTCGTGCAACAGAAAACTCAGATTGGACAGATAGTCTAGCTAGCTGTCTGGATTTATCCTGCAGAGATCTGAGGAGCAGTTAACCATAGTTTAGAACGCCAACACAAAGAAAGAGGAAAGTAACGGACATCTGGCCCAAAATGAGCTACAGTATGTATACCCCTGACTCATTTCCTGGTTCTCGTTCTCCATAAACAACATGAAATCAAGGACAGGGTTAACTTTTCCTGCTACAGATTTCCCACCGTGGTCAGAAAGAACAGGGGAGACACTTTGTTTCTCTCACAGTAGCCTCTTTCCGACCAAGTAGTTACAGGAACGTAGTTATAGGAACAGTCCACTTCTAAACAGTTCTACTAACTACTCTCCCCAAAAAACGGTTTTGCCATTTGCATTCACACTGGCCAAGTGGCCATAGGAACTGACCTTTTCTTATTATAACTCAGCCGTCTTACCACCACTATGCGGAAAAAGGATAAAGGGAAAAGACCCTGCCCTGAAGTAGGCTCTGAAAGAGTTACAGGAACTGTGGCCAGAAGAACATAATAATCTCCAAATTGGTCCAGTCGGAACACAAGAAAAAAAGGATTTTAGGAACGTTATGTTCTAGGAACTGCAAAAATCTTATGAAAAACGGCTTATGACTCTAGAGTCACTCTCTCCCTCGCTCTATCACACACTCCTCACCCAAACACACACATGCCGGCCCTGCTATTCTTTCAAGGAGATCGACGCACACACCAACGCACAGTTTAAAATTACAGGCCACTTACCTAGGCTACGGAGAAAGCTCTGCGAGGAGCCTCTGCAGGGCCACAAATTGCACTTGAGTTAGAGAAAAGGGAGAAGAGCTGTTTGTTGTCCTGGCCTCTGAGCTGCTGTGGTTAGACATCAGCCTCTTCATTCAAGTCTTTTGTGTTACGTATTGTTCCACTCGGATAAAGAAATGATGATTAAACTTGAATGTGTTTTGCTATCTTTTATTTTATGGGGGCTGTTTTGTGCCACTGAAATAATATATTGGTTATTATCAATAATTACCCGATACATTAAAGCAATCTTTACTGAAATATATTATTATCTAACATTTTATCCATAGTTTCCACTCATACTATTGAATGTGATATCAGTACTCTTCTATTTGTTCTGTACGTGTTTTGTACCTGTGCAGCTACGTTCACACACATGAAAAAGGAATATAATCATTTAATTTATAAATGAATTTAATTTAGTATGTGATTTAGCAAATTAATTCCAAAGCCTATACATTATTATGCTTGTTTTAATACCCCATTTTGCAAAGTGAAGTTTCCCTCGAGGATGCGGACTAAATATTTAGAGCAATTCTTTAACTGCTATCTGAAAATCACATTTTAAGTAATTACAAAGGAGGGGTTGTGAAACTTACATAGCTGGTGGCACACACACACACACACACACACACACACACACACACACACACACACACACACACACACACTCACAGATCAATCAGTAACAGATGACCACAGCGGTTGTAGCCCAGGGCGCTGATATTATCTGTGGATCATTCCCCTCCTCCTCCTCCCCCGCTCCCCAATATGAAAGAAAACACACACTCACACACTTGCACACACACTCTTTCCGCTGACCCCTTGTGTTCCCTGCTGCCCTGACTTGCCCGGTCTGCACTGGCTCCAGCCGACATGCCCTCAGGGGGAGAGCGTGGGAGGGCAGGGGGTCGGGGGAACACAGCCATCCAGCATGGAGGCTGCTTAGTGTCACAGAGATTATACACACACATGCGCACGCACACACACACACACACACACACACACACACACACACTATCAGGTTTGATTCCTCTGGGCTTAAGTGGGGTTTATTTTTGTATTTTGTTTCTTTCAGATAGGAGTTTGATAGAGTGTGTATGATCTTGTGTGAGCCTCTACAAGACAAATATGACTAACCACAAATAATTTACACAATAAAAAACAGAATATTGGTATTTCTTTCTTCTCGTTGTTACTTACTGTAATGTGATTTTTTTAATTACTTAAAGATTTTGACTGGAATTATCCAGATTTTTCTTTTCTCTCATGCTGTCAGACAACGTACATCACTTGGAGTCTTCCAGTAAAATGGGCAGCCCCATGTTCACAATAGCCGTTGCTGTCTTGTTGTTGTGTTTTTGCATGGATTGGTGTATGACGCCAACGTGTCCATTTTGATTCCTGTGTTTCATTTAATATCTGCCTCTTACAGTAACAAGACATTGGATCAACCAATCAGCTTGTTTTACAGACAGGGCCAACGTGGACTTGCGAACTGTGGCTACTAGAATCACCCTCTTCTTCGTAGATCCACGGGGATCTTTGCAGAAATACCATTTGAACATCTCTCAAACTAAAAAAACAATCTTGATGATCTTATGCTTGATGACAATGCATTTGTTGAGACGATCCAATGGGTTTAATCTACGGTGGCCGACAGGGGCAAATGCACTGCAACAAAAAACAAACCAAATGCAAATAAACAAAACACAAGCAATTTAAGAAAACGGCATTTAGCAAACACGCTGCAAATACACACATCTCAACCAAATGCAGAAACGATGCAAAACGAAAAAATGCACAAACCCCGAGAACAAATCTAACAGAAAAACAATGCATTCAGTTTACACAAAGCAAGTTCTCCAGGCTTCTACGGGGGAGCGCTAAGTGGAACAGCTGGGTTTTCGACCCCACGGAGAAAGAGAGAGAGAGAGAGAGAGAGAAAGAGAGAGGATTGTACAGTAATTATATTGTACAAAACTGTTAAGTATTATGTTGTGTTATGTAATTAATTTTGCTGCGCATGTGTTGTCAAATTACTGAAGATGTTTTCTTAATTTGCATGTGTTTTGTTTATTTGCATGCGTTTTCTTAAGTTGCAGTGCGTTTGCCCCTGTCGGCCAGCGTATTATTCAGCTTATAAAAGATTTTTGCATCGTATCTGTCTGAAATCCTGATAAGCTTGGATGTGCTACATTCAGGGTTCAACATTAACTAGCCAAATGGCTAATTTTACCAGCCACTCAGTAGATCACCATTGTTGTTTTTGGGCTGGTGACTGAAGCAAATCTACCATCCAGTTACATAATATGTTACCAACATTTGGCTGGTAGATGGTGCAATGTTAAACCCTTGCTGCATTATACACTGTATTTATTTGTATTTCATGGGGCAAATACATTCAGGATAACCGCAATAACAACAGTGTTGCCAAGATATTTGCTCTTTGGGCTCTTTGTATATGGTCTGTTCTATACCACTTTCACACACAAGCCTCAGTTTGGCATCCCATAATAAACATACACTTAACCTGTGCTTGACCCGTTCATACCAGGCTGCATTCTCAGGTTTCCTGCTCGACACTGTTCACACACTCTGCGGCCGGGGGTCTGCGCCCTCTCCCTAACTAACTAAATTGAGTAGGTCGATTAAATGGCATAAAAACAAGTACATGAAATACAAAAAACACAATATACAGAGTACATTGAAATTATATTTTAACTCATGTAAGGGTTAAAAATGACAATTCATCAGGTTGTAATTCTCATTTAACTCCTATTTGGTCACATGCTGTATGTAAATGATTTAGCTGCACAGCTGGCATGAGAGAAAGTTAACGTTTGGATGATTAGTGTTCTTCCTCTTTTGATCCATAGCGCGAGCGAATAAAATGGATGAAAACACATTTTTCACAGATGGATCTGACATGAATGTCCTCAACAACGTCAAATTGGCTCATCAACAGTTTCTCATGATTTATTAAACGGAATTCATTTTTGAGTAGTTTGACAACAATCTTAATTCAAGATCTGATGTTTTTTTTTTTTTTTTATCCCAGAGATTTTGAATTTCATGGTCTTCTATAGATCATCCTCAGATCACAACAGTGTCAGCTGATTGTTCTATTCCATTTTATCTGATAAGACTGCATAGGCTGCAATTGGGGGCTTTTGACTGGGGTTCCCTAGGACCCCAATACATTGGTATAAAAAAATGAAGTCTGATTGACAAAGTCATGAAACATTGGAATGATAGAATAGAGCAGCTGTGAGATATGACAGAAAGCATACCTGGGGTCTGCGGGTACCCCAGTCAGTGGGATGAGGGATAAATCACTATCTGTCATTATCTCTAAAGTTGCAGAAGACTTTCCCACGAGACAGAAATCTCTTAACAACCAGTCACAGCTCAGCAAGGTGTCCCTCACCTCAGGACACTCTGTCCCATTTTTCTGTCTTTCTTCATTTCATGCCGTAGAGTCTGGCTTCCATCCGCCGTTACTCCCTCTCCCCGTTCTTTCTCTGACAACAGACGATCTGATGAGTTGTCATCAGTCAACAGTATGCTTTCCTCCTCAGCGCAGCACAGACACAGGCCCTCCTGTGCGTACACAGATGCAGGCATGCATGCATTTACAAGCCTGGGAAGAAACGACATCTAATTGCTAACAAGTACGTCACTGGGCCTTTCCAAACAAAACAATTCTTACGTGCACACACACATTCACAGTGATTCCTCAGGCCATATGTTTCAACAGTTGGGGAAGCATTTGGCCAGAGTTAAAGGCGGTGTGGGGGGAAGGCAGGGCGGGGGGGGCGGGGGGGGTGTTGCTGCTGCAAGGCGAAATGGTGTGGAAATAAGCAACTGACAAATGCTCAACCTTACATCGTCGAGAGGAACGCAGGGATTGGGTTTTTATGGAGCCTAACAAGATCTATTTACTGTTACTACAAATGAGGCAACCTGTTGTTCTGTGTTATTGTAGGGTGTGAGCTTTGGCTGGAAACTCGTTTGCTCACTTCAGTGCAAAAAAGGCACAAATTCATCTCTGTAACTGCATTTGCAGACTTCCACTAAAATGCTTAATGTAGCAGAAGAATTGGAAAGACGATTAATGATGAGGTATATGCAGTACAGCTACATATTGTAAAAATTACTTGACCAAAATTATTTGACCATAAAGTTTTCCATATTTACAAATAGTGACAAACGTCTTTATTTATCACACAGTGATCGTTCGAGACTGGCCTTTATTTCTAATTTACCTTGTTCCTCGATTAATGCAAACTCGTCATTTCCTTCACGTTTTTTGCTGTACTGACACATTTTATTGGACATTTCCAAACACATACTCCATCAGTACATCAACAGAGTCATGTTATAGTTACCACTCTGCTGAAAAGACTAAGTTGTTTACTTGTATTGTGTCACTATTGTCACTATGTGTTTTATTGTGAAGCACTGTGTGACATCTTATCTTAACTTACTTTACTTTTTATTCAGTACCTATTTCCTGTTCCTTGTAGCAAGCTTCCCTTCCCTGGTCTGCTTTTACTGTTTAGTAGTGATGCCCACACAAAGCATTTTCTTTATTTTCTGAGCACAAAAGTCACAGACAACAAAGACCACATTCTGGATTTGGTTATCTCCAGATGTCTTAATATCTTAAAGCATTCTCATGAACAGATTTGTATGATATCTTATGGAAACGTATGCACAACAATTCAGATGACATCCTACAAAAACTATGCCGACCGGTCATGTGACAACCAAAGTTTAGCGGTCTTTATAGTTAAATTTAGCCAAGAAAAGGTGACTGTGAGCCGGGTACAGAGCACCGTGAGGTGATGGTCTTTTCAGGGGCCATTGCAGTTGAGTTTAGCTGACAAAAGGGGAGCATGAGCCAGCAACGATTAGGCACCAAAATGACTTAAGTAGTCCTGGGACATGAACACCCGTTTCCTCGGTAATAGTCTTGTGTTTTCCCCTTAACTTTTTCCAGGACATGAACTTGGCTCCCCCTGCTTGAAAGCCATATGTGTTATATGATGATTTGCCTGATTTGCTTCCCTCTGAGTTTTTTTAAAAGGGTTTTTGGTTGCCTGGCAACAGATGTCTCACAGATAGTTAACAGTTCACTGCCTTTAGGGGTCTTCTCCAAAGCCCTGAAATCAAACCACAAAAAAGAAAAGCTAATCTTGATGCATCTGAACTTAACAACTTGAGGCCCATTTCAAATTTGCCATGTATTAGTAAACCATACCATAATATATTAATAGATACTCCTGCATTCGAGACAGAGAGACAAATAATTTCACAACAATGTGTGGAGTTCCGCAAGGGTCAGTTCTCTGACCTCTGTAATTTATTCTTTACCTAGTCCCGTTAGTTGAAATTGTACAAAACATTAAGGATTTATATGACAATTGATAAGCCTGTGCTTACCTTAATAATCTGTCTTTGAAAAGTACAAATTGAGATAGAAATCTCAGTGTTATCTGAAATTCTCACTTAACATTAACATTAAATTCAACAAAACAGCCTCCTACCGGCTTAAAATATCGTAAGGATCTGGGACTCGTATGATCTATGGAAACATGTACATACTTTCATCTCTAGCAGCCTGGACTACTCCAATGCACTGTTCACAGGTCTGTCTAAGAAATCAATCCAACAGCTTTATCTGATCCAGAATGCTGCTGCCAGGGTTGTAACAAGGACCAAAAAAGCTGAGCATATAACTCCAGTTCTCAGCTCATAACAATGACTACAACTTTTTCACAGAATCAACTTCAAAATTATATTGATTTTCTATAAATGACGGTTTATGTGCAAGATACTTTTCAGGTCTACTGACCCAGTACAAACCTCGCAGATCTCTCAGGCCGGCTGGTTCTGCAATTGTTCCCAGAGTAAAAACTAAACACACTGAAGCTGCCTTAAGCTTTTATGCTGTTCAAATGTGGAACAAATTGCATTACCATTGTTTTTAATTAATTTTCTATTTTTATTCTGTGTGCATTTGATTGTTTTTAGTTTTTTGATTTGCATTGTTTAATCTGTAAAGCAACGTGCTATATAAATAAATTTGCTTTGCCTTGTCAACTAAATAACTACCAGAACACCGACTTTAACCTATATATATATATATATATATATATATATATATATATATATATATATATAGGTTAAAGTCTAGGTCTACAGTACATATACATACTGTATAGTATGTGTTTAAACTGTATTAAAGGTGCACTATGAGTTCCTGCATGGTTTTAGCACAATTTAATTTTTGTCTCAAATCGTAGGCATCTCTCCTTGATCCGCTAGCTGCCTGCCCCCTGAATACACTGTGAAAAAGCCTGGTCTCGGGAGACAAAACAGGGGTCGTAAACTTCAAACAAACAATAGAGGCACAGGATAGGCACCAAAATACAACAAACCACTCCAGCCAATCACCGACAAGATGGTTGGGGGAGGGGGTGGGGGTTAATGACAGTTAGTCAGTTAGTCATGACAGTTACGGAAACACGGGGGGAGGGGCGAGCTTGCTCTGTTTTGTTTTGAATTTACTTGGAACGTCAACAGAAGTGACCATGCAGGAACTCATAGTGCACCTTCAAACTTGATGGAGGGATGTAAAAATGGAGATCTGTCTTTTGGCTCCAGTTCTAAAAGCTGCTTTTTGACTGAAAATATCAATTCATTGATGAAACAACGATTGAACAAAACCTCAAACTTGGTTGTCAAAGTTAACATTTAGGTCAAAGTTAACATTTAGGTCAAAGATTACTGAAATCAAACATAAGCCAAGTTTTTTTATGTAGAAAGATGAAAAAAGAGTTGTTTTATTGCAACTCTACAATTGAATCCAATACAGGAGTGACACCTGCATAACAGCATAACAGTAGCAATGATTCCAAATCAGAAATTAGCATTTTTAAGAAGTATTTTAAATATTCAATCAATATGATCTGAAGTTTAGACGACAACTGCAGAAGGCAGTATCTCTGACCTGATTGTGCTTTCCACCAAACATTGGATGCTGGTCAGGGAACCCATCCTTGTATCAGGAACTAGTGGGGCATTGTGGGAACCCCACACACATTATATTCTCCTGGAGAAGCTCATTACTGGCAGGTGAAAGGAAGCAGCTGGTGAATGTCATGTGTTCATTACTCGTAGAGGTTCTTGTATTACTACTACTTCAATCGAGACATCTCTGCCTGATATCAAACACACACACACACACACACACACACACACACACACACACACACATAAACACAGGTAGTAGATGAAACAGTGATAGCGAGCCTGCAGAACTCCGGGAGAGCAGGCGAGGACGACTTTGATGTTAATTTTGTTGATGATTTCTGAGCTCCTCTTCACTTATACAAATCAAAGCCCTAATATTTAATACTGATTCATATTTTGACACAACTCATACTCTTTTTTTTCAGCCCCATAAAAGCACATCAGCCCACCATTATCAGGGAGTCTGGCAAAAGATAAAACTGTGTAATACATGTGTGTATATGAGTGGGTGGGGGGGAGACTCTCTCCCTTCTCCATTTCCCCTGATGTATGCATGTGTTCCATCAACATTCTGTCAAATCAATATTATAATTTTTATTATGACTGGCTTAATGTTTCAATTATGAATTAAATGTCAGATTAATTACAGTGAGGTTGATTTGTGCACCCATACAGTGGTGCTCATGAGTTTATGAACCCATGCTAAAGTTGACTAAAAGGAAGAATAAAAAAATCATCTTTTGGAAATTGATTGAATGCCTTAATTAAAAGAATTAGGAAAATCCAACCTTTAAGGACACAAATTTTCTTTCTGAATGAATAATGTATCGTAAATAAATAACTATTCTTCCTTAAAATATAGGGAGATTGGCATGTTTTATTTTAGTTAGCCTAATAGCTGGTTTGATTTGCATTGAGAGATGATCTTAAGGAAAGTACCCCATGCCAATCTCTAGGTATGGTGAAGGGTATGTGATGATGTGGGGCTATTTTAATTCCACAGGCCAAGGGAACTTTATCAGGATGCATAGTACCCTGGGTCCTTGAAATAACTGGCCTTTAAAAATAAAAATGTGCCTGCCTCTATGGGAATTTAACTGTTGGACTTACTTATGCCCGCTGTATTTTAAGGAAAAACATTTATTTATGCACGATACATTATTCATTCAGAAAGAAAATTAGTGTCCTTAATGGTTGGATTTGTCCTCATTTTTTTAATTAAGGCATTAAGATCAATTTCCAAAATATAATTTTTTTATTCCTCTTTTTAGTCAACTTTAGCATGGGTCATACACATAGATCCCTTTTCAGTCTGAAACCCACTAAAAACAATGTGCTATTGAGATTATTAAGGGAAATATCAGGATATTCTTCTTCTTCAAATCTCTCTCATGTGAGTCCCCCAACTTCATGGAAGTGCAATACTAAATCGTCGGAGTACTCCATTAACTTGTCAGATTTTATATAATCTATTTCACATCTATTGTTATGTCTCGCATAAAATTCAGTAAAATAATTTACCAAGGTGTAATGGTCTGGAAACATCCAGTGCTAGACGCCTGACAGAAATAGATGACACCTGCTGTCTTCATCACATAAGTCTAGTATCAGCCTGATATTGGGCCACTGCCTCTCCATACTCCGATTTTTTAATGTGTGCACACTCTCACACAAAGGTCTCCCCGCAAAACTTAAGATTGATTCACTTTAGAGGTTACTATTATGGAAAGAACAATTGACGTGTCAGTCCCTGGGAATGTTTCATCCATCACTGTCCAAAGGCCTTATTAGTACTTCACTACAAAGGAAATCCTAATGCACCCCTGGGATAAAGAGGCTGCTGCTAACTGCTTTGTTTCATATGGAAACTCCTATCGATACTTTCCTCGTTCACTCACTCACTCATGCAGGACACAGACACAGGAAATGATCCTACACACACGCACACGCACGCACACACACACACACACACACACACACACACACACACACACACACACACACACACACACACACATAGTAGAGACAATTGCAAGCCATCTGCAAGCGCTCTGCGAACTGGTGGAAAAAAGGTAATCAACAGCTTGTCCGACTGCTCATTACTTCTTCATTATGGAGCGGAAACAAACACTAAACACCTGAGCTTGGAGGCAGCCCTGACACACACACACACACACACACACACACACACACACACACACACACACACACAGTCTGTCTCTCACTGTCATCCAAATGAAGAGGGTAAGAGCTATTACGACTCCAAAAAGGCAGCAAACAGCCTGTTCCTGTTCCAGGACGTGCGCTCACAGTGCTCCACACCCACGTGCCCACTCTTTAGAAAAAGTCATCATGAAAAGCCCAAACCTTTTTTCTTTTTTAAATTTGTTATTCTATAAATCAAAAATAAAATGGAACAGGCAGATTTTACCAAGTCAAAAAAAAAACATTTAACCATCCATTTAAAGAACCTTGTGAATGAAATTTAAGACCTATATCATGACAGAGTCACAAAAGTACTTGCAAAGTAAATACATTTATTCAAATTGAATAAAAGCGAAACAGAGTAATATTAGTCGGTAAATATACAGCAAATTATATTTGGACTATCGAAAAGAGAATTACACCACGGAATAATAAAAAGAAGGATGAAACCCTGTGGAAGCATTAGAGGTAATGTTACATGGACGTAGGGAAATTAAGACAGTTTTAAAATGATTTAAGACCTAGAACACAATACTTCAGCAAATTTAAAGGTCCCATGGCATGACAATTTTCACTTTATTATTTTTATTTTTTCATTCACAATTTAACACACAAAAACTAAACATACAAGACATACAAGACATACTCCAAAACATGGCCACAAAAAAACAATAGACAAAACAGAAATAAATAAGTAATACTAATAATACTAATAACAATAATACTAATAACAATAATAATAATAATAATAATAATAATAATAATAATAATAATAATAATAATAATCGTACGCTACCACAGTATGTGGGTTATCCATTATTCAATGTGAATTCATCATTTTATAATCTTTATATAATTCTGTATTAAGGACCATGTGGATATGAAATCTTGCAGTCTTAAATGCTGGTTACTTGTAATTTCTTCAATGGGCAACAAGTCTATTATCTGCTCCAGCCATTGATCTAAGGTGGGTCCTGACTGAGAAATCCATGTAGTAAGTATAATTTTTTTTTAGCAAAATAGGAACAGATTGTAAACACACATTTTCTTGTATAGGGAAACTTATTTTCCAAAAGCAATAAACAGCTTTACAATACCAAAAAGTAATGCATGAATGTTCCTTATTCAGTTCCACATTTTCTACACATAAGAGAATTTATATGATCAAACTTTTTAAGCCTCACTGGAGTTATATAGTATTTATACAGGAATTTATAATTAGTTTCCTTAATTTTAATGTTTATAGTTAAAGGCAAGGTCAATTCCGTACACAGAGTTAGCCATTCTTTTTCACTAAACTTCTTTTTAAGCTCTAATTCCAAATTTGTTCTCAAAGAAGTAAAAGAGTTCTGGGAACTTTCAGTCAAAATCCAAATGAAGAGGGTGAGAGCTACAGTATTACGACTCCAAAAAGGCAGCAAATAGCCTGTTCCTGTTCCAGGACGTGTGATCACAGTGCTCCACACCCATGCGCCAAATCTTTAGAAAAAGTCATAATGAAAAACCCAAAAACCTTTTTGTGCAGGGTTTGTGCAGAAGTAAAAAAAAGACCATTTAAAGAACCTTGTGAATGAAATTTAAGACGTATATCGCGACATAAAACTACAACGAAATGCAGAGTCACAAAAGTACTTGCAAAGTAAATACATTTATTCAAATTGACAAAAAAAACGAAACAGAGTAATATTAGTCGGTAAATATACAGCAAATTATATTTGGACTATCGAAAAGAAGAATTACACCACGGAATAATAAAAACAATTATAAAGACGGATTATATGGACGTAGGGAAATTAAGACACATTTAAAATTATTTAAGACCTAGAACACAATACTTCAGCAAATGTAAAGGTCCCATGGCATGAACATGTCACTTTATGAGTTTTTTTTTAACATTAATATGCGTTCCCCCAGCCTGCCTATGGTCCCCCAGTGGCTAGAAATGGTGATAGATGTAAACCGATCCCTGGGTATCCTGCTCTGCCTTTGAGAAAATGAAAGCTCAGATGGGCCAATCAGGAATCTTGCTCCTTATGCGGTCATAAGGAGCAAGGTTACCTCCCCTTTCTCTGCTTTGCCCGCCCAGAGAATTTGGCCCGCCCATGAGAGAGAGACATCATGAAAGTCCTGTGTTTTAACAGCCCATCCATCCATCCATCCAACCACCTCGACTAACTCCCCACATGGAAAAAAAAATATGGAAATCATACTTAAAGGTGCCGTAGGTAGGATTGTGAAGATCCAGGTCTTAGCCAAAAAATTTGAACATCAACAATTTCTCAATCCCTCCCCCCTTTCCACTAAAGCCCAAAACGGTCTCCTAAGCCCCTCCCCCAACAAGGGAGAATGCATTTGTGTGCATGAGCAGTGATTGACACGCAGTTATACAACCCCCCCCCCTGGCCCTGATTGGTGCATCTGAACAGGGATTCGCACTACAGGCTGTAGGTGGTGCCAGAGGAGTCCGATTTATTTTAAATGACTTGCTTCATGTAGTTAATAGAGTCAGTTTTCAGCAAATATGACAGAAAGTTAGTTTTATGAGTCTTACCTACTGCACCTTTAACTTTTCGTAGCTTTTCGAATGTATGGTTCATGAGTTTAGGCTGGGTAGCTCAGTTCCAATGCAAAAGAAAGAGAGAGAAAAAGCAAGCAAAAAGGCACCATAAACCAATGGTGAACTGCCTGTCCTTGTGGGTTTAACATTGCACATGAAATATAATAGCCCATATTCTCTTTAGCAGTCTCAGTAAATGCAAGTCTGAGAACGCTTTGCTTTTACCAGATTTTTACACCGGTAATTTTGCTCCCATTTCATTAAAACCTCTGAAAGCAGCAGCCCTCCTTTTAGTGCTCTCTGCAGTCCTGCGCGAGGCTCAAAGCCGTTCCCAGTTAACGCACGCTGCCGCGGCCACACTTTAGTGGCAGCCGAAAGAAATAGAAGTCAAATGGTGGAAATGAAAGTCAATTATCACCTGTCTTCTCTGTTTAACCCTGGTTTACTTTAACCACCTCAGTGATCAAGAGGAGGCGTGAACACAATCAACTCGGCTGTATTTGTTTACATCCTTCACATCAGCCGCAATAAATATGGGATTATGCGGAGACGCTGGAGAGCAGAAATACAAATTCATCTCTTAAGCGCTTTCAATCGAAAATCTGTGTGTGTGTGTGTGTGTGTGTGTGTGTGTGTGTGTGTGTGTGTGTGTGTGAACTAAAGTCAGAAGACATCTTGTTCCATGCTGTTGCAAATACCCCAGCACGGCTTACTATTACTCCTTATAAAAGATTAATTGCGCTGATCATTAATTCAACCTCAAGGCTAACACTGCTCTGCTGTGAGAGTCCATTGATGTTACTTTTTTCACTTCCTCTCTCTTTCTGGGTTTATGAAATAGACATAAACCACTGAGTGTGTGTGTGTGTGTGCGCATGTGCGTGTGCGTGTGGGAGAGAGTGAGATGGATTTATAAATGTACAACTTATTAAGGGCATGCGGGGTGGTCCGAGAAGGGAGAGTTATTTTTCTTTTTGATGAAGGGTTTGGGTCGTGCCGTCTTTTGGTTGGGCCAGGCTGGGGCGGGTTTTTACTTCATTTTGAATGCTTCCCTTGTGATATCAAAACCAGGACACCAATCCTCTCTTCGTATCAGGGCTTTATTTTCCTCATCAAATTCAACAAGTAGTTAAGGCTTAGGATATTTTCATCCGTTTTCAGCAGGGAAATTGCTAGGAAATGCAATTTACCCTAATAAAACAAATGTTTGCCAAAGAGCACCTGCATATTTTTTTCTTAACTTCAGACCTGATAAATTAGATAGAAGTCATTGAAATGGGTTCGGGGAGTGATGAGACAGAGGAAAACCTCAAACGCTTCAGATGAACAGCGAAAACACACCAGGCACGTAAGAATAGCCAGCGTAGCGTAGATACGTGCCTGATCGCGCGCCTGGCCATTCTCTCGGCTCTTTCTCTCTCCGATAGAAAGACACAGGATGAGTAGGGAAAATGGTGGTAATTGTAGCCTATATGTGGTGTGTGTGTGTGTGTGTGTGTGTGTGTGTGTGTGTCACTGACTACGTTTACATGCAGCCAATAACCCGTTCAAAACCGGAATATTAGCAATAACCTGGTCGCACACGGCCATGTAAACACCGGCAAAAACCCGAATTTGCTCATATTCCGGTTTTTAAAAACCTGAATATGCTACCTGGGTTACCCCTTTTCTAACTCAAAATTTTGGTCATGTAAACACGTATCGGCATATCCCCATCAAAAGGAACATTGATTTGTGTTCTGCGCATGTTCTATTCGCAAGGAATCTTGGTCTTTTGAGTAGAGGAACTTCTTGTATGCGCCAGAAACATAGTTATAATAATAATTATATACTATAATAATATACAGTAGTTATATATATATATGTCAATGCAGAAAACCTGCGCGCAGTATACTGGAAGTAAAGGAGAGGAGGTAAACATGGCGAGACGCATCCCTGTAGGCACTGGTGTGCGAATGGTTACTTCACAGGGCTCCATCACTCTCTCCATCATACGGCAAAATTTAGCAAAAGATTGACGTGACATACGAAAATTGTCTCCATCATTACAACCCGTTCCCACCAGTCCTGACTGCGCACCTTCATCCGCTAACCGTGCGTCGCCGTTTACATCGGGATATTGCCAATTGATTACAAATTCCATGTATACAGGAGTAACTCTCTCTGCTCATGCATGTAAACGGGTTATTCCGAATGTTTCAGAAACCCGAATAGTGACCTTAACCCGACCATAACCCGAAAATTGACAGCTGTCCGTCGGTCTCTCTCTCCGTGTGCCTGATCGCGTGTCTCGCTGTGAGAAGTCAAGACAGCCAAAATCTCCATGAACCCAGGTGTTTTATCTTGAATGTGTTTAATTTTTGTAAAGAATCCTGCTGCACCGTGGTCTTCCTGTATGTGACTACCTGCCTGGCTTCGACTCATACGCTCGCGCCCCGCGCAAGAAACGGAGGAGGCGCCGAAACGATCGCATTCGCTCCGCACCCGGTATAAACTGACAGATTGGATAACATGTACACCGAAATAAAAATAGCTGCGCTACGCGGCTATACGCGACGCTTAAACGTGTGGTATCCTCGCCATTCCTGACCTGTCGGGCGACAGTGTGACGTCATGGTGGTCGCTGCTCGCTGCTCGTTGCTAGCGCGCTGCAATCATGTCCAATGGCGGCCAGAATTGCAAAATAAAAAGCAATCCAACAGCATATTATACAATGTAAACAAAGACACGTTTTCTTGCGGCGGCCTTTATAAAAAGAGTAGTGGTGAAAGTTATTATAGTCCATGGATGTATTAAGAGAACGTTATAATCTAGTGATGTTATGATGGGAAGTGGAAGTGACTATGCTCTTCTTCTCTGTTTTTGGTGAATTTCTGTAGCAGAAACAGCACCGCCTATAGGCCTGGAATATGAAGTAGCGCGTTGAGTAATTTACAAATGGATTTGTTTGGACGCAACTATTCTTGAAACGAATCCAGGGAAGACGGGTAAAAAAAAGATTGTTTTGGTACGTGTGGACATGGCCTTAGCGGCCTCTGTCTCACACCAGTAGTGGCGCCTTTGTACACACATGTTCAGCTGTCATCCTTTCTCGCTACAGTCTAAAGCCACTTGGGTCAGTGAACACAGTACATTTAAAGTCAAACAGTAAAATGATTATGATAAATTACACACAATTCAGACATTGGTATTGCACATAGGCACACATGAATTTCAATTCCAACAGTCATATATGATAAACTGTAGAGTTTAGTCTCGCCCTCCATCGAGGCCATTAAGCAAGCATGAGAAAAAGACTGAAGACTATAATGCCTCAAATGTACATACCTACAAATACCTACAAATATTGGACAGACATGCATGCAGTGGCACCTTTACTAAAGTAGAAGTACTAATACCACACTGTAAAAATACTCTGTTACAAGTGAAAGTCCTGCATTGAAAATGTTACTTAAGACAAAGTCTGTAAGTATCATCAGGAAAATGTAGTTAAAGTATTAAAAGTAAAGAAAAATCCTCCCATTTTAGAAAGTGTAAAGGATCCAAACAGCTGTGTGTTTAATGGTCTAATCATTTCAGCTGGACTTGTAGGCCGTTACATTGTTGGCTAGTTTCATCTATGATAAAACATCAGATTTTATAAACTACATGTGTTTTGGGTGGAGAAATCTTAATGTGTAAAGTAACTAGTAACTAAAGCTGTCAGATTAATATAGTGGAGTAAAAAGTACAATATTTCTCTCTGAAATGTAGCAGAGTAGTAGTAGAAGTAGTGGCATAAAAAGAAAAGACTCAAGTAAAGAAGAAGTACCTCAACATTTGGACTTAAGTACAGTACTGGAGTAAATGTACTTAGTTACATTCCCACTGCATGCATGCTTCCCTGACTTTTCATCATGCACCGTCATGTGTGTTCAAAGTGAAATGTCTCGACAACTAGCTCACAGTTTCCCGTGAAATTGTTCCCCACGTTCATGTAGCCTGTTTAACAGCTCAAAAAGACAAAGAGGCACTAAAGAGGTTCAATTAAATTAAATTAAATACAAAACACCCCTCCTCCTGTCACTAACTTCCACACAGTCCCTGAGGTTGGATATAGACCTCGGCCACATCCACATGACAGCTTTTGTCTGGAAATAAAATTCATTTGAAGAATTTTTTTTTTCCCCTTTTCATTAAGCAAGCAGTAATACAATGGCATTCTGTCCATGCGTCTGTAAACGCCAACAAGTTAATGGATGTTTAATTAGAAAAGTTTCTCCGCTCTGTGCTCGTGGGTTAATTTAGACCACAGTTTTTTTTTTTTTCTCCGCAAAGTGCAATTATTTCCTATCTGTTTTCCAAGAAAAGCAATAAAGATCCATCTGTGAGGGCTGATTTGGGGCTGTGGAAAGCCGGGTTGTGTGCGGATCTGTTGTCTGAGCGAACCAGAGACGAGTCGGAGCCTACGCACACTGCACCCCTCCCCCTATCAGCACACACAAACACCAACAAACACTAAATCCTCTGTGAGGACCTTCCGTTGTCTGCTCTCATTTCTGAAGCCAAGAACTAACCACAGCCTGAGGTAATCATCACTATTATAAACATATTTGTGCAGGGTTTTTTTGTTGTTTTTTAGAGCTCAGCTTGCCAACTGATACAAAAAAAATTGTTATCCAACCAAAAGCCTGTTCTCTCTTCTCTAGTGTCTATAGCTTTGAACAATACTGTATTTGTGCACAGTTGTGATGCAACCGCGAACTCTCAGAGAATGATGTCGGTGAACCACAATGAATACGTAATGGGGGTGAAGGTAATTAGATCCGCCAACTGTCAGATCAAGTCTCTCTGGATGATGAGCATGCTCGTTGCTGTTAAAGGAACGTAACAACTTTTCAGAAGATCCTTTAGATTGCTGTCTTACTCAAAGTCCGATGGGAAGATCATGATCCCAGATGTATTGTGCCAAAACCGAACGTTGGCATTTGATGTTAATTATCTGACGCTTCAGAAGACGCCGAAGAGGATTAGGGCCACATGTGAACATTTTATTTGAGATCTTGTGAAAGTCACAATTCTGACTTTATTGCCAGAGTTAATCTAAGAGCTCAAATAACATTTTCACATGTGGCCCTTATCCTCTAGCCCTCCTACGTACTTATGCTCAATTTTTATTTTCCCTTCAGTGCTCCGTCTGGGTTTGCGGTATATTTTTAGGTTTTCTGCAGCCAAATATTTGGCGGTCCAGTCAGCGAACGGAGGGAGCGGCTGAGAAACGATGAAGTTGAGGTTTTGCGGTTGTTTTTAGTTGTAGTTCCGTAATGGCGGTGGAGAAAGATGAGAGCGAAGCCATTCGGTCCGTTGTGGCAACGCCGCCTGAATATCCAGAAGTTAAAGCCAGAGCAAGAACAATCTTTGCGGAGTTGTGTTGGTGGCCGTGATGTTGTGGCCCTCCTCCCCACGGGGTTCGGGAAAAGTTAGATTTTCCAGCTCGCTCCGTTAGTGATGAAGGAGTTGGCTAAGGCTAACGCTAGCGATGCTAATGCTAACTATAAGCCGATAGTTCTTGTCGGTCTCCCCTCTTGTTTCACATGCGCATGACATACAGTACAGGCCAAAAGTTTGGACACACCTTCTCATTCAATGCTTTTCCTTTTTATTTTCATGACTATTTACATTGTAGATTCTCACTGAAGGCATCAAAACTATGAATGAACACATATGGAATTATGTACTTGACAATAAAGTGTGAAATAACTGAAAACATGTCTTATATTTTAGAATCTTCAAAGTAGCCACCCTTTGCTTTTTATTAATAAGGGAAAATAATTCCACTAATTAACCCTGACAAAGCACACCTGTGAAGTGAAAACCATTTCAGGTGACTACCTCATGAAGCTCATTGAGGGAACACCAAGGGTTTGAAGAGTTTTCAAAAAAAGCAAAGGGTGGCTACTTTGAAGAATCTAAAATATAAGACATGTTTTCAGTTATTTCACACTTTTTTGTTAAGTACATAATTCCATATGTGTTCATTCATAGTTTTGATGCCTTCAGTGAGAATCTACAATGTAAATAGTCATGAAAATAAAGAAACACATTGAATGAGAAGGTGTGTCCAAACTTTTGGCCTGTACTGTATGCCACGACCAAACGTTAGCGATTGGTTATGGCAGATCCAGAGTGACTCTGGGCAGATCCAATAGTTTTAAACTTCAACAAAGTCCCGCCTTCAAGGAAGTTAACACTTGTCATTGGAGAGAGCCAGACTCTCTGAACTAATGAAATGTTCCAGAGTCTGGTAGGAACAGGCTACTAACCCTCTTCCGTAAAAAAAGGAATCTCCAAAGTCTTAATGGTTGTTTATTAGGAGCACTTTTGAGCAAGACACAAAATACAGATGAAAAGTTTGAACAAACTGAATCATTTGCCATACAAATGCTACAGATGTTAGTTTTTTTTAACCACGGACATTTTATTGCACGTTGATGAGTCAGTATAATGTAGTACTTCATTGTTTACAAAATGTGAATATCTGTCTCTAGAAGACTAAAGAAGGATAGAAAGGAGCATATTCTCCATGCTACTTGTGGACAGCATTCCTCCCAGTCTACCCCCCCCACCACCACCCCCCTGGTGCTGTCTGGTCTCCAGTATCCAGGCAGGAGGTCTGTCAGTGTGTAAGTGGCCCATGCCCAAGCACCTCTCCTGGGGCGCAGTGTAGGGGGGGGGGCCCCCGGAGCCCCCGGCTGGAGGTCTGATGACGGACGACAAGTAAAGAAGCCTCTCTCCGTCTCCACCCAGACATTTCCCCCCCCTCTGAGCTCACCTCGCCTGCTACCTCCGTCACTGGGTGAAGTCTCACTCCGCACTCGTTTTGTCGAGCTGCATCCTCTGCTTCCTCCGCATCTGTCTTCCTGTTTTGTTTCTCTCCACATTTTCAATTTCCTCTCCTCCCTCATCGCTCATCCCTCCCCCCCTCCCCCCTCCGTCCTCCTTTATGTGGATGCCCGCATGGGGTTCGCTCCCTGTTATCACAAAACCCAGAAACACACATGTGTACACACACACATACCACACACACACACTTAGAGACTGAAAACAACACGCGTCATTACCTTGCTGAAAAAGTGCTGCCAGCCAGCCTGCCTCTCTTCGGATGAATTAGACGCTTTCTTCCTGTTCCTCCCTCTGAATCCTCCACCTCCTGTTGGATGTCTAAAAGGTCACGGGTCGTTGCTCGAGGTGGTGATGGGGGGTGGGGGGTGTATTGACAGGCTACTGATAGACCAAGCTTAAAAAAGGTCTCCTCCTTTTGTATCCCATCAAGTGTGGCCTGAGGGCTCAACACATCTGTGGGGTTGGCAGGGTGGTGGATGGATGGAAATGCTGCTGTTTTTTTTTCAGACACAAAAGGAAGTGGAAGCACTTTTTTTTTCTCCTCATTTATAGCTGACAACGGGAATATGTCTTGAATTTGGTGGATTAGATACCATTCTTCATGTCCCCCCCCCGGCTGCAAAAAGCTGGCCATCCCGCGGCAGCGAATGGCAGTGAGCGCACCGGCGAGATCCCCACGACACAGCTACTTCTGTGGCTGCGCCGGGATCATGCTAAAAGCCTCAGGGTGCCAATTTACAAGACCTATCTGTCTCTGAAGTGAGGTACTGCAGTCAAGAACTCGATGGCCCCCCTCTCTCTTTTATCTTGAAAGCAAAGCGCTGCACTCCAGTTCAGATCTGAGGACTACAAATGCCATATAGGGGTCTCTTAAATTCAAAGGGCATAGACCATCACAGTGTGCGTTATAAATGAGCAAGCACTGCTGCATGTTAAACGAAGACGCTGGGCGGGATGGTTCCGTCGTTAAAGGCGTTACCGGCTTTAGGTTTTTAGACTTTGTTAATGAAAATATTCCAAAATGATGTCAAATCAGAATGCAGAGCACAACTGCAGTGCAGAGCAGGATTGATTTGTTTATCTTGAATTACCTTGCCGGTCAGGAAATATTGACTGGCCAGTCAAGGGGACTTGGCTGCACCATTCAATAGGTGGGAAGGGTCACCTGCCTTTAAAGTATTTCATTTGTTTTGATTTAAAGGGAGAGATTAATTGTCCAGATGCTCTTTTAAAAAGGTGTTTGCACCAGGGGCGATTCCAGGATTTTTTAAGTGGGGTAACACAGTGGGGGTACCATGTATCAGAATGCAGCACTGAAAATCTGTAAAAGAATGTAGGAAATATTGGATAGAATATTATGTCACCTCACTCGTTATTAATTTCACTTGTTTTAATTTAAAACAAGTTGTATATCCGAATACAATACACATTTTCTATAGGCTCACTGTGCCACTTATTTTTTAAAACAATTCCAGTGCTGGTTCCATGGTATCACAATTTTGGATAGTTGTCATGGAAACATTAAATGGTCATGTGACAAGGGCTGGGAAGATTGGCAGAACAGGCACCCAAATGGCAGTACCACCATCACCATTGTCAGATTGACAGCACTCTAGCCCAACTGATTGGGGGGAGGGCAATCATATTTCATGCCCCCCTTCTAGCCCCACCCCTGGTATGCACCCGAGATTTTCAGTATGACACATATTAAACACTGAACCCCTAAGCTGAACGGACTCCAGTGAATCACCACTGTGACTGAATCAGTAATGTTGAGCAGTGGGGACCGACTGAAAGGGTTGTTTTCAGCTCGGTTGTGATGTGTATGTTATGTAAATTATTATGCATTATAATATATTATGTGTGTTCCACTGTGTTTGCTGATTTATTTTCATTAATGGTACTTCTTTTTTATTAGTTTGTTTTGCGGGGGCCCTCTGATAGCGTCCCAGTAGAGATCACTTCCGGGTCACACAAATGTTGTCAGTTGGAAATATAAAAATTGGATGAAACGAAAAATGTCATCATTTTGGTTTTGGAAAACGAGTAACAAGTCATTTAAATAAAAAAAAAGAATATCTATATTTAAAAAACCAAAAACAAATGATCCACGGATAATGCAATTGTTGCCCAAAATTATACCCCTTTTCCTTAAAGTCATAAATATGTCCAACCAGACCACAGAAATCTGGCCCCTCACTAATTTTGATCCGGCCCGCATATTAATTAAGGTTCATAATAAATTTTGGCCCGCCTAGCTGTGCGCCAAACCAAAAAGAGCGGAAACCTTTTTCAAACTGCGATTACGCGACACTCAAAGCAGGATTTTGGCAGATTTGTCGACTTTGAGACTCAGAAATTCACCCAGAAGCAGAGAGTTTTCATATTCTGGCTGTGAAACAGGTTGCTGTGCATCGTTTTGTTTGATTTGCCAAACTCTCCGATGGCTAAGAAACTTTTTTGCTGACACTGCAAGTGAGAAGGCCTATATGGGACATGCGGTACTACTTTTCGATAAAATGAAAGCATGTCAATAAACTACCCGTCTGGCCCTGGATGTGATTCTTTTTTTCCAGTTTGGCCCTTGGTGAAATAAAGTGTGACACCCCTGCTTTATGGCAACACCATACTTCCTCTTTATATCACCCAGCCATGATGGCAGTAACTTAAATCGTATATCTGTGTCCAACACAGTCCAACAATCACGTGTGATTGCATTGTGTGAAAGTAAGCAGGGTTTGAACTTCTCCCTTCAGGATTTCTGTCACTTTTTCTGGTAACAACCTGAATGCAACACCAGGACTGTCTTCCAGCAGAGACTGTCTGAAGGTGTCATCTACATTGATGTCAAGTGCATGTACATTTATACAGATCATCACGTCACGACTACAAATATGTGCAAATGTGCAAAAGACGCAGCAGTGGGATACAGCCAGTAGGAGGCAAAGACTGCAGGCTTCTGTCTTCAGATGTGATCGAAGCACACTGAGGCCCAAAACCATGGTTCTACTGTACATGCGAGGAAAATAAAGAAATAATGTGAATCGCTTAACTTATTCTAAAGATTACAGTATATGGCATGCATCGTACGTGCCGTGATCGTGTTAAGAAAGCCAACGACGACGGAGCATAACCAGCGGAGAGTTCAAAGGGTTAGGGAACGTTGAATATCGTTGGAAGCAGAATCGACATCTTGCAGCTAAAGCCGTCCTCCCACGCTCTTAGGATTGCTTTCGATGTAGGCCTCTTTGGCTGCTCTGGGCAAACACAACACAGCACGAGAAAAAATGGAAATCCCAAATCCTCCCAGATTCCCCAGCTGAATTGACAAGCCGTTGTTCGGTTTTCCCTGATGAGCGCCATGCCTTGCATCGCTGTCTGCATCCACCTATCCATCCATCCCCATCCACCCAGGCAGAAATTGAGGCGGCGGCAGCAGCAGACGTGGCCTCCACCTCACCTGTCACATTCATCATGATGGAAGTAGCGCACCGCCACCGAAATGCCAGCGAACCCAATCATGCAGGAAAACACTAAAACACAAAGTAATTATGTTCCCGTGCTTCTGCTGGAGGTAATTAAACATCAGATCTCTCTGCAATAGACACACAGCCTGTAGCAGCTGGGAGACACACACACACACACACACACACACATACACATATGCTTTTGTGTTCATTACCTGATATTACATCCAATCACCATAATGACATTTTTGAGCAATGCTTTCACAGTGCAAGCAGCAATGAACGTGAACATAATACATGATTAAACAATCACATATGAATGAACATATAGTTTATTTTAAAATGATGTATTAAAATAATCAATATATTGTCACCGTCGAGTGAAAAACATGCATCTCCTCCTTTTGCCATACGCTTGCTCAAGTCAGTTTTCAGGTTAAATAGTAATTAGCTAGTCAGCTGCAGCACACTGAACAGCATCAAACCTTACCAGCAAGTGTCAACAAATGGAGATTCAGATTTAGTAAAATTCTTCATGCACGCCTATTTATTGGGACTACTGGGCTCATAACTCTCTCAAAACCCTTGGGCAAGGCTGTGTTTTACCTGACAAAAGCAATATCAAGTCAAGTCAAGTCAGCTTTATTGTCAGATGTGCTATACATGCATGACATGACGGCACAAATGAAATTTCAGTCCTCTCGGACCCCCGGTGCAAAATGCAATAAAATAAATAAATAAGTTTCTATAAATAGAAAGACATAGAATAAACAATCAACCATTTTAACATGACATAAATAAACAATCAACTATCAACAAGACGTACAATAAACAATCAACAATCAGACTCACAATTTAGTATTTAAGTATTTAAAATATCTTTTTGATCAAATGTAAGCACTATCTGGAAATGGCAAACATGTTAAACTGCATAATGAAAATACACGCATGTACGTGTAATATGGCACACATTTACAACAGCAGCAAAACCACTTTACATCATGTATGATCATTTCCATATATTTCTATTGAGTGCATTTTTTTTTATTTATTTTTTTTACTGCTGATTGCCTTCATTACGGTAGCAGCCAGACCGCGGCTGCAATCACGTTCTCACAGACGCAGGTTTGTGCGTTGATGCGTGCGGTGCTGATGTCGGGCCGACACTCCAAACTACATCTGTCGCACAGTTTCCCATCACATGCTGTCTGATACGCAGCTTGAGCGTCTCTCTCTCTCTCTCACGGTCTCTCTCTCTCTCTCTCTCACACTGCTCGCACCTTTCATCTCTCTCCCTTCAGTGTATGATAGAAAGACAGATTTACTACACAAAGCGAGAGTCTCTGACGTGTGCACAAACACACAAAACTCTGTCCTGCGCTCCTCCCCGCCGTCATTAAGACCATGATGTAAGCTTCGGCAAGGCAGCTCGCAGGCCTGATAGCACCACACATAATCACTTCTGATCCCTGAGCTTCCCTTGCTTCTCTCTCTTACTTATGACGCCCCATCCACAACAACACACCCGCAGCCTCCCTTCTCTTACACAACCACCTTTCTAAAAATCCCTAAAGATGTGTTTTCAAAAGGCCAAGGAGTCCTTTTTTGGCGTCCAAGCGCAAGTTGGCATCAGCATTTGCAGTGTGTTGCATCAGCGCAAACATACAACACACGGGGGAGAGCGGGGGAGGGGGGTGGGAAATCACACGGCTCAGGGATTCCATCATCCCTTGGGGTGTGGTTACCTGTAACTGAATGCCACACCTGTTACTCCTAGCTGGTGGCACTCTTTCGCTGCCTTGTGTTTTCCGTCTCACTGTATTGCAGTGTTTGATCCTGGGTTGTCTTGGGAGGGGGTTGACTGGGACTATGTTATATGCAGTCTGTTCCAGCTCTAAGTGGGAGGTCAAGAGCTACTGAATTATGTTTTAATGATAGGAGAGTTGATTGTAGACAAATTACGGTAATTTAGACATGCATGTTATTAGGGCTGCACATAAGGAATGTTTTCATTTTCATTATCAAACAATCATTTAGTCTGTAAAATAATGGAAAGTGGTCATACCTATATGTGTGATAACACGATACTAACCAATGCAGTTGCTGAGATCTCTGCGACATCTCCGGAAATGGGTCCAACAGGGGCAATAAAAAACAATAAGGCAGGCTGTGAACCAGCCAACTGTTAAGCCCGATTAGCTTGATTTTATTTGAAAAAAAACTAAAGAAATGAAGCACACCTGCAGATTTCTCAAAACTGTTAGGGCAAGTTTGGTAATTAAACATTTAACCAGGAAGTCGTGTTTTCAGCTATGATGGATGTGTACAGCGGACAGTTTAAATTAAAATTGTACTGATTAGCTATCTTTGTTTTTTCTTCCTAATAAATTGACTAATGTCTTGTCTTCTGACACTTGCTGCTCCTACCTGACCTATTTTTTGTGATCCCCTGCTCCCAAATCTCAGCATACACTTTGGTGAGCACAGTGTCCTTACAACTGATAAAACCTAGGCCAGAGTTGAGAAAATAAAACCCAAATTATAATACATTTTAGTTTTCTCATTACTTTTTTACTAATACTTAATTATTCTAAAAAATATATCTTTACATTATCACTGTAGTAATTAATGCTGGTTAAGTCCAGTCTGACAACTGACCTTTTATTGACATGATTCTGTTGGCACTTCCCAGTCTTCATGTAGGCAGCTGAGCTAATGCTACGTTAGCATGTCACAGGCTATCAGGAAGCCTCTGCTCATCTCTGAATGCTCAAGAGGTCCCGATTAAAATCATCTCAAATACTGAAGTGATGTGCTTACCATGTGAGATATTACTATCCACTAGCTTTAGCTTTAGCTTTAGCTCCACTCATGCCTAGCCAACACATCCTCACTCCCATTGCTTCAAAAAGCGGCGCTTGGTCAGGTGCCTTTGGCGTTTGTTATTGACCCAAAAAGTCTCCTTTAGTGTCCTATTTAGACGTGCTTGGCCAGGACACTTTTTGACACTCTGGGTTGGGACGTAGGTTTAACTGACATGCGGCACAAGAACGAGAAAGTTAGGTTTAGGAAAAGATGGTGGGTGGGGTTACAGAATGTTTGTTTCAGTGACACTGGCGACAAGAACGGGACATGAACCCCGGTCTCCTAGGGGAAAGTCCTGTTTTATTTGACCCATCCACCCCCCCCAACCTTCCTCCGTACCCGGATTTTCGGTCTTTCATACTACTCTCTACCGTTGTCTCTCTTAAACCATTGGTCAATGGGACCCGAAGGATAAAACAAGGGTTATGCACTTCCGTTTACTTTGTTGAGAATTGCTCTCTAAACCCTGTGTCTTGTAAAGTAAGTAAGTCAAGTTTATTTCTAGAGCACATTTAAACACAGCTTAAGCTGACCAAAATGCTGTACAAAAAAGCACTAAGGTGCTGTTTTAACCCTTGTTTTGTCCTTTGGGTCACCAGGACCCGAAGGATAACACAAGGGTTTTAACACTACATCATCTGACAGCGCCGCGGTCAAGCTGCTGCTCTGTCCGGTGCGTTCTATACAGACACTGAAGGGGGATTTTTGCATCGTATCTGATGCTGAGAGACACTGACCAAGCGTCAGTATTTCACCAGTTGGGGGAGAGAACAGGTTGGCCTAGCTAGACTGTTTTGGGCTGAACCATACCTTACATAGTCAGCTATTTCTAGTTGTGTTGCCAGACTGGCTTACCACTCTGTTGGCTTGCCCTCGTATTGAATATTGAAGCGGTACAGAGTGGCGTTTGGCCTCTTTGACTGACCGAACAGAAACCGACTTGCTTACCACATTTAGCAAATAACACCTAACCGTTTCACTGTGTAGTTAGGCTAGCTGATGAAATTAACATTAATTGAGCTGATCAGGCAAGAGGAAGGAGGTAGCATTTTGTGCTGTAAGTTGTAGTAAAGGAGCACTCTGTATCACATCCTGCGGTTTATTTTATTTAGATTCTTCACATATATACACTCATCATGAACTGCACAAAGCTGGAGATTGTCAGGCTTGACTTGTAATTTCAGCATAATACATGAATGTATCCCTCTGGGTTTCGCAGAATTACTTTTCACATGAAGAGGCATCCTTCAAACTAACTCATAGAATCTTCTATGGAACCCTACACATCTCCAAACAATAAAATGCTGCACACTCTAACACTGGGAATTCCCAAAAGTACCTTCCTTGATCGTCTGCTCCCAAGAAAGCTCCAGAAGTTAATATTTACAGCCACTGAGAAGCAGCAGCTAACGCCCGGCCTCTGGAAATCTGATTACACCGTGCCCTTTGAACACAAAACGGAGGGGAAACAGATTGATAGTTTTTCCAAAGATCTTTGAATTTATTACTTCTTACTGTTGGAAAGAATGCTGTGGACTTTGGGAGGATCTTGTATCGAAATATTAAGTTGTCTGTGTCACAGAGTCAGGACACGGGTCAGGGAGACCAGAGGAGGAAGGAAAAGACATAGGTTATTGAAAAGGGAATCACTTGAGCACAGTGGTAGTGCTATTTCGCTATTTCTATATTTTGACCTCAGATATGAGGTTTCTTAAAGTAAAAACTTTCCTGCATGACAGAGAACATGTTTAGTAATGTCAGCAGTATGAATTTCAAAAATATATACTTTGCTGTATTTGATTGCTTTATGGTGGGTAGGATAGATTGCTTTATTAAAGTAAGGGCAAATGATGTATATATATATATATATATATATATATATACATATATATATATATATATATACATATATATATATGTACAGGCCAAAAGTTTGGACACACCTTCTCATTCAATGTGTTTCTTTATTTTCATGACTATTTACATTGTAGATTCTCACTGAAGGCATCAAAACTATGAATGAACACATATGGAAATATGTACTTAACAAAAAAGTGTGAAATAACTGAAAACATGTCTTATATTTTAGATTCTTTAAAGTAGCCACCCTTTGCTTTTTTTGATAACTCTGTAAACCCTTGGTGTTCTCTCAATGAGCTTCATGAGGTAGTCACCTGAAATGGTTTTCACTTCACAGGTGTGCCTTGTCAGGGTTAATTAGTCGAATTTTATCCCTTATTAATAAAAAAGCAAAGGGTGGCTACTTTGAAGAATCTAAAATATAAGACATGTTTTCAGTTATTTCACACTTTTTTGTTAAGTACATAATTCCATATGTGTTCATTCATAGTTTTGAAGCCTTCAGTGAGAATCTACAATGTAAATAGTCATGAAAATAAAAAGGAAACGCATTGAATGAGAAGGTGTGTCCAAACTTTTGGCCTGTACTGTATATATGTGTGTGTGTGTGTGTGTGTGTGTGTGTGTGTGTGTGTGTACTGGCTTTCTTATTAGGATGCCTTCACACCAAACATCGGCAGTCAAACAAACATCAATGATCCATGAATGATGTCTTTTTAATAATCTATACGTTTTTCTTGCAGTAGCCTTTCTACAATAAGCCGTGGTAAAAGGTACTATAATCCGTTCAAGGAGTTTATAAGCAGACAGATTAGCTAGCTAGTTGATAAATTATCTACTTCCACTTTATAAACAGATAGCCATAGCAGCTAACGTTAACGTTACTTCACTGCTGGAGCGGTCAGCTACTTTAGCGATGTTTAACGTTGACTACATAACGTTAGCAATATATCTTGTGTAGAATCCAGAGGGAAGGGTCAGGGAGCAGAGACACCGTATTAAGATATAGTGTGCTGGTTTGACCCATAGACTGTAATATTAACAGTCTATGGTTTGACCACGGAGATGGGACATGCTCGCTTCACCGCAGTTGTGTGTGTCAGCGGCTGTGGGAGAAGGTGTAAAAGAGGGGTGTGACGATGACAGCATCGATATGGATCCTTATTTACCATCCATACGAAGCCAAACGAGAGCCGTTTTCCGATTTTTTCACCCTGAGACCTGGTTTCAAAAAAGTGCGTTTTCAGGTGGTGCGTTTGCAGGATTCGTATGGACGGTCGGCCCAAACGATGCAAAATATGTGCGTTTGCACAAAAAAACATTTCCGTGTGGATGGCCCCTAAGTCAAACAACACCAAAGGGGCAAAAGCCCATGGGGATTATGAGATCCATTGAAGAATTCTGAAAGCTTTGGGTGTGGAGGGGGTGTCTCTGATGACACTGCTCTTCAACATTGCATTGAAGTCTGGAACAGTACCCAAAAAAGTGGCAGACTGGGGTGATGGTTTCCATGTTCAAAAAGGGGGACCAGAGAATGTGTGCCAATTACAGGGGTATCACAATTCTCAGTGCTGGAAAAGAGGGTTAGGCCAATATGGCGTGACCTATGATACTGTGGGAGGTGCCGCGGGAGTATGGAGTGAGGGGGGTCCCTTCTCAGGGCTATCCAATCCCTGTACGTCAAATCCGAAATCCGCGTTGTCACCAGTGTTGCCACAGTTACTTTGAAAAAGTAACTTAGTTACTTTACAGATTACTTGATTTTAAAAGTAGTTTAGTTACTTTACAGATTACTTGATTTTAAAAGTAACAAGGTTATATTACAAGTTACTTTATTAGTTATATTCAGCAACTGCCGACAACACCTCCACAGCCTCAACATAAAAATGACAACCGGTTTACTGTGAGGCAGCTCGGCATTACCAGTAGTAGGGATCTGGTTTATTATGGCACGAAAGAGAGCGAGTCAGCGGTGTTTAAGGGCAGCATTTCAACATAGGCCTACTGCCCGACCAACTTCTTCAACTCTCCCCCACTTACTGGTTTTGCACCGAAGTCCAGCTTTTGTTGTTTGGGTGGTGGGGGACCTCCTCTCTGCTTCGCTCCACCTGCTGGGACTTGCTCTTTAAGTTTGGCTGCAGTGCTGCGACTCCAAATGGTTCTTCAAATTTGACGTAGTCACCACCAGCACAGAGTGTACATCCAACCTTAATATTGCCTTCTTTAGCTGACACAAACTCTAAATAGTGACTGGATTTCCACCTAGAAAACGCGCATCTCTTTCGTCCCTCCATTGTTGTTTACGTTTGTGTTGCTGCGTGGTACACGTGTCTTGTCGCATACGTGACTTCACTCCCCGAGACGCAAGAAGAAAGCAAAAATATATATTTTTACTAAGGAAAATGACAAATAGTAATAGTAATAGTAAGGTTTGGAAATAGTAACGCGTTAGATTACTCGTTACTGAAAAAAGTGCTCAGATTTGAGTAACACGTTACTAGTAACGGATACCGAGGCGTAGTCGTGGTGGGGAGGGGTTGCGGTTCGGTGAGCTGGGATCTCATCGCTGCTTTTTGCAGATGATGTGGTCCTGAGGACATCATCGGACCGTGACCTTTAACTTTAAAGACTTTTATAATGCCGCTATCACCTTCCATTCCATTAGCTTACTCTTCTGTTATAGAATAAAATGAAATGTGCATATGTTACCATATTAGTCTTTTATTAGACAGTTTTCCAAGCAAACTGATTGATGTAGAACCAAGAGTTATAGTAGTGTCTCTCTCTCTCTCTCGACCCATCAGTTAGCCTCAGAGTCCTGTTCAAACTGTCGAGCCTTCCTACCTGACATCAGCTAGTTACGGCGAGCACATCACAAAGGATATAGCAACACAGACAGGTCCTGAAGGACCCAGGCTTTGTATGCTTTGAAAACACATTCAGTGCAGCCTCAGCGGGCGCCTGCATTGATTTGTACGGCAAGCCGAGTGATGTTATGGGAGCAGATTACACATCATCTCTCATCACAAATCAACAATCAGCAGGAAGTAATAGCCTTTAATTACTGGAGCGAAAGCTCAAAACTACTCCACATACATTATGGATACATGGAGACATACTATAGCCAGTATTCCCTCTGAAGTGCTCCTCAACGGTGGAGAAGACAGCGGGGGCTGCTGGCAAACACAAGTCAACAACGCGGCACGCATTAAAGCAACGCATTAAACAACGGCACCGCAGCCAGGTCCTTTAGCTGCACCCATGTCAAGAATATACTCTTTGGCTTGAGTTGGTGAGACACATGCACACCCACGTGCACGCACACACAGCAGGTGGGTGTCTAATTGCTGGAAGGGGATGTGAATGTGTGTGTACTCGGAAGGGTACACCACTAAACCCGATTGATTATGTGCTACTCGGTGGGAGCTTTGCTCAACATACAACACACCTGGCAGCGAATGGAACATCTGTTGCACTCAATTACATCACTGAATGCATAGTAAGAGAGAGAGAGAGAGAGAGAGAGAGAGAGAGAGCCTAGACAATCTGTTCCTCTACTTTTCTGAGCAAGTTTTTGAATTTTACACCTTTTGAGTGTGGACAATTTTACCTTATTTCCACTGAATGGTTTGGCTCAACTGGACTCTACCCAACTCTCTTTTGGAACTAGGTGCGTGTCTGTCTTGTGGAAAAAAAAGAACCAGGGCCTCATGGAAAGATTGTTCTTACTGTAACACCGAGAGGCAGACAGAATTTTTGACTTGAAGGTAAGCGACAGTAGCGGTAACTTTACATGAAGATGTCTTGCGCAAGTATATGCAAAGCTTTAGTCTATGCGAAGTCACTTGACCTATTAACCCTTCAATGGGACAAGCTGAGGACTTTGGTGTTAGAATAAGAAGTGGAGCTAGTATTAGTTGGGCTGAAGGTTAAGGTTCAGTGAGGATATGGTCGAACATCCCCAGGGTGGAAAAATAAAATGATACAGCTTAAAAAAACATTGGATGGTTGAGAAAGAATTTAACCCCAGTAAGCTCATTGGCCCCCTCAAACCCCATAATAATGCCCAACAATGCATTTCAGCCAGAACAAGACAGGTTCTCTTAGTTTCCCAACACTACATTTTGGAGTTACAATGTTTTCAACAGACGACAGTGGTTTGACTTGCCAAACAGGCAGAGCTGGGAAACTTTCCTTGGAAGATTTTAACACAGAGATCCTCTTCAAGACAACCTAAAGATCAGGTAGTACAGCAGGGCTCTATATAAGGCCCCTGTCATGTCAGTTGATATTGTCCTTCAGTAATGCAGGTTTGCAATCCAGCCTAGGGGTGTAAATATAGAGTGCAGGCAGTGTGGTTGGAAGGGTGGGTGGGGGGGGCTTACGGATGTTTCAGATTGCCACCTGGTAAATGTGCTTGTCCCATCCATCCATCCATCTTCTTCCGCTTATCAAGCAGGGGACCCCGAACTTCTTTTTCCCGAGCCACATTAACCAGCTCCAACTGGGGGATCTCGAGGCGATCCCAGGCCAGGTTGGAGATATAATCCCTCCACCTAGTCCTGGGCTTCCTCCCAAAATGCACTTGTGTTCAAAGAAAAAACGCCCAATAAAAGATGGAGCCATTTGCTATATATGCCCTTGAATAGGAAAAACCCATCTCTGTCATGGTTTTCATTTGTTTTGGTTAAATAGTCAGTAGAAATCTATAATTAAAATAATGTGCTTATTCTACATGAACTTAAAAAAAAAAATTCAATTAAATGAATAATTTCTTTCTCGGAAAAAACAGTATTGCACAGTGTGTGTGTGTGTGTGTGTGTGTGTGTGTGTGTGCGTGCATGCTTCATAGTTTGCACTAGGGCCCCTATTGGTTGCACCTATATTGGACACACCTCCCATATTACTGCAAATTTACATTTTATTTCATCATTTCATATTTTTTATATTTATTTTGTTTTAATTAAAATGTTTATTTTTCAACAGAAATACTATTACAACACGATATCTGCTGTACATCAAATGATGAGAACCCGGAGTTAGGGTAAAAGTTAAGTTTTAGATAGGAATGCTGTCACAAGTGTGTGTGTGTGTGTGTGTGTGTGTGTGTGTGTACACACACCAGTACAAGGTGTGGGTACAGCATGCCCAGGACACAACACTTCACACCCAATCTGTGCTGTGACGTCCGTGTTCCAGAGAAAGCTCTAATCCACTAACTCACTGCCTTCGCACCAACACCGGCTCCCGCTCTGCCTGCCACAGCAACACTCCAATTGATTTCATGTATTGCAATATTGATTAAAATCACTTCAGCAAGAAAACACTGTAATACCAGACTAATTGTTACAAGGGAAATTAGCCCAGTTGCTAAAAAGCCGCCTGTGACTTTATTGCTTACAAATCATTACCATCTAGCTGACAAGCGATTCCATTATGATGATGAATAGCATTAATGGATGCTTAAGATGCTTATGGAGGAAAGGCTTGGCCTGATATTAGGCTGTAATGAACCTGCGCAGTCACCCAGGACCTGGGGGCCAGGCTGGGGAGGGATGAAAGCAAGGCCTTGGACCCAGAGCTGGAGCTTGAAAAGCTCAGAGGTTGCGGGGGAAAGGACGGAGGGGGTGTTAGGGCAGAGGAGGTCGAAGGAGGCTAGGGGAGCATTCGGGCTCCCCCGAAAAACGAGCCATACGGCAGGCTGGGACTCTGAGCAGCACCCCACGGCTACTTAAAAGAGCCGGAGGCGGCTGCAGCAATGGAAGAATTTCCCTGAAGTCAGGCAAGCCCCAACACAGACCTTCAACCAAGGACACCTTGGACCTGCAGACACACACACACACACACACACACACATTCCTCAGGGGTTAGAGTGGGAGGACGGCCGAGAGACAGAGTGACAGAGACACAGACAGAGAGAGAGAGAGAGAGAGAGAGAGAGAGGAGGGGGGATAGGGCACAGAGGGTGGAGAATATAACACTTTGTTTCCCGCACGAATGCACAGCATCGCAGCCCGCCACCCTCCCCCCCCACCCCCCCCACACCCCTTAACTTACACACCAAGAGGCAAAGTCAAAGAGAACTCCACAGCAAAGTCACAGCAGTCTTAAAAGTCAAGTGGTAGATGAAGGACTGCAGAGACTAAAATTACAGCAGTCCGCCCAATAAACGCACACGCGCACACGCACACACACACACTGCACAAAGCAAAAATTGGGAAATTGTGTCCAAATTAGCTCACTGTCATTTCGTCTGTGGTGATTCAGATGCTTTTAAGAGTCCTGAAGAGGTCAAACTTCAGTACTATTAAAATACCTTCAAAAAGCATTAAATGTGTTGTTTTCATCTGTTCCCGACCATTTTTTAAATCTCACAAACCCTCAACTTTATCTTGCAACCCCGATGGGATCCACCTGTGTTGTAGTGGCATATATAGCTATATATCAATAAGGAAATCATGTATTTGGCTTTGGTACAACCTTCCATAATAGTTCAGTAACCAGAGGTGGATTTAGTGATTTGGCTCGGACAGCTGGGGACTTCCAGGAAAGTGGCTGCAGTGTTCACGTCAATGCACAGAACATCGTGGCTTTGAGACTGGTACAAGTACGAGAAGGGGGGCATGCTGGAAGGTTTGTCCGTGCACCCCGACGGGTGAACCGGGACTCCGTTGCCTGCTTGCCGGTTAATTTTTAAGTTAAGGGTCGGCTACAGTGTTGACAAGTCCGCTTATTATATTATTTTTTTGGGCTTGTTTCTAAAGTGTAGTTGCTTAATTGGGCTTGTTCCCAGCTCCATAATAAGTTGTCAAGCAGATATTTAAACGTAGGAGTTTGTCTTACCTGTTCCCTCTGTCCCTCCCCTTTCCCCATACACACAGGAGACAGCAGAGTTTTTTCCCACCCACATCCTGCTTCTAATTGGCTCTGACCCAGATGGCAACGAGTACTAGCCAATCAGAGGCAGAGCAGGGCAATCTGTGTTTTTCTGTTTAGGAAAACGTCAGTGAGTGATGAGAAAGATAATGGTGGTGTTATTCTTCATATATATGAGGCTAAAGTGTTAAGAGTCTTAAGAAAAATCTTTTAGACCAAGCCTCATCCTCACCTGTTCAAATGGTTTTGACTGGAATGTTTTTGAAACGTGTGTATTATTATCAATAATTTCTCCTGTTTCTGGGTTATAGTTATTTAAAAATGGGATCTTCTGCAGTCCCTGCAATAATAAATAACAAATTTGTGAATTCAGGATGATATTTATTTATTTAAAAGGTGGTTTAACTAACTCTTGTGATCATTGTCCTGAAGCTCAGGGGGAGAGAAATAAATAAACTACCATGTGTACAGTTTTGCAAAACTGCACACAGTTTACCAATCTGTCCACATGGATGTAAATTGACAATCTGTACCCACAGTTTAAAATCCGTCCCCACGGATTGTAAAACCGTGCACACAGTTCACTCTTCCCGGAACCTAGGGGGGCTCTGTAGAAAAAGTCACTTGTTTTGGGCTTATTTTCACAGGCCTGGTTGCTTATTTGTCTCGCGAGATCTGCCAACACTGATCGGCTATCGTAGGCCTGCACGATTCGGGGAAAAATATGAATCACGATTTATTTAGCTTAGAATTGATATCATGATTCTTTGGAAAGAGACTTCAGATACAGTATTAGGGGACCACTAAGGCCTATATAAAAGCACCCAAAGAGCACCTTGTCATGGGACCTTTAATCTGAAAATGCCATATTCGGAAAAAGGCCTTATTCAAAATATCCAAACGGAATATGCTGTTTACATGACCTGTATCAAAGATTACTGTTTGGTGGTTTTACACATTTAATGGACAGGACAGCTAGGTGAGAAAGTGGAGAGAAAGAGGGAGGAAGACATGCTGGAAATCGTCACACGTCGGACTCAATCCCTGGACCAATACGCCGAGGCATAAACCTCTCAGTACATGTGCGCCTGCTCTACCCACTGACCCAACCCAGCCACGTGACCTGTTGGAATTCGGAATATTGTCATATTTGGAATAATAGTGGAATATCAGTGTGCATGTAAACGTACTGATTGCCTGTTGAACGATGGACATGTTTTTCTTTTTTGACAAGCTTGTTCTCGATGGACTTCTTGATCATGTTGCATGCAGTGTGAATGCACAGTCAGTGTTTTGTGTAATGCTAGCAGTCTGTCATTTTGACTCAAGTTTGTGGGCTGTGCCACTGTTTATTTTCTTTACTCTCTTTTTTTTTCTTCTTTTTTTTTCAGTCCAGCGCTCCTTCACAAGAAAATCCACAGCTGCAGTCTGAACTCTTTGCACCTGAGCAGTGTCTGTGTCACATCGGGAAACAAAATGCACGGCCACGCATGACCCCTGCGGGTTAAGGTTTGTGTTATTTACCAGTGTGCCGGCCAGCCACTCTATCACACATTAACCCCAGGGCCTGGCTAACGAGCTTTGGCCCACGCCGCTCTCCAGCCTCATTAAGGAAACACTAACCGCAGCGGAACGGCGCCTGAGACTGATTATAAACTCTACCTACCTAATGTCATGCATGCAGCCAGCCAGATGACACACACACACACTCTCTCTCTGCTTTGCTGCTCATTCAATTAAGACTGTGAGCGGAGGTTAAGACAAGTGTCTGGGGAGGAGGTCAGAAGAAGATAAATAAGACAATTTCCAATCCTGGTTTCAATACCCATCAGGGGAAGTAGTGTGCAGTGAGGCAGAGGTTATACAAGTGCCCACTGGTGCTCGGATCACACCGGGCCCCTGTCTGCATTGTTAATGCATGTTTCTCATGTTAGGATGTAGAGCAGGGGTGTCAAACTTAAAGGGAAACTTCACCGATTAGCATTAAGCTTTGTATAATTAGAACCCCGGTAGTATTTTTGAATGACCATGCTTCCCTCCCTCATGTCCCCCTGAGAGGGGAGATCTCTGTAGTGAGGGTCTGGAAAAAAGCCGCAGATGACGCAAAATGACGATTTTTGCCTCATCTGAGGCTTTTTTGCCCAGAGGCAAAAGAATACAGCCTGTATTCATTGTGTATTAGGAGCCACTTCCGCATAGCCCAAAGGGGGTTGGACTGTCGGCTTTTTCCGGAGATTGCCGAGGAAAAAACGAGTTTCAGCCATCTTGAATCCTCGCTTAGCTTCTCAGAAACTGTTCATCCCGACGGAAATTTTGGGACGCAAGCTTTTATTTTGAAAAGTAGACGGGACGGCATGATATGGGACGCTCCAGGCTGCAGCCATACAGTCTTGGAAATTTTAGAACAACAATTATGTGCATTCAACCCCAACCGTCTCGTTATTGTGGCGTTTCATTTCCCCGTTGTTGTGTGCCCCTGCGGCCGGGATCGTGTCCTGCGAGTGGCGGCCGCGAGTGGCGGCCGCGAGTGGCGGCCGCAAGTGGCGGCCGCGAGTGGCGGCCCGCGAGTGCGCGAGTGGCGGCCCGCGAGTGGCGGCCCACGAGTGCCGGACCGCGAGTGGCGGACCGCGAGTGCCGGGTTCGGAGTGGCGGCCCGCGAGTGGCGGACCGCGAGTGCCGGATCGCGAGTGGCAGCCCGCGAGTGCCGGACCTTGAGTGGCGGCCCGCCAGTGCGCCAGTGCCGGACCGCGAGTGGCGGTCCGTTCCGTTGTTTTGGCCGTCGTGCGGCGTTTCATTTCCCCGTTGTAGTGTGCCCCTGCGCGGGTCGCGAGTGGCGGCCGTCCCGTTGTTTTGGCCGGCGTGTGGCGCCTCATTTCCCCGTTGTCGTGTCCCCAGAGCAGGTTCGAAAAGCGTGACCTGTACACGAATTTATGAATCAAAATAACGTGACTATTACACGACTTGGCGTGAGACCGGGTTGGTTGCCATGCATAGAAGAGCATTGCCATGGACACAGTTCTGTTTACTCTGGAGCTATCAATCAATCCGCTGAAAGAAGTCCGGATCATAGATATATGGTCCGGATAATGTATCAGCTGTGGCCAAAAAAAGCATGTTTTAAATGTGTAACACCACTTTGAGCCACGGTGAAACGTTTGTTCGTGTATATGGTTGAAATGACAATAAAACACACTTGTTGAGTTGATCGTCTCACTGTCTGTCTGTAAAGGGTAGGCGTGGCTTGGGAGTGGCCTCATACAGCAGCAAAGCAAGTGCATTCTGGGATTTGGTGTCTTTCATCCATATGAGCCAAAAACACATTTTCTGTCTTATCTTGGCCTAGAAGGCACCAATTTCAATTTTCTTTTCACATTTCTACTATATAAGTGACCCCATTTAAAGATATATTCAGCTTTCCAGCGGTGAAATTTCCCTTTAACTTCACTAAGGGCCACACTGGAAAAATGGGAATCACGTCAAGGGACAGACATGTAGAGTTTATTGACATGTTTTTATTTAGGAGAAAAAGTCAAATATTTTGACTGTATTATTGCATGTCTCATATAGCTTTTCTCGTGCTTTTTTCTCACAATTTGGGCCTCATAAAGCCCCAAAAAAGTCGGCAAAAATGTTCCTTAGCCATCATAGAAAATGTGACAAAAACGCTGGAAAAAGTGAAAAAAAAACCATTGAAAAAAAAAGGTGAAAAAAGCGTCAAAAACATCAGAAAAAGGCACCCACAACGGAAAAATCATCAAAAAACTGTCTCGGCCAAAACTTATTGGGAACCTTAATTGATATGCAGGCCGGGTAAAAATCTACAAGGGGCCAGATTTGGCCCACGGGCCTCGAGTTTGACACGTGATGAAGTGAAAAAGTGAAAAAAGGCAAGAAAACTGTCTAGAACGCACCAAAAACTTCAGAAAAAAGGCAACAAAAAACTCTCCAGCACCAAAAACCGAATACTTGTCAAAAAGTAGTTGGGACAAAATTTATTGTGAGCCTTAATTGATATGCGAGCCTTGAGTTTGACACGTGATTTAGAGTTTAGATGTGCTACGCAACGTTATGTTCTTAATTGAGCCCCTGGCATCTCACACAGCTAACGGGCCTCCTCCTCTTTTCAAAAACAAGCGGCTCAGATTTATTTTGTCCGCCCTCTTCTACTTCTATCTATGTAGTCTTTAATTACACAGCAGTCACCATCTACTACAGCTTCTGTGGCTGCCCTGGCTGTGAAAAAGGAGCTCTGTGCTTCCAATAGCTCCGGGGGCCCCTAGCAAACACCACTCCTGAGATAAGCTAAGCTATATCGACTGCAGGAGACGGACTATTCACCGAGCGCACTATGTTAATCTTTTGGATTTTTTTTTCAGCAGTGGGGATCAAGCTAAGTGGCCTTGGAGATGTTAAAAATGAGCCTGGCATTCTAAATGGCATATACTTCAGAGGTAATGTGTTTGGTAGTTAAGGGCGGCGACAGTGACTTATTCCCCCTCTGTCTTCAGCGAGCCAAGGCGTCTTCCTGCACCGCAAATGGGCCATCTGGCTCGCCTGTTATAGCCCTCGTGCAATACGACTTGACCATCATTTTTTAAAAGGGCTTTTGTATTTCTATATGGACAGGGGGGAAAAAAAGGCAACTTGCTCATTAAGGAGATGAAAAAGTACAGGGTTATAAACAGACCTAATGGGCAAAAAGTTAATGAACTTTTGGAATGTGAAAACGCAAAAAGTCCTCAAAGCCGGGGCCGAGCAGCGGCGAGACGAGCAGCGAGGAAGCGCTCCTAGACAGCTGTGTCTTCCTGTGCAGAGAAATTGCAGTGATTTTAGAAGTCATTTAAAATTCTGACAGCCCAGTTGTGAAATATAGATCTGTGCAGGTATTTTGGAGCTGACTTTCTGTTCCTTCCCCACTCTGCTTCCCTGAAAAAAAAAAAAAAAAAAAGTCCTTTGGCATGTGTGAAAAGGTATTTGGTGGTTTCGCTCTGCCCGGCTCCAATTGTGTGCCATCTAATATTAGTATTTGTATTAATTATCTTAAATTAACTGTCAAAGTGCTTAATTAGCATTATTAATGTTGTGTGGCATTAGCACTGAGTGGTGGCTGAAAAATGAGAGAAAATACCTCAGACCCAACTTCGCAGTAACTCGTCAAAAGGACTTAATTACACTAATTAATAAAACTTTGGGGGGAGAGACTCATTTAACAAAGACAGAGCAAGGCACGAGGCCAAGACGCCTGCTGGAATATCTTCATCGTCGGGACTGAGAGGACGCCTCATCAGCATCTTGTTTTTTGCCGACGTGTTCATCCTTTGGAGTGGGTCACAGACGCCGCCGGCAGTGGGACTGTGGACCTGCCAAGTCTCGGATGTCTCTAATAAGAATGCTTGGAGGTCAGAGGACAGGTGTCTCAAAGTTATTGCCAGGACAGACCAAACGATTCTGGCATAGATTTCGGAGGTGGTGGGGATGCAGAGGATATATCCTCCCCCAGTCTATATCCACGACGTTCCACTGGATGTCCTTCTTTTCCCTCTTCTTGGTCGGGAGAAAAAAGAAAATTTTAGCACGGTTCAAATAAGCTCCCGGACGCTGTGATAAGCAGATGAAGTCATGGCAAGGTAAGTCTTGCATTGGCAGACCTCCTTCCACAGCGCTGCGAAGGAGGGTCTGGCTAGTCTACACAGAATTCCGGAATGGGGAGCAAAACGTGCTCTGGTTTATTGGCATTTCTTTAAACTAATCACAATCATCTTGGGCGGCGCTTAGTGCCGGACAGAGCAACTCTGCAAAATAGCCTCGGGAAGGAACTTGTTTTGGTGGAACATGTGTACGTTCAAAAGTTGTTTTAGTCGTGCAGGAGAAAACTCAGATTGGACAGATAGTCTAGCTAGCTGTCTGGATTTACCCTGCAGAGATCTGAGGAGCAGTTAACCATTAGTCGTCATAAATCCACCAGAGTTTAGAACACCCACACAAAGAGAGAGGAAGGTGATGGACATCTGGACCAAAACGAGGGGACATCTGGCGGAACCTCCGGCGGCACCGGAACTATCCCGGAAATGAAACAATCGTCCATATAGACTATGGCAAGGATGACAAGGAATGCAGTCAAGAAAAGTAAAGTCACAGGAAGTAAAAAGTTGAAAAACATGCTGGGTGTCAGCTTTGCTTTTCTTAATTGCAGATGGGTTGCGTTCGCCGTCTGTTGCTCGAGCCACGCAGATGCTGTTAGCTCAGCCTCAGGATAGATGACAGCTCATCAACATGACTGTCAGGTGTTGGAATGGAAGCGTGGCCAGATGAGGGGGAGGAGGTCGGGACTGACAATACGCTTCCTCTCTTCGAGGAGAGAAGATGCATATTGTGGCTTTAATAAACCTTTCCATATTGCCATGTTTATTCCATAAATCATTGACCTCACTATTGATCTGAGACTGGCCACAGGAGCCCGCTCACAGCAGGCAAAAACAAATCAGTGCTGACATGGCTGTGGCTTCCCATGCCATCCCAACATTTGTCCTTCGGAGTCCAAACATCCCGACTCCTCGTGTGTTTGCGGAGAGCCGGCGATTAAATATTCATGTCGAGTTGCATAACAGCCGGATCCCACAGTTGCACAGCAGGGCCATGATGAGCTTGGGGGGGGGGAGGGGGATATAAGGGATCCATTTGAATCTTACGGAAATTGGCAAACTTTGGAGTCTGCAAGTTCGAGACACAAGAAGCTGACAAAGTCTGAAAACAGAGCAGCGTGACCATTCAGAAGCTGGATTCACTCAGTTCCTCACTAAAACACTCAACATTCATTGAAGACAGGGCCTGAATTGGACCAAAAATGGTGCCAGCACCCTAACACAGCAGGCCAATGACATGATGCTGATATATTGATATTGATTGATATGATATTCAAACGTATATCTTGTAGGGGGGCCCCCGAATAGTCGACTATTCGACAATTCAATCCAAGGACCCATGTACCAATCATGTACCAATCTCACGGAGGAATCGTCCAGCCCGGTCTCATGGCAGTTCGTGATATGGTCACGTTATTGAATCTATTAAGTCTTGGGCAGGACACGATAATGTCCTTTTTTTCTCGTGTGGTGATTATCAATTTTAAAGCAATGTATTTCAATGGGAAGCATATTTCGTGATCACAGAACGATGACGGTAGCGAGTAGTATTGATAAGGCGAAAGTCTGCAGGGAGGGTGTTGGATGGGTCAAACAACACAGGACTTTGACCCCGGAGACGGGGATCGCGGTCCCGCGTGTTGCAGTTCCTTTCCTCGTTATTCTGTTGTCGGCGTGTCCCGCGTGTGACGATTCCTTTCCCCGTTCTTCTTTTCCTAACCACAACCGTCCCATTGTTGTGTGCCCCTGCGCCCGGGGATCGTGTCCCGCGAGTGGGAGCCCGTCCCGTTGTTGTGGCCAGTGTGTGGCGCCTCATTTCCCCATTGTTGCGTCCCCCAGAGCAGGTTCGAAAATCGTGACCTGTACACGAAATAAACGTCAAAATCGTGACATGTAAACCAATCAATAAATCAAAATAAAGTGACTATTTCATGACCTGGCGTGAGAGCGGGTTGAATCGTCGCTGTGTCTGAAAATGTGGTTATGAAACAAAGAATCATTCCATCAATCCATCAGGCTCTATGGGGGTGCTGAATGTCTCATTTTACATAGAACTGTTCAATTTTTTTTCCCCCTAATAAATCATGATATATAGCCTGTTTTGGTATATATATATATATATATATATATATATATATATATATATATATATATATATATATATATATACATATATCAGCCTATTAATAATACTGTTAATACCAATTCGATGTATTGGTAATCATGTAGGCAAAAAAGTGCTGGTGCTCAGTACTGGTGAGTATTGGCCCATTCCAGGCACCGCATTTAGCTTGAGGTGAGCAGCTAACAAAAATATTCCCAGAGGAAGATTTAGATCGCTGACAGCCTATATTAACTGTGTATTCATTCCTGCTGATGGCCTGTGAACACAAAGCATTAAACTGTTAACAGTATATCCATAGCCGCTGACGTTGTGCTAATGTTAAGCACCGTACATAATAGGGGTGGGCGATACCGGGAATTTTGGTATCGATCCAAGTAAATACAGGGCTAGTATCGCCAATACTGATTCTCATCTTGGTATCCATACTATCGATATTTAGATCGATACGCCCAGCCCTAGTACATAACTCTGTGTTTCGGTCACGTGGCTTTATGCGTACAGTCGGATTTCTACTTACTTTTTGATGTCCGCCCTGTCTTAGCTCACAACGAGCAGCTGTCAGAACCTTCTCTGCACAGAGCGCTTGTTTTTATCTTCTCACCTCCACAGTCCATAGCGGGTCAGCTGCTGCTCTGAGTGCACAAGAGGAGAGATTCATTATTTATTTATTTTCAAGATTATTTTAGGCCTTTATTAGACAGGGCAGTTGTAGAAAGTATATGGGAAGAGAGAGGGGAAAATGACGTGCAGCCATGGGCTGCAGGTTGGAATTGTACCCACGGCCCGCTGCAGAAAGGACTGCTCCCTTTGCAAATCGGGCGCATGCTCAACCAGGTGAGCTACCCAGGTTCCCCCCCAAAGAGGAGAGATTTACAGGATTAAAGCTAGCGGGCAGCGGATAAGACATGTACATTCTTTCACAAATGTGCCTGGGGGATGTACAGAAAACAGGCAGCTACACTCTCACGACTGTACACTGTGTTCACATTTTCCATGTAGCCTTTTATTTAATTGGACTATGTAAGGTGAAGGAATAGGCTACTTCTTCTCCGCCAATAATTAGCCATGGCCAGCTGTGTTCACCGGCTCCTCCAAACGTGTAGCTGCAGTGAAGGCAGGCAGTCAGGTCAGGATGGTTTTCACACTTGAACAGAATAATGCGGCCATCAGAGATTACAGTAACTGTAACTCAGTAACTGGTTACTCCCAGCCAGCCTCATAGGCAGCCAATGACTTTAACTTTGTTTCCATCATACTTATATTTTATTCGCAATAAACCCCCAGTTCTCCTCAAACCTCTCTCTGTGTTCCGTCTGTATGTTCAGCAAAATGGTTGCACAAAGAAAAGACAGACATCTTTATAGGATGTTTAGTTAAAAAAAGAACTGTATGTCCCGGATACACTACATTTCTATTTCATTGTGGGAATATTGCCTTATGTAGAGCATACATCTCACACTTTTGAGAATGAAATAAAATTGCGGAGGGTAAATATGCAGCACTAGTTAGTAAATAGACCGACTATTTAGAGCCTATTATTTCAAAGGACGATGTAAAGCGAAGAAAAAGGCGACTTCTTCTGCGCCAATTATTAGCTATAATCAGTTATGTTGCAGTGACGGCAGGCAGTCATGTCAGGATGGTTTTCACACTTGAACAGAATAATGCGTCCATCAGAGATTACTTAAAAGGGTAAAATATTTCACTTCACCAGCGGCTTTGGGGGCTTAGGATGGGGGACATTGCAGTAACTGTAACTCAGTAACTGGTTATTCCCAGCCGGCCCATCTTTTGAGCGTTTTTCATTATACTTCACAGTCCTAACCTCAAAGGATTCAATTTCTCTTGATTTCCAGTCCTTTTTTCAGCCGAGTCTCCAGAGTCTTCCCTATTGAATTCTAAGAATCTGGTGTCTGAAGTCAGGCAGCTCATCAGCTGTTCGGACCTCAGTGTGTCCATCAGTGGGGCTGCGGAGACAACGACAGCCTCTCAGACAGGCTTCGTGGCTTTGGTGTTATCGGCACACAGGCATTTTTTTTGTTTTTTTCTCTTTCCCTTCAATTCATTCCAATTCAGATTCCATCTAAACATGTGGGAATGAGAAGAAAAAGAAGGAAGAGCAATGCAGAGCCATCATTGTTGCCCCGAGAGAGCCAATCACAGTGTGGCAAACAATGCTCTTTCATCTGCGGCTTAGACTCAGCTCTGTTCTCTGTGACAATGGGAGTCAGCGCAGGCCACAGGTACTGGCTCTAAATGTGTGTGTGCGTGTGCGCGCGTGTGTGTCTTTGAAAGCACGCAGCAACACAATGGAAAGCTCTGACATATCCATACACACTCACACATATCAAGTCTGTGTTTTTGTTTATGCCTGGACGTGAGGGCACGAGGTAGAAAAAAAAGAAAGAATTGAATGCAATCAATTTAACCATTGCACGCACAATGTGGTGTTTTTGAATCAGATGGGAATAATAGGCTTACAAACTCTAAGCCCATGTCCAAATAGATTTGGGTCTATGCCCCTGGGGGCACGGAGATCATTTAACAAACAGCCCTTCCTCACTAATTCCAGACTACTTAAGCTCTTTATGACACAAATATCCAAATGAATGAAAAATAATTTCCAAAAAAGCTCCAGCTAACAATTCACAAATGGGCTGATAACCCACAAAGGGAAGCAGAACAATAATACTGGGGGTGGGGGAAGAGCCCAGCTCTGTGCGATTTGTCTGTTTGGCACAAGTCTGATTCTGTATCGCTCCTACAAGGCCCTCCCGAGACTCAGCCACTTCAAAGACTTGGAATATGTAATTAATATCCAGACAGCCACTCTGGGCACCCCAAAAACATCTCACCGCTGGTTCACCTTTTAAGAAAGCGGCTCGTTTTTTGTTGGCTGAACAGGAAGAGAGAAAAGCTTGTTTTCAACCTTGCAGCCTCAGATGCCAATTCGATCAAATCCCTCTCAGAGTTAGACTGTAATCCAGCACTCTAATGTTATTCACTGTGACTAAACACCAAAACCACTGACTGCAGTCAGTTATTGAGTTACTTCCATTAAGTGTTACAGGCAGTGTTCGAACCATACCGTGTCATTTGGGGGAGCCAACTTCTTTTTTTTTTTTTCACCGGTGGGATCGGGTGGTGCGCTTGCGACTTACAAAGATACATAACAGGTACAAGTATACAGGATTTACCCTATTATACTTTATCGACAGGAATGGATAGGTCAAACAGCAAACAGCAAGCCACAAATAGTCTATAAACAAAGCATCAGGCTGTCTTTGAGATTTCACATGAACAACGGTTAAAGTTACTCAGACTACCGAAGAATACCATAGTTCAATTAGGCCTAAGCGACGCACCCCAAGCTTCTATCCTTAAAGGAACATGCCGACTCATTGGGACTTTAGTCTGCCTTTCTGGGAACTATAGTCTCAGAAAGGCAAAGCTGCTCTGGGCTTCTCAGGTGCTGCAAGCATATCACTCCGCTGAAGTAGCAAAAGTAGCAGCGCTTCGCCTTTCTGAGAATATAGTTCCCAGTTTATATATGGTTAGAAGATGGCTGTGTCTCATGTGACCTTGTTATTTGTACACCCTGTGACTATACAAATCACAACATGTAAATAGGAACGTGTTGGCGTTATTTTGTCACTTATTCGAAGCAGTAGGCTAGTTGGAACCAGTTACCTGCAGGATCTGTGCTAGGCTAAGCTAATGCTGGGAGCGTCAGACAGCGTTACAGCACGCACGGAGATGAGAAGGGTATGTATGGACTTGTCTAACTCTGGGGTTTACAGTGAATAATCTAAAGTCCTAATAAGTCGTCGTGTTCCTTTAACAAACAGCCATGTATATCGGCTCTTCCAGTCTCTCCACTGCTGGCTGTTCCAGTTTAACGGGAGAGAGAGGAGCAAGAGGGGTTGGGATGGGGACCGGCCTCTGACGAGCTGTTACCACCACCATCTTCAGCCAGAGAGGACATCATTTCATTTCTTCAGCTTCTCCTTGTGTTGCCCCCCCCCCACCCACCCTCCCCCGGTGGGAGGTGAGCCAACAGGGCTTGCAGCAAGTGAATCGGTCGTGCTATTAACGTCATTTTCTCAGTCAAAACCTAAATGAATTAAACTGCATTGTTTTCTTTTTGCCACGGCTATATGATGCTGACTGCAGAATGGATTTCAAGGCCGATTAATGGCTGTATCTTTATTGAAGTGAATTATTATCATGCATGAATGAATGATATTTTTTGCAATATTACACATAATAATCCACGATGATCACATTACCCAAAACTGAAAATTGCACGTCAAAATGACACATTGTCAATATTTTTAGAGACCCCCACAAAATTTCACAAATCACGTTTTCAGGGGAGCCCATGTCTTATTAAGGGGAGCTGTAGTTCTGTAAGTAATGCCAACCTTACACCAAACAACTTTTCAAGCATTCCATTCCAAGACAGATATCATTATGGGATGTTTAGTAAAAAAATACCTGTACATCCCGAAGACGCTACATTTATTGTTGTTTCATTGTGGGAATATTGCCTTATATAGAGCAGAAATCTAATACTTAGAATTTGGAGAATCAAATAACATGCAGCACTAGCTAAACTAGTAAATAGACAGTGATGTCGGACACAGACTTTGTCATTTACCAGGCATGGGTGGTATGCTCAAAATATGCTTTGAAGTTGCACTATGGGAAGTGTAGGATCCAATGTTTTAAAGCTTGACCAAGGGACTAAAGGTTTTGACGCTTGATTCTGGACTATACAGTTTGAAGCCGCTACTTTTTGTTCCAGAAGAAAATTTGACAGTGATTGGCATTTATCAGCAGGCTAACATGGAATCACAGTTCTGCAACTACAATGTGAGGGAATTCCATACATTTAAAGAAAAGTAGGAGATTAAAATTGAGACGTTGGTAATTCAATTGAGACTTTGGTAATTCATCTTTAGTATGTAGCTCTGAAATGGCCTATGGGTCTTGTTGTGCTTTTGTCTGTCATTAGTCTAAAATATTTGACAATTTGTCATCAATCCCTTTGCTAATTAATCAACCGTTCTCTCTATTATCAGCTTCTCCAATTTAAATGTGCTGCTCTGCTCCGTTTCTCAACAACAATGTGTCATTAAACAGAACAAAAGAATGGACTGAAGAAGCGATGGACTGTCATTACTTGCAGCGCTGGACATCGTATCTGATGTGTGGTATATTGCTTCACTCGAGCTGGACCCCCGAAAAAAGGTTCAGACTGGCAGAGATTCCAGCAGCTCAGCACGTTATAGATGAGGCATCGGAGCTCACAGAAAAGTCTCATCTGTCTGAGCAGTTCAGAAAACATACTGAACTGTGCCAACATTACACCTGACAAATGACCACACTTCAAGTGCAGTTTGTTCCGATGCAGCTGGATGATTCATGCACCCACAGCTCTCTCTCTGTCTCTCTCCCTATCATCACATGTATTTACTAAGGAACCCCCACTCAGACATGATTAGTCAGCTCGATCTCATACAACTCACTCCATGATGTTGTGATTTACCTTTTACAGTTTAGTCCTTTTCCTTTAAATTAAACTCATATACCTTATTGAGTGACTTGCAGCATTCCCGGAACACACATTTTGACAATCCCCAGAGAATGGTCATGCATTTGTTGCTTTCAAACCATTTTGATGTGTGTGGGTGTGCAGTAAAAAAAATAAAAATATCAGCCTGCTGTCATTATAGATTTAATGTAATTTAGGGGGACTGTCCACCACATTATAAACTAATAAACTAAACTAAACTACCTGGTGAAAGGGGAAATCGGTCCAGTTGTGCCAAATACCTTGTCTACTTTTGGCTATCAAAGAAACAAACAGCACTCAGAAATGAATAGTGCATCCCCAAAAGATCGATTTAAACTTAAAGATGGCTACTATATTTTTATTTGTGGCAACAAATAAACTAAAGACCCAAACCAACAATGTGTTACCAACAAGTTCCACCCCCTGTCCCCGTCCCAGCCCATGACAAAATCGTTCTCCCAACATCTACTGTATTACAACAGCCAAAGAACCAAAATGTAAACTATATGACAGTGTCACATGCAAAGAACAATGGTACCTCTAGCAAAATTACGACACACATAAACCTTTGCTATCAACTTCCAAGACATGCCTCAGTCCTTTCCCCTTCTGGGGTTCACCACTTATTTTAATTGTAGGTATCCTGTCCTGCATTTCCCCTTTGTAGCAGCTCCCCTATGTCTCCTTTTTTTTAAATATATTGGTCAAATGGTTTGCAGATTTTCTCATACACCCTTAATTTGTTATTTTTAATACATACGTTAATCTTTCCATTGACATACATTGCGCCAAATTCTTGATCCAAGCACCAATGGTAGGTGCCTCCATTTTCTTCCAGATGAGAGCTATAGTCCTTTTTGCCTGTAGTACAGCAAAATCAATACATAAGGTCAAGTGGAATATTCACAGACAAGATAAACATTTTTTTATTGATCACCTCCCTCCAGTTAGTCTGTCTCGTAATACTTTCTGACCCCCCCCCCTACCCTGTCTGTGTGTATCAGGAAATAATTACATACATATATAATCCAACAACTGCGTAATAAAATAAGGGCTTCATCTTATTTGTGCAAAAGTATATTATTGAACAGACCACACTGAGACATGTATACAGTGCATAGCCTGCAGTGAAGATCCAATATGCTCCATGTCTTATAATGCCAGAGTTTTAATCATTTGGCTGCCAAATTCTCTGTCCTAGCTCCCAATGTTACTTCTTTTTCATGTCTGTTATGTTTTTGTTTTGTGGGTGTTAAACTGTTTTAATTTGGAATTTGAACCCTTAATGATTCAGTCCACATTATGAAACTGTCACACGAGTGCTAATGCAATCAGCAGTCCTCCTGTTTATCACTAATGCTAACTCCTGCCTGGTAATGACCCCTCTCTGCTGTGTGACTCATGCGTGGTGTTTAATTACCACAAGGCCTGACTCACTTTGCTTCCACGACATGTAAAAGTATGCAGCTGAATGCAAAAAAAAAGTCTCTGATCTGAATACAGTGTTTTCCTCTGTTCCTCTGCATTTTTTTTCACATCCAGTCTCCTTCATACACAATATTAAAGTAGCAAGCATAGTGTTTATTAAGCCTCTAAAAGCAGGAAGTGAGTCCTAACTGGCCAAAATATTTGAGAGTGATGCATATTTGGCTCTGTACCTTCTTTGCATATTAAGACTGTATGTTGTTGTAGTTCGACAAGGCCAACTGAGTGTTGACTCTTCTCTGGAGAAATGAGGCAGCAGCATCACATAAAATGTCTCAAGAATCTCAGTCTTCGGATCTCCGAGATTTGGCACAAGTAGATTGTTAAAAGCAAGATGTGAACAATGTCAGCGCAGGGTCAAGTCGAGAGCTTTCCCAGACTCCAGAAAAGTTTTTCTTGTCTCAACTTCTTTCATAGCAAGGTATGAAAATAATTTTAATTTTCAAGTTTTAGATTACTAAGATTAATTAGACTGCTACTAAAACTGTAACATCCATGTGTTCTGGGGCAATACATGGTCCTTACAGATCTTTATTCAATCTTTAAGTTAATTAAAGTCTCTATCGACAGTGTTTCCTTTACCAGGATTGTTCAGGTGCTGCCGGAAATTCTGCCAGGAGTCCCACATTTTCGGCTGGATGTCCGTCGTCTTCCGCTTTCTTTGTGTTGGCATTTTAAACTCCAGCTAGCTAAACTATCTGTCCAATCTCAGTTTTCTGTTGCATGACTAAAACAACTTTTAAACAAGTGCACGTTCTACCAAAACAAGTTCCTTTCCGAGGCTATTTTGCAGAGGCACCATTGCTCTGTCCAACGATTGTGATTGGTTTAGCAAGCTTTTCCCTCATACCACAGTGCTGTGTGGACTAGCCAGACCCTCCTCTGCAGCAATGTGGAGGAAGGTCTGGCAATGTGAGACCAGGTTATTTATAACTTTAGTTAATTGCAAATGCAAAAGACAGAATTTTAGATATAATAAATGCTATTGAACTCCAACCCTAGTCTTTAAGCATGGTTCCTGGATTGCTTCTGAGACACTTGCTGAACACAGGCCCAGGCCTTTGTGTACTGTATAAGTCCTTTTCTTGTACATTGTATAACTGGCAGCGGGTTGCCCGTCTGCTGTCTGGGCCCAGTGTCTACCTTAAGTGCCAAATGTACCATGTGTTGCAGTTCCAGCCGTGCCATATTCCAGCTCACAGATGACCAATAACGATAATCCACTGATTTACACATGGTACAAACACAATCTGCACAGCTCATCTGTCACACACTGACTGGGCTGCCAGTGTTCAGGGCCTGGTGTTCTGTAGGTCTAGTCTCCTTGAAGCCTAAATGGATTATTAGCATGGTTAGTTTTGGCAGTTTGAAGACAGTTACTAGTTGTGTTTTCATTCAATTGTCAGGCAAATTTTAAGAAGACTTTTGCAATGTCGCAAAACATGAGGTGCGAATTCGGTGAGTTTCCATCAACTGGTTTGGAGCGAATAAATTAGGATACAGCATAGTTTGGTCAGAAGTTGGCACTATAGGCTACATATGTATGTAATCCGCCAGTAAACAGAGTAGAAGAAGTAGAGCAGATGTCAGCAATCTTAGGTGGGTGTGCCACAAATGAATAGAATGGACTTTATTGGAATTGCACAGGCTTGTCTACGATATTTGATGTGCCGTACCTGAATAAAAAAGTACTAAAAGTAATAAATACACAAATAAATACATTACCTTACACTTACAGTACATGGTACACAGTAGGTCAACCAATGGCACACTAGCAATCAGTGTGCACCAGTTTTGTAAATATCTTACTCCCCATGCCACGTGACCTATTTCACAGCCATTGGAATTGGGTTCAACTGATGAAGTTTAAATTGTTCTTTCATGTCTCTGACTATTTTTCACGCTGTCCGGAGTGAAAGACACACTATCGGAATATCTGAGAAGACGCAGACAGCGGAAACTAGTGATGTCCGAATAAAGCTTCATGACCCATCAGTTGTATTTGGTGACCGAGCTCTTTGTTTAAAAAAAAAGGCTCAAAGAATGGCAATCAAGTGTGCTTTCAACCCTCTGTTGATCAGAGAGTCAACCAGTGGGCTCAGGGAATAAAGGAAATGCGGAAACAGCTGATCAGTCCTGTGAGTTAAATGTTCACTGCATCAGTTTACTGTGAATAAAGGCGTTTCCACATCCCATCAACTCAATCAATCAACTCTTTTTCGACTAATGCAAAAAACACCTCAAGCGAGCGTAACAACTTTTTTTGTTTTATTGAATTTTGCTTTTTCCATACAGCTTTTTTTAATGCGATCATTTAAAATGCACAATGAAATAGGTAAATGGAAGCACAACAATTGATGTCTTCCAACTCAGGTCACCAATAGTCTCGCATTGCCAGTGCTTCCTCCACAGCACTGCAAAGGAAGGTCTGGCTAGTCCACAAAGCATTCCTGGATGGGAGAAAAACATGCTCTGGTTTATTGGCATTTCTTTAAAGAACCAATCACCACCAATCACAATCGTCTTGGGCGGTGCTAAGTTCCGGACGGCGCCACGGTGCCTCTGCAAAATAGCCTCGGGAAGGAACTTGTTTTGGTTGAACATGTGTAGGTTCAAAAGTTGTTTTAGTCGTGCAACAGAAAACTCAGATTGGACAGATAGTCTAGCTAGCTGTCTGGATTTACCCTGCAGAGATCTGAGGAGCAGTTAACCATAGTGTATTATAGTACTCATAAATTCACCGGAGTTTAGAATGCCAACACAAAGAAAGAGGGAGGGGACGGACATCCGGTGGAATTTCCGGCGGCTCCTGAACAATCCCGGAAATGAAACATCGTCGATATAGACTAGGTCCCCAATAAAAAAATAAATAAAGGCATTGCTGCCCGAATAGTATTCTTATCAGGATAAAAGACCTCTGGGAAAGGATTTCCAACATCCTGGTACACTACAGTCTCTGACAACTGAAACATGCCGCTTGATTTATAAAGTCTGCACTGCATCACCACAGAACAGTAATTCAACTTTGACAAAACACACGTAAGCATATATTAGCAGACATGATGTTCACAGCAGGGTGTGTCCAGACAGATTTCAGAAGCCTTCACCCCCCCACTCCGGCCCCACCTGTACTGCACTATGATGGATTACTAAAATTCCTGTGTCAGCAAGTGGATTTATATGCTATGGAAATCTGGCTGACCGTTATGTAAGGTACATGTGTTTTCAGTGGAAGAGGGTCAAATTTGCAAAACAACAATAGTGGTTTAGTCTAACTGGAATTATGTAAGTCATCATTTTTGCACTCAAAATGAACTGATTGTCAAAGTCAGTGTTGGTCATTTTTTTCATCATGAGAGAGGCACTACCACCTCATGTGAAGGCCAATGAAGTGGTGGGGTGCCCGAAACCATTACGCAGGGTTTCCGAAGAAGCCGTACAAAAAAAGCATGTGTTACTACGTTTTTTCGGGGCTGAACGTGACCCTGATCTGGCAAACCTGCATGCACTCTCCTTGATTGAGCTGTGAGCAGCTGATCTCTCCAGTACATCACAGCCAGAACCAGAATTACAATACTGTAAACCCTTGAACCTAAAACTAAACAGGCCGGTGTCATTAATACTATTATTTAATACTCATCAAATAATAATTTGTCAGATAAACTGAAACATTATACCAGAAATAAAGGCTTTAGCAGACACAAAACACTGTTCATTTTGGGAGCAGGTCCTAGTGAAAAGGGAGAAAGGAGGTCTTTGGATCAAAGTCAGAGATGTTCCAGTGTATATGTTTGATTGACAGCTGAGCCAGCAGAGGTAGAGAAATTAATTTGAACAAACTGGCATGTTAACTATAGTGTATTTCACAAGCTAAATACAGATTTGTTTGCAGTGGTAACAAAGAACAAGAAGTCTGAACGTTACGCACGATTAAAATCCTTCCATGGGCTATTTGTTGAAATTATATCTTTTTTTAACAAGCACCCATCCTATTGGGCACGGGGATGTGTGTGTCCTTTTTATTGTTTCTAATTAAGAACAAGGACCACACTAAATGAACCAATGCTGACATTTACAGGTTTTAAAGAGAAACTTAACAAGCATGTTGTGTTCAGTTGTCCAAGGCGCCTGTTGTGTTGTGTCAGGCTGTTATCTAACTGTTAGTGTCACTGTAACAAGTCAAGTCAATTTTATTTATATAGCGCCAAATCACATTCAATGTTATCTCATGACACTTTTCATATAGAGTCTAGACCAGGGGTCTTCAGTGTTTTTTTAAGCAAAGGACCCCTTAACTGAAAGAGAGATGGCACAGGGACCCCCTATTGTATAAAATGAATTTGCATATTACAATAACATGTAGGGCGGCCTAAAGCCTTTTTTGCGTTGAATACTAAGCCATTAAAATAGCCTAAGAAATTGGTGGCATGATTATATAAATCATATTTTCATTTTAAACATACATGTGAATCCTTAGGATGAACTGTATCTGTGTATAGCCTTAGTCACTAGTACCTTATATAGGCCAGAGAGCCTATCATCAGTGGGTATTTATATTTGCTAATAATATGTTGGATTCATGTTAGGACTTTTTCATTTTGAAAAAACTTGAAAATTAACAATAATTTGGAGGCCCCCCTGATTTGATTCTGAGGACCACCTAGGTCCTACGTTGAAGATCCTGGTTTAGACCATACTCTTTAATTTACAGAGACCCAACATTTCCCCATCAGATAGTGGCGAGGAAAACCTCTTTAACGGGAATAAACCTCGAACGGAACCGGGCTCTGGTGGGCGGCCATCTGCCTCGTTAAAACAGTGGTGTTACTGCGTTATACACAAGTGTAAAACGAAATAATTTGATTAGCTTTACACAGATCATTTATTTGACGATGTAGACCGACAACCAGCAGAATTCTAAATTCTGTAAATGCTCAGAGAAACATTCATTTTTCGTGCGGAGTGCGCGTGACGTGATTTACAGAGCAGAGACAAAATGTGCTGTGTCATTTCACGCAATGTAGACCGACAAATATAAAGATGCATTGTGGGAAATGCAGGATCCAGTGTTTTTGGAGGTTGACCCATACTAGGGACTTAAAGTTAGGACGTGTGCTAAACATTTTAACTATTCATTTTAGTTCCCAACTTTGCTGGAGCAACCCTTTAATAAGTCCATTAGTAACTTTATTGTGCATTATCCTTACAGAGTTTTATACTGCATTACTGGTGTAAAATTTTCTTTTTGTCTAATACACTGCATATCTAATTATTGCACAAACTACTGCTAAATAGAATGTGAAAGAGTTTTTCCTCTAACTACCCAAGCACGCTGTGATTTCCAGTGAAGAAAGACGGCTGCCACATCACAGAGGCTGTCTTTTTAAATCATTCACCAGCCTTTGTAGAAAGAAAGCCACTGTTTGGCTGAAAAAGCAGGAATAACCATTGAGTTGCTTTCCAACTCTTCAGATGTGATTTCCTAACAATCACAACATCTCTGTTTGAGCCAGCCAGCCTTCAGGCGCCTTAAAACAATTCAGAGAGTTCACATGTTTCTGCTCTCACTGTTTAACAGAGCACCTGCTGCTCTCGCTGTAATCAATTCCAACTATTATGGCTGCTTTCATCACTATTTCAGCCATTTTTCATAGGCCATGTCTTTCTCCCTGCCTCTTCATTTTAAAAACTAAGCCAAACTTTTTAAATCCCTCAGTACGTCTTAAATACCCCTTCAACCTTCTTCTCCGTTTCCTTTATTCACAGTGTTATGGGGTTGTAACTGTGTTAGCTATGTCATATAGTGTTATCTGTACCTGTGGGAAGATGGGGTCCGGACGGTGCAGCCCCCCTTGCCCCCTCTGGCTAACGCCTGTTAGATTTCTAAGGGGCCATCCACACGGAAACGTTTTTTTGTGCAAACGCACATGTTTTGCATCGTTTGGGCCGCCCGTCCAGACAAATCCTGCAAACGCACTGCCTGAAAACGCACTTTTTTGAAACCAGGTCTCAGGGTGAAAAAATCCGAAAACGGCTCTCATTTGGCTTCGTATGGATGGTGAATACAGATCCGTATCGATGATGTCATCGCCACACCCCTCTTTTACACCCTCTCCCACGGCCGGTGACGCACACAACTGCGGTGAAGCTAATAAGCGAGCATGTCCCATCTCCATGGTCAAACCAGCTCACTTCATCTAAATACTGTGTCTCTGCTCCCTGACCCTTCCCTCTGGATTAGGGTGACCAGATTTCCGGGAGCTAAAACCGGGACACTTTGCGTGTGACCGTAGTGCTTGTGCACGCGCACACGCTTTTTAATGTGAACATGTGCCAGCCGAGGTCAGACATAGACAGTAACTTCATTTTTTTGATCATAGGCATAAATGTTGTTTTTTTTTCAGTAAAATTAACAAAATTGCAACAACAGCCTTTTTCAGTTCAGTGTGAGATTTATGTTGAGACTTTTCTAAAAAAGATTTTTTGAAGTGTTATTGATTCCAATAACACCAAAAGAATTAAAATGATTGAAAATTTTAAACACTTCATTTCCTGCATTCTGGTGAATTTTTATGCACCTATTTCTAACTTTTTCTCAATCAATGTATTCTGCAAATATCTTTATGTAAAAAGAAAAATAGATTACAATCCAAATATAAAAACATAATGGAATGTATTGAAGTAAGGCTAACAGGCATTCTGTATTGCTTTTAAAAATGTATTCTCCTTTGGATGGACTTTTCTAATTATATCTGAGTCAGCACACATGTAGACTAGGAATCATTTACTCCTCCCTCCTGTTTTGCTCTTTTGTTGTTAATGTAGGCCTTTTAATAAACCCCTGGACTGTAATATTTCAGATGTGTTTGAGCAATGTCCAAAACTTTGTGCACACTCAAAATACAGTATATCTGTGTTCTCTGTGATTTGGAGGAGTCGTGATTTTGAGAAAAATAAAGTTATAATAGACTATTACAAGAATAAAGTCACTATTTCAGAAATCTACCTGCACCATAGTCTACTGTGTATTACGTGATTGCTGTAGATCTCAGACCTTCTGACAAACACAGAGCCCTGTTTGGGTGTCTGAATGAGACAAAGAGTTTAGCTAGAGAAGTGGCCGTACGCTGCTCTACATCGGAGGTGGAAAACTGAATCTACTGCAGAAATACACGGACACGGAAATACACATAGACTGGAAACGTCACGTCACAGAAACTTTAAACTAAATCATTAGTATTGCGCTCCTTAACTTTGTGTTGATGGCATCAATGTATTACACTGATTTGGCTAGGATTCCTCCGAAAACTGTCGGGACCCAGGACATTAACTTCAAAATCGGGACTGTCCCGGTCAAACCGGGACGTATGGTCACCCTACTCTGGATTCTACACAAGATATATTGCTAACGTTATGTAGTCTACGTTAAACATCGCTAAAGTAGCTGACCGCTCCAGCAGCGAAGTAACGTTAACGTTAGCTGCTATGGCTATCTGTTTATAAAGTGGAAGTAGACAACTTATCAACTAGCTAGCTAATCTGTCTGCTTATAAACTCCTTAAACGGATTATAGTACCTTTTACCACGGCTTATTGTAGAAAGGCTACTGCAAGAAAAAAGTATAGATTATTAAAAAGACATCATTCATGGATCATTGATGTTTGTTTGACTGCCGATGTTAGAGCTAGCTAACGTTAGCGCGCTAACGTTAGCTAGCTCTAACTTTTTATTTTGCAATCTTGCAAAATAAAAAGCAATCCAACAGCACATTATACAATATAAACAAAGGCCTTTATAAGATGAGCAGTGGTGAAAGTTATTATAGTCCACGGATGTATTAAGAGAACGTTATAACCTAGCTAGTCATGTTATGATGGGAAGTGAAGTGACTATGCTCTTCTTCTCCGTTTTTTGGTGAATTTCTGTAGCAGAAATATATAGGCCGGGCATATGAAGTAGCGTATTGAGTCATTTACAAGTGGATTCATTTGGACGCAACTATTCTTGAAACGAATCCAGGGAAGACGGGTAAAAAAAAGATCGTTTTGGTATGTGTGGACGGGGCCTAATGCTCCTCTCTCAGCTCCCTGTCACCTTTTTTATTGACACCAAGGGAAAGATGTTCTACAACTTTAACCAAGTTTCTAACACTATTGAGGTTTCTGTTCTCCTGTACAGGCATGTCTTTTACTCCCTAATTACACCCAAGAGTCTAGGCCAGTTCTTTACTTGTACTGAGGTACAGTATATGTTTACATCAGGCCCCCAGGCCCAAAAGAGACGTCTGTAAATCAGTGGAGACATTTTTTTTTACCCCTGCAAACATTTTTCACTATCAGAATTTGATCTGTTCGGTCCGATAGACTTTGAAATCATTTAGTTAGCGAAGCGCTAAACGCGAAGTAGCCGGCTCGGCTGGCGGAGGTCTCTAGGAAAAGATTTTAGGAAAAGATGGTGGGCAAGGCCTCCTGTTGCATGTTGAAACAGACCATACTTATTCTATCCAAATATGATTGTGAGCTCAGGAACAGCAGCGACCAACTCTGTCAGGACAGGATGGTGACCACGCGCTCTGACGCATCTGAAACATGATTCAAAATAGATGGTAATACACTGATGGCAGAGGCCACATTCACATACACATTCATACACACCGATGGCAGAGCCAACATTCACACACACATTCTTACACTGATGACAGAGCCCACATCCACACACACGTTCATACACTTGTGGCCAAGGCCACATTCACAAACACTTTCCTACACTGATGGCCAAGGCCACATTCACAAACACTTTCCTACACTGATGGCCGAGGCCACATTCACACACATGTTCATACACTGATGACAGAGCCCACATCCACACACACGTTTATACACTGATGGCAGGCTACATTCACACACACTTTCCTACACTGATGGCCGAGGCCACATTCACACACACATTCATACACTGATGGCCGAGGAGGGCTGATGGCAAGGTGCCGCCCGCTCATCAGGAGATAGTAATCTAACAATCGATCTCACAGCGTACACTGTATCTTGCCCAAGGACACGCTGACTAGAGGAGCCGGGATCGAACCGCCGATCTATAGTGGACAAGGAGCTCTACCTCCTGAGCCACAGCTGCCGCCCTTAATGAGCATGAGCCTAAATGAGCCTTAAAGAGTAACTTTTGTTCATGATTAAACTACATGCACAGTCACTTTATGGCACTATTGATACTGGGCTCATTTTAAAGTGTTGATTACAACAGACTCTCTTTTCATTTGTCCACAGAAAATCCAGTAATTCTGTCCTCTCGAACCTCCAAAAATCAGTGAGAAGTCTATGACGTCTTGGGGGGCGGCAGCTATGAGGTTAAAATTTCAAATAGATTAATTTAGTATTGGAAAATCCTTGGTTGTAAAAATTGAAAAAGAAAAGAAGTAATAAACCCACGCATGTTGAGATATAGGTTAAAGTTCTGTACTGAACTTACACAGAAAAACACATTACATTTAGTGAAGGTTGAGGTTAGGTTCAAGAGCATTCCTTAAGGAATGGAATTTTTAATCTTGGTTGTGGCAGTTAACAGGATGTACAATCGGGATAAAGGAGTGGGAACATACAGTGTACACATAAGCACAGTACACTGTTGCGCAGTACATTAAACTGCATTTGACAGCCTTGAATATATAAGAGTGTGGTAAACAAGCAATAAGAATAGCAGAGTACAGATTTGTACAGTATAGCAGATTACATTTGCAGTAAACACAACAATAAGTGGTGCAATATGACCAGCGTTGGGTGTAATGTGTAACAAATGTAACAGTTACAGTTATATATTACTTTTAGCGGTAAGTATTATAATGCGTTACTTATAGGATTTCTGTAAAATGATTACACGTACTTTACAAAGTAAACGTGTTATCACCCAAAATTAAATGTATATTGTTTTAATTTTTTCATTCAACCATACGGCACCATTACCGCCAGAGCGATACCAGAAAGAAATATCAGTAACACTTTATTTGAAGGTATCTACATAATTGTGACATGACACTATCATAACTACAACATTACACTGTCATGAACTTGTCATAAATGTTATAAACAAGTCATAAACGTTTATGACTTCTGTCATTAAGTGTCATTTGGCTTTTGTCATGACAAGTTGACTTTGTTTGGGTTGTCTTGATTATGACAACTTGACATTAATCAAAGTGACATTACCAGAAGTTGTCTTGGTCATGACAAGTTGACATTACATTTGTTTGGCATGTCTTTGTAATGACAACTTGACATTAACCAGGATGACATTACCAGAAGATGTATTTGTCATGACAACTTGACATTACATTTATTTGGAGTGTCCTTATTAAGACAACTTGACATTAAACAGGATGACATTATGTCCAGTTGTCATGACAAAAACATCCTCTGGTATTGTCGTCCTGGTTAATGTCAAGTTGTCATTACAAAGACATCCCAAACAAATTTAATGTCAACTTGTCATGACCAAGACAACTTCTGGTAATGTCAAGTTTTCATAATCAAGACAACCCATACAATGTCAACTTGTCATGACAAAAACTGTATGACACTTAATGACAAAAGTCATAAATGTTTATAACATTTGTGACACATTCATGACAGTGTCATGTCATAGATTATGATGGTGTCATGTCAAGATACTAAGATAGATGTCGATACCTTCAAGTAAAGTGTTACCGAAATAATCCTCTTGCCGGAATTGGATGGCTGACAGAGTCAAACTCAAAATGAGTATCCTTCCATTACTTTCAGTTTAGCAAAGAAAAGGACAAGAACACTGGCACCCGGGTAGCCCAGTTGGTAGAGCGCGTGCCCATATGTAGAGGTTTATTCCTTGACGCAGAGGCTCAGGGTTCAAATCTGACCTGCGTCAATTGGCTGCATGTCTTCTCTCTCTCTCTCTCTCTCTCTCTCTCTCTCTCTCTCTCTCTCTATCTCTCTCTTTCATATCTAAGCTGTACTAATGTAACCAAAAAATAATCTTAAAAAAAAGGAGAAGAACATAACAGTCAAGTGCAATCTATGGATGCGTTCGTAAAGCACACTCTGGCACAAACTGGTCCATTTATATATTCGGAGTGCTGTTGGAATAGACTGTTCGGTTATTCATTCACTATCGCAGCGGCAGAGCGTATAAAGGCTATTTTGGGAACTCTGTCTGAGGAGACAGAGTTTACTAAAGTAATAAATCAAGTGAGAAGTAGGGTCATTTTCTCATAGACCTTCTTGCAGTGGAGTCGCACCCTGCTGGAAATTAGATTGAATGCAGGTTTAAGGCACTTCAGCGTTGGCTTTACTTTCCAGCCCCGCTTGGTCAAAATGGTGACCAACTCATATAAACATTGCTAGCGCTACAAGTGGTCAAAAACAGGATACCTTAAAGTAAAAAATCCTCTTCAACTCCCACTGGCTCCATAGTAATCATCTTGGTATTTCTGCTCATTACACTACATGAATATGCTCATTCACCTTACAGACAATACCATGTGCTCACCGCCATGCTGTTGAATATCAGAGCACCGCCTGTGTGCAGTCAGCCGTCCTTTGTGTAATCCTTCATAATGGGGGTAACATTTTCCGTTTCCATGCAGGGAGCATTTTGAAGACACTGATAAGAGTCGGACGAAAAAAGTACCTCCCACCTGTAAATCACTGCTTCTGAAAGAGCTTTCTGTTCAGATTTGTGTTTGTTCCTCCCTCTCAAAGAGAGAAGCCATTATCTTGCAGTAGCAGCAGAAAGAGTAGCTTAAAAATAGATGCAGCATCAATGCATTTATTGGTGGCCTCAGCAAATAAGCTAGCGCAAGCACGCTGATGCAAGTTCCAGACTGAGCTGCGTGTGTCACAATCCTGAAGCCTCGATACAGCTCAGCGAAAATGATTCACCAACACTGATACAACAATCCCCGACTGCAACAGCATTCATAACAAGAGGGATGTGTATGCACGGCCTGTCCCCTTCCATGCTGGGCCGCAGTATATAAATGACTGGCTCCTCTCATTCTGTAAAGGGAGATTCAAGCCCAAAGCTGATGGCGGGCCTGGTCATTTGTCACGCCTGCTCCGTTCCAACTCTGTGACATGATTGATGCCAGGACCTCCCTCCGCTCTGATCCACTACCCCGCCAGCTCTGGATTAAAAATCCATCCTTGCTGACGTTTACATATTAAAATTGGTAGTTAGGGCAATTCTCCATGTGGAAACAAAAGGGGCCTGCTCCTTGGCAGCTGTTATCGATCACCCTGACAGTACGTTTGTACCGAGTCTAAATGGGGACAAGAAGAGAGTGTGTTGCATATGTTGATGATGCTAGATGCTCGGCCTGGATTCCTCCTCCTGTACTTCTCAAATGTCTTGCAGAATTACTCAATTATGTCTCTAGCAGCCGGTAGTAAAAAGTTGCAGCCAATCTTTCATCTGAGATCATAAATGTCCTTATTTATATCCTAATTCCGTTGATTTTAACCTGTATTTCATACAAATAAACGGTTCTTGTTAAGCTATTTCATACTTCGTAATTCTGGTGACATTCATGGTTACACTGCAAACAGGAACTGCTGTAAGCTAATGACGTTTTATAGTATGATTATTAGCTTTAATTCCTGATTTGCGAAAATGTGAACATTGTTAGGTGCAAAATGACTCCATGGCTATGCTTACCTTAGGATCTCTGCTCGTTCACAGTTCTCTGGGAGAGAGAATGTGTTGGAATTGTAGTACTATATGTCCCCAGTATTTAAAATATGTACCATAACAATTTACTGAGTGCTTTATAACACTATAATAGGGTTTTTAAGCAATAACTTTTTTTATGAAGCACCCGTAACTGGTTTATGAGGTTTAAATAATGAATGAGAGAATACTTAATTACACAGTGTAACTTGGTTGTAGTCATACATAATATGTATTCATTAGTAGTTTCATTTATAAACAGTTTCAAACCAACCTATGAGCATGTGCATTCATTGTCAGTTAATACATTCTTCAATTAAATTATACTGTAAAACTCATAGTACAAACTATAACCAAATTAAGCAATATTCTTTGTAGTAGATGTCCTGGAGCTTTTGGCCACACGACTTGTTGTCAATGACTTGCTCATTTTCAGTGCAATTTAATGACTTTCTTTTCGACATTTTTGACGCTTTTTAAAAAGTTTTTGTCACTTCTATTAACACATTTTTTTTAAATTCATGATCAATAAACCTAATTCAAATGACATTATACCTAATTTTTGAGTAAAAAAATGATGAATTAGTTTGAGGATGTTGAGTGGATCAGACACAGACTGGTTTATGTCAAAGTTTAGTCAGGACACTGTTATAAAGCAACACTAAAGAACTTTTCAAAGCGCTTTTACATAGTACAGGAACCATTCACACATTCATACACTGTGGCCGAGGCTGCCGTACAAGGTGCCACCTGCTCATCACACTGACACACATTTACACAAAGGGTGCAACTCGGGTTTGGTGTTTTGCAAAGGACACCTCAACATGTGACAGCAGGGCCACGGATCTCTAGAAAGCGGGAAAAGTTCTCTAGTGTTGCTTTAAAACCATTTAAACGTTTTTTTTTTCAAATGCATGAAATTGAATGAAACACCCAAAATTCTGTGAAGGTAATCATTCATTTTACTTGCAAAGAGTGTTGTATGAGTTCCATAAAATGTACATCCATGCATCCAAGTTTTTTGGGGGGCAATTTGGTTGTAAGAAATCCATATTTCTGATATAAAAAAAACTTTGAAAACGGGTCAAATTTGACCCATAGACAACACAACACAAGGGTTATAAAGCTGAAGATCATTGTTGGTCAGATCAGATGATGTGGATTCAGAGAAATTATTCTTCCAATGAAGCATGAGCAAATTATGTATTATCCATTTGGAAATGATTTCCAACACACTGTGAAGTCAATGCAAACACAAGTAAAGCCTTAAGTCTTAAAAGAAAAAGAAAAAATGGTAAGAAAAACAAAAGAAAAAAGAAAATCTAAGGGACAGTAGAATGAAAGCTCGAGGTGGAGGATAGAAAACAACTCAAAGAGTGCAAACAGTCGGCCCGGGTCTGTGCCGTCTGATCATCAGTGTCGTTGTCCTGCTGAGGGTCTTTTGTGGAACACAACATCAACACACACTGGTGGAGCCTCTCCCACACGCATGCCTCATTACTTCATATCCATACTGTGCTGTACACAAACACACATGCTGCTTCCTCTGAACACGATAATATGAAGCCCACTAAACGCTCCCCTCCTGTTTCCTTCATCTCTGCGTGAAGCCAAGCTGAGGGCATCTATCTCCCTGTCAGATGCAAAGTTTATTTCTGCACAACGCTAGCAAAATGGCTTGTGCGGGTTTCGGCTGGGTCAACTTACTGTCATTGAAAGGGAAAATTAATGCACAAACGGTGGAGCAATTACCCGATTTTCACAGTTGTTTTTTATTTTTATATGCCGATGTCTTTCTCTCCCCGCAGTCCCAAGACCAATCAACATATGGTGGCTCGCTTTGAGAGCGAGGCCAAGTGTTCTGGCAGCTAGAAAGAGGCTCGGCTCAACACACACACACACACACACACACACACACCCACCCACACACACACACACACACACACACAGGGGCGGATCTAGAAAAGCATTTATGGGGTGGCGAGAAGGGGGCAGAAATTTTTGAGGGGTGGCAACATATGGCAGACATATATATACTGAATTTAATCACAGTTTGATGAGAAATAGTATGTACACACTACAAAAGGGCACAGGCTGCCATTTACAAACTCATACGGACAAACTTCATCTCATGCAATCAATGTCCTGCATTTGAGGTGACCATACAATGTGACCTCACTTAATAGGAGATAGAAGTAGGATAGAAGTAAGGGGTATTATCACAGGAAAGGCATTAAGGTAAGACACAGGTGCTGAGTGGCAGATGTGTGAGAGGGGAAAGCAAACAGTTTTTGACTTCATACTGCAGTCAGACATTGGAGATTTGCGCTCGTAAATGGTCAAATTGGCCTTAAGTTTTAATTCGTTGCTGCCAACTGGGGTGGCAAGGCTTTCTTTTAGGGTGGCATTTGCCACCCTATGCCACCCCGGTAGATCCGCCCCTGCACACACACACACACACACACACACACACACACACACACACACGGAACGTCTGTGGACGTGTTGGTGAATTGAAAGCAGAAGACGTAAAGGACAAGAAAGCTGCCGTAACCTATTTGCAAGGTAAACGCAGCCTCGTTACACGGGGAAACATGAAAAGCGGCGCCTCTGCCGCGCACCACATGAAAAGCCTCCATTGTTCCGCCGCTACATAAAGACACTCTGTCTCTCCATTGTGGAAATAATAAAGTAGAGAATCCTTGTTCTGTGAGCCTTTCATTTCCACAAAAGACAAACAGTGTCTGATACACTGTCTTATTCATCCGAGCTCGTCGCCCCGTTCCACAGAGAAGAGAACGAGTACAGAAGCCCATCACCTGCTGAAATACGGGATGCGGCTTTGAACATATCAGGCAGAGGAAATCTTTTGAATTTGCCGTTATTATCATGCAATGCGCTTTTCTCGGGGTGTGCCGTGTCAGACAAATTTATACAGCAGATAGAGCCAGTGCTGACTTGAAGAGGGATGAGAGAGATAAAGCACTTCTTTATTATTCCAACATTATGTATGGCTTGTACAGGTAATTATCTACATTATAGGCCTGTGTTTCTGTCTGCCAGAGTGTAATAACCGGATGTCTTTTTCATTCGGCAAACTGAGAAAGTAAAGACATGGGAAACAGGATTCTGGAGTTTTCTGTTTTTTTTCGATTATGTCAAAAATGTGGAAAGAGCAAGTTCATTTCGTAAACTCTTGATGACAGCAACATGTCATTCTCCAAGATTGTTGAATCTGGTTTCCTTTGCTTGCGCTATTTTGAGTAATCGTAAGCCATTAGCATAATTTTAAAGAATGTAAAAAAATAAGAAAATCAAAAGCATAATTGAGAAATATCTTCAATCGTGTGTGTACAAGTGTGGAATATATGTTTAAGGGTGAACGTCAAATTAATGTTAGGAATAGAAATGACCTGTTTGAGCATTGGCCAATTATAATAGACAGTTCTAATGTCTGTAGAAGTGCTCACACAGTTCCAGCCTCTAAATGTACTGTATGTGACAGACAGCTCAGACAGGGTAATGGACTCACGAATGCTTGACTTGTTCACAGGTGTCAAAGTCCAACCGTTTATTCACAAACTGTCAACAAACACCAGCGAAAGTACCAAAACACAGAGGTTTGGGATCCAAAACGAGAAGACCATGCGGGGTCCTAAAACTCACAAGATGCACACAGGGGAAAAAAGGCTGGACCGCTGATACACATGGTGATGCCGAAATTACACCAAACGATTTTCTAAGCGGTTCCACTGTCGCAGACTAATTTACAATATGAGAATGAAATCCTGAGAGTCTTGCTAGAGTTGGGAGCGTCTCCACCGTTTGGTGTAAGGAGGTCATAAAACTCACTCCCGGTCAGTCTTTTTCCCGTCTGGACGTACAAAATCAAACGTGTCTGATATTATCCTAAGTTTGAAGTCTTGGTAGTGAAGTTAAATCATGTGAACATTGTCAACAACCAATGGGTGCGCTCCCTCCAGCACCAAACAGGAAGCAGCTGCAGCTAGAGCCAGTGTTGTTAATGGTTGCTATTGCGCTGTGCTAAGCTAAACGCTAAAGAGGGAAAGTTGCTGATTTTCAACCCTTCTGAAGCGAGTCATCCAACGGGAGTTTTACCGGCAGATAAACACAGACCTCCGGGTACTGGAGACAGAAAATCTGTAGACTTTCCCTTAAGATACCAGCTAACGCTAGCGGTAGCTAGCTAGCTTGGTTTAATTTTTCAAAACAAATCTAGTTGTAGTCTTGCAATGTGTGACCCTGCAAGATCCCCACTGATTTACATATTATACATTACATCTTTAACGTTAGATGTGAGATGGTGTCAGTCTTTAATCTGTTCAGAGTCTTCTAGTGGATGGTAGGCATAAGACAAACTGGCACAGGACTGAGGGAAAGGGCAGATATGTATACATGGACACAGAGGAGACAATTGGACACAGGTGCAGCACATCAGGGGAGGAGCAGTTATCAAACATGATGGGAAGGCAGACAAAGACCAGGAAGTGACCTGAAATGAGACAAGACGGTGAGAATCAAAATAAAACAGGAAGTGGCAAAAAAGAAATACACATGAAACTAAAACATGAACCTATTAGCGGGAGCTAACATGACAGTATGCATAAATGCAGTGGGAAACAGTATTGAACATTTGAATAATCTTAATGGACTTACTTGCTTTCAACCACATGTACTTATCTTCATCAGTTAATGGCTCAGTTGTCATCACACGAAACAAAGGTTACATGGGGAGATGGTAACTTCTGTCTCTGGTGTCAGATGTCAATGTCCTCCTTTCTCTGGTCGCCCACTCAGTGGTGTAGTCGACGTGATACGCAGGTGTACGCAGTATACCCACTAAGAAAGCTCCAGGACTTCCATATACAGTACCTACTTAAAAATGCCTAATGACACGCAAAAACATACTTTCCATTATAGTTTTTTTACACCACTTCGCCCACTCACACCTACTCCACGACCTTTGACCTCTTCTAGTAGATGCTGTGCGAGGTTTTGGTCAGGTGACACCAGACAGCCAGGCGCAAATCAAACCGGTCACATTTTTGACTTCGAAGAGGTCAACATGACATGACAACCAGGCCAACAATTTGCTGACGAAGAACATGAGATGGATGTGGACCCTGAGTGAAGATTATTTTGGCAATAAAAAAAACACCAAAAAGCTCATTGTGGGAATGGCTCTAGTGGCCGTAATTCTGCACCAAGGCTGAATTTCGGGAAAGAGACTTCAGATACAGTATTAGGGGACCACTAAGGCCTATATAAAAGCATCCAAAGAGGACCATGTCATGGGACCTTTAAAAAAACATGGATGTTTAAATGTATTCAGCGGCACTCATAATCTTGTTTATATTCCCTGGAAATAAATTGGCTAGTGGAAAATCTGATTGGCTGATAACTTTGAAAATTGGCTGGTGACCAAAAAAGTGAACTAAAGCCTTGATTATAGACATACAGTAAACTCAGGAAGTGCCTTACTTTCTTTTTTGATACAGAAGGAGTTATTAGCACTGTTATGTTTCTCTGCCATGTTTCATTCATAAAATAGTGATGCCGTGGCGGCAGGAAAAACGAGGATACAACAAAATATATAGTTTTCATACAGACTTTTGTATACATTATATATTCTAGTGTATTATCATAATTTGTATGTAATAACATGTGCAAATATTTTTTTTTTACCTCAACCTCATTTACCAGGAAACAGTATACATATTACATGCCCCACGTACAGAAATTGAAGCCACAATGCGTTTTCTAAAGCAGTTTAGGGATTTTTCTCAGTAAATCTTGGTGTTCTTCCAGCCGTTGTGCTTTTCGTTTTTAGCGCTTCACTTTCATATTTTCACATTTCATTTTGTGTCACTGTGCTGTCCAGTAGAAGTGATGCATTGTTTAAAACCAAACGGACCTTATGAACCTCATGGCCGCATCTCCCCAGCTGTGTCATTTGTTTTTCATGTTTATTATGGGCCAACAGGGGTCAAGGTCTTTTTTTTTTCCTCTGAAGTCAATTTAAATAATAAGAAATATTCTGGCCAATCAGGGAGGCCTTGCACATGTTTAGCCCCTAGAATGCAGCCTAGGTCAGCCTGTGCATGAATCCACCCCTGCATAGATGTACACGTCATCAAAGTGAATTTCTTATTTCTAAAAAAAACATTTTTGCTGTTTAAACAAGATGCTTTTACTACACCAGCTTTCCACAAATAGAAGGGGGACAGGATCTGATGGATTCAGTGTTCTAATTCTAATCACAATACCATATACTGGAAAACAACTTTTTTTATTTTACATAAACAGTGTAAAAATATTTCAAACATACATCTCATTATTCATATTGCAGATCCTTCACACTAGGACACATACAAAAACTATTCCATAATCATAAACAAACAAATAAAACAAACTAAATAACGACACAAAACTACAAAACATACAAATCAAACAACATAATAAATGCACCCAGATAACACTTTTGTCGTAATCCCTAACATTAATGTAAAAATGTATGAAAGAAGACGACATTTCTATGACATCTCATAACAAGATATATCTTTAATCAGACACTTGGTTCAAAAACAATATGTTTTCTTTCTATTTGGCTACTTTGATCTCAGCGTGTTGTGATGTTTTTGGTTTTAGTGTTATATCAATACATTTGAGAAATATGCTCAAGAACATTGATGCCCTGCTCTGTCAGATCTAATCATAAAGAATTATTGATTTGAATCTTGAAGGGACTCATCCACCCCTTTCTGAATGATGTCTGCCTTTAGAAAATTGAAATAACTTATTAACAGAATGAATAAATGAGTGTTTTGCCCAGCGCGTGCTTTCTACTGAAGTGTATGTCATGTTGATATTCATTGTTGTCGTCCCCCCCCACCCCCCCGACAGGTCAGTCCTGTTCCTGTGAGTAATGTTAGCGCCCACTCTCGCTGACACAGATGGACGGAGAGAGGCTCCAGACAGGCTGTGTACCTGACCTTTGATTCATCTTCTCATCCCGGCCAACTGCCGTGTGTGTGTGTGTGTGTGTGTGGGGGGGGTGGGTGGGTCAGCTGCTCTATGTGTTTTATACATGATGTCCACGATGCCGTGTGCATGTTGCCGTAACCGTATCCCTGTTTGGTCATCAGCTCCTGAGGTCATTCTCGGTGTAATGGGTTAAAGGATAAATTTGTGGTCACCTAAAAGGGAAAAACCTCCAATTCAATCCATCCCAGAGATTGAATAAGCATGCAACAGTGTGATTATACTATACTGAGGCTTCTGTTTATCTCTGAATGTATTATTCGAAGATGGTTACCTGAGAGATGCGTGTGGTCAGACCAGTGGTGGAGAGTGCATGTTAAATGACAAACCAGGCCAACGATTTGATGACGAAGAACACGAGATGGACGTGGACCTTGTGCGAAGATTATTTTGGCAATACCAAAACAAACACATAAGGGGCATTCACCACTTTCCCTCTTCAAAGTAAAAGGCTTGGGAAATGTTGCTTCTTCTAGCTCTTCAAAATCCTTACATAGAGTCAAATGATTTTTAAAGGGCTGGAAGCTGTGACATTTCTCATGACTTTTACGTTGATGAGGCCAAGCCTCAATATAATTAGCAGGGGTGATTCTAGGATCAGACCTTTATGGGGGGGCTCAGCCCCTCACATGAGAATGTGACACGGATACAGTGCCTTGCAAAAGTGACATCTCCAGTAATTACGTAAATTACTACAGACAAAATAAATAAATATATATATATATATTTATTTCTATTTACTGTAGGTAAGCAAACTGAGGATTTTCATTCATTCTTGTTTACCTCAAAACTTGAGGTAAATGAAATGAAATGAAATAAAAAAAAAGGAAAGAAAAATAATGTAACTCTTTTCTTATAGAAAATATTGATTAGTGTAAAGTCAGTTAAATTGTACAAACTGTAAAGATGAGAAAGTATTTTCTGTATTGGTGTTTGATGCTAGTGTTTTTTTTACGCTCAGTGTGTTCTGAGTGTGTGCTATCTAGATGAGGATTGTTCATAGTGTTTGGCTCCACTGAGCCTGTTTTGAGACGTGTGTGTGAAGAGTTGTTTTATTAGGAATGATTTTTGCTGGAGATGTGAACCGTTTAGCTCAAGTGACCGTTGTTAGTGCAGACTGTAGTTTGAGTTTTGCACATGTGGCTTCAGTTGTGACCAGTGTCGTTTAGCAATCGAAAAAAACTGTATATATATATATATATATATATATATATATATATACACAGTATATTATTAGTATTTTCACATCTTTTCTGAGGCAGCATCACTGAATTATGTGGGATACAGACTTTATGTAAACAATAGACGGACCTCACAGGGGTGGTAACACGTGTATGTGTGTGTAGGGGCATAACACACACACATATGTATAAGGGCTGCAGTGGCCTGCCAAGTCCCAGGATCACGAGGTCAGCTGCCTTAAGTGGCAGCAGATGGGCGTTGGTTTACATTTAATTAATATCAAGAACAGAGAGAGAAAGAGAGACAGAGAGAGAAAGAGAGACAGAGAGAACAGAGAGAGAGAGAAAGACAGAGAGAGAGAGAGAGACAGAGAAAGATAAAGGGAGGGAGGGTAGAGCGAAGTAGAGGTAGGGCTGGGCAATATATCGATATTATATCGACATCGATAAATGAGGCTAGATATCGTCTTCAATTTTGGATATCGTAATATTGTGCTGTGATATTATTTAGAGAAAATATGTTGCCATACAGCCATTGTTTGAAATGTATCCTGTTTTCAATCAATACCTGCAAAAACACAATTGAGATCTTAACCAAGATCTTTGTATTGTTGTGCCATGGATACCAGCCAAAAGGTGAAGGTTGGCTTCAAATGATCAAACAAAAGAAACTATTTGAGAATGGCTCACAATTGAATTTGTATCTTTAAGCAACATCACAAATGCCAATTTTTGCCCAAGGAGGTCCAACTATACATGTCTTTTCCTGGTTTTAAAGGCTGCGTTACAGTAAATTAATGTCTTTTTCTGAACTTACCAGACTCTTTTAGCTGTTTTATCATTTGCCTTTACCTGCTCAGTCATTGTATCCACATTACTGATGATTATTTATCTAAAATCTCATTGTGTTAATATTTTGTGAAATATATATCGACATTGATGTATTTGGACAAAATTTTTTCCATATGGCTCTAACTAGAGGTAGATCTGCCACTGGCAAACCATCAACAAAGAACACTAGTATCACACATTGTGCCTGACGTGCATGCTAATTCTGCACAAGTTTACCCACATTCTCTACACACAAACGCCACACAATACACTCACACAGGAAGACATTTATATGCTAATGGTCTACCTCGGCTAATGCGCCGCCGCCGTCTGCAGCACTGTGTGTTGATGCAGTGTGTGTCTGCAGCAGTGTGTGTTGGTGTGTGTACGAGTGTAAGGGAACGAGATAGTAGCATGTGTGTGGACTGCCACCATAGAGCGTGCCAATAAACAGTGGGAGGCCCCCCATTACAATCAGAGTCTTGCATCTTACACACGGGACAATAATTTAGGTGCAATGGAAAGCAGCGGTGTGGCGGATAACTCAGCAGGAATATTACAATACAATCATATTCCCCACGCAGAAGGAAGAGGGAGGGCAGCTCCGCCTGTTATCACCCTGCTACGGAGTGCCACACAGTCTCTCGCCGAGTTTGGAAGCGGATTATAAATGTGGTCTTTCACAGATCACTAACTGACCTGTTTAAAGATACACTCCCTGATTTTATAACTGAGCCTACATGTACCAAACTGTCCTGGCAGCTCACTGGTCTTTTTTTTTTAGTTGTTTTAAGGTTCAGTTCATCCAAAGAGTCTAGTTTAGTAAAAACAGGAATCAGGGTAAACCAGGGTACCCCCAGGGTACGCTACGCTGTAGCGTCCACATAACACACAAAGGTGGCAGTGGCTCGGTCCGTGGGGGGGAGTTGGGTTGGGAACCAGAAGGTCGCTGGTTCAAGTCCCTGCACCGACCAAAGTACGAAACGTGGACTGGTAGCTGGGGAGGTGCCAGTTCACCTCCTGGGCACTGCCGAGGCGCTCTTGAGCAAGGCACCAAACCCTGCAACTGCTCGAGGCGCCTGTCCAGCAGTCGCAGCCCAAACATCTTTCCATATAGGACCTGAGAATGTGTGTGTATTTCAGGCCTGTGTGTAGGGTCTTCTAACAACAGAGTGAAAAAACTGTAATTTCCCCCCTGGGGCTTAATAAAGTATAAATGATTATTACTCCAAAAAAAAAGCATCAGGAACAGCATGATTCAATCGTATGTGAAAAAATGGTCATCATACAGCACATTAAATTCAAGATTAAATAACATTTAGATAAGATGAGCATGCATGAAGTACTTTTTTTAATTGAAAAAACAAAACAAAAACCTGATTGATATATTATAACACACACCATGTAAATAGTGTTATATAGCATTTATTAACTGTTTATACAAATCATTCACACATAGGTTTAAAACGAATGTCCTTCTTATATCTACTTACAACTACATTATTGTTTGTTATAAACCATCTATTTACTTGATGATGTAATGCTAATAATTAGTTTTGTCAGGTCTATCATTTCAGCTGCAACTGTATCCAAAACTGAAGTAAATAAATCATAGCAGATGTACATGCTTCAGCATCTTTCTTACACACATACGGTCCCAGTTATTTGCACACGCTCAATCTCCCATATGTTTGTGTGTCTGTGTATGTGTTGGTGTGTGAGTATGTGTGTGTGTGTGTTTGAGTGCAGTTGGTGATGGGTGGGGGAGACTAATGGAGGGATGCGATATAAATAGATAGACAGATGGAGAGATGGACAGATAGAGATTGATGGAGACAGAGAGACAGAATGAGACAGACAGACAGACAGAAAGAGAGAGAGAGAGCGAGAGAGATTATCTCAGCCTCTCAGTTTGTCTATCTGTCTTTTTTCCATTTGTCCCTCTCTCGGCCCACCTCTTGCTGCCGCTCCATATTTCACTCTGCTCTTTCCTCCCTCACTCAGACGTAAGTCGGCATCAAATGGTCCCAGTGTGGAGCCCAGTCACCCGTACGGCCCATGCACATTCATTAAGGGCTGCAGGGGCCTCCAGCATCTTTATTCACCAACACTCTGCCTTCATTCTTCATCTCTTTCATTCCTCTGGCCTTCTGGGGAGCCAACCTGTGAGGGAGGAGAGTGATGGATTACATGTGTCTGGGTAACAGTAATTTGATGAGAAAAAAAAGTGTTAATACATTACAGTAACCTAAAGAACAGCCTGCAAAAGATGGAAATAACATGATGAGATGATTCTTATGTTTAACTTCAGTTAGGGCAAGGCAATAATTCAATATGACAATGTATTGTCTTTCAATGGAATCATATCATGATTAAGTCATATATCCAGATATCGTGATGTACAATTACATTGTCTAAATTGATAATAACAAGCACATACTAACTCCATTTTCTCAGAAAATCGATTGTGAAACATTTTGAGGGAATATTATTGGAAGAATTGCAGATTTGTTTTAACATCAGACTATTTTTGTGCAAACATGTAAACATAGTCGGTATCTTACGGAGCCCCGGAGGTGACATGGAGGAAAATAAATAAATAAAGACAAAAAAAGAAGAAGAAAAAAACATGTAGCTACAAATACTGACTATACTTTTGCGATATCTTGAGTTTCATATGCGAGATCTCACAAATCCAACAAACAATAAGGCTAGCGCTAGCTACTAAGGTAAGCATGCAGCCATTGACATCAACAGTCAACGACAAACTTCATTATAACACTTCACGTTGGCATGTATTAATTAGTAATGCTTATCAAAATAAACAATGGCTGTATTTAGACAACCAAGGAGATGTAATCATTATGTCGTGCTACTAGCTAGCGCCGCTAGCTACTAAGGTTAGCCTTTGTTTGTTGGATTTGAGATATCTCACAAATGAAACTCGAGATATAACAAATAAAACTTGATATCTTGCAAAACAAAATCAAGATCTCACAAAAGTATAGTCAGTGTTGTACAGTACAGTATGTTTTTTTTTTGTCTTCATTTTTTTCTACTTTTTATTTCTTTTGTCTTTTTTCTTCCTCCATGTCACCTCCGGGGCTACGTAGTATCTAGCTGAAAAAAAAATAATTCTCTCTTTATCATCATTATTGATTATTTAAAAATATTGTGATATCGGATTTTCTCCATATCGCCAAGCCCTAATTTCAGTTAATGTATGGTCTAAGCTTCTTTGAGCTTATTAAGTCCACTACTCTACTTAATAATATAATACAATATTCTAGAACATTTTTGCTCTCTTTGAGAGTGAGATGATTAGACAGATAGGAATCGGTTAGCCTAGCTTAGCATGCAGACTGGAAGCAGGGGAAACGTCCAGAAATATAGCTACAAAAATATCTGAAGCTGACCAATAAACATGCAGTATCTGTATTTTGTTTATTTTACCAACATGTTAAATGTAAGTTAACTAGAAAAATCAATACACCTATAAAAAATAGGTGTTTTTCAAATGAAAGGCAGTTTTAAGAAATTAGCAAAATACTGTCCAAGAAATGTGCAAACGTTCACAGTATAAAGTATTGAGAATATGTGCAATGTACAGCGATTGGTTTAAATGACAGAGGTTCAGTGATATGGAATGCTTTGCCATCAGATTTTTCAAAGCGAACACATTGTCTGTGCAATGTTATCCCTATGGGATGTCTTTTAAACAACCCATGTAATTCCTAATATGATTTTACCTTTGATATTTATTCTGTCAATGTCTGTTTGATGATGCGTGTAATTTTAGTTTTTTTTTTTTTTATATTGTAATTGGATTATGCTTTGGAGAGTGCCCGGATTGAGCCACTCTGAGTGTTTTTTGCATCTATCCATCACACCTCTTATTGATTATGTGTATATTAATCTGTAGTATTTTGATGTGTAAACCAATAAAGATCTAAGAGATGATCCTCCAATGATGTAACACATTGTGACAGAAGTTGCGACTTAACGTAAATGTAACTGTATACTGTCAGTGGGGCATCCCGGGCCTTGTTGCTGAGTCCAGCTGCATTCGCAAATGAACTGTTTATGTGGCCTTCTGCCAGAGGGGAGTGTTTCAAAGAGTTTGTGCCCGTGGTGGGCTTCAGAGACTCACACAACTCAAGCAACTTTTAAAAGGCATGATATGCATTTAAAATCTACTGTTAGAAACCTTAAATTGTATGACATTTAACATGTGGTATGTAGATTATATCTCTAGGATTGGTTCAGAGGAGTTTGAGCATCACCATGGTACATGTGTAAGAATGTACAAGGGGAAACGGATGTTTGGAACGGATATTGGATGAGTCCATGCCATGAAAGTGGACAGAGGTTCACTGAATATTATGGCTCTATTTTACAAATTCTCAAGACCTTTTTTAGGGACTTTCCCCCCCCCTCCATGCTGTGTTAAAAGCTCTTTCCCGTGGTGTGTATGCACTGCATTTCCCAAAGACCATGAGTCTAGCCTGTGACATATTTTACTGAACTTTGTTTTTTTATCACAGCTCGGTTTCAACTGTCTGGTTCATTTAATAATCATTCCACTGTTAAACACATCACTTGCTGTTAGTCATGTCGGACCTGAACTGAATTGTATCCATTTACTTACTAAAGAATAGTGAAACGGACAGTTGTTAATGTAAAAATGCCATTGGTTGTTATTCAAAATGCAGTTGGCAGTTGATGAAAAGGGCTCGTGACAGACTGCAGCATGCACAAACAGGCTGACAGACATACGGCTCAGGGATAGATTGACAAACAGACAGACAGACAGAAGTACAGCAAACCAGATGCTGGCTGATCTTTTCTTGTCCCCAGGGCGATGGACAGATTGGTCTCCATGGATACAGGATTAAAGCAGCATAAGACCATCCTGCTGTTAGGGCATGCATGCGTGTGTGTGCGTGTGTGTGTTTGTGTGTGTGTGTGTGTCCAAGTGGATTTGTGTATTCATCCTGCGAGTATTTCATACTGACTGTTATCAAGTTCATCAAATCAACTAACAGCATCATTTTCAGAAGATGATGTTATAAACTTCTGAAAACTTTTTAAACACATATCAGAAAGATATTTAGACTATAGTCACAGAAGTATACATCAAAAAAACATGCCTGCTGGGTATGGAGCTTTTTTAGCCACGCTAGCTATTGAAATATCGAGATTGAATAAACTGCTATGAAATTCAGTACAGACAATCATCGTACCCAGAGGATTAACCCAAAAGACGTTAGTGATCTTCTTTTTCTATAGTGCCTTCCTCAGGTCAACATTTTAATGTGTCCAACACTTTCATTTATGACCACATACCTGCAGAACTATTGACATCCCAATCAGCCTTCAGCTGTACTTTGCGTTAATTGCTACTTAGCCAATGTTAGCATAGTAAGTAGCATTGAAGTAAGACGATGAGCATGGCAAACATTATACGTGCTAAACCAGGGGTCTTTGACCCCCCCCCCGCCACACACACAACCACACACTACATATTATATAAAATTGAGTTGCATATTAAACTGGACCTACAGTAACATGTAGGGTGGCCTTAAGCCTTTACACATACCTTTTTTTTCAGTACATACAATACTAAGCTTTTTTAAAATAGTTATTGACATTCATATATTTAAATAGCATGGATGCCAGCCGAACTTAACACTGCAACATTTGAGGTTGGGAAGTTCGGTCTGGACTTGATCCGTTGAACTATGCTCAAACCAGAGCTATTTGGACCAATCAGATTGTCAGGGCAGGCTTTATACGATGATGGACAGATGATCAACAGTAACGTAATCAACCACGTTACCGGAGCGTTACCAAGAGCACTTGGGTTGAATTCTGAGAATTGAGATGTGTAGATTCCACCAGTGCGTCTGTTATAGAAGATATCGACAGCGGATACATTTTAAAATCCTCAACCAGCCCGTCTAAGCTTGACTCAAACCAGCTGATGGTGTCGTTGCGACTCAGCTGTTCGAAAAGCACGGTAACGTTATATGGTTGTGCGAGATAGAGAGTGACTGAAGAGAGAGAGCGCCCAGCGGCGTTAGAACAAAGCCGTGAATCAGAGAAATAAAACGTGTTTTCGCTGATTCGTCACTAGAAATGCAACTGTAGCAAGCATCTCACTATCACTAACGTTATCCACATTTATATTTACTCGAAACAAATGATATATCCAGTGCAAAGAGGTTGCTATTGAGACGATATACTGTCTCGTCTCGTCTTATTGGTGTTGAGTTCAGGTTGAGTTCTGTTGCCAGTTGAGTTGAGTTACGTTGCTCTGATTGGTTGTAGGTCTATCCAATTGAGTGCAGAGGCATTTTCTTTCCTGGTTCGGTTAAAACACGCCCCATAATCACAGCCCAATGAAGCAGTATCAGACTCACATTCTGACTAGAATCTGAGTATGACGACGCTAACATTTATACATCATGTTTTAATTGTATACATGTAGCACAGTGAATCCATAAGCTTAACTGTGTCTGTGGATGGCTACCTTACCTACAGTCCAGTTAGCTTGTCATCAATGTGTATATTTAAAATCAAATCACAAACAGGCCGATTTACTTTTGCGAATAATATATTTGACTCATGTTTAGGTATGTGTTCTTACATATTAAGTAAATATGCAGTAAATATGAGGTAAATATGAGGTCCCGGGACTCACTGCTGAAGATCTCTGTGTGAGCAAGTTAGCATTAAGCCCAAAGTATTGCTGTGTCTCAGTAAAGCCTAGCATGGCTGTACAGTAGTCATTAGTGCCACTGAAGGGCGACAATTGGCTGCGAAGCACTGCACGATTCCTTTCAGCGCCAGGGCCCGCAATAAGCAATTGTGCTGTTCCAACCCGTTCTCACTCCCAACTCGTAAAATACAGACGCTTGGGCTGTGGCTGTCAGCGTCAGATAGCGATGGAAAATTCTACCTTTAGCGTCCGTATGGAACTCACCAGGCAGAGCAGCAGCTCGACCGGTAAAGAGTAGTATGACAGACCGAAATGCTGTGTATGGAGGTTGGTTGGGGTGCCGCGTGTCAGTCAGTAAGTCCCTACTCGGAGCGTCAAAAGTGATGTAAAGAGTCCCGGCGCTAAAGGAGACTTTAAGCGTGAATAACAAACGCCAAAGGCACATGATCAAATGTCTGTATTTTACACGATGGGAGAGTGAGAATGTGTTTGCTGTTCAGACAGAATGAGTTCCACGGACAGCTTGTGATCTGTAGCGAACATTCTCAGTTCTGTTTTATCTGTTAGTCGTGAGCAAATCTGGCAAGAAAACACACTGAACACACACACACACACACACACAGATATTAAATCTACATGTGAAAAGGAAACAGCAGACAACATAAACGCTTGATAACCGGCGTGGAGAAATGTGTTTCTAATGGAAACAGCCAGGCGGCTCCTCGCCCTTCTCTGGACATATCGCAGCCAATTACGGCACCTCAGTGAAAACCCAGTGTGAGAGCTTATGAGGAGCTCAACATGAGAAGTTGTTATTGTGCCATAAACATTACAAACTGCAAAAGCAATGGGTGGCTCAATATCTCAGGAAGCAAACCTCCCTTTCACCTCAGAGAGCATCATTATTAGCCATATCAAAGCCCTGGATTTTAATAAAGTGGTGGATAGTTTTGCACAGAAACTGGCAAAGAAGCAACACATATTTAACAGCAACAAAGCTCACATTGCTACTACCTGTATGTTCCTGGATGATTAATGAAAAGTGCAAAAGTGTGTCAGGCTCTGTTACTGAGTTTACTGAGATCTTTACCCAGAGGACTTAAGTCACAAATACCATCTACTAGCATCTACCATCCAAACTAGTAATATGGTCAGTGGACAATACATTCTGTAGACTGCATCAGAATTATACAAGAAGAAAGTGTGAAAATGTTGATTTTATTTATTTCCCCCATCCACCATGGCTCACTGTGAAACTTGGGCTTTGATCTAGCGATAGAGATACACAGTAGTTAAACATTTCGACAGGACAAGAGTTGTGTGATGTAATGTCCACATGGTGGGTTGTGTCCTGACATGCATCACATATTAATTTGTTAGAATTGCTGAGGAATCTGTTCCATGTTTGTTTGTAGCATGTGTGTTTCCTGTTGTGTGGCCCATTAGGTGATGCTGTAGAACTGTGTGTGAGAATGAGTGTGGAGGTGGCAGCCCGTCCCACTAACCTCCCCACTGCAGCCACTAGCAAACACTCACACCCATCTGTCACACTATCCCACTCCAAACCTATTTAGTTTGGTTAGCATTGAACTCTGTCCACTTCCAGTACTCTGCCTCTGTGTGAGCAGTTCACATTATTCAGCCAATCATTAGTCAGAGCTGCCCCTCATTTGTGTGTGTGTGTGTGTGTGTGGATGAAGGGTCACCAAACGCGACTAGATTGTAATCACACTTTCAAATCGTTTCCAAGTCAGCGCAGTGCACATATTCATCCCACACACACACACGTGAATGTTGCTGTGCGTAGGAAGCAGCGCCCTGCAGCGCCATAGATCAATACTGTTTAAAGAGTCGCTGTGCACAGGCAGGAGGGCGAGGTGAGTGCAGAGAGAGTGTGCTCTGAAATGCCACAGGCCTAATTAAGGATTACTCTGGATGAAGTCCTTTGGTTTGAAAATCAGCGAATAGGCCCCATGAGGTTTCCACAACAAAATGGCTCCCCAGTGTATCCTTAGCTGGCTGTGATTTAGGGAGACAGGAGTGCAACTAAAGCCACACTGTCTCAACATTGAGGTCTTCAAATAGTACGCATGGGCCAAATCCGCTATTCTTTCAGAAATGTACTTTGGCTATGAAAGTATGAATACAAAGCCCATTTAAATGCCAATGAAAGTGATGTGAGTATTATCTACTGGTATGGGTAAATCCCCACTGGTGATGGAAAATGAAAACACTTCACTTCAATTATTCATACTTGACTTAACCAAAGTATTTGTGCATCTCACGAACCCAAATGATAATAAGTGTACAGTATATAATGTTGTAGCAATAAGCTTCATTGAAAAGAAGCAACCCTTTCACCAGACAAAATGTTGTTGTTGGACGATTAAGTCAACCAACTTATGAGGAATGCATTATAATGTGAAAGGACAGTAGACTATGAGGCTATAGTCTCGCTTTGCCAGACCTTCCTCTAAAGTGCTGCGGAGGAAGGTCTGGCTAGTCCACACAACATTCCGGTATAGGAGAAAAAAATGCTCTGGTTTTTTGGCATTTCTTTAAACCAATCACAATCATCTTGGGTGCAGCTAAGGCCCGGACGGAGCAACGGTGCCTGTGCAAAATAGCCTCAGGAAGGAACTTGTTTTGGTGGAACAACAAACAGAAAACTCAGAATGGACAGATAGTCTAGCTAGCTTTCTGGATTTACCCTGCAGAGATCTGAGGAGCAGTTAACCATAGTCCTCAGAAATCCACCACAGTTTAAAATGCCAACACAAAGAATGAGAAAGGCGCTGGACATCCTGCCGAAAATGAGGGACATCCAGCAGATCTTCCAGCGGCACTGGAACAATCGCTGAAATGAATTGTCAGCACAGCAGGGAGTTGGGAGTGACGATGACAACACCCCTCCTATAGGAGTTAAGTAGACTCAGAGCCAACAGGTGGATGTTGGGGTGGAGGTGGGGCTCTTGAAATGCTGTATGCACAGCAGCAGCAGTAAGAGTAGCATTGTCAGCATAACTTCCATGTAAGCAGATTGATGGATCAGTTACTGTGTTGAATTTTAAAACATCTCTATTGGGAAATCAAGGGGCTCTATTGGGCGCTGTTGGAAAATCGAGAAGGTGTCTCTTATTCACCTTGGTAGTAGGGCTGGGCGATATGGAGAAAATCAAATATCACGATATTTTTGACCAAATACCTTGATATCGATACCGCAACGATATCGTAGGGTTGACTATTTGGTGCTTTCATAAAATATTTACACAATGAGATTTTTGATAAATAATCATCAGTAATGTGGATATAATGACTACGTGGGTAAAGGCAAATAATAGAACAGTTACAACAGTCTGGTAAGTTCAGAAAACGACATCACTTTACTGTAATGCAGCCTTTAAAATCAGGAAGAGACAACACATATGCCATATCACGATATTAAGATATCCAAAATCTAAGACGATATCTAGTCTCATATCACGATATCGATATAATATTGATATATTGCCCAGCTCTACTTGGTAGCTAGTTACTTATATATATTTTTTTCTCACATTTCATTTAGAAATTCATACTTCATGTTGTGTACAGAATGCCACCTCCATGTGATTTTACTTTACATAGAGTCACTTTGACCATATTCTTTCAGGCTTTGGGTGAGTAAAATGTGAAGAAAGAAGCAAAGTAAGTACACTAATAAGTAGGCACTGATGTATTTATTCTGGAGCCTAAAAGCTGAGAGGTGTTATGGGTGTTTAGGCAAGGCAAATAGCCTCCTCAGGGGTGAGCCGTTCACTTTTACTGGCATGATTTATACATTTTCAGAAACACACAGGTGGCTTGTTATAATTTGCAGTGCCATTGTAGAGATCGATACCAGACATTTCTGTGGAGAAAAGACTTTTTATTAATTTATATACTTTCATTCTTTAACCCCCAATGTAGCAAAGACACTTTCCTGTTTTATGTAATTTTTTTGAGCACCCTGAACAGTTATTTTTAACCTTTTTTGGCGAGTGGTTTGTCTTTCATATTTCTTTGAGGGCGACAAATATTCCTGCATACCCCTGCATACGCCTGATTTTGATAAGCTTCAAAAGTATGTAAGTTCATATTTAAATACTTGAAGGGTTCCCTTTGACGTTTCCGTTGTTTGTGCTAGATGCACCTTCTCATCCAATCACTTTGCACTTCCAGTAAGTGTTGATGGAATGCTATGTGCTAGCATGTAGCTAGAAACAACTGGAGAACTGTCTGGGAAAAAAAACTAGCGACAAACAGGAACAAGGGAAATATAGAGAAAGCTAATGAGCAATTCATAACTCTTCAACACAACACTATGAACATCAAATCAAAATTTTTTTGCACATCCTGCACTAATACATGCAGCCACTTTTTTCTTAATTAATGTTGTTTAGTAATATGTATGTTCATATATATTTGACGCCGTTAAAATGGGTTTGCGTTAACGCCTTTAATAACGCGTTTAATTGACAGCACTAATATAATTTATTTGTTTCTGTATTTATTGTGTTTATTAATATTAATGTTTACATATGTTTATATGTATACACCAAACCAAAGCAAATTCCTAGTAAGTACTACTTAATCTTTCTACTAAATCTTTTCTGATTCTGATCAAATGTCCAATACAGTGTGTGTGTGTGTGTGTGTGTGTGTGTGTGTGTGTGTGTGTGTGTGTGTGTGTGTGTGTGTGTGTGTGTGTGTGTGTGTGTGTGAGAGCAGATGGATATCAGTGTTTTACCATGTGGCTCAGGGTTTTATATTAATGTTGCATGTTGTCATTGTCGTTTTATGCAAGTACCGTTCCTTTAATGCTAACATTTTACTTGAAGTACTGTTTTCACACGCTGGTTATGAGCCCAACATGATGAGGATGATAAATACAAGTGCTACCTCATAAACCTGATATCCACAGCACAGATGGCTATTACTGTCACATAACCTGTGTGTCTCTCTCTCTCTCTCTCTCTCTCTCTCTCTCTCTCTCTCTGTGTGTGTGTGTGTGTGTGTGTGTGTATGTGTGTGTGTGTGTGTTCATAGGTTGACCATGATAGAAGGAAGGTAGTGCTGATATGAACGCTCAGATTTCCCCTGAGACAATTCAGACACAAACACACAAACACACACACACACACACACACACACACACACACACACAATGCGAGCCCTACAGTGTGGACTCTTCAATGATTAATGTCCCAAGCCAAGCCACATCACAAAGCCAGCCTAGCTGAATGACAAGCCACAACAGCTTGGAGAAGCTCTATGTGTGTGTGTGTGTGTGTCGGTGTGCGTGTGTTTAGAAAGCTATTCTATATAAAAGGCATCAATAATACATATTACCTTTGAATCAGAGCATTTGTAATTAAATGACAAGGTTACACTGTTTTTTTCTATTAGGAGACTCAAACAGCTCTACCATCCTCATCTATTAGTTGTTGAAACATTTGATCAAACTGTTTTCTTGTCTTCTCCTAATCAACTCTAAGTAATGCGTTTTCTTCCCATGGGGAATCCATTAAGCCGAGTGTCATCAAAGCTGTTGTTTGATTTGTAGAAACGAGTTGCAGAGTATACGAACAACTCATTTCACGCTGGAAAACGGTTCAGCTATTTCAAACATGTAGTCAAGAGAAAAATACCTGATGACCATATTCATCACACAAATGAGGTGATCAGTCAGCAACATAAGCACAGTTAAACAAGCATCTGAAATATCATTTCTAACCTTTTATTTACATAAAATCATTTCAAACTGCATCTACATTAATCAGTAAGCGTCACAATTCTGACTGTGACATAGACAGTCAGACAGAAGCCTGCGACACGTCTTTTATCTACCAACATGGGGCATTTCAGATTTAATGTATGTCTAAGAGTTAATATGCTCCCAGAGGTTTGTTACCAGGTAGTCTCCTCGGCATTGCCCACAAAGTCCATTCCGTACCTGTTCTGTCTGGGCTAGGCTTGGACCAGCCACCCTCCGGTTCCCAGACAAGGTCCCTAAAGACTGAGCTCCACCCGTTTCCTCCCGCTGTACAAAAGTGAAGCCAAAATATCCCAAATATGGGCGTTGCCATCTTTTAATTTTGCCAGAGTCTGCCCAGTATATAGTCTATATCGACAACGTTTAATTTCCGGGATTGTTCCGGTGCTACCGGAAATTCCGCCACATGTCCCTCATTTTCGGCTGGATGTTCGTCACCTTCCTCTTTCTTTATGTTGGCGTTCTAAACTCCGATGATTTATACACCCGCTCGACCAATCACGAGTCAATGACTGCTGTCAATCATGACGTATTACCCCATTTTTATAGCATCAAATAACAAATTATATTAACATATATTATATACTATATATTATTCTGTACCAAGCTCTAAAAACACTGAATCCGGCACTTAATGCAACTCAGTAGCTTATTTTTGTTAGAAACTCTCTGCCTGCCGAATGCCCATGTCTTTGATACTCCACCCCCCAATTTGTAACACAGTTTGTGAGTCTTTCTGGTAAAAGTCTATAGTCCCCATGCCCACCCTGAGATCATGGGACATCACTTTGCATCATCAGGTTATTTTATTTCTCAGACCTGACAAAGCTGCTCCAGAGCCAGAAAAAACGACATACAAGTGTTTCCATCGGCTGAGTATTACTGTAATCTTGATGTGTTTCCCTTTAGGGATGCCGGAGCCGCCGGAAATTTCGCCAGAAGTTGTCACTCTTGTTCCTCATGTTGAATAGTTATTACTGTAACTATTTTTACAATACACCTTTTAGACATTGGCTGTGTTCATCTGTTTCTTTCAACTGGATGAGGGAATTTAGTCATCAAACGACTGGATTTTTAGTTATTATAAATTACCAGAGAGTGAAGGTAGCCCTAGCTAAGGTAAACGCTGCTAAACAAGCGCCAGCTTCATGGCTACTTCCACACCTCCTGTCGAGTCCCCACTTCCCTGCAAAATGTCCTCGTTGTTTAGGAATGCAAACAAAGAAATTGCTGACCTTAGGGAAGATGTTAGTCAGCTTTCCGAGGACTTACAGACGCCTTCTTAATCGCCTGCTTGGACGTGGCATGATCGTTCCGGATCTCAACCCTCTCAGCGGCCCTTCAAGGATTCGGCGCCTTGGGATTCATCCGCCTGCCAGCGTCCATCCTCTTGCTCGACGCAGACCATCAGGTCATCCTGGACTGAGGTGGTTCGCGGCTGAAAGAAAGCCTCAGATAGGGCTGCATCGTCTCCTGCATCGCCTCCTACCCTCTGCCTCTCCAATCGCTTCAATGCCTTGTCAGAGCTGGATGTCAACCCGGCTGACTGTCATGGCTCACGCTCAACGACCGGGGTTGCTGGAGCTCCCTTTCTATCAGTGGCTGGTGGAGTGCCTATGGCTACCTGTCACAACCCCCCCCCCAGTAGTGGCTGCTGTGGTTCCCCACGGCTCAGCGTCCCCTCCCTGGGTGTCTGATGGTCCCCGGGCTCGCCCCTGCTGGCTCACCAGCTATCATCACAGGGTAAGACCACTGCCTTGCGTCGAAAGCTCCTGAAGCATGCGGTGATCAGATGGTCTGGTGGCCTCTGCCTGGACCGGTCAAATGAGACTGTCCCTCAAAGACAAACTTTGAGTAGGCAATCTTCTTTTCCCCGTCCATTAATCGTATCGTGGTACATTGTGGACATAATGATATGTCTTATTATGAAAGTGATACACAAAGTGAGACTTTAACCTTCTAATTGATGCTTTAAAGAGCAGTTTTTTATTTCGGGCCCACTTCCATCTCTAGGCCTTTTTAGCAGACTCCTTAGCCTTCACACTTGGCTTCAGTCCGCCAGCAGGCTTCACAATATAGGTTTTACTGACAACTTTTATCTGTTTTGGGAATGTTGCTCTCTATTTGGCAGAGATGGGATTCATTCCAATCCACGCGGCAGTGGGAATTTGCAGCACGCGCTTCAGACACAGACTTATGATTGACTGTTTACATTTCGTTAACACGTGCACAAGCGCACTTCCCAGTCACACTCTCCCATAAGCACACGTGCCACGCCCATGCCCCAGTCAAGCTCTTCTTCCTCTACAAATCAACCCATATCTCTATCTGTTTTCCTCAAGAGCTCCCCCTGCAGGCCCCTCTTGTCACTTGCACCCAACTCTTCCTCGTCACCCTCCTTTTTAATCACCAACCTCATGAGCTCCCCCTATGATCACGGAGCACATTTGATGATAAACCCCACAATGGCTTTGAACTGTTCATCTGATGTCGATCCTTTGCCACCTGTTTGTTCCAACAGCTCCCTCTACTGCTCAAATAACTCTGCTAGCCCACAGAGCCGCTCTATCATTCCAGTTATAATCAATAAAATACCATACAAATGTCCCTCTCTCCCCTCCATAACAAAGTTAATTTATCCAATCTGCACCCAATTACTTGCAAACGTCATACTGTTTCAAGCAATTCTGGTTTGCTCTTAAAAGTAGCTCTTTTGAATGTCTGCTCTTTGTCTAACAAGTCATTTTTAATCAACAAGTTTATGACCCTTAACCACCTAGATTTTATGCTTCTTACGGAGACAGGGTTAGATAATAGCTGCAGCGCTACAGTCCTTATTGAAGCATCACTCCCAAATTTCTACTTTTTAAATGTCTCTAGAGTCGGCAGAAAGCGTGATGGGGTTGCTGCTATTTTCAAATATACAATTCAATGTAAACAGATTTCACTAGGAAATTCAAATCTTTTAAGTATTTGTGTACTGTGGTGAAAACCTCACCAAGCGTTTTATTAATTACCTTATACAGGCCCCCAAAATACTGTACAAACTTCATTGATGAATTTTCTGAAATGCTGTCGATTATATGTATTGATTTTAATTATTTCATCTTAACTGGTGACTTCAATATTCATATTGACAATCTTAATGATAACACTGCTAAAGATATTTGTGAACCTGTTTGATACTTTCGACCTGCTGCAGCATGTAAATGGCCCTGCTCACACAAAAGGCCATACATCGGATTTAACACCAGTGTTACTTTCATGGAATTGGTATCTAATAAATTCATTACAGCAGCAGGGTCTGTAGAAGATCATCTCAAACTGTTTTAATGGAGAAATGCCCTGACAGTAGCTAATCAGAAGAAAGAATGCAGGAGGCAGAACGAAGATGGCGAAAAACGAAAACACAGATTGACCATGAGATCTACAAAGATAAACTCGGTCAGTACAACACTGTGCTACGCAGTATGAGGCAGTCCCACTTTTCAGGAATTATTAATGATAGTATTAATAATACACATGTATTATTTGCCACTGTTGATAGGTTAACTAATCACCCCATGCAGTTGTGCCCTGACTTTGTCTCAACTCAACAATATAAGGAGTTTGCCCAATTCTTCCAGCCTAAAATTGAAAACATAAGATTCAGTATTAGCTCCACTCTGAGCGGAAACATTGATACTTCATCACCCCATACAAAAGGAATGGTCTCAATATCAGAATGTATTGCTATTAAGGACAAAACAGTGCTGTCTAGACATCATGCCTGCTAGTTTCTTTAAAAATGATTTTAGCTTGTTTGCAATGGATTTGTTGCTTATTGTAAATGGCTCATTACTCACAGGCAGTTTCCCTGCATCCCTGAAAACTGCAATTATCAGACCCCTTCTGAAAAAGAGAAATCTCGATGCCTCCGTACTTAACAACTACAGGCCTATCTCGAATATGCCCTTCATAACAAAAATTATTGAGAAAGTTACTTTTAATCAAATCAAGTTCCTGCAACAACAAAATAATGACATCCTCAATAACAATCAATCTGGTTTCTGTAAACATCACAGCACAGAAACTGCTCTTATAAAGATTTTAAACGACATTTGCTTGAATAATGATGCTGGTAGTTTGACAGTCCTGGTGTTATTAGATCTTACTGCAGCTTTTGGCACTGTCAATCACACAATCCTTCTGGGTAGATTAGAAAACTGGGTTGAGCTGACTGGGGTTCAGGTCATACTTACAGTAGATGGCAGGGGATATGTAGTCTCAAATCTGAGAGAACGACAATGACATATGTAGTTCCACAAGGATCTGTTCTTGGGCCCCTTCTGTTCAATCTTCATATGCTTCCTATTTGTCATACTCTGCAACACCCTAAGATCTCTTATCACAGCTACGTGGATGATACCCAGATTTTCACCAAATGACTATGCTCCTATACACTCTCTATGTCTTTGTCTGGAGAAAGTAAAAAAGTGGATGCAACAAAAATTCCTCCAACTGAATGAAGATAAGACTGAAATAATTTTCTTTGGCAATAACAAAGGAAGACTGGCACTTAGTAGTTACCTTGACCCTAGAGGACTAAAAACGAGCACCCAAGTCAAGAACCTTGGCGTAATAATTGATGAAGACCTACATTTAGGTCATCACATTAAAGCAGTAAACAAGTTATCTTTCTGGCATCTCAAAAACATAGCGAGAATCAGAAACTTTGTGTATAAACATGATCTAGAAAAGATCATTCACGCTTTTATTTCTTGTAGGGTAGACTACTGCAATGCGCTTCTTAATAATGCTCCTAAGAAGACCATAAAACAGTTGCAACTCATCCAAAAGGCTGCGGTGAGAATACTCACAAACACAGGAGAGAGCACATTACCCCAATTCTCAAATCCCTGCACTGGCTTCTGGTTAAATTCAGAATCGATTTCAAGGCCATACTTATTGCCTTTAAGTCTTTTAATGGTTTAGGCCCTAAATAAATTGCCAACGTGTTTAATGACTATAAGCCTGGTAGGTCTCTCAGATCAGCAGGTACTGGTCAGTTGGTGGTGCCCAGAGTTCTTTCCAAGAGTGGTGAAAAGTGGTTTTAAATCAAAGTTAAAGACTGTTGTCTTCTCCAGAGCTTTTAATTAGTCCCGTTTGATGGTATTTTTAATTACTTTATTATTTGTTTTTAAACTATGTTATGCCTTTATAAAATGTGTCTTCTGCCTGTAAAGCCTGAATGACCTCTGTCTATGAGAAAGCAGTGTTACTATTCTGTCAGAGCTTCATATACTGTTGAACATACATTATCTGACATGTTAGTTTATTTGAAAGGTTTGCAATCCCTCAGTAAATCAAACCCTCAGTCTTGTGTCTAGTCCTAGCTTTCCTATGTGAGAGCAAACTCCCAGTGAGCAATTTTCAGAACATGGCATCTGTGAAAAAGCACGACCCCAGTGAGTGTTGACAGGGGTAAAGTGACTTTTTTTCTTGACAGGCTAATGCTTAACTAGAAGGCCCAGCTTTGTTCCATGCTGCCATTGTGCTAGCAGAGATGTCATCAGTGGCAAAAACCAACTTTTGTTATGAGGCACTGTTGTGGAGTGATGGTCCATTACTGGGCTGACAGTGGTGCTGCGTAGATTTTACGATGCCGTGTCTGCAGCAATATCAGCTTTGTGACTCTGACAAATGTGCAGGGTGTGTCACGACAGCCTGAACGCTCTCACGGTGATAACAGTAGAGAGTCGTATAATTAAAGAAGAGGGAGAGACAGAGAGTGGCGCTTGGCAAACCAATACCAGAGGCTAAGTTTGGCTTTTTATGAAAAAGCTTTTCCAGTCAACGTTTCCAACTCTGATATTATGCAGCGAAAACCATTTCATATTTTTAGTTTCGATGTTACACCACTTACACCATGACCTGATTCACAGACAGGTTGACAGGTTTTGGTCAGATTTGATCATCTGATTTGATGTGTGCTTGTCTCAATGTTTAAGAACATTAGACAGAGAAGATTAACTGGGCGTTTAGAGTGAAAACAGCACTGCAAAATACTGCGTTGTGTTGCTTCAGGTACCGGTGAGACGATGCACTGTGCTCCAGTGTGAGTAACAGATCTATGAATTCAGAGCCGGTCCACCCTATACGCACACCAGCAAGGTGCAAAGGGCCCCGCAAATCAAGGAGGGCCTCGTCTCCCCGTCCTATCAAGCCAAAACGGGTGTCAAACTCTAGGTCAGTGGCCAAAAATGACACCCTAACCCTAACCCCATCACAGCTGATATGTTCCAAACATTACCGATAACTCCAGAGCGGCGTATAATAAAACAAACTCATTTAATCCGATGAATGACTTTATATGAATATGTTGTAGAGCTTATGTGTGTTCCACTCTGTTTCCTAATTTATTTTCATGAATACAAAGGTTTTTCATTCAACTCTGGAATGTTGCCTGGTCAGATCTACTTGCTGTTTAACGTAGAACCTTCAATACAACATGGAACTTTGTTGCAAGCCACATATACTCGACTAAGCTCCACACACAAACTATTAAGTCAAATGTCCGAACATTTGTTAGAATAAATATACCTAGTATAAACCATTTTAAAGTTGTAAACAGCATTCTAAATGTGCCCAAATTGATTTCATGTTGCAGTGTATGTGAATAACATTATATGACAGGTAGTTAACAAGGACACAGGCTGTTGCCTAGCAATGGAATTGCATAGAAAAGGTCTCTCTCTCTCTCTCTCTCTCTCTCTCTCTCTCTCTCTCTCTATATATATATATATATATATTTGACAACATTTATGTTTGGTATGCTGATATTTCATATTTGAGAGACGAGGATACAATTTTGAAGATAGTATAGGCTTTTTTCTTAGCGCACAGCTGCAATTCTTCTTAAAAACATAGAACATTTGAACGTTATCAAAGCTTATACCTGAATGAATAATCTTTTAGAAAGCTGTATTATATTTTGTTCAGCCACAATGTTTTCACTTAATGTTAAAGACAGCTTCCTCATATGTGGGTGCAAAAATATTTGTTTGAGGTCTGGCCTTATTTGTCGTGGTATCACGAATAATGCCAAATCCTGCCACTCCCACTAAATATGTATTTGTCATGACAAAGATTGTGTTTTCCACAGGGCCTCAGTTGCGCGATTATATGTGTGTTTCATGTTACCACTGTCTGCACTCCCACTGTGCTCCAGCGACTGCACTTTGCATTGTGCAGCCTGAGTGACAGCGATGACACAAGTGCACTGAACTCCCATTTACAAACTCCCAGTTCTCTCAGAGCCACTCAAGTATTCTCCGCGTCACTGGGTCCCGGGAGACTCGACAATACAGCGCTTGCCCAGCCATGCTATCTTGATTGCCACAGTAACAGCTTCTCTCCCTGCGGACCAATCAGCTAGACTCTTTGTCAATAAAGCAGACTGTTTTCTCCTGCCTGGCTGAACTGACCCTTTCGCAATTGCTGCTTGACCCGTGTCACAGTGCAGACAAGAAAATACACACCAGAGGCAGAGAAGACCCGCTGTCAGCCGACACAACTACCATCCAGACAGCACAGCTGCCAGGTGAAGGGAGGAAGAGAAATGGAATAAACATTTGGCTGTGTTTTTTTAACCTTCGTTTATCCGGGCCTGACTGAGTCTCATGCGTTTTCCAAGCAACCCCCTTCTTCACATTGATTCATATGAAATTAGTGGCCTGTACCGCAGCCTTCCCTTGATTGGGGGGCACCTTAAATGATTAAATATGCTTCAATTGCTGTGCTTCTCTTCCAAAGATAGGAAACTGGGTCGGACTTGTTTTGTATCTTTCGGAAATGGACAGCAACTGGCCATGCAACAAGTCCTCTAAACCATACAACTATATGGTTACATGCTGCCAGTCCGACATGCCGCCACTCCGACATGCTTCTATTCAGACATGTCGCTATTCCAACATGCTGCTATTCCCTAACCTTAGCCCCTAACCCTAACCCTAATGGAAACAAAAATTGGGGGGGGGGGACATTTGAAAACAATGGAAGTGCCGCTACTCCGACAATGAGACGTCAATGTCGGAGTGGGGTATGTCGGAATGGATGGCGGAACCCCAACGATATATTCAGTTGTTTGTTCCTGTCCTCTGATCCTTCCGGTTACGCATGTGACGAAGAACTGATTTAGCTCAGTTTATTCTATTTGTTCCGTAAAAGTTATAAAAAAAAACCTTGCCATTTAGGTCTGTGCAGGTGCGATGGATCGCATACAAACCAATAGGGTGTCGGAATGGTATATGTTTATTCTTAAATTCACTCTATCTGGATGGCACGATTTATCTGGATAGGATATTTTTGTTTTTGTTTTTTTGAACGATGACAAGCCAGAAAGGAAAACAAGCCGAACTGAAATAGGAGTAACGAGGCTATTTTTAAAATGTAAGGAGTAGAAAGTAAAGATAATTGCGTGAAAATGTAAGGAGTAGAAGTAAAAAGTCTGCTGTAAAATAATTACTCCAGTATTAGTAGTATACTATAGATACCCAAAATGTCTACTTAAGTAAGGTAACAAAGTATTTGTACTTTGTTACTTGACACCTCTGTTCGTGTGTAACAAGTGAGTGAAGCACCTTAAAAGCTTCAGTTATACCCATTTGTACGATTCATCAAGCCCCGTCCGTTTCTAATGAGAGAGGCGAGAAATTATATTTCCAGCGTGTCCCCTCGGAACACAGAGATACACTTTTGTCTTTACACATTGTCAGATGATCCTTTGCATGAAGCAGTTTTAGTTTGATGCATACTTAACCCTTTTTTGTCCCAAAAACCCAGTTGGTCAGTTGGTCAGGGGATTCAATCAGATTGCTTTCCCTCTAGTCCTAGTGAGAGCTGAGACTTTGTCTAAGTCGTGGACTCGGGTAAGTCTGCACTTTCATGACAGAGTCTTGAGGTGACTTCAGGATTGAATTACTGCTTTTCATCCATAATGCAGTCCTTGTGGCCTTGCCAGGCAGTGACCTCCAGAAAAACCCTGGACCAGTCTGTAGCTGAGTGTGGAGCATTTCCAGGCCTGAAGTCATGGCACTCAGCCGGCATAATGGGTTCAGAGTGAGTCCAAGCATTTTAAGGGTTTGTACAGGGAGTGCGAGATCGACAGCTGCTCAGCCTTAATGTGAACGTCTGACTTGACCAGTCCATGTACAATTCGAAGCTCAAGTAAAGTTGTGAGATTTGAATAGTGGCTGAAAGGATGAGATCACAAATACAAAAAGCCAAAATTAGTTTTTTACACATGCTATCTCACAGTAAAACCACTGCTCCCTCATATGTAAAGGAAACAGGTGAGGTAGTGGAGCCATCTTTGTGTTTTTTGATGCTTCACACAACTACCTCCATCAATTTGTGTGTACAACCAGATGCAACACCAAGCATGCTTTACAGGAGAGACTGTCTGAAAGTGTCATTATTCCCATTTATAAGAATCATCATGTCAAGACTTACAAAGACACCCAAACGACAGAAAAAGTTCTCGGAGATAGATCAGGGTGGCAGTGGGATGCAGCCAGGACGATAGCAGGCTGTTTGTTTCAAAGATACGGAATCCTTTACCCTGTCAGCGATTAACTTTGCAACACAGTCTCACTCCAAGCGCTTCAAAAACTGATGCTTGGTCAGGGGCATTTGGTGTTGGCTACTGATGCAAAAAGTCTCCTTTAGCGTCTCAGTCAGACACAGGGGGTTTTCACCGAATTCCAATGTACTCCCATCCGCTGCAATATTTGACGCTCTGGGTACCCCTTTGGCGTCATTTTTGCATAAGTTTAACTAGTCTATATCGGGTATATATATATAGGGTGCCTTTGCAGTGCTGAGACATGACGAGTTGGTAACGAGTTGGGAGTGAGAACGGGTTTGACCTTTGTGTGTAAAATGTGGTTCTTAATGATAGGAATGAAAATACAAAGTAAGACCCAAGGAGACATTTCCACTTAAATGATGTATACACAGGATGTGATGTCGTCTTTGGTTGCTGGGCTGTGCTCATTACTGACAGAGAGCCATATGCATGTGCTCATCCAAATGAAATAAGCAATGGAGTCCAACATGCTGCTTGGTTTCTTTGACAAGCTGTCACCAGCGGCTCACTCTGCTTTCACTCCATGGCAGTCATGATCTACTCTCCCATCTATTGTCTGCTGTACTATTTGTAGCCGCCTACCCATTTTGTAATGAGAGCTTATTGCTAATTAGAATGACAAAAGCATTGGCGATGCACCGTTGATGCACCTGCATCAACACATAAAAAAAGACTTCAAAGCCTTCAAAGACTTTACCAATGTCATCATAACAAGAAGACGACAAAGGAGATGAATAATGCAGTTACACACATATTCACATCCGTCCACCGCTCACACACACACAAACAGCAAGAGAAAGGATGTGAGTCAAATTACAGCTACAAACCCCGAGGGATCAGAAACCGCATTACAAGTCCAATGACAGAGAAAGAAAGCTACATTAATGCATCTTTCATGAGCTTGGACCCATGGCCCTGGAGTCCCTCAGCACTCCAGCAAGCTGGCTGCCTCCCTGTGGACCCCGGATCTCCCCCACTGTTAGCCCTATGCAGTACATCTGGGGACTGGGAGAGCTCTGGCTCTCAAATGCTATCAGATTACTCTCAAAGCCCAGAAATATACACACGCCACTGGGCTCAACTACAACAAAGACGTGTGTGTGTGTGTCTGTGTTTGTGTGTGTGTGTGTGTATGTGTGTGTGTGTGTGTGCATGAACTGTGCATATGTATACATATGCATGCATTTCAAAGTGTGCGTGTGTGTGTGTGTGTGTGTCTGTGTGTGTGTGTGTGTGCGCGCATGTGTGTGAAGGGTTCAGTGTCTCACACCATGACAGACTCTCTATCAGTCTTAATCAGTCCTCAGTAAGCCCCCTTCTGCTTAGTTACTTCTCCAGGTTAAATGGATGACCAAGGGAGCCCTGGGAATTGTTAATTCATTTATATTTAATATGACAATTTCACATGGATGAAGGAAATACCTGAATAAGTCAACCCATTACAAAACACTGAATACTGTAGATTAACCTGTTACAAATAAATGAGAAACTGTGAACCCAGGGCTTTTGGGGCCCCTGGGTGTCTGGGGACCTCGAGCATTAGTTCGCATTGCCAGACCTTCCTCCACAGTGAAAAACGTGCTCTGGTTTATTGGCATTTCTTTAAACCAATCACAATCATCATGGGCGGCGCCTCTGCAAAATAGTCTTTGGAAGGAACTTATTTTGTTGGAACGTGTGTATTTTCATTTAACGGTGTGGAAGGGCGTAGAATGGGCCAACGAAGAACCCATTAAATTTTGGAGCGGATCCAACTCACGGGGGCAGATACACAAATTATTTTCACTTTTGTTCAAATGATGGCATAATGAATTTGTGCTGCATTCATGTGGCGTCTGACATTACCGTTAATATTTCATGGCTCAGCTGCTCTTTGTTGTCACGCAAATACTAGAAACAGCTATGAACGCGCTGTTTAAACGCTTTGAGAAAAACACAACACATTTGTAGTGTGCATTTTTTATACACATTTACCCGCAGCATCAGGAGCAATTTGGAGTTCAGTTTCTTGCCCAAGGACATTTCGACATTAACCTGCAGGGCCAGGGATCAAACCACCTTCCGATTGATGGGCGACCACTCTACCACCTGAGCCACAGCCGCCCCCAATGAATGTTTGCTGTCTGTATTTGTTCACCTCAAACAGCTTTTACAGACATGCACTATTACCAGCTGGCAACCTTACAGCTCAGGCTCTGACTGGTCTCAGAACTCAGTGAACTATTTACCTCGAGTCTCACTCCTTTTCTCTTGTCTGTTCACACAGTCTGAAAACACATTGATGCTAACAGTGTTAATTAGTGTATGGGGGGAGACTGACTGACCACCGCTCGGTGTAGCCTGGGCAGCAACGTAGCAATTGTACTCATGACAAGCTACTGTCCAACTCTCTGTTTCCCCTGACAGGGAGTCTGGCGGAGCTTTGACAGCCACTACAAGCACATTTATGGGCCTTTGAAAGAGTTACAAAAGTGAATTCATCTGGGAATTTGGGGACTTGGGGGCATACTGGGAGCTATAACAAAGTCAACTAATTTTGTTGCAGAAGGGATAAATCCTCAAATTTTGATTAATTTGTCAATATGTTTTACAAAGGGTTTAACACATTTTGCATTGCACATTTTGCTTCATCAGTTGCTTCCCCCTGACTTTCTAAACCAGCTCCGGCCCTCTGGGGCCTTGTTGAGGCAAACTTTGCAAACACCACCATGAGATGTAACACCAGCTCTCTCTGGCTATCAGCTGAGCCTGCTGGTGGTGTACCACCCCTTCAAACATTAATGGAGTTTTCAGGTACAACAGAAGAAGTTTGGACTCATTTTTCTCAGGCAAATGGAATGGCTGGAGTGTTTCTGCAGTCTGTTTATGCCACAAACAGCCAATGGATGTGTTCCCAGATTGACAGCACTGTAACTGTTGCTGTAACAACATGCTCTGACTGTGTGTGGGAGTGAAGTGTGCTTGTAAATGTGTGTGGCGGTTCATACTCGCACTCATGATCATCACTCACTTTGAAAACTTACCAGGAACTCAGTTTTTTCACACATTTTCCACTATCCTCTCTTCTTTTCACTCCTGTCTCTACATCAGAAAAGATAACCAGCATCTCCTCCATCATGATCTTTCTTGCCGCTGCTGATAATCCCCCAAATGTTTGCTTTGCACCATTGTGCTTTATGGTAGTAGTCTGTAAACCAGAAAAACTGTATATTTCTGTATTTCTATAATTTACAGTAAAGAGCTGGCAGCAAAGACGCCAGCAATATACTGTAATTTTGCGGTATACATAATGTAAAATGATTTTACAGTAGTAGTCTGTGAACCAGAAATACAGTATATTTCTGTATTCACACTGTTAAATGATTTCACAGTCAAAAACAGTAACAAAATAAATGCAGCATATTTCTGTGATTATTTGGAAATTACAATAATATTCTGTTTAGGTTGTTACTTTATTTTCTCGCAGTTTACTGTAGACAGGCACAGTAGATAATACAATAACTAAATTTAGTCTTCACTGCGATCAATATTGATTGCAATGAACATTATTCTCAGGGCTATAGACAATTACTTAAGATATGAATTATTGTGAATATTATGCAAAATAAGCAATAAAACTTCAAAATCAAATACCTTTATTTCAAAGAGCAATATCAATGTCAACATGAATACTGCTACTTTCAGAAAATGGAAAAAAGAAAATAAACCCTGTTGGACGACGCTGACAAGAGAGTTCTAATAGCAAACAGAAACAGCCTAGTAGTGTCTGCTTTAGACTATGGCAATAAACTTAAATTCTTAAATTACTTATCAGAGACTGCCCCTAACCCTTACCAAATGTGAATAACCTATAGTTTACTTTTTTTTTTAAATTTAAGACAAGTTTGAATACTTATCAAATAAAAGTGATCTTATCTTATCTTATCTACAGTAACTTAAGCTTTACCTTGAACAACACAATGGGTCTAAGAAAAGGACCAAGGCAACAAATACACATCATTAGCAATATTTGGTAAACTACACTATTAAGACTATTTAAGGAACATTAAGACCTTTTTGATTACATGCGTAAGAACATTCAGCATACAAGCCTCTTTGGTACATTTTGGGTTTTTCCTATTCCTTAAAATTTCCTCAAAAGTCAATTTAAAATATTTACATATGTAATCTGCAATATATTCTCTGCTGTCTGTAAAAATATACTTTTATAATAACATTTTGAACATATGCAGAATTGACATTTGGAAAACAAACTTAAGAACATTTTGAAAATGTACATTAAAGCCATTTTGTAACTATTATAGTACAGTAGAACATTTTGACAATATACATCAATAATATGCATCAATAAAAACATTAGGGGATGTAACTGTAAGGTAGGCACCTGTGCCACTGTGAGCTAGACTTGCAGGTTACCTCTTAAAATAGTCCTGTGAGGTAGGCTTGTGTTTCTACATCTTAGTTCTTGTGGATCCAGGAGAGATGACCATCACTTTGGTAGCCGCTATTCCTTTCTGCAGCATTATTCCAGTGTTGCTACTGTCAAACAACAACAAACAATCATAATCATAATAATAAATAAACCATACAATCAGAAATGTAAGGTATAATGATATTTTCCTGCTGCCTCCATCTGCCGATTGGCCTCTCTTACCAGTTAACAAGGGTTGTTCCTCGGATGCAGACGTTCGGATTTTACCAAAATTAAACAAAAAAACACCCAAAAGTAATATTGTTTTGATAAATGACATGTTCAAATCCCTAGCAAGACAAGCTCCTGAGCATCAGTTTGATATCAAACATTCTTGGCAATATGAATGAGATTTTAATTACCGTTTAATTTGTAGATGCAAGCCCCAATGGATGTTGATGAAGAACAATCGATGATGTGTAGCGCATGTCATCTAAATTGTGCGTCCTCTTCTGGAAAATCTCCTATCTAAATGATGGTTTCTGAAGTCCCTCCAGGAGTTGATGGCAAATTATTTCTCTATTTTTTTAAAGAAAATTGACCAAAAGCAGTAGCATCAATTTAAAAGACTAATGTATCAAACTTCTGACCATGCTCCAAATTCCCCAGTCAACACTCAGTTTCCAAAAAATACTGTAGTGTCCTGTAATTTAAAACATCAGCATACTGTTTAGGGCGTCTGTCCTGTTGCTCCAAGTTAAGCAGCCCACAATGCATTGCTAACTACAGTACTACTGTTTAACATGAAAACAGTATTTTAGTGTTGGAAATTGGCTGTAAATTTACAGCAAATTGCTTACAGTGTGGTAAGTTAATTATGATTTTGTTTTCCTTGGTCTCTTTTGAGTGTTTGAGCCACCTGAGTCTTTCTCTTTGAAAATAAGAAAAGAAGGCATACATCCCCTAAACAGATATAAACTGTACCAGCTCATGTCCAGTGATGTCTCCAGAAACAAATGTATGTAGGTCATGTGTAGAGTACCCTGGGGCCTTTGTAGCACAAAACATTGTGAAGTCAGATAAAGGTATTTCAGCACCCTTTGGCGCCCATTGAGAGATGAGTGGCAGGTTAAAGGTGGGTGCTTGAGCTTTGTCTAAGACCTCCCATCCACCAAGGGCCTCCAGGGTATTCAGATACAGAACTTAGCACAAAGCAGGTCTTTCTCAAACGGGTAAGCCTGCCTGCACGAAATGGGTTGGTGCACAGTTTAGCTCCGATGGGCCATCAAAGAGTTCTTGCACACAGAGGCTGACTTTACCTTATCAAAAAGACCATTCATATCATTGTCAGAGAATCCAGAGGCTTGGTGTGTGGCTTGCTGGAAGTTCAGAAGTCTGACGTTCAGAGTGGCTTTCAAAAGCTTGACTTTGTCAGGTCAGTGACACTCTTTTTTTTGGTATTCAGCATCACCTTTCCATGAACATTTTAAAGGTTCTTTTTTTAGGGTTAGGGTTTTTGAAACATCTAAAGAATAGGCCAATGGAAGGCAAAAGTGTTTATTCCTGGTCCTAATGAAGCTCAGCGTAAATTATTTTGAAAGCTAAAGCTTTCTCCTCTCTCTCTTTCTTAGCCGATCAGCTGATTCGGGGCGTTGACTCTTCAGTTAAACCCATCAGAATTTGCCATGAATTCCATGTTGTGAGCCACTTGCATCATTGCATCCCTGCTTTAAAAATCGGTTCTTCTCTGCAAGCTATCAGTTGTCATTACAGGCAAATCGAGTGACCCTCCTCCACCCCATTCACCTCCACGTCGTCATCATTTCACAGCACCCCTGGGTCCTCCTGCAGACGCCCAGCTCCAGTACATCCATCCAGTTCTTCAGGCTCCCTCACCACCACCAGTGTCTAGACTCCATCCCTACTCATGGCTTCTCTACCCCATATAATATCATTTACATAGCGATGGACTCTGATCGCCAAAGACTCTGTACATTTCAATCTTGTGCATTATGTGATGACTAAGCGTATTTGCACCTGTCAACGAAATCTCTCCTGATTGAAATGGCTACATTGGAAGGTTAGCGTGGTCAGGGTGGTGTGGACGTACATATTACGCAACTGCGGGCTGGACAACTGTGCTGAGGATGTGTGGAGGGTCTGAGTGCCAAGCCGTGCGCCTCCGAGATTTTGTAACAATGCGGTTCGCGGAGGCCATGCGCCGCAAGAAGCATGAAACCAGTTTAAGCTCTCCCTAGGCCAAGGCTAGCGTTCATAGTGTTGTTCTGGTTGTACATACAGGTAGTGACAGAAGCAGGTGTGTGTAAAATGAAAAACAGAGAGTTGAAACTATAGCTGGGCAATATATCGATATTATATTGATATCGTGATATGAGACTAGATATCGTCTTAGATTTTGGATATCTTTGTTCTGGTTGTACATACAGGTAGTGACAGAAGCAGGTGTGTGTAAAATGAAAAACACAGAGTTGAAACTAGAGCTGAGCAATATATCGATATTATATCGATATCGTGATATGAGACTAGATATCGTCTTAGATTTTGGATATCTTAATATCGTGATATGTGTTGTCTCTTCCTGGTTTTAAAGGCTGCATTACAGTAAAGTGATGTCATTTTCTGAACTTACCAGACTGTTGTAACTGTTCTATTATTTGCCTTTACCCACGTAGTCATTATATCCACATTACTGATGATTATTTATCAAAAATCTCATTGTGTAAATATTTTATGAAAGCACCAATTAGTCAACCCTACAATATCGTTGCGGTATTGATATCAAGGTAATTGGTCAAACATATCGTGATATTTGATTTTCTCCATATCGCCCAGCCCTAGTTGAAACCCTGCCTACTGTGCCTGCCTGTGTGAGGTATTTACTGATCATTTTTTCCATTACAAGGGTTTCATTAAAGGTACTGTCCATTTCTCCATGTGTTGGATGATAATAAAGCTGTTACATGCTGGACTGGAAATGTCACGTTTGCCACTTATAGAACGAGCAGTTTTGCTAAGAAAGAGACAAGAATATGACATTTTCTCCCCGTTGAGTGCCTCTTTCTCACAACGCAGAAGATTCTGGATGGCATTCCACATAATCAGCTCATGTACTATGATACTGCTACAACTGGGAGGACATTCTTGTAGTCTCAAAGTGACGTTAACACTGATTGAATTTCAGATTCATTTATTGCCTACATACGTAGCAGAACTAAATTAGCCTAGTAAAAGAGCCTGCAGGTAATTCCAGCATCAGTTAAACCATTTCCAAACCATTCTCTGATTTGAAGTCATGTACACTTTCATATCCACCCAGCTCATTTACTTATATTACTCATTTACTGTAATATGTGGGACTCTTTATATTGAGGTAGTGCTCAGATTTCTGTATCACCGGTTAGTTTGTGTAGTTAGGACGTCGTTCTTCCTGCCTACATTCAACCTTCTCTTTCAATTGATGCTTTCAGGATTCACCTTAAAGCTCACTTTTGCTAACTAGCTTTTTAACTGTGGCTCAGTAGGGGTCGGATGCCTACCATTATATGAACATCTTTCGAGCAGACTGTATTAGTTTCTTTTTTATTTCCTTGCATTTGGTCTATTTCTTTTTGTCGTGTTAAAAACTTGCCGTGCTATTAACTTGAATAACATTGAATCAGCCGTACACTGTTACTTAACACTTTGATATGCCCCCTTTTGTTCTCTGGTGCTTTACTTATTCTACATACTGTACAGTAACATACTTTATCCAGAGTATTCTACATGTGGACAGCTTGTCTGGTGCATTATTTCAGAAAAAAACAAACAAAAATCCATTTAATTTATGTTAAAATTATGTTGTGTGAAGAATTCCCCATACGTTCACCCTTGTAATATGTTAATCAGTGGTATGATCTGATAGCTATCAGCGTGTACCTTCGCTTGATCTAATGATGTAGTATTACAGTAACCATGCATTTACCATTATAAGACTTAGTCGCAGCACTCAAGTCGTTTTGGGCACCACCTGAGCCAAATTAATATGAAATCAATGTCAGTATCGATTTACTAAATGACTTTTCTTCGATCTAATGATTGTACTTGGTCCGCGGGACTTCTCTTGAAAGTCTTTTTGAGGTTTTTTTATGTATTATCTGCTGTAACGTTTTCCACCTTTTAGAGACAGATACGGTGTGGCCGGGTTGGGTCAGTGGGTAGAGCAGGGGCACATATACTGAGAGGTTTATGCCTCGACGCAGAGGTCCAGGGTTTGAATCCGACCTTTGACGATTTCCTGCATGTCTTCCCCCTCTCTCTCTCCCATTCCTCACCTAGCTGCCCTGTCAAAAATTAAAGGCGGAAAAGCCCAAAAAAAAGTATAAAAAGAAAAGAGACAGATATGGTAATAATGATGTAAAATTGAGGGAGGTCCCCTAAATCACTCAACAAATATGTGTACCTAAGTCTTTCAAAAACCTAGGGAGCACGTTGCATGGAATCTGAGCAGTGCCACATGGCGTAAATGAACTGCAGCCAGTTCATTAAATATTTGTAGGAGTCCATGTTTTCTGGGAAATGACTTGCTCATCACATCAAGCAATAAGTTGATGTTCGTGGCGGCCAGTAAGCACAGTTTGTTTAGTAGAATAAATGCAAGTGCCAGAGTTTGATTTATTATGGCAGCATATAAGGAATTAGTGATTGGGGACTGCGATGTAGCTTCAATGGTAGACACGGACATACACTTTGAATTGGAAATAAATAAATACATATTTGCCATGTAGTTTTTTTTAAGGTGAACCATTCCATTGCTTCTCCTGTAGCAGATGATCCATTGGTTCCCTCTTGACCGTGAATGATGGATTGCTCCTCTCTGAGCGTGGGCATTCTTCAAAGCAGCGCGCTGGATGTTGCAGACAAACAGAATGGTAAAAGAAGTTGATGGACTTAATTTATTACATTTCCCAGTAGGGCTTGTTTGACATTTTTTTTCCTAATCACACTCTGTGGTATATATTATCTGTAATTAAATTCAGACCATTAATTCCTCCAAACATATACCACCACGCTGCCATCATTTCCTTTCAATTTGTGCGTTTTTGGAGTCTGAGGATACATCATCAAAATTAGATTCAGTGTGGTACCGGCAGCATGAGTGTGAGTGCAGACAAGTGCTGGGGAGTTCAGGGACTTCTCCCTTCAAAGTGATATGCAAATCAGCCTTCGCGGTTGGGCTGGAGTGACATTGAGGTCTGTGTGCTACACGTATATTCACTGGGCAATGACAGAAATGTGACAAGACCCTCACTATCAGTTTCATACTTTAACTTGTCATGGCTTCTGCGATAAATACGCGAGGGCCATTATTCCTGCAGTGCTCTGACCATCGGGAATCTGCAGTGTGACAGTGGCAGTCTGTCTGGCTGAGGGTAAAGTGTAGGCTACCACCTCTGCCATGTAATGCTGTGCTTCTGGATGAGCACACTCAGTAAGGTCATTACTTATCTGACTTCAACATAAGGCATGATTTTGTTCAGTGTTCTGTCCTTCTGTTCAGTAAAAAGTTTTAGCTCATGTGACACTTAAGTGCAATCTGTTTCTCCCCAGCTGTCACAGATGGACATGGCTGACACGTACTTTAAAAGAACGGTTGACATTTTGGATACTCAATTCATTGACTTATTTTTGCAGCTCTAACGTCAATACACCAACTTCCCACAGCCACTGGCTGTAACGAGCTTTGTTCTCTAAGTAGCTTACATATGCATGAATGTTACTTGTCTTGTCTATACATCCATAAAATGCACACTTACGAAGGCCAAACTACTGCATCAGATTGTGCCCAAAAAGTCACTCGGAACCTTACCACTGAGGCAGCCAGCAACACTTAACACCATCTGCATTTGCAGGGAATCCACCTCCCATGAGTTGGATGCCATGCTCACTTTGCTTCCTCGGTACACACACACAAGCACACACTGAGGCATAACACACCCACACCCGCTGTCAGACAGGGAAATGGCAAACTTAGAAACCCTCTCACAGGGGGAAAGGCGGGACATCAACACACAAACACTCAATGAAGCAGAAAGGTGACAGTGACTGCACGCAAACACACACGTACACACACTTTACATTGTGCGGTGTAGAAAAATCTCATGCAGATGTCATTAAGAACAAACCTTGTGCGTAGAGTCTAATTAGCTGTCTCAGTATGTGTGTGTGTGTGTGTGTGTGTGTGTGTGTGTCTGCATCAGGGAGCAGCAGTCTGTCAGGTTGAATAGAGCGTGTTGTAGTGATTTGTAACTCTTAAGTCACGTCAGCTGCTTCGCCACTTTCAATTTACAGCCTCTTCTTAACAAGCTAACCCCCGGTCTCCCGTGACACACACACACACACACACACACACACACACACAGACCCCATACCCCCAGCCATCGCCCCTTACTCATTCTAATCATTACCCTACCATACCATACCAGCCCCAGCCCTCACACCTTCACGCTTTGTTTCTGACAGCCCTTTTCCCCAAAGTAGCGCAGTAGGGGGATTGTGGGTGGAATCTGACTCCCGTTTTGTCACCGGCGGTCGCAACACTCCAAGCGGAGATGAGAAAACGGAATGCTCCGTTGCCTCCCTCCCCCCTGTCTACCTATGTCGCTCTGCCTGCGGGGAATAGACAAACAGCAACACATTATTTCCGATTTCCGACACACGTTTACTGGAAAGTTTCCTACCAATTAAAGGATAGGAGGTTTGATGGCTTGTTGTGTCGCAGATGAAATCTAGGAGATAATGAGTGGAGGCTGAGTAACACTAACGCTCTGTTTCTTCGCGGAATGCTTTTGATTCAGTTGAGCCCGAGTCTGTCTGTTCTTCTCATTTTTTTTTTAACTCATCAGATGCGTAAAGGGATCCGCGTCAGTGGCTCTCAGACATCAAACAGGAACGAGGGGCACTGGAGGGGGAGAGGAAGGCAGTTCACAGGTTAGGATAGACTCGAGACCTCCGCCGCTTAAAAGGTCCAAAGTCTTCTACTCAGCAGTCTACTGCTACAAACACACATTTGTTTCACTTCTGGGTGCATCATTAACCAGCAGACATCCTCTCACCACTGCAACACTAGACGGATGTAACATACGTGATCAGGCTCTGGGTTTTTTTTCACATAACATGCTTTTATGTACTTTGTGACACAGAGCAGCAGTGGGATACTGCTCGTACACTCTTTATTTCTATTTCTTCTTGTGTCTGCGGAGCAGTTGCTGTGTTTACGTTCTTTCATTCACCGTGATGGAAAGCATGGTCGTGGTGAGCAGGTTTGCAGTGGAGATGCTTTGATAGAGTGTGTGTTAACTGAAAAGGAGAAGACTACTTGACAATGTGGAAGTAAATAAAGGCCATCTTGGTTTACACTGGCTTTTATGGGGAGTCGGGAGAGACAATAATAACTGAACCTTTACTTCAGAAACACACCGCGAGCGAATGTGTCAAGCCAGGCAGGTGACCACATACAGGATGGCCACGGTACAGCTGGATACTTTACAAAATACACAAAATTTCAAAATAAAACACCTAGGTTTATGGTGATTTTGGCTGTCTTGACTTCTCAGCTGTGTCTGTAACGAGACACACACTTAGGCACACGGAGAGAGAGACTGACGGACGGAGAGGTTTTGTGGAGTAGAGAGGAGAAGGATCGATTAGTGACCGGCACGGAGAAGTGCACGTCTGGTATGAAGAGCCAGGCACGCCATCAGGCACAAATCTACACTTCACGGCTATTTGCGGCACTTCAGCGTGCTGTGTTTTTCTGGCGATAGGGGGACATTGACTCCGAGCCTACAGGTGGATGCTGGGGCAGAGATGATTTTAGAAATGCTGCATGAAGAGTGGCAGCTGCAGCCTGACCAGATACTTTGTTAGATGGAATGAGAAGAGAATGCTATGTAAGGCTTCATCCACATGAATGTTTTTGTTTAAAAAGTCATGTATTCTCTGGTGTATCCAAGTCCCTAAAACAGAGACATTTGGAAACTCTGCTGACACGTTGAACATTGAAAACAGGCAGCACAGTGGCTCAGTGGTTAGCACTTCTGCCTCACAGCAAGAAGGTTCAAACCCAGGTCGTCTCCGGCCTTTCTGTGTGGAGTTGGCATGTTCTCCCCGTGTTTGCGTGGGTATTTACAGAAATGTTCATTAATGTGCATTGTCCTAATCAAATAAATAAACAAATAAAAAAACTGTTGTTGTTGTCTGTCAGACAGACCTTTCGAAAAATCGATGACCATGCATCACAAAGCCCAACCTCTGACCAAGTCGTGAGAGGTGGAAACAGGTAAAGTACGGGATTGCCAAGTATGGTGGGTGGTTCAGCCACCATACCAGGCTGCTCTGGTAAATCATCGGCTTAGTGGATCAAAAATGATTAGTGGATCAAAAATGATTAGGGAAAGATTCATGAAAAACATAAAGTAAGGTATGGCAGTGGAAGTTATCTCTGTTAGTTAACTGCTGCTGGAGGAGAGGGTTAGCCTCTGACTTCCACTGATGGAGGAGAAGGCGTTTGGCCAACAGTGTACAGAGGGAAATGGCTTGTCCCTCATATTTCTTGATGGAAGGATTAACTACCACCGATCCAAAGATAGCAAGTAGATCTAGTGTGATCCTGTAGGTGTATCAAATGCCTTGGATATGCAGTCAAAAGAAGAGTCCAAAAGGAATTTACATTTGGGATCAGATCCTGTCTTAAAACCCATCTCTTTTCTGTGGCCTTTGACACCTAGTAAGAGGTTGACTTGTTGTACTTCTTTTAATTATTTAAATTGATTGTTTTTCATTGTGCAGCTATTATTGTATTCATGTTATATTGTTATGCATTTTATTTATGATGTCTTATTTTTCTGAACAGCACTTTGGTCAATTTTGGTTCTTTTAAAGCGCTTAACAAATAAAGTTGGATTGGATTGGATCAGAACTGATGGGTTAGGTCTCTTGTTTACACAGTATTAGTCTCGCATTGCCAGACCAACCTGTTGAGGAAGGTATGGCTAGTCCACATGAACTTCTAGGAAAGGAGAAAAACGTCCTTTGGTTTATTGGCATTTGTTTAAACCAATCACAATCTTGTTGGGTGGCGCTAAGTGCCGGACCGAGCCACAGTGCCTCGATGTGTATGTTTTAGTCGTGCAACAGAAAACTCTGATTGGACAGATAGTCTAGCTAGCTGTCTGGATTTACCTTGCAGAGATCTGAGGAGCAGTTAACCATAGTCCTCATAAATCCACCAGAACGCCAACACAAAGAAAGAGGAAGGTGACGGACATTCGGCCGAAATAAGGGACATCTGGCAGAATTTTGTTGTCGTCGATGTAGACTAACACAGTATAGGTGTTGTGGTATTTAGCATGAGGCCTGGACTTTGAATAATGGAGCCTGTGAACTACTTTGAATTGACGTTGAACAGAGGACTGCCCACCCTGTCCATGAAGCCGTTGAGACTAGAAAAGCGCTATATAAGAACAGTCCTTGAAGACAGCAAGCTATTTTTGCTTCAGTGACTGACATTAACGGTATCTGTGCGAAGGAACAATGTCTCCACTGTGCCGCTGTCAGCCTCTGTCTCATTACCAGCCATATTAAATTATCTGTCACCTTTGACCATTCAACCCTGACAGGAAGTGGAGATAAATTAAAGCACTGTGCTTCCAATGAGCACAGGAAGCCCCTCCCACTACAGCTCCATAATCACTTTGATTTAATTTCCTTTAATTGATTTTCCTCTATAAATCCTAAGCACCAGGTCACATGGTAAGGCCAGCAGACTATATTCATAACATCTGAAGGGTATTGGTATTCCTACTACTTTCATTTGAATCTCCAACATGTAACATTGGTCCTATTTGTTAAAGCTGGAGGGTCCTTAAGAAAAGCAGTGGGATTCAGGTAACACTTTATAATAACCATCACTAATAAATGGTAAATTGATAGTTATAGTATAACAAGCTAACCCCTGTATAGTTAAACTTTATTTAATCCTTATTTTACTGTTAACAAACAATGGACTGATTTGTAATGTTAAAACCTAATGTATGCTATTTTATCAATAGATTAGTGTAATATCAAATAATAACTTTATACATTTAGATAGTTAATAATTTGACAATAGTTGATAATTCTTTTGTAAACCATCTATAAGCATTATTTGGATGGCCATTATGAAGCTGCAACTAATACCTATTATAATAAGTTAATAATTAATACATTGTTTATAAAAGCATTAAGTAACATTCATTTGGCCCCTTTAAAGCTTTTTTGGCGATCTATAAAATAGATGATTATTTGATTATTTGTACACTGATAATAGTGTTTATAGATGCTTTAACCATTAACAAGGTATTATATTTAATCAGATGCAAGTTTATAATAGCATCCAAATAATGTCTATTGACAGTTTATGCACAATGTCTTAATCATTAACAAATACTTAATATAATATATAAACTGTTAAAATAGCAAATTATAGCATGACTAATAATTAGTACACTTTGTTAATTAGCACTAAGTTGTTAGTTAACAGTAAAATAACTATTAACTTAAGTTTAATTAATATAAATTTACCATTTGTTAGCGTTAAAGTGTTACCATGTATGTACTCTGCCATTTAGGCTACGAAGCTACAGCTAAACCGTTATCTAAATGGCGCCCAGCGTCTTTTAACGCGCAAGTGCTATGTTTAAAGTCTAAAGTTTGTCACATTTAGTGCAGCTGTTTAAATCACACAAATATTATATCCCACTGTTATGTGCTTGTAACTTGTTAACCTTGTTAACCGTAACTATCTGGTTATTAATCAGCTCCCAGTAGCAAATTCCCTCGATACGGTTGGTTTGGAAAGTGTGTGTGTGTGTGTGTGTGTGTGTGTGTGTGTGTGTGTGTGTGTGTGTGTGTGTGTGTGTGTGGCTATGGTTACGGTAAACAGATGTTTAAAGTGAATGCTAATTGTGTTACCTTCAATATCCTGCCTATTACAGTGTTAGGGGCGTAATGAGTCATTCATAAACACATACACAGTCTATGTTCACGGTCATACACGGTGGATCTGATTGAAATAAACCCAGAATTTTAACCATGACCTTGCTTTGTGCTTACTACTGGAAAATAAAATAAGTAAATAAATAGAATTCAGACTGTGGACTCTTGTGTTTACACTGTATTTAAAGCCATGTTGTTCATAGACTGTATATTACCATTTGTACAGTCTATGGTTTTGTTGCCTGTCCCCTCAGTCTTACCCTACAAATAGGCGCATACACACACACACACACACACACACACACACACATACACACACATTCACACTTTCCTTTGTAAATACATATGAAAATACAAAGATATTGAACAACATTGCTTATCGACAATCACACACAACATAATTAGCAAGGAACCATGTTTCACTTACTTTCTCAAACATACAAGAACTTTCCTCCTGCTGCTCATCCACGCTCACTTCCGTTGTCACTCACTTCCGTTGTTGCTTTTGTATTTGTGTTGTGGCTTTTGTATTTGTGTTGTAGCTTTTGTGTTTGTGTTGTAGCTTTTGATAGATGGATAGATAGATACTTTATTGATCCCCAAGGGGAAATTCAAGGTCCCAGTAGCTTAAAGACATCACACACAACATACACATACATCGTTTGTGTTGTAGCTTTTGTATTTGTGTTTAAGCTTTTGTGTTTGTGTTGTGGCTTTTGTATTTGTGTTGAACCGTCTCGGCCACCGTACAAACCCAAAGGCCAAAACTGAAGAAGAAGACGAGGAAGCATAATAATGGAAGCACCAGCAGCAGGTTCTGCCACCAACACAACAGATGATAACCGCCCTGACTACAGTGGTGTGCATAACGTTACACTCCTGGGGCTGTATTTGCAAGAAATTTTTTGTACGTTGGAGTGAAAGATTAATTTAAAAAATGAAAATACTGTTCCTGTTTTTGTCTTCATTGGTGTCAGCCCTCTCAAAATCTGCCGTGTTTGGTCCTTTAACTTGAGGGAATTGGGCCTGGAAAGTGCTGGAAAATACTTTTAATTTGATGTTTAAGAAGGTGTGGAAACCCTTAATATTATGCTAGACTATAAGGAAGCTACAATGAAGTTTAGTTTTTTACTTTTACTTTTAATATCAGAAAATTACTTTTGATAATTATGTACTGTTAATATCAGATACTTTAAGACTTAGTAACAAGTAATATTCTAAAAGGTGACTTTAACTTCTACCAAAGTCATTTTCTGGTAAGATACTTGTACTTTTACTCAAGTATTGCTTTCAAACAGGGTGCGATTTGCCGGGGGGGTATGCGTGGGATTTACATATCCCGGCCTCTGCTGAAATATTTGTAATTTGTAAGTGATCAATGCTACTTCACCAATACACCATATATTATATACCTAAAACAGAAGTATTTTAAACTAAGTCAAGCGCTGTAACGTGAACAGTTTATAGTGTCATAGAACGATAAAATCCGAGCAGCAGTTAGCCGCCAACAGGTGAGTGTGAGCGGCTACAGGCACCGCAAGATGACGGTCCTTTCAAGGGCCATGGTAGTGGAGTTTAGCCAGAAAAAGTGAGGCTTTGTTGTATCTCTTTTCGGTGTTGTAATTTGTAGACGTCCCCAAGCACTCGTCTTACTGCCGGTAGCAGTAGCAGCAGAGAGCAGAAGCCAGCAGGCATGTGTTATTTAAATAAACTCCTGGTGTACTTACAAACTTCCCAATCCATCGTTTTATGAGTACATAACCTATTTCTACTACTGTAGAAGTTTGGTATCATTTTGGGCATTATTAGTGGGGTAATGTACAAGATATACTCTTGGATACATTAGCGCCTGCACTAAGCTATTCAGCTGATAAGGCTAACTCGCCCAATATTCGACCCAGATGAAAAAATCTTCTGGGGGGTTGTTTGGTTCGAGGTCATGGTGCAAAGGACCTTAGGGGGAAATTACTCCGAACCATCACTTTAAGTTTAGGCACTAAAATGACTAGTTAAGTTTAGGAAAAAGATTGTGGTTAAAACACCCCCAAGGAACAAACGAGCGCTTCCTGGGAGAAGATATTTAGATTTTGCCGCAAAGTGAACTCCTCTCTCGAGCTTAAAAGCTCTGTTTTATGTTATTACTAGACTTCCTTCAGATGAATGTACTCACATGTTTGTATGTTGCTATACATGGCTTTTAAAAGCAGTGAGTGATCAGCACTAGAAATATGGTGAGAAGAGGCAGAAGTACGCAGCTCTGTATTATACATCTCTATGAATTCTTCCTACTTTTAAAGGGTCAGTTCCCCCAGGCCCAGATTGGCCATCCCGACCTCTTGGATAATTCCCAGAGGCCTGGCCAGCCGATTGGTCCAGAGAGTCAGCAGGGGCGATTCCAGTTTTTTTTTTTATGGGTGGCACAGTGGGGACCAATAATCAGTCAGAGGGGGCCCGGGGGATTTCATAAGAATAGAGAATAGAAAATCTGCTTAGAAATACATGATACATGATTGGTTGCACGCACGTACACAACGTACAGTCAGCGTGTGGAGTGCACGTGTCTGAGCAGTGTGGAGATAATATGGACAGTGCAAGAGAAAGAGAGAATAAAATAAATAGAAAAATGTGGATCTGATCTGCTTTATTTAAGCTGATACCAGACCTGAGGGTCGGCTCGGGACATCTCTTTCTCTGTAACGCAGTTTGCCTTCCAATCTGACAACTTCCCACTCCACTCTTTCTGTAGTTCATGCTGTTAGTAATAATCTAGTGTTGACACAATGAACGTTTACCATTTCAATGTCACAATGAAACAATACAACTTAGTAATAGGAAAGCCAAAAATACATTCCCAAAAACCATCAGGAATGTATTAAACATTACAGATTAATATCTGTCTAATGTTGTCTAATGTCTCCTCATGATGGTGGTAAAATAGTCAAGCCGGTTATGAACAAAACTTACATTTCATGTTCTTGAAATCTGGGCATATTGTCCCCTGTAGTAGCATTGTACTTGCAAGGCTTTCCTGCACATCCTGTACACTCACAGTAATGGTGTGGGAACAATAAGGACCTAACCTACTTACAGAGAGAAAAACTACTCCAAAACATCCTTTTTGACATGTTTGAAGTTGCCGTGGGCAACACAATCTGTTGCTATGTGCATTTCATTACCAAGAGCAAAACCATTTTCAAATCCTGTTAGGACTGTCAGTGGGATGCAGAGGGTTTGTTAACATGAGAGAGGGATTTCATATGAGTTCATGACTGTGTGTGTGTGTGTTTGTTTGTTTGTTTGTTTGTTTGTTTGTTTGTGTGTGTGTGTGTGTGTGTGTGTGTGTGTGTGTGTGTATTCCATTGAGACTTCTGAGATACTGACTGCTTTCCCCTCTATATGGAGGTCAGATGTCAGATCAGAAGAGCAGCTAGGAAAGTAGGCATTGGCCGTATCAGTTAGTGTCCTTAGGGTCCATTAACAAACTTGAAATTTAGCAGTATTCGTTATGAATACTAACAAGTACCCACTGTGTTGTGAAGCGCCTGAAACATCATGGACAGTAAAATGAATGGACAAAGCAACGCCGTAGACCTGCAACAGAGACCAGTGAAGTCTATTAGAAGCACTTTTCCGGTGATAGCCAAGCGCTACTGCCTCCAACTGACCTTGAAGACGTAGATGTGACGTGAGCAACCTGTCTGAAAGTCTTCTGCTAGCTGTGTCAAGAAAAATCTCAATCATTCCCAATCTTGCAGGGACGGAGAGCGTAGGTATATGTAAGGAGATAGCATAAGCACAGGCTAATTATTGCTAACTAAAATGCTAGTTAACATTAGTAATTAAACCTAAACAGCTAATGTAAGTCCAAGCTGCCTGCGAGCTTCTCCTTTACTATACAGTAATTTTCCTACTATGCGACAGAAAGTCGCATGGTTATGACACAACCTATTTTTACAAAAACGCCTGCTACAGGGCCATAACGTGAGGTAGAAGGTAATGGAGCCTTTTAGAGATTGTCGTGTTTCTTTAGAAATAAAAAGTGGACAAATAAAGTCTTTAAACGCTTCAGAAATAAAGTTACGTTCGCTGTCAAAGTGATGTCAAAATGAATGGCAGTCAATGGAATGCTAATGGCGGGTGATGGCTTATTAGCATCAAAAGGTACGCTTTGCAGAGGCCGGCTTACCCCCTTGAGTATCATCCAACTACAGAGCCTGCCAGCGTTGCCGATGGAAAATTTTAAACTATCGTACCGGAGGCTTAAGATTATCGTATTCTGTGGAAAATGATTGTACGGTGAGTCATAATCACGGGAACAAATATGCATAGGTTTAATTTTACAAAACACTTTGGCCTACTGAAATGACTTTTTGACATGCCTACAAATCTACCCAGATAATTTATTTTGTTTTGTTTTTTTAAGTAAGCTGACGGTATGTGTCCATAAGTTAGTGATGTCCAATTGAAGCTTCATGAGCTATTTTCCATGATTTTCTAATTCACACTAGATGGCACTCTTGGTTTAAATACAAAGTTTAATGGAATGGCAATTCAGTGTGCTTTCAACCATTTGCTGAACAGAGAACGCCATCTAGTGGGCTCAGAAAATTAAGAAAATGCTTTATGAAGATTCATAAAGGTTTATTTTGGCAATCACTAGTGATCTCCTAACTTGTTAAGACATTTTTGTTCTATATTAACAAGTTGGTGCATATTTAATTAATAATATTCCCCTTAAAGTTGTGATTTATGTTCCTTCCTGTTGCCCATCATTTCTTCCTGCCATTTTCTACAGTGCTTTGCTACTTAGTGTGCGAGATGAACTATACACATCTCTTGAAAATACTAAAGTAAATAGTCAAGCCATGACATTTCCTCTCAATGATAACTAAGGTGAGAATGGAAAGACTTTCTAATCCAAACACAGCTCAGTGGGAGAGCCTCCTGAGGACGTAGTTCTGTTGTAAGTCTGAAGTCTGTGACCTTTAAAAAGTGAAAATGTAGTATAACTTTCTGCATGAACATCACACCATCATTCATGCAAATATTCTACAATATCCATTAGTTATAAGGCTTTTATATGTCATATCATAGACATATTTGACATTTGTGTGTTTGAATGGCTAGACAGAAAATACTAAACCTCTGCTCCACAAACCAAACATTTATCAAAGAACACTGCTGTGTTGATCTAGAAACAGGTTTCTAATGCTTATTTGTTCCCCAGAAAAAGAAAAGCACTGCAATACGTTTTGAAGGTCTCCTTTTGAGCTTTTATACGCATTGATGAATTCTCTACATTTCCATTAGAAAAAGATCTGTCTCTCTCAGGTGCCCATAAAACCCCTTTCACCTCTTGACAGTTTCTTCTTCTCAAAGTCTGGACCAAGGTCACCATCTGGACTAAACAATCAATCCAGACCCAGCCCATACCTCGTGTTATCAATACAAAATGTTTTAATTGATCAATACATTGTAAGTAGCGTTGAATATACACTAGGGTTTAAGATAGTTTATCCTTGATCCATACGGAAGTAGAGAAGAACTGCAAAGAATTACAATAAAACGAGTGGCGGAATCCATTTACAGTATAGTAACTTTTGCAATATTAGTTCACATGACTAAGGCTCAGAATGTCCCATTGACATTGACATCTGATATTATTGGAACAGTAGCACTCTCCTGTATCCATTCACCCTTTACATACAACAGTATGATATTTTACATGTGGTGAGAAAGAAGATAACTCAAATGCCATGTATGTACAGCCCATGTTCAAATGGGAAGAACTTTGTGTTGAATCCAGTTGTGAGACTTGTTGGTCTGTGATCGCTCAGGTTCCAACATATTTGGATATTGCTGAGGAGTGTGCGGACCAGCTAACCTTTGCAGCCCACATTCTGAGAAAATGGTACAACTTTGAAATCACTGATCCAGTTTCCAAAATGGAGCCCAATCACTTTCCTGCTACTTGCAGCCTTTTTCGAACCGTAAAGGGTTTAAGGTTGAAATAAGATCACGAATTACGACAAAGTGTGAATTTCAATTGATAGGGTTTCAGGTTGAGATGAGATCACTAATTACAACAAAAGGGTGAATTTCAACTGGTTGGCATGAGATCACTAATCAAAATCTTATTTCAAAAAGTGTGAATTTCAACCAAAAGGGTTTTTGCAAAGTTTTTCCAAAGAAAGAAACTTAAAGTGACGACTATATTTTAAAATAAAAGTACTTTAGTGGACCAATAGTGGATATGATTACAAAACAATGTTTTAATGTTTAATGTTAATAAATGTTTAACTGTTTTTAACTGTTCTTTAATGTTTCATTTCTTATACTGCACCGTAACTCTTATTCCTGTATTTTATCTGTTTTTATTTTATTTTTTATTGTTTTTATGTAAAGCACTTTGAATTGCCTTGTTGCTGAAATGTGCTATACAAATAAAGCTGCCTTGCCTTGCCTTACTTTCCTACTTCTGCCTTCACCTTCCTTTTGCTCTCTCTGAAGCTTTCTGCTGTATGTTTCACCTCCGTCCCCAGCCCCCACCTGGCCAGGACCTTCATTATTCTGGGGGCCTATGTGGGTGAAGCCCCTGTGGATGGTCTTCGAGTGGTACGATTGGTCTGGGCCTCTGTGGCTGAACTGCTGCCCTCCACCTGCACAGAGAGGATTTCTTCCTGGACTGTGGTGTGGGCACACTCTCTCCTGTGGCTCTGGAAGTTGCCCTGTAGCTACTGATCCAGAATGCTCCTCCCTCCGACGTCCCGGGTTGCCCTTCTCTGCGAGGGCTAGCAGCCCACTGACTTTTGGCTGCCATGCTTCAGGGACCCTCTTCTGCTGCCGTTCGCCTCCTTCTCACCCAGATTTTCTACCGGGCACATCTATGCTGCGTTCCGTGGGTCAAGAGACAAGATCGGGACATGATCCCCGGTCTCCTGGGTGAGAAGTCCCCCCCCCAACGAACGTCCCTACGTGTCTTTCATACTACTCTCTACCGTTGTCTCTCTTAATACTATGTAATCTAACAGGGGAGATTTTTGTGTTATGATGTTGTATAGGAGACGTATACAATATCAATCAATCAATCAAACTTTATTTATAGAGCACTTTAAAACAACCAAAGTTGACCATATTGGGGGGTGTCTTTTGCTAAATTGACTGGACGTTCTCGCTGTTTCACTTCTTGCCCAGCTGTATGAACGCCCCGCGGCTCGCATGAAGATAGACCTGGATGCGTATCTTTAGCGGAGCGCAGAGCCGCTTCACGTGCATGCTTCTGGGACGTGCTTCTGGGACGTGCTTCTGGGACGTGCTTCTGGGACGCGCCGTGACGCGGGTGGTGGAAGGCCAAGCATTGACCTGAATAGCAGCGATTGCTCGAGGGAGTCACTGAGCCTCCGGATTGTTGCAAAAACACTCACACAAAGAACTCATGGATTACCACTTAAAGTGTGAAACAGCTGATCAGGAGCAACCAAAGTCTGCAGGAAGAAAATCAATCAGGACGTATTGACAACTTTAAATGAATGTGTGAAAGCTTGAATTCATCCCAGTCATTGCCTTTAACGAGTTGTAATGACGGCTGTTTTCTCGCATGATGTAGCTGCAGCAACTCTTCAAAGCAGGTCTGATATTTCGATTATCACCTGAGTTCAACAACAGCAGGTAGTCAGCACTGAGCCTGTTTACTGCAGACATTAATGCTTCATAAAGCACAGGGAGAGACAAATGATTCCAATATAACAGCTGTTGTGCTGCACAATTCATCTTTTGTGATGAGTTCAGAAGTAGTTTCACCAGCCTTCTCAAGATGAATCCTATTAAAACCAGGATTTCAATCTCATTTTCGTGATAACCATTTGGCTGTGTTTGCATCAACAAGGAGATCTCTTGCAACAAACCACTTGCATTTAATGTGTCAACAAACGACAGGCTATTGTTTCACCACATGACTTGCTTCCCACAGGGAGGGGAGCTAATATGGTGAAAGCAAAGAAAAGCCTCAAAATCCTACCAGTGATGAGGAAGACCATATCAAATCAAACATACTGTGCTAACAAACACATTGTGTTAATCAAAAACAAAATTTCTGCAATGTCTCTGATATGCATGATTGAATAACACCATACATTTATATACCCACCATGAGTATTACCACAACCTTTATATAATGTAAATTGTAAATGGACTGTATTTAGAAAAGCGCTTTTCTAATCTTAACGACTACTCAAAGCGCTTTGTAAAGTACAGGAACCATTAACCATTCACACAGATTCATACACTGGGCAAGGCTGCCATAGAAGGTGCCACCTGCAAATGAGATAAACATTCACACACATTAACACACCGATGGCACAACATCGGGAGCAATTTGGGGTTCAGTTGATTGCACAAGGACACTTCAACATAAATAATCAAACCACAGACCTTCTGATTGGTAGACAACCACTCGACCACTTGAGCCACAGCCGCATTTCCTGGAATATACTGTATATATATATATATATATATATATATATATATATATATATATATATATATATATATATATTTTTTTTTCATAGCTAATGCATCACAGTGAAACGCACATCCACAATGGTGCTTGTTTAAAGGTCCCATGGCATGAAAATTTCCCTTTTTTTAACATTAATATGCGTTCCCCCAGCCTGCCTATGTGGTCCCCCAGTGGCTAGAAATGGCAATAGGTGTAAACCGAGCCCTGGGTATCCTGCTCTGCCTTTGAGAAAATGAAAGCTCAGATGGGCCGATCTGGAATCTTGCTCCTTATGAGGTCATAAGGAGCAAGGTTACCTCCCCTTCCTCTGCTTTTCCCGCCCAGAGAATTTGGCCCACCCATGAGAGAGAGACATCATGGCTTTCAAGAGAGCAAAGTGGCAGTTGATCAAGGCCACATCCACACCCTCCACCTTGCCCCCACCTTGAATTTTGGGAAAGAGACTTCAGATGCAGTATTAGGGTGTCACTAAGGTCTATATAAAAGCATCCAAAGAGCACCATGTAATGGGACCTTTAAGTTACTTCATTTTAGAGTTTTAATCCTGGCTCAAGTGCCGGATGTCCTTCCACTCTTTGTGTGTTGCCATCCTCAAACTCTGTTCGCTTCTGGAAACAACTAAAAACTTTGAGCTAGCAATGTAAAGGCTGAAAATATCATGTCTTGAAGGAAATTTAGATCGCGCAACAAGGCAGGCCCTGCTATGTTGTATGTGGCGTTTTCTTTTGCGGGGTGCAAATGTTCCACTAAACCAAGTTCCTTACCAAGGATTTTACTGTATGCAGATCACTGCGTCCAGGGATTAGCTCAGCCAATCAGCTCGTAGCCAAGTCAGAATTTTCAAACTTTAGTTGTAGTTATAGACTGGTACATTGCAAGTAGTTGCAAGTTTCAAGTAGTCTTGTCCTAAATCTTTGGTCCGAACTGGACAGTACTCTTTAGAATACTAAAATACTGTTGTATATCACATGTGGCCTGCCCTCCAACAGGCAAACTTCAAGGGTTTGCCCTGAAGAGGCTACACACACACACACACACACACACACACACACACACAGCTAAACTGAACCTGCCCAAATGTCTCTGTTTTAGGGGCCTGTAAACGTCAGAGTAGTGTGGACCTAAGGTGTAAACATAGCAAAAGGACACAACAAAAATGTATTAGTGTGATGTAGGCTCAGCTAAAGCTAAGAGGACTTTAAGTTTTCATTTTGTTAACCATAAAATCTAATGACTGGATTAATAAAAGTCAGTATTTAAGGCATCACATTGCTTGTTTAAGGTAAACATGGGGTGGATATTGTAAGTTTGACTATAATGTGGATGACATTTTGTACATGGTTATACGTTCTAATTCTTACCATCCATCCATGTGATAATGTGCTGATGCAGAGGTCAATCCCATGTCAGTCTATCAATCTTCATACCAATTGTAATTTGACTTGATCAAAAATATTTCTGGTGAAAAAAAACCTCAAATAAGTCAAATAAAGACACAATGGGGAATGCTGAAACTTTCTGTATCAAAATTTATTTTTGATCATGTTTGATGGCAAGGTTTTCAAAACAAAGTTTGAGAAGTATAATGAAATAAGCCATCTATGGTATCTGTGAATTTCCAATAAGAAAGAATAGGAAAAAGCTTCAGGGTTCATTATGCTGCTAATGGTCTGGATCCCTTACCACAAGCCTAATACAATATATCATTGGATCAAGGTTTCATTAGAATTTCTGTTTTATTTATCCATGCAGGCAGAAAGCAGAACGTACTCTTTGAAAAATCTTGGCGGTGCCAGAGGATATTTTCCGATGCAAACCCACTCAAAAAGATAATGAAAGCTGCCTTGACAGTGGAGCCAATCCCAACTGTAATGGAAATTCTCCCTTCAGCACTCCTGCTAATGCCTTTTTTTTTTTTTACAGTAGATAATTCAAGGAACCGCTCTTGGATTGCCACAACAAGGTGCAAAATCAAAGCATAAGAGTCAGCTAAGATCGACTGAACGCTGGAACGTTCACATTTACCAGGAGGACCTTGGGATTTACCAGGCTTGATCATTTAACTAATTGGCTAATCAGTGCCAAGGCACCCCTCCCCCTCTGCTTTCCAATTACTGCGTTGAAGTAGCTCATCAAATAATACAGCAAAATCCTCAAAATGAATTAGTAAAATGACAAAGCTATTATGCGTGTGGTTACTGGTGGTGGGTACATATAAGACATTTTACATGCTGGTAATTGGCAAATAATGGCAGGAGAGGGAAGAGCGAAATGATAAGAGTTGTCCCCTCCCTCGATGGCCCAGCAACTCATTATTCTTGCTCATTGAGGTGGAGAAACACCCCTTTCTTGGGACTACTCGCCACCCACACACACACACACACACACACGGATCATGCAGTGGTCCTGTGAGACTTTCCAAGTTGATTGTTGTGCGAGAGGTAGTTTTAAGCGGAAATAAGGCTGCTAACACCATAATGAAATAGCTCTCCAGGGGAAGATGCAGCGTGCCAGACAAACAGCCTCGATGGTACACTCATCGCCGAGGTCTAACCAAGGCCTCTGCTGAAAATGTGGATTGGTTGAAAAGTCCACTGAGGTTTATTCTGTCAAAACGTGGCTATTTGAACCTGTAGACAAGGCTGAAAAATCCACTCAACCGTCATTTGTACTCAAGAAATCATTGAAGGGATGGCCCTCATTTACAGCGACATTGAGACAAATTACAAACACAACAACAAATTAACAGAAAAAATAGAAACACACCAAAACTTTCTGAATTGTAAAATTGATTATGAATTAATAAGGATCATAAGGATACAAAAGAAGGTACAACTATGGAAAGCAACTACAACTAGAAGTGTGCAGGTTTAAAACCAGATTTCTAAATAGCCCGAAAGGCACAAGTGAGTTGATTTTTGCTGTAATTGCTGTAATTTGTTCCAGGAGTCAGGTGCACTAGAGTTAAAAGCAGTGTTTCCAAGTTCAGAGCTAGCTCGTGGAACATGAAGTACAGTAAATAAGTAAGTAAGTGAAATGTATTTATACAGCGCTTTTCACAGACAGGGTCACAAAGTTCTTTACAATATACATAGACAATAAAACATAGTAGAAAAATAGTCTAAGAATAAAATAAAGTAAAAATACAACAGATAAAATTATCAATAAATAAAAGACAGAGGTTACCCCAAACCTAGAATGAACAAGTGAGTCTTCACTTGTCCCTTAAAACAGTCCACGTTCTCAGCAAACCTAATGCTGGTTGGCAGAGCATTCCAGAGTCTGGGTGCCATAGCAGCAAAGGCCCTATCCCCACATGTCTTCAGATGAGCGCGTGGCTTGGATAGCAAATTTTGGTTGATAGACCTGAGAGACCGGGAGGGGGTGTGCAGGTGAATTATGTTGGCAAGATAAGCAGGGGCCTGACCATGTAGAGCCCTATAGGTTATGGTGAGAATTTTTAATTGGATCCTGATAATGAGAGAGTCTGATAATGTTTCTCTGGGTAACAGAGACGTTCTGCAAGGTAGTGTGGTAGTGTTCCAACAGGAGCCTTAGATAAAGGGATACCAGTGAGCATCACATCTCTCTTGGAGAGACCAACAAAAACATTCTGATCGTCTGACTGAATGGGAAACACTTAATTATTAACTAAGTATCATCAGTTGGTGGTCTGGTTTCCTGACAATACAAATATGGTTAAACTATGATGTCTTAAATGAAGAAAAATTCTGGTTCATCACAATTTAGGTCTCATTTTGTAGTGTTGGCCCCTCATGACAACACACAACCAAGTTAATTGCAGAGATGTAGGGAAAGTGGTTGGAAACAAACTGACAGTTTATCCAGATTATATAAAGCACTTTATATGCTGGCACGTCTGAAAGTGAGATTCTCACAGCTGTAAAAAAGGAACCGATCCTCTTAAGACTATGGTTAGTCTGAGGCTAGTCTCGCTTTGCCAGACCCTCCTCCAAAGCACCCCGAAGGAAGGTCTGGCTACTCCACATAGCATTTGGGGATGGGAGGAAAATGTGATCTGGTTTAATGGCATTACTTTAAACCAATCAGAATCGTAGTGGGCAGCGCTAAGCTCTGCACAGAGCCGGCGCAAAGTAGTTCTGCAAGAGAAAACTCCGATTGGACAGATAGTCTAGCTAGCTGTCGCAATTTACCCTGCAGAGATCTGAGGAGCAGTCAAGAATTGTCCCCATTAATTCAGCAAATTTAAAATTCCAACACAAAGAAAGTGGAAGGAAATGGAAAAAGACATGCATCCGGCGGAATTTCCTGCAGCTCTGGAGCGTAACGTCAAGGATATAGACTACAATGTATACTAGCACAATATAAAATTAAAGAAAAGGAAGAGGAAGATACTTTTCCATTCTTGTCCTTGCCTTGCAGTGGTGCAGCTAAAATGCAAAGTTTGTGCTGATGGTGGCACAAGAGGAGGGTAATGGGTAATTAAAAACTAAAGCTTTCATCACCTTGGGTGCATGAATGTGCTCAGAAAATCACATGGTAATCTGCATGTAAGATTATGATAAAACTTGTGTGCAAAGCTGACATTTTGTCCTGACAATGGCACTTGAGGAAGGCCCATGGAGTGTCCAAAATGGAAAGGGTCCATCCTCTGGAGAGCAGGAATATGTTCAGTAAACTTTATCATGATTAAAGTAGCTCAACAAAGTTCAGTCTTTCTTTAACACTAGGGAAGAATGTGTCCTGATGAAAGGAAATGGCAAAGGGGTCATCAAAAACATCATCATTGGGCACCTGCGTAGATCACCCGGTAGAGGGCACACCCATGTACAGAGGCTCAGTCCTTGACGCAGCGGCCGTTGGTTTGGTTCTGACCTGCCGCCCTTTTCCGCATGTCATTCCCCCTCTCTCTCCTCTTTCATGTCTAACTTGTCCTGTCAAGAAAATGCCTAAAAATGCCATAAAAAAAAATGTTCTCTAAAAAAAACCACCATCCCCATTGAATGTCATGGAACTTTGGCCAGCAGTTTTTGCGATATCTTGCTCTGGAACATTGTGTTGGACAGACCAACTGAATTGCATCACCATCCCCATCCCTAGACCCTGTTTTTGGTCAAAAATACAAAATAACGAAACACAGGAGACACTTCAAAGATCACATATTTTGGACCAAACAGTGAGACAGCAAAGGCAGCATTTTGAGGATTTGACATGTTGGACAAGCCTGCTTGTCTACACTGTGGAGTCCTAACCCTCATGTCCATGTTCTGTGTCCTAATCCAGTCGCACCATCACATCTCTGACACGGATCAAATCTCAACCTGAAGGGTTTCAGAAGAAGCATAGTGTCTTCAAGCTGACTTGTTCTTCAGCAGACACATTTACAATGTTTACGTTGTTTTGCCAACATAGTGAATCGTCATCTGCAACTTATTTATGATTGGCAACTTATTTATGATTGGCACTTGGTACTTGGTTACGGTACAACAGCACACTGTACTATTTTTGTAGCATTTGTATTTGAAGTGACATATACAAACATGATGAATTTGTTGTTTGACTGTAAAGTCACAGTCAATACATAATGAAGCCGTTATCACATATGAATATCTTCCCAACTGTAGATAAATATAAGCATTTAAATTAGGGCTGTCAAAATTAACGCGTTATGCGTTAATTTTTTAATATTTAACTCGTTAAAAAAAATTAACAAAATTAACGCAGCTGTGTTTGTTTACTTCATGTGGCGGCTGAGAAACGTAATACGTCTACATAACAGCAGGCGGCGCTACTCTGTATTGTTGCCCAAGTAATGAAAACCGGCAGCTGATTGGACGAACGCGTCACATGGGTTTGTTTTTTCCGGAAATCCAAAGCCAGACTGTCATGGCGGCCGTTCAGAATACGATCTCATATTGTACTAAAATAGTTCACTGAAACATGTTTCTGAAAACATTTTAAGCGAGAAATAGGCCGTGCAGTTGCTGAATGTGTCTTCATTTCAGCTCAACAAAAGTCAGTTTAGAAGATTTTCGTCAGATTTTGAGAGACTAGTCACCTCATTCCGCTCGCCATTTCCGGGTGAGTCCCGACTGCCCTGCCGCCGACTGAACATAGGCTCGTTGGAGATGAACTGCGCCTCGCCTGTAAAGTAGACGAGAGCAGGTGACAGCAGCCGGGGACGGTGACAAAAATCTGCTCTCAAGTCAGACAGTTTCTAGCCGTTTCCAGCAGCCTTCAGCAGGACTAAGCCAAATTGTTGCTGCTGTTGTTCTGAAAGATATTAAACATTCTGAACTTAGCAGAACCTTTCCTTATTTGGTTTTTTCTTCATATTTGCAAAGTTAAGTGATTTAGCATTTACATATCCATTATTATAAGCTTCAGTCTCAATTTTAAAAAGTGATTAATCGCGATTAATTACAGCAAATTGTGCAATTAATTAGTTTTTTTTTTTTAATCGATTGACAGCCCTAATTTAAATGCATTCACAAGTGAATTTCAGGTTTCAGTTGTTGTTGCTAAGATTGACCCAGCGCATAAAGGTGACTCACGTCCAACAGACTAACACATTTCAGTAACTTGCACTTTACTTTGGTATTTTCCTTTTATGTTACTTTACACTTGCATTCCACTGAGCCAAATATGTTTTACTGCACTATATTTATCTGACAGCTGTAGTTACTGTTGTTACTTCACACATTAGGTTTTACATACAAAAATATGAAGAGCTTTCAAAATATGAGGCATTAATATATGTTCGACTGCCCAACAGTATGTACAATTAGACATTGACAGAAAATAAAAACAATTTTTAAAAAATGTTTCCAAAGATGACTTTGGTCATGATTCTAGGTTTTTGTTAATATTTTTGATTTATTTTATTAATAATTAATACATGTTTTATTTATTTTTTGTGTTGTCCCACATCCCCCAGAGACCGTCTACCTACAAATGAGTAATACTGCACACGTTGTAATAGTGCTTATGTGCCAGCTGATAGCAACATATCAAGCTATAATAAGACAACAACGCTATCACAACATCGCTATGATGATGCATCTAAAATAGCCATTATATATATGTTGTAAATTCAATTTCAAAAAATTCTTTTGAATCGTTCATCCACTTATATCTGTCTTTGTTGACATCCGCCATGTGAAAGCGAAACTGACCTAAAAGTTCTTCTTGTTCGTTTGATGGCGGGTTGCAACCATTAAATTACCTAAAATATAATCGCAATTAATTATTTATTGGGCAAATAACGTTTCAATCAGCGTTCATCACATAAGCCGTTTACCGATTCAGAGAAAAATCCCATGAGATCGAAAGTAAAAACTTTGTGTCGATATTCTGGACAGGGTCCAATAAAATCCCTTGAGATTGTCTGGAAAAGTGATTTCTGAAAGTGTCCCTGAGAAGGCACAAAGTGGCACAAATAAAAACTGGGCACTCAAGACTTGTGCAAGTTAAAAGCTCTAATTGCACAAGGAACGAAAGAGAATGTCTACCTGCTTGTTGCTCTACGCTCCGTAGAGCAAAAAGCTGGTGTAGGCTCCCTACATCTCCGCCCAGAGGGAAGAGGAATGAATTCCTCCCAGACTGGGCAGTTAGAGCTTGACAAGATTGGCCACGCTTTCTTTCAAAGATCTTTGTTAGAGGGAGTTGCCATATGCCTATTATCTTGCTGGCCTCTGTAACAATTTTGGACAGATTTAGCTTTAGTTTAGCCTGCGCTAACCCAGAGAACGTAACAGTCGCAGTTTTAAACAGGTCATTAACTGTTGAAACAAACAAAGTTTGGTGAGGTTGAGGCACAAAGACAACTTAGTTAAGTTTAGGAAAAGATCGTGGTTTGAGTTCAAATCAGTACATTTGTTGGTTACTTCCCATCCGTGCGTAAAGCAGAATGTGATGTATTTCTGATTGCTACGTAAAGTTAAAATGTCACCCCGTTTACTTGTATTTTTAAACGGGACACGAACACCAGTCTCCAGTGTTAAAGCCCTGTGTTTGTTTGAGTCCTGCGTTTCCCATGAGGCCCTTGCAGCTGTGTGCCTTCCACCTCTCACTCGGCTTTGAATTACTAGAGTATTAATGATGCACATGTTTCATTTTGTGGCATGTCTCCCATGTTGTTTTTGCTCCACCGTGTTTAATGTTGAAATAAAATTATGTTTTTTTTTTTTGTTTTTTGATGTTGCCATCTAAAGTCAGATCTTGAACCCCCAACCTCCACGTGCCCTGAGGCTCTCCCCTCCCCCCCTCTCTTCCTCTTATCTCTGTCGGTCTGTCTCTATCTTTCTGCCAGTCTCTGATCTGCTCTCTATTATCTCCACAACACAGACTGAAGAATAATTGCATGATGACAGCGTAGGGAAGGTTATTTCAAAAATCGAATCTGCCACAGGTTAAAGATTACCTCCTTAAAACTGTCAGCGGTAATAATGATCTGCCAAGAAGCATCAGGGTTACTTTACCTCCAAAAACCAATCAAAATATGCACTTAAATGAACAATCTGGCTGTAGTTCTGCTGTTATCATCATCACACTCTTATATTATCACCCCCATTATTTTGAAGTTGTGATGAGCTCTCAACCGCTCTCCTCGTCTAAATGCCTTTTCCCCGACAACAACTCAGACAAGCAATCACATTTTTATAACTATATTCTCCACATATAATGTCTAAATTGATTAATGTTACATCAGTCAAATTCCGAAAATAAACTCACAATCACAAATTACGAATCCCACTATGGCCACGCCAAGATCCGCCCTACGAAGCAGCTCGATTGGTTAAGGTTAGGGTTAGGGGATTGGTCAGGGGGATAGGACCTGTACATCTAAGCATGGACGCCTGGCCAATAGTTGTGTGTGAATGCTATTGAAGGGCGGGTCTTGGCGTAGCCATAGTGGGAAAAAAAATATTGCATACAAGATAAGGTTAGAGATATACTGCCTCATCACATGACACTGAAGCCTCGAATTGTGTGCCAATGCACCAGAAAAAAATAAAACACGGCAAAGCATGTTCTGATTGGCTGTCCGGTCACTCCATAGAGACAGAGCTTGTATCGTGTGAAAGTTTCCTCCTCGTCACTTCCGTCTGCTAGCAAACAAGAGAAACATGTCTAAAAGCTGCTGTGTCGTGGGATGCACTACCAACAATGTAAAGAAACCTAGAACTTGAGTTTTTATAAGCTGCCGACACGAAAAACAGAGCTTTAAGGAAGATAAAAGTGGAAACAGACGTGAGGAATCAGCAGAGAGAATGGAGAGACAATAAGCTAACGTTGTCCGGCGTTATGCGTGTTAGCTTAACTTAAAGAAATATAGTAAGGGGCGCCTGGGTAACTCACCGATGCAACTGACATTTGGCTATTTGACTCGGTAACAAAATGCTTGCTGCAAACGTAACGTCGGACATAAGGTTAGGTTAGTGTCTTCCCATTCTTTCTGGTGATTATTCACTTCTGTTTCCACTTTTGTCTTCATAAAAGCTAAGTTTTTTCGGGCCGGCAGATGGGTTATACACATTGTCGGTAGTGCATCACGCCACACAACTGCTTTTAGACATTATTCTGTTGGTTGCTAGCATACGAAATGACGAGGAGATAGAGAGCGGAGAGTTGTTTTCCCCTCCGATAGGGGCGGGACTTAAATGCGCTCTGTCTCTATAGACTGTAAGAAATAATTGACATAGCATCAGTGATGTCACCCACTGGTTTGGTAGATTTGTGGTAATCCACGTCTTATACTGTCTGGTCTCAAGTATCTTTCCCCACCTGCAGACCCTCTCTCTTGACCCTGATGTAGACAGTTCTATACACACTGGACTTGGCTGTGTCAGTCCTTGTTCCCCCCACTCCACAACAGACATCTGCACTCTTCAGCTTCTACTTCCTGGGCCATTACTTCACCCTGGCTTTTAATAATTTGTTTATTAAAAATCATTCATGCAAAATTCTTTCGAAATAATGAAGACTGCAGACATCATCGGACCATGCCGATGATGTCTGCATTCATCATTCTTTCTAAACTTCACTCAGATCAGCGTTCTGAAAATGTGTTGCCAGAACAGTGTAGTTGTAGCTGTAAGCTTTGTACAGTCAAATTTATCTGGGCTTAGTCAACCACTCTTATATATTAGGGCTGGGCAACGATTAAAGGTTTTATCGCATGATTTCCCTGATTAATCGCGATTAATCGAATTGTTATACGCAAAATCCATTAATGAATTCAAAAGTGTGAGAGTGTATAGCTCAATTTTATTTTAAATGTTCTGCCATACGAACGAAAGTGCCATAATATTTGTTCTGCAAACACTTAACATCAGCATTTTGTTCATACAGTAGCAGTTAAATAAAATATTTAGAGTAAATATCAACTTAAACAATGTAATCAAAGCAAATACAAAATTAAAGCTTATTGCCACTGCCAGGGCATTCATGTTATCTTGTTTGTTATATATAAAATAAAACTGCCCACAAAATCCTAAGCCACAATCATAACTTTAAAGCAGGCAATTTCTGAGATAACAGCAGAAACATTTTTTTTTTTCTTTTATCAGGGAGTAGCATAACTATGTCTATGTTCAGTACCAAATGTCCCTGTTAGAGTGAGGTGAAGCACAAACGTTTCAGCATGTCTCTCCTCTGTTCTCATTACAATCAGAGCACGTGAATGCAGCGCCCACTGTTCATCAATATAATGCACTGTAACTCTGAGGTAATGGTTATGGTTACCCAGTGATGTCCAGTAGTCCCCAGTGAGAGGAACACGTTGTAAAGATGTCGCTTTTGCTGTCTTCTCCTTTTCATACAACTCTTGTATTCTTCTTGTGATGGTGCGTCTTGAGGGAATCTCATACCTGCCGTCATTTGTTGCGAATTTCAGAATGTTTCTCAGACCGACAACCTCCACAACACTAATGGGCCTACAGTCTGTAGCTATCCACTTCGCTATGGCATTTGTTAGCTTCTCTTGCCTTTGTTTATCTATACTTCTCCCACATGCTGCATCTAGCGTAGTCTGCCGAAGCCTTGCGCCACGGTTTGTTTCGTTATATGATTTGCTGGTATCAACTGTGTGTATTGCATTTAGGTGATATTTCAGAATGGAAGTACTCCGGTGATAAGAAAATTCAACTTTGCAGTGGTTACAAATAACTTTGGTTTCTATCGACTGCGCCGTCTGGAACAACTTTAAAATGAAAATGGCCATGCAAAAGTTCTGTACCCTTAATAGCGATAATAACGCATTAACTTGCCCAGCCATAATATATATATATATATATATATATATATATATATATATATTAGGGGTGTGCAAAGCAGACGGTATTTGTATCTGTATTTGTATTTGTTGAGGGGGGAAAAGTATTTGTATTTGTATTTGTATTCGAGTAAAATTCAAAATAGGCGTAAAATTCCATTTTCTTTGCTTTACACTTCTAATTTACGTTAAAGTGTAAGTATTCTTTAATTATATCCATTATATTAATTATGCCAGCTAATATAGGTGATTGAAACTGACTTGCAGGGGCAGAACCTGGCTGTGATGATGATTTGGTGCTGGTGGGGGGATTTGTGCTTGTGGGGGGGTTGGCAGACAGTACCAGGAGGAGAGGATGCTTTAAGTGCATGCGATAATGCATAGCAGATGTTGACAGATGTTTGATATCTCTGCCTCTGCTTATTTGACTTTTGCACACATCACTTTGGTTTTATCTGCAGCAATGACTGTAAAATGCTTCCACACAGAACAAGTTTTTTTGGCTGGTGGAGGACCAAGAGATGGCTCAGCAGCAGCCACACTCTATTTCTATTTGGTTGCCCAAATCCATGTGGGGAGTTTCAGCTAAGTTAATGAGTGATGGGAAGCTATGCTAAGGTTAACTAGCCTAGCCTATAGCCTACATTTTGCTGTCTGCAAAAGACAGAGTAACTTAAACGTACCATTTAACTCCCACAAGTGCATACAATTCGACACAACTACACAATCATTTTTTTAACCTTTTTAACCGAACGTTAACGTTACTCTGTCAACAGACTATTGTCTAAATGATCGAGCTAACAGAGCTACGTAAACAGAGCGAACATGAGAGCACCCGACTGCAGACATCAATAACGCAGCGTAATGGAATAATCTCCCGATCAAACTCCGCTTCCCGAAAGTTATAAACTGCCTACCGAACCCAGTTAAGGTACAAAAAATCTATTCAACAAAAATAGTGATGCAGAGAAGTGTTTTTTCGCTCAGCCGAGCCCTCTCTGTTGCTGTGTGGAGCAGCCTGTGTCAGTCACCTCCTCCGACTCCTGAACGTCACTCACTCATTCGGGCATGCACTGCCGTCTCAGGAGGAAACGCAGCTTTTTGATATAAAGTTTTTCTTGTTCCCGAATACAAAGTATTTGTTCGAAATAAGTATTCGTAAAAAACACGTTATTTGTGCCTTTCCGAAATACCGTATTCGGGTTCGGCTCCACCCCTAATATATATATAAATAGCCAGAGGCATGAAGGGGGAAGGGGCCACCAAAAATGAACTTTGGTCTACAGAATAAGGGGCTTGGTGGCCAGTGCAGCCAGTGTGTAAAAAACATTAATGTCTATTCCTGTTATTGTTTGCAATTTAGCCAGCTATTTACTATGAAGCAAATGATTTCTTATCCAATTACTCGATTAATCAATAGAATAATTGGTAGAATACTCGATTACTAAAATAATCGATAGCTGCAGCCCTAGCCTACTCTATTCATTTTGTTAAGTGAAAAAGTTACTGGAGAGGGAATGGGCAGTTAGCAAGCTTGTTCGCTTATTAGCTTACCTCGCCCACTAATCACAGAATCACCAATGCAACTTCTTCCAACAAATGTGTAGTATTGCTGTGGATCAGGAGTAGCGTGTAGCTTCATTAGCTACACATAGCTGCTGCTGCAACACTGCTGGACAGTTTTACAGACCTCTCTTTCACAATGGCAGTTTAAGAGACAATGCCTTTGAGACCGTGTTAGCTCCAATGCAAGCTTTGTGCTAACACAAAATTAAATACCTTCCATTGAGATGCACACGCACATTTATTCAGATCTTTGATGTTACTGCTTTGCACGCCAGTAAATCTGGGTGTGTTGAATCAAATTGAAATGAGCTGAACGCTGCCGAGCGTTGGCCATTTAATAAAAAGAGGAAATTAAAAGAATAAGCCAGAGGTTCAGAGCACGAGGGAGATTAGAGAGTGACTACAATATTGCTGACAGCGCTGATATTATTACTGATATGCAGAATTACAACGAGTTATCTGCAAGTGTCCATAATTAATATAATAAGAATCTCAATAGAAACTGCTTTGGTAACACACGCATTTGTCAAGTCATTGTAATAAAAACCGATTTGATTGTGTGTGTGTGTGTGTGTGTGTGTGTGTGTGTGTGTGTGTGTGTGTGTGCGTGCGTGCGTGTATGTGGAATGTGTGCTTGCCAGGGGCCCATAAAGAGCTCGTGTCAAGTATGGATTTAGCTCCGGTGATCCACAGAGGGCAGACATTGGCTGGGTCGAGAGATCATGCAGAGACTCAACAGTTCTGTGCTCGGGCAGTCGTCAGGGGGAGTATAGGTGCTCCGTGTCATCCACACTCCACTACACCGCTGAGAGGGAGGAGGTGAAGAATGGGGAGGGGAGCGTTGCCATTCACTCTGAACATTGTAGCCAACTGGGGGGAAAAAGGATAAAGGACCCTCACCCGTCCACCGTGCCAACAGCCCTAATTCACCCAGCCAGCCAAGTGAGGAGAGAAGGAGTTGAGGGGGGAAAGGGTGGAGGACGAGTTAGAGCAGTGGTTCCCAAACGTGTTCACATGCAACCTGTTCTCACTCCCGACCCATAAAATACTTACCCTTGGTCAGTGTCTCTCAGCGTCAGATACCGCCCAAAAAAATCCCCCTTTAGGGTCTTTATGGAACCGCGGTGCTGTAAGATGACGTAGTATTAAGAGAGACAACATAGTAGTATGAAAGGCCGAAAATCCTCATAAGTATGTTGGTTGGGGGGTGGATGGGTCAACTGTCATGTTCTTGTGTCGCATGTCAGTTAAAGGTACGTCCCGACCCAGAGCGTCAAATAGTGAGGCCAAGAGTCCCGACCAAGCGCTTCTAAATATGACGCTAAAGGAGACTTTTTGCGTCAGTAGCAAACGCACCTGACCAAGCGTCGCTTTTCTACGCCATTGGAATGAGAATGTGTTGCCACATTAAGGCTCGTAGAGAATTAGCAATTTTCTTGCATGTTCAGCTGACCTGCTGTCCACTGACTAAAAGATCAGCTTTTGATTGGAATTCATAAATTACGTAAATAGATTTTGAAGTCTAAGAATTGAACACTGTCTCTGTTTAGACTTATAAATAGAACTATGAAAAACTAGCTATGTGTACCAAGCATGTGTTTGTACAGTAGCTTTTTTTTTTTACATTGACTTTGTCAAAGTGTTCTGTTGTTTCGTTAACACTACTTAGCAAGGACTAATTAGCAACAAATCAGCTATCAGCCCCCGTGATGGATGCTACAATCTATCCTGCAGGCAGTGTTTCTCATGTGTTTGGTAGAGGAGCAGCATGGTTAACAGTTTATAAAACACAGTTTATATTGTCCTGATATAGATTTCAGGCATATTAGTTTTTTTGTACAAATGTCTGAATAGAATGTTTTGTTATTTTTTTCACAGCCTGGTTTAAAGAGTGTGTACATGTATTTTACTGTTGGCCTACTGAAGACATACGATTATACATGGTTACAACTGTATACTGCATAAACAAGCAACCATTACCTGTACACAACTACATTACATATTACAACCATGTGCAAAATGGAGCACTTCATTTGTGCCCTCTTCCATCAGACTGTACAACAGCAGATTCATTCACAAACACACTCAACACCCACAGAAGGTGCTTTTCCATCCATGGCCTTTGGTGCATTTTCACTTTGCACAAAAAAAGAAATAATTTCGAAAATGTCTTGAAATATTGCTGTAGTCTTTCCAAATGTTCCAAAATGCCGCTGCAAAGCTTTTAATCAGATCTTCTTAGAGGTCCACTTTGATACCAATCTGTCTTTACACTGCTCACATTACATTCAGAATCCATTTAAACAATCATGCATGGTCAGGTGCCTGTCTACATTAAAGAGCCATTGCAATGAGGTCTTCTGATCCAGGCCTTATCGATTGATTGATTGATTGATTGATTGATTGATTGATTGTTGAGACTCAAAATTAAAAGGGGACTTTGAGATTGTGGCTTCTAAACTTTGGAGCTCTCTCCGCTTGATCATGATCTATGGGCTCTGTGGACACTGCTTACTTATTTAAGGACTGAATGCATGGAGACTAGCCAGCTGATCGTCAACCGAGCGACCTAAATATGAATGAACCGTACAGGATTGTGCTTACACCAATAATCAGTATGCTGTCTTGTAATGACGCTGCTGAATTAAGGAATAAGGGACCTTAAGAACACTGAAATGTGTTTTCTCTCAGTTGATTGAGCACATTTCTGGCCAGTAGCCAGTTGACAGTCAACAGTGCCAAGGTAGGCAGATAACAAGTGTCTGTGCTTATGATTGCAGGCCTGTGGGCCTGAGATGTAGAACCATTTGGAGCGGCACTCAGTTGAAATTTGGATGAAGTTCTGCTGGCAGACTGACTCGATCACTTTGAAGTATTCAATTGAAGTCAAAAATGAATTGATACAGGGGAGGGCAAGAGCAGCCAAAATCAAATGAGAAGAGTCAAAGTTTGAGGGAGAGCAAGTGAAGTTTAGTAGTGATAGAAGGAGTAGCTGAGACAGAGAGGGATAAGAAAGGAATGAAGAAGTTGACGGGGAGAGAGCAAGTATTTGGCAGACTTAGAGAGAGAGAGAGAGGGAGGCGGTAGTCAGACCCCAGTGATTTATCCCAGAGTCCTGCATTAGTCAGATGGATGTTGCCGTGCGCAGATTAAGATTAGGATACATTCATCAGTGCAGCAGCAGACACAAATGCATTACAGCCGGAGAGTAAACAAGGCAGTGGTCGCCAGAGGAATCAATGTGCATAATTAAAAGGATAATATGGAACAGCCATCCGTCACTTGGCCATAGAGGTGTCCACTATAGGCTGCAAATCACGGGCCTCCATGGTCCTGAGTGTGGACTAAAAGAGAAACAGATTGCACTATATACAGTATATTAGATATATATAGCTCAATAAATTTACAGTATTTATGGAATGAACATTGAATTATCTTCAGGCGTCACGTGACCAGCCATCGGTCTCCTAGTTTCATACGATATCTTAGGTTTTGGTGTGCATACATTATTATACAATATCATACGGACCCGTTCTTGAGAATGCGTTGAACCAATGGAGTCGCCAATTGCTGGAAGTTGCAGAAACTGCAGCTTTAAGACATTTGGCTTCACTTTTCAAACCTGGAAGTTGCAGATTAGTCAGGAAGCACCTTGGCAGTAAATAGCTCCTCTCAACATTCATAAACGTTCTTGCTTTACTTAGCCTGCACAACAGCCATCATCTAATCACACTCTATTGAGTCATATGTGCAAACTGTGACCTAATGCCTTTTTATTTGATTATTGCTGATAACGCTGACATTTATTGCCATTAACCTCAACAGAAACTACAGTATATTACTTTGCAGCATTAGTATCTCTCCTGTCATCAGTCAGTGTAGCATATTTGAAATAAATTGTTAACAAAGATTGTAAATTTAGGGCAATGCAGATGGCATGTCGAGGCATTATTAATGTATTGTTCCACTGTAATCACGTCATAGAACAAGCGTATCTCACAACAAAGACAAAAGTGAGAGAAAAAGAAGAGACGGGGAGAGAGGGTGAGATTGCAACACTCTCCAACCCGAATCTGAACTTTCTGCCCACTCGGCTGAACTCTACGGTCACACAAAGTGAGCGCTCCCCACTAGGCGAGGTGTAATTTAAAAGGATGGCGGTGACCTTTCCTCTCTTTCTCTGTGGCTTGGAGCAGCTTGGTGCGTCCATTTCAAAAGCACTTTCTCTATCTGACTATTTCCTCCCTCACATGCATTTTTTTTCTCTTTCAATCCTTCTCTCTCTATAGAACCAAAACTGCACAGGTGGAGTTAATCATCCACAACTAGCCCTTCAATCCCAACGGAGAGGAAACGTCCGTTGTGTGGCAATGAACTATCATATTGGAGTGCTGTCCAAGTAGCTCTATTTATGACAGTTCATGAAATCCAACGTAATTTTTGATACTATTTATTGGTGGCATGTTTTCGGTAATAGCCATTTAATGTGTTTACAGTCTGTAATTACCTCTCTATGTTGTAGTTTTCATTGTTAGTGGCAGGGTCCACCATTCAAACTGCCTTCAAATGTAGAAGGGATTCACAGTAAAAGGATGCGGCATGTAATTTAGTGTTTTTGCCTGTTATTTGATCTAATCAGTCTATTAAAATAGTCGCATGCTTAGACGACCCATCCACCCACGAACCTCTTGTATTTTTTATTTGTATTTATTTTTTTGTATTTATTATAAGGATCCCCATTAGCTGACGCCTAGACGACCAGCTAGTCTTCCTGGGGTCCAAGACAACATTTAATCAGACAATATTAAAATATTTCATAACATATACTGAAAAGAAAAGAAATTAAACAAAAAAGAATATATGTAACAATATCTGCTTACAAAACTAAATAACAATCTTCCTTATTAAGTTTTGCACAGATCATGAATGTTTTAGCCTTCTTTGACCATGACCCTTGGGGCCCACCCAAGCAATTGCAACCCAATTAGGTGCCCCGACTCAAGTGCAAAACTTCAATCTTGTGACAAGAGGTGGTGACGCATTATTATGGATCCCACGTAACTTCTAGGCAAGTCCTGCCCTACGAAGCAGCTCGATTGGTTGGTGTTAGGCATTGACCTCGAGTGGTTAAGGTTAGGATAGCCGATTAGTCAGGGGATAGGACCTGTACAAATCAGGTTACGTTACTTTGTGTATGCATGGACGCCTGGCCAATAGTCGTGTGTGAATGCTATTGAAGGGCAGGTCTTGCCCGGAAATTGGGGGGGGGGGGGGGGGCATAATAACGCGGTGTTGGCACATATGCACTTGATGCCAACTGAACGGGTTCCATTTGCTGGGGAAGGCCATGTGTTAGGGTTGAGAGTTCTGGCAAAGCTGGTAAGTGGACTTTGACTTTAAAATTGTTTTTACGACAGACAATGTAATATATAATAATCATTCCTCAATATTTACTATTACTTCTTTTTCCAATCACTTTAGTTCACCCTTTTGACACAAAATCCAACAAAAGATCCAATAGGTGACAACATAATACACAGTCCATGATTAAATTATCTTATAATACGTGCCCTCTTCTCAAAATAGGTCACATAGATGAGCTGCCAATACTTTCATCAATCTCAGACATATGTGCAGAGGATAAGAACACTTTCCTGCAATAGTTTTCCGTTAACCCTTGGGACAGGATTGTATTCTGGAGCGTTATGTCAATAGTAGTTTTGTCCTCTGTCACAGTGCTTGTATTCATCAGTTATTCACTGCAGGTTATAGGGCATTCTACCTGCGGCGTGCACTTACACATACTGTGTTAACCAAAACATACACTCCACACTAATGATTTCTCTTGTCTGGCATTTGATTGGAAAAGAAGAATGAAACCCTATTGATTGGCTGTAGTCAGTGAGAAATCCCCATAACAAAACGAGGATGTACTAACTGCAGGATACCTGAATTCCAGTAAAAGCCATAAAAGACCGCTATTGGCCACATTTATCAGCAGGCTAATGCCATGTTTGCACTTGAGAAATATCTGCTTCATAACTCGATCATTGTGGAAAATTAATTTGTCTGTAGCGGTTAACGATTGCCGTTACGGAAATGAAGTGCATTCCGGTGTATTTTGGCTCGGTGCATAGCTACAGAGAGAGGGATTGGCCATTGAATAGTGGGGGCCATGTTGACACTTAGTGGGACATAGATTTCCTACAGCAGCCATTCATTTGTTGTTATCCTGCAGAGAGCTGTAATGAATGAGGGGAAGAGTGGGGGAAATGGTTCACCAGTGTAATTTGTCTCTCAAAGTGGCTGGGGGTCAGCACAAATGTGTATATGCCTCTCTCTCTCTCTCTCTCTCTCTCTCTCTCTCTCTCTCTCTCTCTCTCTCTCTTTACTCTCCTAGCTTCCTTTTTTTTCCTTTTTCCTACTTTTTCCCTCTATCCCGTAGCCACGGTACCAGTGTGCCTGCAGGGATGGCGAAGTCTGTCTCTAACTTTTGGTCCACATGGAAATGTCATAACCACTGCAGGATGGAGTGCCTAGAAATTTGGTTCAGACATTCACAATTTCCACTTCCACTCATTCACAGCAGTGACTATTCAGTAGTGGTCAGTACTTTCTAGTATCTCTCCGCTTTCTTCACTTTCCTCTATTCATACTTCTTTTTTACTCTTTTGCCTTCTTTCCAATCCCTTTTAACGCTTAATGCATGGTAGTTTTTTTTTTCTCCAAAACATACATACCTCAGGCCTCAGGTGCGAGCGACCCTGCACGTATATAGCACATATTAAGCTGTATATTCAAATCATATTGCTTGTAACTTAGGGGAAACCGGGGATAGTTGCAACATTTGTGACATTTCTGTCTGTATCTTGGAGCTTACTCTCAAACACAAGAAGTAAAATGTTACAATTTACCCAGTAGTCCGGGTTGGTTACATGCTGCCAATCCGACATGCTGCCACTCTGACATGCTTCTATTCAGACATGCCGCTATTCAGACATGCTTTTATTCCCTAACCCTAACCCTAATGTAAATGGAATGGACGTTTGAAAACAATGGAAGTGCTGCCACTCCGACAATTAGACGTCAATGTCGGAGTGGGGGTATGTTGGAATGGATGGTGGAACCCTTCCGTGTTAGTTGTACCATACCCTGGGTTGAAATGTAACATTATTACAAAACTTTCTTACCTGAAAAAATAGTTTTTTCTTTCTAAAATGTGTCACAGACAAACAGAGCATGTTTAGTGTGATATCAGATCATTCGAAACGTGTTCCTGATTGGAGAAATTGGATGTGTTACAACTGACCCATGTTAAAAGTATCTGGGGACAGTTGTTGTCTCCCCTACTTAATACTAATTTTACACATAGGCAACTGTAACTTCTCAAAGAGTAGCATCTACCTTACCAAAACCTAGTATGGATCAAGGGAAGTACTGTGCCAGGATTGACGCATGGCTTTTACAGATGGGCGTGACTTATAAGTTGGACCAATCAACATAGACCTAGGTCACTATGTGCAAAAGGGAAAAGACCCTGCCCTGAAGTAGGAGCTGAAAGAGTTACAGGAACGGCGGTCAGAAGAACTTAATAATCCCCAAATTGGTCCAGTCGTAACACAAGAAAAAAAGGGTTCTAGGAGCGTTATGTTCTAGGAACTGCAAAAATCCCTCCGGTCGGAAAGGGACTTATTTTACAGAGGCACTGTCGTGGCATACGGAAATTAGTGCTCAAATCCTCTTCTGTGGTAGTTTCCACTGCAAAATGCCATGGTGACACACACACATACACACACACACACACACACACACACACACACACACACACACAAGGTGAGAACAATATCAGCGTCGCTGTCGCAGGTGGTAAAGTTTTTCATCAGTCTGTTTGTATTAGTAACAGTGAGAAGCCTGAAAGCGCCATTATGAGGCCAAACCGGAAAACATTACCCACTACCACTTGCATCCAGCATACTACTGTAAACAGAAAAACAATGCTTTTCATAATTGCTTAACATTTGACACTAGGACATTGTTAAAAACAAATAGTTTGCATTGCACCAGGGAGTTTAATTGAATGAAAATTAGACAGGGTGTAATATTGTTGCTAAAGACACAAGGTTAAGATGAATTACTCTTTCTTTTATGTCTCTTACATACCTGTTTCCCCTCTTCTTTCTTCTTGACTTTTCTGTTGTCTTTTTTCTCTTTTCTATTCTACTTTCCTTAAAATTGATGTCTGACATAAAGTCACACACAAGCACACTTATAAACATTTCCTCCAAGCAATGTCAAGTCATCCTTGATTATGTATGGTCTGAAGGTGCCATGAGAGAGGGCATCAAGAGAAATGTGTGTATACTGTATGCAGACATGTAAGTGTGTGTCAGGACTTTTTGACATGATTTAATGAAGAACAGTAACTACATTTTGTGCGTATGTATGCCTTTTTTTCCAGACAAAGGTACAAAGTTCATCAGCCTATTGTGGAGGCTGTGTGTGTGTGTGTGTGTGTGTGTGTGCGTGCGTGGGTGCGTGCATACTTGTATGTGTGTGTCCTCTCTGTGGGTCTCATCTATGAAGAACAAACCAAATCCGATGACCAGATAACATACCCGTAATCGTTTTTATTGCAGCACATTGCAGTGTCCAGTACAGACTGTAGGACAGGGGAGAGGGACTGATAGAGAGACATATTCAGACAATAAAGTGCCTGTGCCAGCAGCTGTGTATCTTATTGTTGGAGGGATAATGCACCCACGGGGAACATGGGTGACATTTCAGCTAGCACTAAAAAGAGGGAGGCGGCACCAAGCTTCTCAGGGTCAGCGATGGGATGTAATGGAATATGATTGAATGTGATGGGGGAAAATGGCAGTAATAGCAGCGGCGGTGCAGTGGACGAGGTGCTGCACTCACTCACATGAAATGATGCGAGGGTACATGATGAAAATACAGTCCAGCGGATGAACGGAAAAGTGTGTGAAACCAATCAGAGTGCTGATGAACGGACAACAGATGAATTCAAATACAATTTAATCTGACTGAATAAATATTCCACAGAATTGCAAGAGCCTGTTGCTGCCCAACATAGATGATGGGCAGGCCAGTTGCAGTGCTGAAAGTCCTTATCACATTCACCTCTTGGGAAGCGCAATACACGGTACTCCATGTGTACCCAATGCAATATAATACCGTAATTCCTCAAATGAAAACCGGGGCCTTTATTTACCTGAACTGCAGAAGGTACCAGGCTTTTATTTGAAGCAGGCTTTTGTTAGAGGCAGGCCTTTATTTCTCATTCCATCTGTTTGATAAGTATAATTGTTTTAAATAAACTGTTTTAAATGAAAAGCCATAGTGTTCCAGTGGACAGTTTTTTAAGAAACATTAGCAAAAATATCGCCATATACAACAACAGCCAGAAGGGCGACAAAGCAATTTGGGTCAGAATTAATCAAACACCACCATTGTGTCAGTTTAAACCCTGTAAATGTACCAGGTATTTATTTCAAATACAGGTACTACGGTATTGCTGGTAGATTACAATAAGAGCATACAGTAGTTTAGTAAAACACATTGCTGGTTTGCAGCACACCAGTATCTGATTAACGTTACATACGGTAGCTAGCTTTGTTTCTAGCTCCAGGCTAACTTTTTTCCTCCCACCTCCAGCTAGCTAGCCGTGCTCTGCTCTTGTCGCCTAATCTTGTTGCCTCATCCTTCTGTTTCTTCCAGTATCGGATTCTCCTGGGGTCAATGTCAAAATGTCTCGCAGCTTTTTCACCCGAGTTCCAGAAAAACAAAGTGTGGAAAAAAAGCATGAATATATTGTTGAATCCTTAGATTAAATTGGTCAATGAACTTGAATTTTACTTAATATTATATGAAAGGCATTTAGGCGATTATCCACACTATTTTTTGCCCGGCATTTGTTCCATGTTAACCACACCCCTGGCCACTATCAGAGGCCCGGCGTTTAATGACTACCGGTTTTTATTTGAGGAACTACAGTATGACCTAATTTACACAGGGAATTAAAATCCTCTCTGCAGTTTTCAATTAGGTTTTGTTGAAAGTGTAAGAAAGACAATGTCTGAGTTCCTGCTGTACATGCTAACAACTTTCCTGAGTGCTCTGCAAAGGAAGAATGTTGTAATCAAAGCTCAGCAACAGAAGATTATTAGCAACCCGTTCTCACTCCCAACTCGTCAACTACTGACACTTGGTCAGTGTCTCTCAGCGTCAGATACCGATGCAAAAATCCCCCATCAACGTCCGTATGGAACGCACCGGGCAGAGCAGCAGCTCGACCGCTGCGCTGTAAGATTACGTAGTATTAAGAGAGACAACGGTAGAGAGTAGTATGAAAGACCGCGTAAGAAGGTTGGTTTGGGTGGTGGATGCATCAAACAACACAGGACTTTCACCCAGGAGACAGGGGTTCATGTCCCGTTCTTGTCCCGCGTGTAACTGAAACATACATTTTGTAACCCCACCCACCATCTGTTCCTGAACCTAACTGTCCCCTTCTTGTTCCGCATGTCAGTTAAACGTATGTCCCGACCTTGTCTAAAAAGCGATGCAGACCCAAAGTGTCATAAAGTGATGGCAAGAGTCCCGACCAAGCGTGGTTAAATGTAGGGAGGTCACGAGAACCGGTACCAACTCTGTACCAAAATTCTGAAAACGTGCCGTTACTCATTTTTCCAGGTATCGGGGGATGCAATCCTTTGGGACCTGACGGGGGCAGTATATACGCCTAAAATTAAAATTGTTCTAGACTGCCGCGAAATGCTGAAGAAGAACACCGACCAGCACGGAAAAAACAGCGAATAGCCCCTCATCTCCCTGTACGGCTTGACCGCATTCAGCTTCTGGTTTTACCGTACATCTACGGCAGCGGCTTTCACGACTTCACCTGGATCTCCCAAACCGCAAGTGAGTCTATTTCTGTCTGCCGTTGTCTATCACTACCGACCATGTGCTCTGATAGCGCTTGTTTAACTATACTGTTTTAAAGAAATGCCCATAAACTAGAGCACGTTTTTCTGCCATCCAGGAATGCTGTGTGGACTCACCAGACCTTCCTCCGCAGCGCTGTAGAGGTAGGTCTGGCAATGCAAGACTACTACTAGATCCATGAAATCAGCGCATGAGGAAAACAACCCAGCAAGACATGACAAAGACTCTCCACATGCATCAGCATCCACCTCCATCAGGTACAACGCTTGAAAACTGTTTACGCTCTGCTTATCACTCACACCACTCAGTCTGCTTCAATAAAGCTTTCTCAAGATAAGAATGGAGATGACAAAGAATGCTTGTCAAGGATAAACTGTGTATGGACACTCATACTGCTTCAAGAGGCATTCGTGTTTACAGACCATTCAGTCGAGGAATGGATCATTACTGGACCCACAAGCTGCACTTTGATGTTTGTCTGTCAGAAATTAAAAATAACTTTGAATGAGTGCATGGACATCTAGTATGGAATGGAAATAGTTGAACAGTAAGAAGCTAGCAAAGTCTTTCAAATGAAACAAACACAAAGGAGTGGAGAATGTATGCTCATTGGTGTTTTAAGCCCCTAACGTCGACTTCAAGGCAGCGCTGCGACCATCGACTTTAAGGCACCTAATCCTAACCTTAACCCTAACCATTGCCTAATCCTAGTGCCTTCTAGGCAGCGCTGCCTGGAAGGCGACTTTGGGGGCTTAAAACACCTAACACCAGAATGTACCTCCAGATGAAAGTTTTTATCATACATGCTGGAGTTTAGTCTTGTTAAAGGCCATTTGTTGCAATTATGTAATAACTATGAGGACAAGCACGCCTTCTTCTGTCGAGTGAGTCCTGAGGCAGTTGCATAAATGCATATATCTATGTGTCTCAGAATTCTGAATAATGTGGGGATGTCCTTCATCAAAATGTACAGAGCCATGTTCTGTCTTTGATCTATGGTGTATCTTAAAGGCAGAAGCAAGTGGGACGGAACGATCCATAACGGCATTCTGGCACCTTCGATTAATAAATTAATCTAAGACAGGTGGTAGGAGGCAAAATGTGAATTGCACAGTACATCCAGATCACACATGTAACAAAAATAAATAGCAATCAACTCAACTGTTAACTTGGTTTAAATGCGGAAAACTCATATCAACGTAAGATTTTACATTATTTATAGTACTTATTACACCTATAAAACAACTCTTTGAAAATACACAGATAAACAGAATATGTTTCCTTGAGAGAGTGCAAACGCTGATTTACCCTGACTTCAATTGTTTAAATAGCATTGATTTTGAAATTTGAGTTGTACGTGTTCTTGTTTTGTATTTTTAATATTTTGGGCATGGAAATGATCAAAGCATAGGTTTAGAGTACAAAACCCAAAGCAGCTGCTGTTTAAATAGCTACTGGGATCACATTTCAAAACCCATGTTTATTTAACCCTGATTTAAATGCACTTCAGCTATGTAAAATGAAAATCAATGGTGTGGATGAGTCACCAACACCATCTGCCAAATACAACAAAGATGATTATAATGATAATGATGTGGATTGTGATAGTTATAATCACTTTGTGTGAATGAATTATCATATTTATGAAGTCAAAATCAAAAGAACATTGGAGCAATTTCTGTTAAATGTTTGACTCTTGGTAGGTTTCAAGCTCCTGGGAACAAGTACATGATGATGATGATGATGATGATGATGATGATAATAATGATGATGAGGATGATGATGGTAACACTGATGATATTACCAATGTAGTGAAGTATAGTAACTAGGGCAGTGATAACTGCGCCAGAAATGGGCCTAAATTGGTTTTGATGCATTCATTGAAACATTTCATTTCTGATAATTGATATTTAACTCTGACACTTCTCAATGATTAATTCCCCTCATTCCAGTTTCATTTGAAGTACCCTCGTCCATTCCAATTCACCAAGTATGAAGTATAATCCTCGCTTATTACTTCTAATAATGTCGTTCGACTCTCTGCATAATAATGACTTCCACCATTAGGCTGCAATTTTCCTCTTGTTGAATTACTCATTAAAGAGCTCATGTTTAGGATATGGAAAATGGAAGCATTCAGAGTGATTACAAAGAAGAAAAGTATGGCCATCCACGGTCGTTATAGATCCTGAATCGCACCCTTAAATAAACCTGGACCATTGGATAAGGCAACCCGTCCTCACTCCCAACTCGTAAAATCCTGACGCTTGGTCAGTGTCTCTCAGCGTCAGATACAGACGGAAAAATCACTCTTTAGCGTCTGTATGGAACGCACCGGGCAGAGCAGCAGCTCCATGGCGCTGTAAGATGATGTAGTATTAAGAGAGACGGTAGTCTCAAAAACGGTAGAGAGTAGTATGAAAGATGGAAAATCCTCATAAGGAGGTGGGTTTTGGTGGTGGATGGGTCAAACAACACAGGACTTTCACCGAGGAGACCTGTTCTTGTCCTGCGTGTCACTAAAACATACATTTTGTAACCTCACCCTCCATCTTTTCCTAAACCTAACTGTCCCGTTTGTGCCGCATGTCAGTTAAACGTACGTCAAAAAGTGACGCCAACACTCCCAACCTAGTCTTAATCTACGACGTTCCACTTCTGGGATTTCTCCGGTGCCGCAGGAAATTCCACCAGATGCATTTCTTTTCACCCATGTCCGTTTCCTTCCGCTTTTATTGTGTTGTAATTTTAAACTCCGGTGGATTTATGAGGACTATAATGGGTAACTGCTCCTCAGATCTCTGCAGGGTAAATCCAGACAGCTAGCTAGACTATCTGTCCAATCTGAGTTTTCTCTCGCACGACTAAAACAACTTTAAAATGTACACCTGTTCCACCAAAACAAGTTCCTTCTTGAGGCTATTTTGCAGCGGCTCTGTGCGGAGTTTAGCGCCGCCCATGACGATTGTGATTGGTTTAAAGAAATGCCAATAAAACAAGAGCATGCTTTTCTCCCATCCCGGAATGCTGTGTGGACTAGCCAGACCTTCCATTACCAGACCTTCCTCCACAGCGCTGTGGAGGAAGGTCTGCCAATGCGAGACTAGTCCCAACCAAGCACATCTAAAAATTATGCTAAAGGAGTCTTTTTGTTATATATATATATATATATATATATAATAACATAACGCCAAAGGCAGTGACGGACTGGGAACACGCACTTTTGATAGCCCCAGTGATGGTGAACGTAAACGCCCATGCTATAAACAACTGCACCAAAACATAGACTTATAACGAAAAATGAATAAATCATCAGAGCCAGCCGCTCCATAATATAATATCTAATAAAATATAATACCCTCCTGCAGCATTGGTCTCCATCTCTGTTACTTCTGGTAATCCACATTCAGACCCACAGCACGCTTGTTGTTCTGTGTTGGTTAGTTCCATAGATTCGTTATCAATGTCTATCTCTTCATCCTCCTCTTGCTCGATTTGTTCTTCCTCTTCCTCATATTCCTCACTGTCCTGTCTTTCTCCCTGGTGTGCTGGCTCAGCTGTGTCTCTAACATGCTAGCTGTATTAGCGCTAATGTTAGCTGAAGCTGCACATAAGTTTAAAAACAAATCAGTCAGTTTGCAGCATTTTTCAACGTCGGCCAACAGTGCTTTCTTATATTTCTCTCTCTTTTTCTCTGCCCCCCTTGTGTCGTTTGATGCCTCGATTATTTTTTTTGTCAACAACTTCCAACCACCACCTGACGCAGACCATAGACACAGACGCAGACGCGGTCTACTCGGCTCTACTTGATTCTGTCTTGAAATTCCCAGAAGGCATTGCTTCATTTTAACTTTTGCAAACAAATATTCAAATAAAAGAAATGCAGGTAGATTTGTTTATTTCAAACAATGCACGTTTACGTTTTTGAACATCTGATCTGAATAAGTAATTTTGCTACAAAACAATACAGACTGATGTAAAAGTTCGTGACTGTAGAGGGTAACCATGACTGTGATATTGAGAGATTCACATGCAGCTCTCTGATTGGCCGGCCGGCCCAAACGGCCCATGAGGGCCCGCGGCCCCTCTGGCATCTGCCCAAATGCCAGATTACCAGTCCGTCACTGGCCAAAGACACCTGACCGAGGGTCTCTTTTTGAGAAGTGAGAATTAAAGGTGATACTACTTCCTAAACTCCAATAGCCATGTTAATTTATTCTCTTTTTTTGGATAATTCGTCCTGGCTATGACATTAAATTAACTTTTTTTGTTGAAGACCTTCTGGGTCCCCCACAAAGTCCTATGGAACTCATTCCACTTCCCCAAGGGCCCCTAGAGGTCCCCAGGACACAGTTTGGGAGCTGCCGTAGATGGCTGGAGGCTACAGAGGTTAGTGTGTATGCAGTGAAACACAGGGCAATACATCTCAATTAGAGATAGGGAAGCAGAGTCCATGTCCCTATGTGAATTAGGGCTGTGACCAGAGCCTCCATTGTGTGTGTGTGTGTGTGTGTGTGTGTGTGTGTGTGTGTGTGTGTGTGTGTGTGTGTGCATGTGTGTGTAAATCAACCCCAATTCACAGAGCCCGTCGGCCAGCTGTTGTGCAGCAGAGAACAGGAGGCTTGCGTTCCACTCTTGCCCAGTCTTGATTGCCTGAGCTGGGCTTCCTGTCTCTCACCTAACCCTTAAACCCTCCGGTCCATTAACAGGACTGACACCTGAAATAGGAAGCCAAGCAACACACACACACACACACACACACACACACACACACACACACACACACACTATTCCCTTAGACCACATGTTTGGTTATAAGAGCTCTGAAAAAGTCTGTGGTCTGATGATAAGTCCCTGAATATATGCACTGATAATGCACAACTCAACTCTGACACACTGAAGACAGAATTAAACAGAACAATTCACAATGCAAGTTGCAGTTTACTGCAATGGATTGCACATTGATGCTGTGGAAGCAGTTTCTTCCCACCGCACAATAATGAATGAAGGGGACAAAGACCTCATACCTACAACTATTGCTGATTTGTACAGAACCGCAGGCCTGATCTTCCATTAGACAAAATGTCCTCATTGTGAAAAGCTCCGGCTCAAACTGGTTCACACGAGGATAGAAGCACAAGAACACATATATTGATCCTAGCTTCCATCGCTCCATGTTCTTCCTTTCACTCCCTCACTGCCTCTCTCTGCATGCAACTGCTTTAGTGTGTGTGTGTGTGTGTGTGTATAGTTGTTGTATAATCATGAATACAGCTTGCCCAGGAGGAAGTCTGCAGCAGAGTCAAGCTGGCAGTTATTAAAGAGAAAACCATCTAAAGGAGGCGATGCCAGAATACCTGTAGCTTTTGCGTGCTAACAAAAAAACCACAGTTGTCTGTTTTTCTTTTATCCCTCTGTCTCTTTCTAGTCTTGCACTACATTCCCTCTGTTCTAACTTTAGACCAATGTTTTGGTGTCCTGTTGTGTAAAAGCAACATTAGGCTTTTATTGACTTTGGAATCAGGGTTGTCCTTCACCAACTTGCTTTCTCTGCTTCTTTCCAAACTGCATCTAGGTTAAATGGGAGCAACAGTGTTCCTTACATTCATATTCAACCATTCTGCATTAGCAAAATATGTTCTCAATGAAACATGACTACATCTCGTGGCAATTGAACGCAAGTATTAAGTACAGTTGAACGTATTCTTCTAATATTTTTCACATGGCAATTTAAGGCTGCATTAATCCATTTTTGGAGGACGTGAGGTGTAGAAGAACTACACAAGAAGCTTGAAACACACACACATTTCTGGCATATCACCTTCTGAAGTTGCTAGTTAGCATGGCGGCAAACAACTGCCTACTTAAACATCCAGCGTCCACCCAATGAATGCAATAGTCACTCTCTTTTAGCTTCAATTTGGTTTGCACCTGATACAAATATCTGTATATCTTTTTCCAATCTGACTGCTTGTGCTTTTCCAACACATTCTCACTCCCATCGCGTCTCAAAGCGACGCTTGGTCAGGTGCGTTTGGCGTTTGTTATTGACGCAAAAATTCTCCTTTAGCGTCATATTTCTTGGTTGGGACTCTTGGCGTCACTTTTTGACGCTCTGGGTCGGTATGTATGTTTAACTGACATGCGGCACAAGAACCATTGAAACACTGTCACACATCCTAAATGGCTGCCATGCCTACAAAGGAATGTACATAGCACGTCATGACAGAATAGTAGACCTCACAGTGAAAGACATATTAAACCATTTTCCCTCTCTCAGTAACAATGTACAAACATTCTCAGGTAAAACCATCCATGTTTCAGCACTGCAGTAGTAACTCTAATACACCTGGTTGCCAATACACCAGATGTTGTTATTATTAATGAGGAGTCCAGTGAGGTGCATATTTTGGAGGTAGGCTGCAGCTTTGATTCCACCATGGAGGAGTCTTTCTACACCAAGGTAGTTAAATACCAACCACTCCTAAACACCATCTCAGAGCTGGGCTATAGGTATGCTACTAGTTTTCATATTCGGTAGCCTAGGAAACACACACAGGTTGGTAGTAAGAGGGCTGCAACAACTTGGGATGGCCGAAAAGAGGGCTAAACAACTTGCAAAGTACAGTGCCATATTTGCTATTATTGGCATACGCTGGATGTTTATATGGCGGAGAAGCTGCTACTTATACCCTTAAGAAGTGAGTATTATATAAACTTTATTGCAGACACAGGTCCATATCAAACATAATACAATATACAAAAAAGAGATACAAAAATACATAATAATTGCATATTAGCCCTATAGGATATACAATAATACATAAAAATTGCATATTAACTTATAGGTTATACAGGCTATTGCACCAATGCTGTCTTAACCTAGAAGTGTATCTATAACAGCTTTTCACAGGGCTGACTAGAGCTTCAATTAATTATTGTGCTACTTATACCCTTAAGAAGTGAGTATCGTGCTTGTTAAGTGATATTGTGAAGATCTGCTGTGTGCCACTGGTCCATGAGTTTGTGTATGTATTGTACTGCATCGGTATTATTTGTGTCCCTGTACTACTTTTCTTCATGTGGACATCAAATAAATGATTAAATTGTGTGTGTTTCAGTAGTGGAATAAGGGTCCAGATCCTTTACTTAAGTAAAAGTACTAATACCACACTGTAAAAATTCTCTGTTACAAGTGAAAGTCCTGCATTGAAAATGTTACTTAAGAAAAAGTCTGTAAGAATCATCAGGAAAACGTACTTCAAGTATTAAAAGTAAAGAAAAATCCTCCCATTTTAGAAAGTGTAAAGGATCCAAACAGTTGTGTGTTTAATGGTCTAATCATTTCAGCTGGATTTGTACATTGTTACATTGTTGGCAAGTGTCATTTATAATAAAACATCAGATTTTATAAACTACATGTCTTAATGTGTAAAGTAACTAGTAACTAAAGCTGTCAGATGAATGCAGTGGAGTAAAAAGTACAATATTTCTCTCTGGAATGTAGCGGAGTAGAAGTAGAAAGTGGCATGACAACAAAAGACTGAAGTACAAGTACCTCAACATCTGTCCTTAAGTACAGTACTTATGTATATGTCCTTATGTACTTAGTTACATTCCACCAACATTTTTAAATTGGTAAAAAGCATACATACATACAGTACATATTGATAATAACCAATGTGTTTAACCCTAGGGCACAAATCTGGCCCCTCTCAGATTATGATCCGGCCTGCATATCAATTTAGGTTGACAATACATTTTGGCCCAATGTTTTGGCTCGCTTTTTCTGACGTAATTTTTTTTGACGATTTGTAACTTTTTTCCGACGTTGTTGTCACTTTTGCCGAAGTTTTTGTCACTTTTTCTGACGTTTTCTGATGGCTGAGGAACTTTTTCCTGACTTCTTTAGGACTGTATGTCAACCAAACTGAAGTGAGAAGACTATATGACACATGCAATAATACAGTCAAAGATATTTGACTTTTGTCGATAACATAAAAGCATATCAATAAACATGTCTGGCCCTTGATGTGATTCAGATTTTTTTAGTGTGGCCCTTAGTGAAGTTGAGTTTGACACCCCTGCCCTAGGGTGTATAGATGGGTTCTATCCTCGTGGGTCCCAGACACGATGGGTACTGCAGGTGTTAGACAGTGACACGACACCCAAGCTTCTAGCCATTTCTCTCACTTAAGATCCAACATGCACTGCAGCTGCATTGTATTCTTAATAAAGAAATTAGCTTCTCTACCAAGGCTTTCTTCCTTTATGATTGTTTTACAGGTCTAAAATGAAATCCTCACTCTATGATTGTGAAGGACTGACACCAGAACTTGATGCTAAGTGTTCATTTCCTCTGTTTAAGGCTGGACTTGCCCTTTAAAGCCCTATTGTACTTGCATTTTGTCTGCCATTGAATATGTGTGGCAGGTCAGCCTGTCTGAAAAAGCTGTTAACCCTGCGAGGCTTTCATTAGTCTGGTTTCACAGGAGAAATTGAGTGTTGCATGGCCTACAGTCAATGCTGCTTCACAGACTTTTGCAGCCTGACAAAGCTGAAATGTTGTTGTTGTTTTTTTAACAGAAAATAGTGAAAATTACAACACGCTGAATATCAGCACAACATATTCGAAACCTCGCCTGGGTCCAGCTCCTGAACCGCCTGCCCACTTCCACATTAGGAGAGTGAGTCAGAGGCCCGTCCTTATGATCACTGATGAATCCTGAGAAATCAGACAACTTCTTCTACTCATAGCCCATAGGCTCGTTATGAAAATGATTCATATGAGTGCTTTCTGATCTGCCACCTCTATGGGTTATCGTTTGTTTAAAGGCCAAATCAAGTGAAAAAATACAGCATTTTTTTCCAGTGTTAACACTGTGTCCCTGTGTTAATTGTTCATTTATCTTTTGTTATAGGCCAAATAACAACAAAAAATTGTAAAAGTTTTTTTTACATTATAATCACTGTCTGTTCTCTTCCTGTGAAATGGTTTCAAATGTTTGATGACTCATCCTAAACTCAGGGCGTTTACTAATTTATGTGTTTTTTTTTAAGTCCCTCCCCCATCGAAAGTACTGTCAATCTTCCCAGCCCTTGTCACATGAACAATTCATGTTTCCATGATGACTATCCAAAATTGTGATACGAACTAGCACTGGAATTGTCTTTTTTTAAAAGTGGCATGAGGCTTTTAAGTTAAGGCGTCCAAACCTCTCTTTTATTGCCTGGTTACACACCAGGCTACACACCTGAATTACCAATCAACCCCCTCCCGCCCCACCCCCTCTACATCGTTACAACAGGAAGGACTGGTTTCAAGACAGTTAAACATACTGTAGATACAATTCTTATCATGTTACAAAACTATAGCAACGATAAAGGTTTGTTTTTTTCAGCAGGACTGCTTATAACCTTTTTATAGTTGTACTTAAAGTAGTCTCGCATTGGCAGACCTTCCTCCACAGCGCTGCGGGGGAAGGTCTGACGAGTCCACACAGCATTCCTGGGATGGGAGAAAAAACGTGCTCTGGTTTATTGGCATTTCTTTAAACCAATCACAATCGTCTTGGGCGATGCTAAGCACCGGACGGAGCCACGGTGCCTCTGCAAAATAGCCTCGGGAAGGAACTTGTTTTGGTTGAACATGTGTACTTTCAAAAGTTGTTTTAGTGCAGCAGAAAATTCAGATTGGACAGATAGTCTAGCTAGCTGTCTGGATTTACCCTGCAGAGATCTGAGGAGCAGTTAACCATAGTCCTCAGAAATCCACCGGAGTTTAGAACGCCAACACAAAGAAAGAGGAAGGTAACATCCGGCCAAAAAGAAAAACATTCGGTGGAATTTCCGGTGGCAATGGAGCAATCCCGGAAATGGAACTTTTTGGATATATACTAGTTAAACATAGATACATATATGTACAAAACTACAGCAACAATAAAAAAATATTTCCAGCAGGACTGCTATATATAACCTGTTTATAGTTGTACTTAAAGTAGCCTACCAATGCTTTGTGCTGTTTCCGTCTATCATGTGATCTTCACCTCGGCTTTAAAGCCAATAAAAACGTATTGCGTAATGACGTCACATGCTGTTTTGCTATAAAATTGGTATATGGAATAGATTTGAGACATTTTAAGGTGTTTCCATTCATTTCTGCCCTGAATCGCACAACATTCAAACAAAGATTGGCGACCAAAGTTGTAATAGTGCTTATGTGCCAGCTGATAGCGACATATCAAGCTATAATAATGCAACAACGACGCTATCAAAGTTCGCTATGATGATGCACGTAAATGCCACATAACACAATGACAATGATTTTTGCTATCTAAAATAGCCGTTATATTTTGCTCTTAAATGAAATTTAAAAAGTTTGTTTTATGGTGGGTTGCCTAAAATGTAATCACAATTCATTATTTATTCGGTTAACGTTCCCATCAGCGTTTGTCACATAAGCCGTTTACCAATTAAGAAAAAATCTGATGTGTCAATACTTACTTTGCATGAAAACGTGTGAATGGAAACATGGCTATTGATCAGTGATTTGAAATGAGGTTTTCTGCTTTCACTTTGTCCCTCTCTGTGCGATTGAATAACAAAGAGGAAACAAAATGGCCTCTCCATATCAGACTGCTGGAAATCAGCAGCATCAGTATCGGCCCTCAGAAGCCCCAATCAGCAGCTCCCTGTGCGCCCTCTCTGCCACCCACAAACATTTCTCTATACCTCCACTCCCCTCTCTCTTTGTGTGTTCACTGGAGCTCTCTCACTCACTCAGTCTCCCTCCAGCCTCTCTCCACCCACTCGTTCGCTCTCTTTTCATCTCTCGCTCACACACTCATTGCCTCCCTCCATCTACCCCTCCGTCCTCAAACTAATTGAGGCAGGTGGCCTCCTTTATTCCCGCTCTCCAAACCTCTCAGTGCCAGGCATCTCGATTACATTGTGTGTGTGTGTGTGTGTGTGTGTGTGTGTGTGTGTGTGTGTGTGTGTGTGTGTGTGTGTGTACGTTTATCAGCAATTCTTCTTTTGTGAATCTGAATCTGATGCTGTGGAAGGAGTCGTCATGCAAGGTGTGTGTGTGTGTGTGTGTGTGTGTGTGTGTGTGTGTGTGTGTGTGTGTGTGTGTGTGTGTGTTAGTGGATTGATGAACATGAAAGTGAAAATCCTAATGGCTCTTTTCTCTTCCAGCAGTGGCCTCTCCAAATGCCACTCTTTGGGCCTCAACATGCAATTAATCAATTGAGCTTGGTAAGAGGCTCTATTTATACACACACACACACACACACACACAACTGACAGAGTCTAATGGTAGCGCTCATACACAGTTGGGAACATGGAACCCTGCAGTGGGAGTAAGAGAGATAGAGAGAGAGAGAAAGAGAGAGAGAATGAGAGAGAGAGAACGAGAAAGAGAGAGAGAATGAGAGAGAGAGAGAGAGAGAACGAAAAAGAGAGAGATGTAACCACAATGGCTTCTGTCAATTTAGGAGGAGTCATTGTTTAGCTGACAAAGTTAACAGTCCCATAAATGGCTCCCATCATGCACTGATGCATTGCATCTACCAGCCAGAGTGAACAAAAGCACTTGGCACTGCTTCATTTATTTGTTGTTGTCTCTGTGTCCTAAAGGTTCCCTTGTTTTGGCTGCAATCAAATCTCATCCTTCAGCAGTCGATTTCCTGGCAAACACGTGACAAGTACATACCTCTGCTGCATATATGGACTGTGTGCATAGATGGGATTTAAATTGAATACATATTATATTATATATACAGTATATCAGTCCTTCCAGAGAAATGGGAAAATCCTTGATTATGCGGCACGTTTTCTTCAAAAATGCAATGGAATATGCGAGATATTTATGCAATTTATGCGATGAAATTGCGGGAACTTGCGTTTTGATGAATTAGAGAAAAAACTGATTCGCATAATCGTGTTTTTCTGGAGGGACTGATATATGGACATGGAACAATTGTCAGTGGGATCCGAATGTGTCCAGCAGTATTTGCTTGATTTGAAGTCACTCTCGTCACCCTTTTGAAACAATTCGCCTCAAGTTGCGCAATTGTTTCTCTGAGTCATCAAACACGTCAAATCTGAACACACAGATGTCATCCACAAAATCGTTCCATGGTTTGTGGTCTCCGCACTCAGGAATCTGCTTAGAAACTATATATAAAATGTCATAAATTTAGGTCATTCCTCATAATCACTAGATTCAGACGTTCTCTTCAGTGCTCCAGTTGATTTGAGAAAGACAAAGGTTCATGTACCCTTACCATATTTTAACCATAGTTCAGATGTCTCACATGAGCTAAGTATGGAAGGTAACAGACCAAAAAGAACCAATGTTTCCACATGTGATGACACCTGAGCTGTTGACACCTGAGCTGTCCCCACAACAACTGAGCCGACTCAATCTGTTAACGAAGAGATGCAGAAAATAAAACCATTTCATCTTCAGCTTTCTTGGGTCAAATATTAGCTTTCTTTGTTCTCCCTCTCACCTATACTTAACATGCTTTCTAGGGTGGCAACCAATCACTTCCTGCTATGATGCTCATGATGATGTCATCATCAATGCTACAAGACAAGGAATGTAAAGGGTGTCCGAATCCTTTCCACACACTGATAATTTGGATGCACTTTTTACAAACACATGTTTTTGGATTTTGCAGTTATTACAGTATCCATGGGTTGGAGTGTTGCATTTACACTTTTTTGTTAATGTTGCCACGTGTCTCTGACCCACTCTGAAGGTGGTTTGGGTGAATGAATCTGCCCTTAAATGTCCGCAAAATGCCATTGAAATTAAATATGAGAGGGCGAATAATGCCCCTGATAATGAGAAGTACCCTTTTTTTCGCATTTCACCCAGGTCATTTTTCACAAAGAGGTCACATTTAGTTTTTTTTGCCCCCCTTGTCATATATTCAAGCATGAATGTGACCAGTGTCCCCTGCGGACTGCCACAGGTGACTCATGTTCTCAGTGTGTTTGTGAGAGAGAAAAAGCAGCAGAATATTTCAGAAACAGCGATATAATAAAGTACAGACTGATATCTGCATCCTCAAAAACTAAGAAGCCAATAATGTTAATTCAGGAGGGAGTAGATGGATTAGCTTCACTCCTGTAAAATGTGTTGGCACATTCAAACTCTGGGAAAGAATGCAGTACAAATCAAAGTGGTACAAATTGAGTTTATATAGGTTAATAGAGTGTCCAATGCAATGCAAATGTGAATGGAAACCCCTAAATAGGCTCAAAATGATGATCTCAATATAGATCTGGGTTATGTTAATGCAGGTGTTCATGGTTTTTATGATTCAATAACTTTAACATCCGGTATGGTTTTTTTTTTTAACACAAAGAGCACCGAGAGGGGAAACGAAAGAGTCACTTTGTGATAACAAACTTTTTAAAAATGGCTAATATTTAAATGAAATAAGTCTGCCCTGTAATGCATGTTCTTCCCACGTGTCATACACAAATACATATTAATTGAATCTGCCCATGTTAGATATTAACATACATACAAATGATATTGTTCTCATATTGCCTTGTGCTACAGCCTTGTGAATACTTCTTCACCAGGGCCTTAGCCAGAATAATAAAAATACTATGAAAAAAGACCTAATATTTATGTATACAAATTCACATATTGTAAATCACAGTAATGTAAAATTATAAATAAATGAATTGCTACATAATACTTCACGTAATACTACTGTAATACTACATGTTTGTCATGGATGGATGAAAAACATCTACTGTGCTCATATGTCAACCAACCCGTTCTCACTCCCAACTCGTCAACTACCGACGCTTGGTCAGCGTCTCTCAGCGTCAGATACCGACGCCAAAATCTCCCATCAGCGTCTGTATGGATCGCACCGGGCAGAGCAGCAGCTCGACCGCGAGGCTTTAAGATGACGTAGCGTTAAGAGAGACAACGGTAGAGAGTAGTATGAAAGACCGAAGGACCATAAGGAGGTTTGTTGGGGGGGTGGATGGATGGGTCAAACAACACAGGACTGTCACCCAGGAGACCGGGGTTCATGTCCCGTTCTTGTCCCGCGTGTCACTGAAACGTACATTTTGTAACCCCACCCACCATCTTTCCCTAACCCTAACTGTCCCGTTCTTGTGCCGCATGTCAGTTAAACGTACGTCCCGACCCAGAGCGTCAAAAAGTGACGCCACAAGTCCCGACCAAGAAATATGACGCTAAAGGAGACTTTTTGCGTCAATAACAAACGCAAAAAAAATTTGTAACCCCACCCACCATCTTTTCCTAAACCGGTTACACTTTATTTGAAGGTATCTACATAGTAGTAGTAGTTTTTGGGCCGCTCACACCTAATCAGACTAATTGAAGCCAGATGGTGTGTCAGCTGAATGTGAGCCCTACATATATCTTCATCAAATGTGTTCACCATTTGCCTGAAGAAGACCCAGCTGGGTCGAAACGTTGCATTTTATATTAAATATGGGAGTTTAAAGCAGTGTTGCGGACATTATATTCTTTTCGTTTCAAGTACTTTCATTTGTCCTGCACCTGCCAGAAGGTGGGATGTGCACACAGTTACTTTTATAAATCTACATAAGAGTGACACTGTCATGAATGTGTCATAAACATTATAAACAAGTCAAAAACGTTCATGACATAACGCTTCTGTCATTAAGTGCCATTCGGTTTTTGTCATGACAAGTTAGGGTTAGGGTTCATGTGTTCATGACAGTGTCATGTCACTCTTATGTAGATACCTTCAAGTAAAGTGGTACCCATAAAACTAACTTTCTCGTCCTTGTGCCGCATGTCAGTGACCCAGAGTGTCAAAAAGTGACGCCAAGAGTCCCGACCAAGAAATATGATGCTAAAGGAGACTTTTTGTGCTGATAACAAAACGCCAAACGCACCTGACCAATCGTCGCTTTCCGATGCGATGGGAGTGAGAATGTGTCAACAGATGATGAATCTCCACGACAACAGGGCTACTGATGAAAACCATGTGATACAGTTGAAAGCTCTCAAAAAAGCTGGCAAGGGAACTTGATGTAGGTATTGTTTTGTAGAAGATAATTGCTGTAATAATTTGGAGTTGATGTTGTGGTAAACCAAGTGTTTACTATCTGTTCTTTGTTAGCTAAATAGAGTGTAGGTTTCAGGATGTTTCATCTCAAAGAAGAAAGCTGTCTTTGTCTTCTTCTGTTCTATTCTGTCCACATTGCAGCGGCTTTTCAGTCAAAGTCATGGTTCAATTAAGGTTCCACACTTCCTCCACAGTAGACCTTTATTCACATTGCAAACAGACCTCTCACCACGCAAAATAATCATTCACTTAAAGAACTCAATTTTTTCTCAGCATCCCTCTGAGAGGTTTGAGTCCCTTTCATCGCGTCCTAGATGAGTTTGCTCCGAGGACAAACTCAAACTAATTATCTCTCCGTAGCTCTGCGCCAATTACATCTGTGTGAAGAGTTCAGCTCATGTCCACATCCCTGAACTCTTCACACAGACGTCTTCGGCGCTGAGTTACGGAGAGCTAATGAGTTTGATTTTGTCTTTGTGTGAGAATTATGCTAAAGAGACCGCGTTAGAAATCACAGTGACAGTAATTGAAAACTAATTTCTTCAAGGGCCACTTAGAATGTCCCCCAAAAGATAATACTGACTCTTTTTCTCGTCTTTGGTAATGCGGTACTTGTCCGTGAAACATATTTGATGGAAATCTTTTGAATTTGTTGCTTTATAATCAGGGCGCTATGTTAATTGAAGCTTCTTGTTAAACAAACAAGCACAGTTAAATTGCACGCATGCTTGCGGTTAAATGTGTTCATTTTCTGAAATTATTTTTGAACATCTGTTATTTCTCTTTTGGCACATACAACTCAGTTGTTTTCTAAATCATGCTGTTCTCTGCTCTTACAAATGTTGATGTTGTATTGAATTCTTCACACAACCAAATGTCTGGTTGTTCGAGATGGGTTGCACATCGGGTGGTCTTTTTGTCTTGATTGGATATGTTTTGGGAAATAAGGCGGAAAAGAGGTGATTGGGTCGGGGTCCCACAGAGACCAACAAGTTTATCATAATGAAAAAGTGCGGCAGCAGACGGCTATGTCACAACTTGTTTCAGACTTGGACCCAAATGCAGAAAGGCGAGGAGATGGCAGTAGTTGGTATAAAGGAAAGAATCCCCAAGCACAGGGAAAAACCAGGAACACAAAAACTCTGGGAAAAGTCCAGGAAACACCAGGAACCCACATTTAGGCCGGAAATCCGTTGCCTTGGGCTTCTTTTGTGTTGGCGCTCAAAACTCTCGTGGATTGAAGATGACTATCAGGTTAACTGCTCCTCAGATCTCTGCAGGGTTATCCAGACAGCTAGCTAGATTATCTGTCCAATCAGAGTTTTCTGTTGCACGACTAAAACAACTTTTGAACATACACATGTTCCAGCAAAACAAGCTCCCTCCCGAAGCTATTTTGCAGAGGCGCCAAAGCGCCGGCCAAGACGATTGTGATTGGCTTAAAGAAATGCCAATAAACCAGAGCTCATTTTTCGCCCATCCCAGAATGCTGTGTGGACTCGCCAGACCCTCCTCCGCAGCACTGTGGAGGAAGGTCTGGCAAAACGAGATTAGTCATATACAGCAGTGCAAACACCGCCCCTTTTATGTGAACGTGCTCCTTGCTAGATTGGGAAACCGTGGGTTGATTAAACAAGTTGATAACCACCATTGTGTCACAACTTATGCGGGACCGTTTTTTTTTTGTAAGATTTTTTTTTGGGGCTTTTCCACCTTTAATGGATAGGACAGCTAGGTGAGAAAGAGCGTTGAGGCATAAACCTGTCAGTATACAGTACAGGCCAAAAGTTTGGACACACCTTCTCATTCAATGCGTTTTCTTTATTTCCATGACTATTTACATTGTAGATTCTCACTGAAGGCATCAAAACTATGAATGAACACATATGGAATTATGTACTTAACAAAAAAGTGTGAAATAACTGAAAACATGTCTTATATTTTAGATTCTTCAAAGTAGCCACCCTTTGCTTTTTTTGGTAACTCTGCAAACCCTTGGTGTTCTCTCAATGAGCTCCATGAGGTAGTCACCTGAAATGGTTTTCACTTCACAGGTGGGCCTTGTCAGGGTTAATTAGTGGAAGTTTTTCCCTTATTAATAAAAAAAGCAAAGGGTGGCTACTTTGAAGAATCTAAAATATAAGACATGTTTTCAGTTATTTCCCACTTTTTTTGTTAAGTACATAATTCCATATGTGTCCATTCATAGTTTTGATGCCTTCAGTGAGAATCTACAATGTAAATAGTCATGAAAATAAAAAGGAAACGCAGTGAATGAGAAAGTGTGTCCAAAATTTTGGCCTGTACTGTACGTGTACCTGCTCTACCAACTGAGCCAACCCAGCCACATGTGGGTCCGCTTTTGTTAGGTTTGGTAAAGCTGGGTAATAGAAATAAATCATGTTGATCTTGCCTCAGACAAAGCACAGACAAAAAAGTCATTTTGTTGGCCATAAAACAATACTGTCTCGTCATGTGGATTTTTGCCCCGTCAAGTGTGAAAATATTTCAAATTTCTTCTCTCATTTAAAGGTCCCATGACATGGTGCTCTTTGGATGCTTTTATATAGACCTTAGTGGTCCCCTATTACTGTATCTTAAGTCTCTTTTCCAAAATTCAGCCTTGGTGCAGAATTACAGCCACTAGAGCCAGTCTCACAATGAGCTTTCCTTAGTATGTGCCATTTCTGTGTCTGTAGCTATTGAGGAGGGGGGGGGGGAGGGGGGGGTGTGGCCTTGACCAACTGCCACTTTTCGTTTGTAAGCCATGATGTCTCTCTCTCATGGGTGGGCCAAATTCTCTGGGCGGGCAAAGCAGAGAAAGGGGAGGTAACCTTGCTCCTTATGACCTCATAAGGAGAAGATTCCAGATCGGCCCATCTGAGCTTTCATTTTCTCAAAGGCAGAGCAGGATACCCAGGGCTTGGTTTACACCTATCGCCATTTGTAGCCACTGGGGGACCATAGGCAGGCTGGGGGAACTCATATTAATGTTAAAAAACCTCATAAAGTGAAATTTTCATGCCATGGGACCTTTTAAAGGGCTATATTAGAGAGGGCAGGTCAGTTTCCTGTCCACATACAAACTGTGATAAAAGATTCTCTGTGGTGTCTACATTTTCATCACATTTGTCAAGGATGCACAAAAAAGTACAGCGGGAGGTGTTGCAAGCCATCTGACTTCAGAAAGAGGAGCAAATATTCAAATAGAGTGTGTCAGTGAGCAGGCCGAAGGCTTGAGTGAACAGACAGAAGTCATTGGTAGGCAGGCAGACATGTTGGCTGACAATGATAATGGTGATACAGAGGGGGAGCATTCAGAGGTTTTTCCTGAACATGAAGATGAGTGCGTTGTCTTGAACAGTTTGGCATTGTTTCATCTTAAACTGCAGGCAAAGCTGTTATTACCATCTTCAGTCATACAGTCCAGTATTGAGGATTTCCAGGGCATACATGATATCAGCCAATCTAATGTATTCCATAAGCTTGTAGAGAAGTTGGTTGCCCGGGGAATCCCAAAGGGGGATATTAACATCATTATAGATTTCATCAAATCAGAAGACCTATTCCAGGCATGCAACTCTTGTACATTAAAAACTGATAAAAGAAGAAAACCAGTTTTCAAAAAATCAGTTCAGATATGTTGAACCTGTTCCTCTCTGTCTTGGTCAGAATGAGTCAGGAAGAGAATGCTTTGCCCAGTATGTGCTTTTTCCAGCGTGAATCGGTCGGGCAACAAGTTTATTCACGTAAGGAGCAGGTGCGCTCCTCAGCTCAGCCAAAGGATACACTGGAGGACGTGTGGGATGGTAGCAATGTGACAGAGCATGTATTATTTAATCCGATTGCCAACTCCTTGGGCCTCATACTATATCAGGATGCCTTCGAGGTTGCAAATCCTCTAGGCTCGGGGAAAAACAAGCATACAATTCTTGCTGTTTACTTTACACTGGCCGAAATTGCACCCCCCCACAACCGGTCAAGTATAGATCAAATGCAGCTGTTTTTATTATGTAGAGATTTTAAGTACTTTGGCCAAGACAAAGTATTTAGCTCACTTGTAACAGATCTAAAAGATCTGTTACAAAGGAAAATGGTGTGACCTTGTCTAATGGAAAGGTGCACAAAGGCACACTGTGTGCCATTGCTGGTGATAACCTGGGCTCACACAATATTGGTGGTTTCAATGAGAATTTTAGCACAAGTATTTACTTCTGTAGATTCTGTATTCTGATATTGATCGCAAGACATTTCTTACCAACCCCTTGGCGAAGGCCTCAGCCAGCACAGTCGAATCGTACAATGGCCATGTGCAGCAAAATGTTACAACAAACTCAGATTCAGCTGCAGGCATTACATTTGATTTCAAAATTGAATGAACTTCCCTTCTTCCATGTATGCCAACCTGGGCAACCTCTGTGCATAGGCCATGATCTTTTTTGAAGGTGTTGTATCATACGATCTGGCCCTGTATATCAGACACTTCATTACAGAGCAGAAGCAATTTACTTACATCGGACTAAACCGCCGCATTAATCACTTCCGTTACCTTGGCAGTGACGCCAACAATAAACCGAGTTATGTCAATCCTGGAAGTGAGAATCTAAGTGGACATGCAGTGAGGAATTGGTGTCTTCTGAGACTTCTGCCAGTCTTGATTGGCGACAAGATTTACAACCAATATTTGGCAACTGGTGCTGCAACTCAGACAAATTGTTGAACTGATCTGTGCTCCAAAGATATGACCACTGGTCAGATAGCCTACTTGAAAGTTCTGACAGAGGGGTATTTACTCAGCCGAAAAGAAGCTTTTCCAGATAGTCCACTGAAGCCGAAGCACCATTATGTATCACATTACCCAGATCTTACCATTTGTTTTGGGCCTCTCATACGCCTATGGACGCTTCGATTTGAGAGTAAGCATACCTATTTTAAACAGTGTGCTCGCAAACTACACAACTTCAAGAACCTGTCTTCTATGCTTGCTGAAAGGCATCAGCTTCTGCAAGGTTACTATAGTGCTGGTGATATCCTCCCACAATGTGTATTTGTTGAAAGAGGTACAGATTTCTTTGTACTGGACAACAACGATAGGATACAAGAGGCAGTTGCTCACTTCAGTTTTACGCCAAGCAACACTGTTGCTGCTCATGAAGTTACGGTAAAGGGTACATGCTATAAAAAGAACATGTGTGTTGTGCTAGAGGAAGACGATGAAGGACTAGTCTTTGGCAGGACTAAGTTGATACTAACTCAAAATGCTTCTGTTGTCTTCTTTGTCACAGAAAAATGCAGATCTGTTTATTTAGTTGATCAGGGGGTTCATTGCCTTACAAATGATGCACACGATGCACAATATGTTTGCACTGAGCATGACAAATTACTAAACTAACTACTAGCCTCTGCCAGAGTATGATATGCAGGGTTTATCAGTAATAGCACTCTTTTCCACCCCTATAGGATGTCAGACCCTAGTGCTCTGATCAGAGAGTCCTGCACTCTTCCCTGTATCACTCCAGAGTCACTACAAAATGTGATTGAGAAACTGATGCAGCAAGGAGTGGACAGCAGAGAAGACTTGCAGTATGTGAGAGAGCAGGACATGGAAGAGTTAATCCGGCCAATTCAGTGTAGAAAACTTCTGGATGCCTGGAAGCCCAAAGGTAATCAAACCTTTTGAGTGTATTCTATATTGTCTGAGTTATGCGATTATTTATCTTAATGTGAGAAGACATGACAGGATAAGAGAAGAGGAAATAAGATATGTGACAATATGAAAAGAGAAGAGAATAAACTGTAATAGAAGTTAAGACAAGAGAAGGTAAAATAAAATGTTACGATAAAAGAAGACAATAAGAACAATTATGACACAATATAAAAAAGTGAAGACAATTAAAGGGAAAATACAATAAAAGCAGATACTGTATGATGAAAAATGACAAAAGAAGATAAGAGTGGAGAAAATAAATAAATGTGTATCAAATTTCTATTAACATATTACACAAATGCAAGTCTCAGTAAATGTGTACAGGTATTACATTATGGTGATTTGTCAACACACTTAGCAAGTGTGTTTCGTATTCCTACCTTCTATAGCTGATCACTAAATACAGCATATTCATATGGTATGTTGAATCTTTTTACCCATTCACAGATGGCTTCTAAAATGTACAGTGACATGTGATAGATCGTAATGTAGCAATTCTATACAAAATTACAAATACATTTCCATATTGACTATGTCAAAGCATCAAACTGATGTTTGGATAAAAATGTGCAAAAGAGCATAATGCACCAACAACTGAAAACATGTGAGTAATTCATCATTCTGACTCTGCAACATTCCATCTTAAAATGGTATATTTTTTGTCATTGCAGAGCCAAAGAACAGTTGTGACCTTCGTAGGCAGATGTCTGCTTGTGGCCCATTGATGGGGACCTCTTCATTGTCAAGTAGCCCCATGTCCTCTCCTCCAATGTCTCCACCTCAGCCTGCAATAAGAAACTGGCCTGACACTTTTGAAATTAAGTGGGACACAATGCCCCTTGCCCTGCGTACAGCCATTCAGAATGGAAAGAGGCCTCTGCCACGGCACAGGCGACAGTTCATTCGAATACTTGTTGATGACATGAGAAAGTTTGAAGTGAATCCAAGCAGAGCCCAACGTCTGATGATTGCAAAGGCCATAGTGAGACAGTATCGACTAGGGGTGTAATAAAAATTTGATACACTTGAGAATTGCGATATTATATTTCACAATACTGTATCGATTTTCAAAAACGCAATATCGATTTAAAAAAATAAAAAATCAAACCTTTTTTTTATTATTTTATTTTTTGTTTATTTTTTTAGTTTACGTGCAAAAATATTCATGTAAGACAGTGGTTCCCGTTAATGTTGTGTTTAAACCCCCTCCTGCTAGATGGCTATGCTGAGACGCACCACTAGTGTCCTTGCCTAGCAGTGCCTGACTTTTTGCTAGAAGCTAACAATGTAGCTATGGCTGAACTTTGGCATGTAAACATTAGCTCACTAAGAACCTGTGAACCACAATCCCAAACTGGCAGTTTGATTTTCTGTGTACTGAATTGTTTACCTAAAGTAAACTTCTTTGACTTTCATGCACATCATGACTTTTTTTAAATATTAGTTTTTCTAAAATTATACCAATATATCGCCTTACGCACAGTATCGAAATATATTGCAATATATTGAATCGTGACCCATGTATCGGGATATGTATCGTATTGTAGATGTAGCCTTACTCCGATTGGTGATTGGATAGCAATGTTGTTGTGGGGCTGCTCAGACTGCGTCTGAAAGGGGGCAGTTAGCCACCAACTCTCTCTCTTTTCCCTGTTCGAGGTTAAAAGGAAGTTTTTCCTCGCCGCCGCTGCCGCCGCATTAAGAGCATTGCTCTTTGGGAAATTGTTGGGTCTCTGTAAATGAGAGAGTGTGGTCTAGAACAGCTCTACCTGTAAAGTGTCCTGAGATATATTCTGTTATGATTTGAGACTATACAGAAAATTGGCCTTGGACTGAAACACTTCATCTGGGAGTTGGTTTCAGACAGTGGAGTAGGAAGATGATTGAGATGAGGAGTAGAGGGGGAGGTTGGAAATGGAGAAGAGGGAAATCGTGAATGGACTGCATTTATGTGGTGCTTTGTAGTCTGGCAACCACTCAAAGCGCTTTACAATACAAGCTAGCATTCACCCATTCACATGTGGGAGGGAAGGAAACAGGAATGACTCAGACAAGGGGCAGAGTCTATAAAAGGGGGTGGAGAGCTACCTGGGCCTTACTGGGGACCTTTTCTTTATTATAATGTGCCTAAAAGCATGGTTTTAGTGAACATTGCATTGTTTTATGTTTTAAACTGCATTAAAGATGTATTAAATATTAAAACATGTTCTTTGTTAGATTTCTCATGTCATGTTCGATGAGGGACAAACAATTGGAATGATTGCTTAGGCGCATCTGAAGGCAGGCTCATGCTGAATGTGATGTTTTAAGTGTTTTTTTAGTATCTTTTATGATATCAACATTGCTTTTTATAAATGTAGATTCCAGTCCCCTGCATGATAGGGAAAGGGGACTATTCTAGCTTTGAAAAGTATATTTATTTTTATGTTATTGCATATCCTTTGCAAATGTTTTTTTGGTGATTTCTTTTGTAAAGCACATTAACTTGTTTATGTGTTTTTTTAAAGTTCTAAGCAAAGACGCTGATGGATGGGCCAACCACTGTTTTTCCCAGTTTAAGATTGTTTGTGTACTTTTAATTAAGCTACTGGACGGCCATTTTGTTTTCCTTTTTTTGTGGGGTTTCTGCTGTGTTAGAGAGGGGACCGACTAGTAGAGAAGCCATTCTACATGTGTGTTTCATGTGTGGTTTAGGCTACCTTAGTGTGCTGTGAATAGGCAATTTGAGTGTGACAAACTGTTTGAAGTAGCTTGTGTGCTGTGTTGGGTTCATCTATCAATTGCCTCCAATTATTGTGTTAGCGCTTGACTCTACGTTTGTTCCTCTTTTAGTGCAGTTTAACCCCATCCAGATTATTTTGTTTTATTTATTTGAGTTGTTGATGGTAGTGGCTAGACGTCCTCTTCCTGATACTGTGATGCTAATAAACTCTATATTTTTTGCATAGCAGTCTCTGGTCCCCGTTTAATTCTGGGTCTGTACGATGGATATCACTTGGTTACACACACACACACTGAGGCAGATGCACCTTTCTCATCAGGAGTGACATTTGGGCTTCAGTATCTTACCCAAGAACACTTCAACGTGTAGACTGCAGAGGCTAGGGATTGACCACTCTAATGGAAGAAACATGATAAGAAAATATATAATACACGAGATAGAGACTTTAAAAACCAACAAGTAAAGATGAAGTTGGATGAGCCGGCGGTAGGAGAGTTGAAGGTGCTCATTAAAATGAAGAGAAGCAGCCCTGACTTTGACTCAGTCAGCCCACTGCAAATGTCAAAGGATCTCAGAAAAGCAGTTGATGAGATGTGCTGCATGCTGTACGAAATGCCAATGAAATGCTCATGATATTCTGCAAATCATCTGATCAGCGAGCTTAAGCCCTAACACTTTAAAGTTTGCTTGGGAAAGGGGCAGAAGGATTTCAACCAAGGGCAGCGATCAAAAAGTCAAATGTAATGTGTCACTAAAGATATCAGAATATAACTTGAAGGAGGGCAGTGTTTGCTTGTGGCACACATGATGAGACACTGCAGCTGGGGGCAGAGGCAATGTAAGTGTTGTGGTAGTGACCATGATTAGAAAGCATTAATGATTCCATGAGTCCAAGTGAATCAGCTGTGGAGGAATCGCTTAGCATTCATCCATGGATGCCCAGATTATACAAGCAGAACAAGTTCATATAGTGAGACTGGACAACAAAATCTCCTGCGTGGTAGACTCAGGGAGCCGCCAGCATCAAGTTGTAAAAGAAACTTGGAACTGAACTCCTGATGGTTCAGTATTGATTAGCAATAAGTTTTCTCTGGCTTTGAAGTCTAACTTCAGTATTTTTTGTGTGTGTAAGTGACTGATGAAAACAACAAACTTTGAAATTGGTCCAGTATTAAGCGAGAATGCTGTGACCGGCAGCTGCAATGTAACCCTATGGGACAAATGTGTATCGTTAATTCCGTCCACTAAAAGTTCTGTATTTGCCACTGACAGGCTCACATTATTATTCTAAGTGTCTGAGTACATTATTGAAATGATCCCTACAGTGATAAGACCTTTTTTTGTTCAAGAGTTAAGATCCTTTTTGTTTAACCCATAAGGGCCCACGGTGACACAGGGGTCACACTCTCTTTAACTGTTCTGGAAAGTTCCTCATTCAGCTTTATCCTTGATCTTAACTCATGAAGCCCCTAAGTGACACTGATGGAACATCCTGGTAGCGGTCATGTGACAGTTTGCCAATTTGTGTTTCCATTACAACATTTCCAAGATGGCTGTTTGCATGGTCAACAGATATGACAGAACTAGCTGTCTTTTAAGCATTATGTTGTTTCTAAAGTAAGATTCAAGTCATGTAAAGATTATAATGCTTACATAACAAGTCATACATTACAATTAACCTGTTCTGTCCACATTTATTGAACAAATTGATATAAAACACATGTCACATCGGGTTTTTAACCTTAAAAGAGTCATGGAAAACCTAATGTGATGCCTGTGTCACAATAAGAAGATTATAATGATCTGCTCAGTTAATTTAGCTGATTCAATAATATTGAACTAACATACTTTGTATTGTTCAATTCAAAGCATTTTGAACCAAAAGTAAAGAAAAAATCACATCAAATGAATTCATTTTTTTAAATATGTATTGGGAAACCAACAAACAAGATTTCCCTACCCTATATCCATCATAGGATAATGTAATTTACATTTTCTTTTAGTCTTGCCCAGAGAGGCAGATGATTTATTGATGCAAGGGTGGGGAAAGAGGAACGCATTGGTGGTATGATGACATATGTGTAACCCTGATCTCATACTACTGTACAAATAAACTTCACGACAAAGCTTGATGCTGGTGCAGGTCAGACAGAACGTTTATGGAAGTCAACAGGTCACACATAGGAGGGGGGGGTGGGCATTGATGCATGAATCACAATGTAAGGTCACATAGTAACACTTTAACACTTTATAATAACCATCGCTTATAAAGGATAATGAATAAATACATAGTTAAACAAACTTACCTAACAACAAAATTGTCATTAAAGGGGTGATAAAATGATTATATAGAGTATTTCACACTGTTCCTTATGGTCTCCTAATTGGATATGTAACATTTGTTGGGCTGAAAATGGCCTGGTTGATATTTTATTGGCCCTAATGCATCCCTGTGTTTTGGCTCTATTTGAAACAAGAGCTTTTCTTCCAAATATGGTATGCTCGTGAATATTTAGATGAACTGCGCGCTGATTGGTTGAGCGAATTGCCATAGGCAGACCTTAGAGATGCGCGCTGATTGGTTGAGCGAATCCCCAATACACACACATTAGAGAAGCGACAGAATCTCATATTCCAGACACTGCAATGTTTCATTACCAAATTCACTTCTGAGACTTTTTTATGTGAGAAATCAACTATATAAAGCTCAAATATGGGCCGTTTTACGAAAATTGATGGCTAATTGCAAATATGGTAAGACTGTGTGTCGGACTTTAGCGGCGGTGCTGCTGCCTCGCCGCACGGCCTGCCTTCCTTCACAGACCCCGGCCTGCTGTGAGCTCAGTTAGGCTGGCAGCCCTGACAGAGCTCCAGGGCCTGCAGCTCCCCTCTTCCTGCTAGCTAAATGGCCCGTGTGTCAGAGTGAGAGCGCGGTCAGAGAGCTTGTTACACCAGCAATCTCTTACCACATGTTACACACAATGTCATGCCACTTAGCTATACAACATCTAAATGTCTTATAAAGCTAACAACGGTGTCCGATTTCAAGTTAATATTTGTGAAGTTTAGCTAGGTGTTTCGTTAGCTGCGACTGTCCCTTCAATCCTATCTATGTGTAGCTATAAATCACGGCTAGTTAGCTTCGTTTTTGGTCGTAATTCGAGTATATTTACAGTTTGAATTTTGTCACGCCACTTACAAATCTAACTAAATGTCTGATAAAGCTAACTACGATGTCCGATTTCAAATTAATGAATATTTGTGAACAGTGGGGGTTTCGTTAGCTATGACTGTCCCTTCAATCCTAGCTATGTGTAGCTAGCTACAAATCACGGATAGTTAGCTTCATTTTTGGTCGTAATTCGAGTATATTTACAGTTTGAATTTCCTCACGCCACTTACACATCTAACTAAATGTCTTATAAAGCTAACTACGATGTCCGATTTCAAGTTAATGAATATTTGTGAATTTCAGAGGAATTCTAGGAGCTAGCTCTCATTGATAGAGCTACATCCAGCCGCAGGCTCTATCAATGAGACTCGCGGACAAGCGGCGTTTATTTCCCCAATCGTTTGTTTAAATAACTCAACACATTATAATTACACACATTAAAATATTAACTGGAACCTGTGGTAACAGATTGCTGGTGCAACAAGCTCGCTGACCGTGCTCAAACTCATACACACCGGGCATTTAGCTAGCAGGAAGAGGGGAGCTGGCCTGCAGGCCCTGGAGCTCTGTCAGAGCACTAGCGTGTAGTAATTCATTATCCAAAAACCGGTGACTTTGCGCGGGTATGGAGTGCTGTCGGCTGCAAGCCGTAACGGAGCTCCAAGTTCCTCAGAGCAGGCCGGGGTGTGTGAAGGAAGTTAGGCTGGGCGGCGAGGCAGCAACGCAGGCAGCACCGGTGCCGAACTCCCCGACACACAGTCGGACAACATTTGCAATTAGCCATCCATTATCGTAAAACGGCCCATATTTGAGCTTTACATAGTTGATTTCTCGCATAAAAAAGTTTCAGAAGTGAATTTTGTAATGGAATAGCAGAGATCTGCGTGACCTAGCTAGATTCAGAAGACTACCTGATCTCAGGTCAGTTGTGTAGCCTATGTAAATGTTGGTTCCGGATTTTGAGATGCCTGCGCAAGCAACTCAGCTTTGTTGGGATTCGCCCGTTTCCAGCGTCAGTTTCAAAATATGAGATTTTCATAGCAAAGGGGTGTCAGTGGGACTTTGAGCTTCTATGTATGTCCTATTTACCCAACGAACTGTCGTTATTCAACTAAATCGGTTTTGCATTCTATCACCCCTTTAAGAATGTTTACTTATTATTAATAATGCTATTATTCATAGTACAGTTTCTTGTTTTCCAAATTATACCATTTTGTATATTATATTAAGTATTTGTTAATGATTAAGAAATCGTTTATAAACCATCAATAAACATTATTTGGATGGCTATTGTAAAGTTGCATCTGATGATTATAATACTTGTTAAAGGTTAATAAAGAATGTACAAATCATCATATCTTTCATCGATCGCCAAAAAAAATCGCCAAAAAATATTGAATGGGGCCAGCTCAATGTTACTTAATGCTTTATAAACCAGTTATTAATCATTAACTCACTGTTATAAGCAATCATTTGAACTTTATAATAGCCATCCAAATGTGTATAGATTGTTTACAAAACCATTTTAAACAAAACTAAAAAAAAACAAAGTATTGACTACCTATCTAAATTTATAAACTTATTTTATATTACACTAGACAAATGATTAACATTAAATTGAAACATTACTAATAATTAGTAAACATTATTAATCATCATTCCATTGTTGGTTAATAGTAAAATAACCATTAACTAAACTTTGATTAACAATAAATGTACAATTTATTAATAATAGTTATTATAAAGTGTTACCCACACTGTATCAGTTCAGAAATAAAGTTATTATGTTGACATATGTTGTAAAACTGAAAATTAAAAGACAAGACTGTTCGGAATGCATGTGAACCGAGGATCTTATTTAAGGTTACTTAAAGAAGGCTGATAAATCTCTATGGAGGATTGGCGTGAAAAGATACAGGCAACGCAATTTTCTGTTCACGTGAATGGCGCATGATAAAATCCGGTGCTAATATGGCACCGGTGCCTGGTAACTGCCAGGTAGCAACGCGGATTTCAGTGCCTCATTTTGGTGCCACTTAAATGTCTGCGCTGCTCTCTGATGCTGCGAAACAGACGTTAGAGGCAACAGAAGCATCCCTGCTCGTCACGCTAGTTGACAGTAACGTTACACTTGGCAGCAGGTAATGTTGATGTTAGCCTACCGTTAGCTAGTAGCTGGATTAAACACGGTTAAAATGCTGACAGCTAAACGGTGTAACAGTGATGGTGTTACCCAGGTGTCATTCAGGTCAGTGTCAAACATAACCTCATAACCTTTCCAGGTTCAACTTCAACTTTGTGTCTCCCTATAAGCAGGAGACTTAAAGGAACACGCCGACTTATTGGGAATTTAGCTTATTCACCGTAACCCCCAGAGTAAGACAAGTCGATACATACCCTTCTCATCTCCGTGCGTGCTGTAACGCTGTCTGACGGTTCCAGCATTAGCTTAGCCTAGCACAGATCCTGCAGGTAACTGGTTCCAATTAGCCTGCTGCTCCAAATTGTGACAAAAGTGACAAAATAACGCCAACATGTTCCTATTTACATGTTGTGATTTGTAGAGTCACAGCGTGTACAAAAAACAACGTAACATGAGACACAGCCATCTTCTAACAGTAAACAAACCGGGAACTATATTCTCAGACAGGCTTGCTGCGAGCATATCACTCCGCCCAAGTACTATATTCTTCCACCTGAGAATATAGTTCCCGGTTTGTTTACTGTTAAAAGACGGCTGTGTCTCATGTTATGTTGTTTTTTGTACACGCTGTGACTCTACAAATCACAACATGTAAATAGGAACATGTTGGTGTTATTTTGTCACTTATTCAGAGCTGTAGGATTACTGGAACCATTAACCTGCATGTTCTGTGCTGGCCTGATGCCGCTGGAGCCGTCAGACAGCATTACAGCACACACGGAGATGAGAAAGGTATGTATCGACTTTTCTTACTCTGGGGGTTACGGTGAATAAGCTAAATTCCCAATAAGTCGGCGTGTTCCTTTAACAGCTGTATGATAAGCAGTGTTGGGAGTAACGCGCTACAAAGTAACGCGTTACTGTAATTCCACTACTTTTAGCGGTAACAAGCATGTAACTAAAACTTTTTTAATCAAGTAACACAATTACAATTAGTGAAATTGAAATGAGTTTGTTACTCGTGTTACTCTCTTTTGTGAAAAATTAACGCTTGCAGAAAAGAAGACAGATAGCCCTACTTTAGCTGCTTGTGATCTAACATCGCAGGACCTTATGGTGGCGCAATGATACACCAAATGAACAATGAGCATTAAACCACATCATTGTCGATAGTCTTCTGTTCAGTACTGTTCATATTTACATTTAAAAAGCAGACATAAAAGTAACTTAAAAGTTACTTTTAGTAAGCAACTAATTACTTTTGATATACAGTAATTGGTAAAGTAATTAAATTACTTTTAAAAGAAGTAACTAGTAACTGTACTCATTACTAATTTTCATTAACTTGCACAATACTGATGATAAGACAGTGTGGCCTCATTCTGCCTTCCCCAGAGTTAGGGTTAGGGTAACACATAACACTGTGCTGAGATATTTGGGTGTCTGCAATATCGTTGTTTACTTTGAAGGTTCAGCTAAACGTAACGCCTCCAGCATGAGTTTAAATACACCTTCAGGAAGACAGGAACATCAGAGACTTGGGACTTTATTACGATTACACATCATGGTTCAACTGTACTGCCTGCTTAATTCTCTCCTCAATTGAGTGTTCATTAAATGCTCCTGTGTAAGTCATTAAAGTCTCCCGAACATTCTTCACATATGTGAAATGAGTTGTGCTGCTCCTGAGGTTTTCCTTAACACTTTGGATGTTTATATTTTATATTTTTATATAGCAACATCTTTTTTTTCTAAACGGTCATAATGCCTTGCTAGTGCTAGCGGTGAGACATTTAATTCATTGTAATGGAATCACAGCGATAGGAAACGGTCACGGGGGCAAAGTAAATCCAGACAGAAGAGGTGACGGTCGTGACGTCGTTAAGTTTAACCACAAAAAGGACTAGTTAAGATTAGAAAAAAGTTTGTGCTTTGGGTTAAAATACCGTTCCACTTAAGTAGTACTCCCGGGACATGAACACCCATTTCTTGGGTGGAAGTCCTAGGTCAGAAGCCCTGTGTTTAGGGAACCGTCCACTCCCCTGAACTCCTCACTAAACGGGCACTGCTCTGATTGGAATCAGTACACTCCTTAAGTCTCCTAAAGAGGTGTGACAGTAGTGAAACCCATGTGACATAGATATTTTAAACCATCTCTTCCTGTGCCACTTTCTGCTCTTATTTTTTTTCCCTTATGAATAATACCCGGTGTTATTCCTGAACTTTAACTTGTATTGTTGCTTATTTAGTCATGGAGATAAAATGTCATAGAGAAATGACAACGATGTGAAATCTCACACACACACACACACACACACACACACACACACACACAGTCTCTCTCTCTCTCTCTCTCTCTCACTCACACACACACACACACATATACACACACACTTGCTACTGACCAACTTGGCTCAGCCTTGCTAAAGATGATTAATTAGTGCACAGTAGTATTAACCATAATTACTTACATTAGAAAACTGTGCCGGGCCGGTGTATACACTCTTCTCCTCCTCCGCTTTTTCCCTCCCCATGCTCCCTCTCTCCCTCCCTTCTCCCTCCCTCCTCCCTCTTTCCCTTTCGGTCCCTCTGCCACCCACACAGCCCTGCGCGACTGGTTGCAGACTGGGAGTTGACATTCTGAGAAACCATTAAAAGTGCTCATTATTGGGAAAGAAAAGGAGGGCAGAAATCAAAGAGCCATACTCACTGCTGGGGTTCCCTGTTCTGTTCAGCACTCGTTCCTTCTCTGATAGCATCATCCATCTCTTTCTTTCTTTTTGTCTTTTTCTTCATCCTGCACCCTCAATTAAGCCTCATCCTCCGGTTCTTTCACACCACTAATCAAATCAAAAAAATAATTTTGTCTTCTTAATACAAGTCAAATGTCCCACAGCCCAAAGTGATGTTTTTCGATTGCTAATCTAAATCTAACCAAAAGTAGGTGCGAGGGCCTCCTCACACTGGCCAAGCTGGAACAATATACTAATCGACCACACGATAGTTGAGTAATTGACAAATTGTTTCATTATTATTTTCAACCAAACAGTGTACTGATAATGTCCCGCTTTCGCCCTCTTCTTTTCTATCCTGCACTCTTGCAGCCGTTCAGTCATTTTCAGTATGAAGATTAAGATTATTGAACATCACACAGTGAAGGAATTGCATAATAGCTGAAGGCAATGCTGCTGCCCCAAGAGCCTCAGCATTCTTCATTGTTGCTTGGCCCTAATGCACGGGAGGTGGGGCATCAACAGATTCAATGCATTCTAATGAACAGTTCAGTATGATATTGTACATAAATGCATGCACACCAATATGTATGATATTCTAAGTGGCGACTGTCGGCTGGTCACGTGGTCACAGTTCCATTTCTTACATTTCAGAGATCAGTGGTAATAGTCTTTAATGGACCATATATGTGAGTGTGGATTCGGAGACATCACCAATATAACCTCCAAGAATCAGGGCTTAAATCAGGGACAGAAGTAACGTGGGACCAAACTAACAGCCCTGGATTTAAATGTCTCGAAGATTTCAAAGTAAACCCCGCAAATCTCCGAAACAACTCTGAACCCTAAAAGGTTGCAGCCCATTTTGCATTCTATAGTGAGGCACCAAACAGTCCAAATGGAAATCATAAGGGAAATCCCCTTTGTAATTTGCTACCTGTTTAAGTGTCTTTGTTCCCAGCAGGTAGGTAGAGTGGGCGGATCAGTGATCACATTAGGGAGATTGTCAGCATCGGCTCCAGCAGCACCTATGGAGCGCTGTCGACTCTCTGTCCATTAAGAAGGCTGCAGGAGGACACATTGATTAATGATGTGGGCTTGTAACAGAGATGAGATGTGTTTTATTTATTTAGTACCAAATATTGTGGCAAGATAGGAGTAGGCCTGTACCGAATTCAATTCTTTCTAGTCACCTCCCACGTATCGAGTATCGAAAAATGGCTCGTAATTCAATACCCAATTTCAATACCTAAGGAGTAAATCTCATCAGCATCAGTGAGCCAATCAGCATGCCACAGCATGCTTCTACCAAGATCTAATAACGTCTGTGATTGGATGTCTAACGTTACACGTCGCAGAGACACGCAGGAAAAACTCTACGTAACACAGAGATGGGGCTGACGTAGTAGGAGCTGAAAAATAAATGAAAAGATTTGTGCTTTAACATGTAATGTTGTAATTTATTTTTGTTTAATAAAATTGGTATTGTTTAGGAACCGGTAAAAAAGTCACGGTATTGGTATTGGTACCGGTATCAAATATTTATGAACCATAACCAGCCCTAGTTAGGAGTGCTTTAGCATCATTTATGTCGCTAATGTAACCAATCTGGCTAACTAACAGATGTGTGGTTGCATGGTTACATAGGCCTAATAGGACATAGTAGGTTGTGTGCACACTCACATTAGTGCTGCGTCAAGATTTTCAGCCTCCTAATGCTGACCTTACACCAAAGATCTTTCCAAGCGATTCCACTGTTGCAGACTATTTTCCAATATCTGAATGAAATCCTGAGAGTCTTCTATAGTCGGGGCGTTCGCGTCATGTCCATGGTTTGGTGTAAGGAGGTCATAAAACTCAGTCCCAGTCAGTCTTTATCCTAAGTTTGAAGTCTTGGTAGTGAAGTTAAATCACGTAAACAATGTCAACAACCAATGGGTGTCCTCCCTCCAGCACCAAACAGGAAGCTGCTAAATGGTAGAGACAGTGTTGTTTCTGGTTGCTATGTTGCCGCGCTAAGCTATATGCTAAAGAGGGAAAGTTGCAGATTTTCAACCCTTCCGAAGCGCGTCATCCAACGGGAGTTTTACCGGCAGATAAACACAGACGTCCGGGTACCGGAGACAGAAAATCTGCAGACTTTCCCTGAAGTTACCAGCTAACGCTAATTATTTTCATTTTGTTATGTATTTTAACCGTAGCTACACACATTTTTTTTTAATTATGGGGACATGGTCCAGGTAATAAGCTGCCAGAACTTTTTCTCTTATTTTACGTATTCATTTCTTAGAGTGTAGATAAATAGAATGTCAACTTTTAAGCAATACTATACTTTTGGTTCTTGAAAGGTTGACATGGAAATGTTTTCAACCAACAACATGACCATCATGTTTCCCACCAGGGCTAGGACGAGAAGCTCAAAACAATCCATGATGCATGAGACACCCGGACAAAGACTAAGACAAGGTCTAAAGAATAGAAATATTTCAACTCTGGGAATGACGGCCATGTTTTGTGCTCTCTGTTAAATCTCTTCCTTCATTCAGTCATCATCTCATATTCTTCCACTGTATTTCTCACCATTTTTGCTCTTCTTTCAATTTGTCTCTCTCTCCCTCTCCCCATCTCCCTCTTTATCCATCACACTGAGGGCCTTAGTGCCAAGCTTCCATTGTATGGTGCAGAAGATCTCACACACAATACCCCTCTGAAACCCACACATACACACACACACACACACAGACACACACACACACACGTACACAGTGTGCCTAGCCTACTGTTTTGTGCATTATATCCTTCCTAGCTTATGTCACGGAGCTTTCTCTCTCTAATCCACGGTGAATGGAAGAGGAGGAGCTGCGGGGAGAATCAGCCGAACCCACAGCCAGCCCCAGCTGCACTCTGGGATAGAGAAAGGAATAGTCTGATAGACCTTTATTGAATCAAATTCTACAAAATATTTCACCAAGTCCGCTACATTCCCGTAATATACTATATCACCTTCTTATATTACTTTCACAGAATGGTGCTTGCACATTCACACAGAATAAAGTTTTGGGAAAGAAAGAAGAAAGACACTGATGACTACATTTACATTGCTACATTTTTTGGTTTAAAAAGGAATATCTTCTGCTACGTTTCCCCCTCTCATCCCCCCCTGCTCTGGCGTTTTCCGAGCCCCTAAACCAGGAAGACATTTGGAAACACTTCTATCCCGTTTCGGTTTGGAATCTGCGGGGTTGTGTTGCATTTGTAACCCTCAAAAATATAGCATTACAAACCATTTGCTTAAAAACCAAAATTTCCATGCAGCCCTAATATCCAGCATTCTTTTATTGAACAAATTGAACATTGAATTGAATATCAAAGGCACCATTACTACAATAATGACAATTACATGTTAAAGTGCAGTTTTCTGCTGATATTTTCTTTCATCTAACACAGAGAAATATCAGAGTGTCTTTCATTAAATGTCCCAGTTGATATCGCAATGACGATTAAAAAAAAAAAAAAGCAATATATTGTGCATCCCTACTCACATTTCTTGAAGGCTAGGGGACCGGTAATGTCTGATGCTACTTTTTCATTCGGATCAGCGGACCTTTATGGTTTTGGTGACACGTTCTCATGACACAGTTCCCTGTTGCCTTTATGTGCCACAGAGCTGGACCGTCAACCCAGGGTCAAATCTGCAAAGGCAGGCTAAGGGTGCAGGTATGACCCTCAGAGAGGTTTTATTCTATTCTAACTCACATATTTGAACATCTGTTAATACATTTCCTGTGTGTTTGTATATGTGTGTGTGTGTGTGTGTGTGTGTGTGTGTGTGTGTGTGTGTGTGTGTGTGGAGGGGGCTAAAACTATGGCACTTCATCATGATGACAGTTTCTGTTTTATCAACTGTTTCTCAATGAACCATTGTTTGAGGCATCCCCCACCACCGCAGGTATAGCCAGACCCAGTATGGCGAGTAAGCACAGGTTTGTTGTAGTTCTCTTTAAAGGTGCAGCGCTATACCAAACCCTCAGCGTGACACAAAGCTGTGTTCCTGTGTGTCGGGGGCGGGCGGCACAGTGCCACAGTACTCCGGCCACCAGCGTTACCCCGGATTTCCACTGGATGCGGAACAGCTGTGGAACGGCTCCGGAACAATGGCGGAGTCATTAGGTTTCCATTAAAGTCAACGTCTGTATTTCCACTGACTGCGGAACGGCTGCGTTCCGACTGCGTCCCAGCTCCGGCGATCCGCAGCCCTCCGGAGCAGATACACAGAGCTTCTATTTTTGCCGGCACGGCAGATAGTAGGACAGAAAGGGACAGAAAGTCGAGCACAGAAGCAAAATAAAACATCCCCTTAATTTTCAAAATAAAATACACTGTGCTCAGATTTCCCTGCACTACACCTTGAAAACACAGCACAGAGTTGTTTCCCCTCTACTCCTCTGGATGGAAACAAACTGTTGTTAGTTTTGTGGTTCAATTCTATGTGAATTCGCGAGAACTTGTGGGTCCTCGTGACTACAGCTGTCAGTCATGGCCGCAGCTGTGCCGCAACAAATCCAGACCTGGTGTGTATTGACGGACGGAGAAGCCGGCACGCAGCGGAGCCGGTCCGCAGCCGTTCTGCATCCAGTGGAAATCCGGAGTTACAATATAAAGGCATGCCACCAAAGTGGCCACTGCCGAAATCTAACCGCATTCGGAGGGTTGGCGAACAAAGGATTGTATTTATTTAAGAGAGTGTAGGGTGATCCAAATGCATAGCAGGGAATCTGTTAGCTCAGCTGAACAACAAAGGGTCTGTAATAAAGTTTGGAGATTTTATTTTTCTTCTTTCACTGTTTGACAGTTGATAGACGTCAGAGAATCCTGGTTCCTCAAACAACCTAGGAAATATTAAATGATCATTTCAAGTGGAAGTTTCCTGTTCTTTTGCTGTGTGTTTCATCATGGGTTAAAATGTGTGTGTGTGTGTTGACATAAATCCATTAAAACAGCCCTGCCAGCTAGCATGTGTGTATGTGTGTGTTCCACCAGATTTACCCTCGCTGACTGCTCTGTGATTGGCCCAGGGACAGCTCAGGACGTTCCCCCCCCCAGGGGCTACCAAGCTCTTTATCTTGTCAGAAGGGGCAATCAGCAAAATGAGACGCACTAGATTTACCCCTCCGCTCGCCACCGGCTGGGTGGGAAAAGACCGGCCAGGAATGGAGGTGCCTGTCTGTGTACGCTTTTTCTCTCTCTCTCTCTCTCTCTCTCTCTCTTTCTCCTCCCCATCCCTCCTTCCCCTCTTGTCAGGTGATAGATATGTTGAGATCACTCATTCTTAACGGCCCAGAGAGGGACGGCATCCATCACTCTTTTCCTGTGCCTCCCGCCCCCCGCCACCTTTACTCCTCTCTGCACCCATCCTGCCACAGTACCATAAGCTGTCTGTCAAACTGACAGGCCCATCCACTATATCACAGGGAGGCTGAGCGGCCCATAGGACTCTATTATATGTAATCTGCTCCCCTGGACACAGGCCACTTACACAAGCCAGCCACCAGGGTGTGTGTATGCGTGTGTGTGTGTGTGTGTGGTTTCACATCGTAGGTATTTCTCTATGACATTTTATCTCCATGACTAAATAAGCAACAATAAAAGTTAAAGGTCAGGAATAACAAGAAGGTATTATTCATTAAGAGTATGAGGGAAAAAAAATAACAGCAGAAAGTGGCACAGCAAAATATTTGTGTGTGTGCGTGTGTGTGTGTGTGTGTGTGTGTGTGTACTTTTATCAGCGATTCCTCTTTTGTATTGAATCTGAATCTGCTGCTGTGGAAGAAGTCTTCTGCAAGTTTTGTACGTGTAAGTGTGTTTGTGATTGAGTGAGTGCGTGTGTGTGTGTGTGTGTGTGTGTGTGTGTGTGTGTGTGTGTGTGTGTTCGTAACCTAAACACATCAGTGATTCCTAATCCATCCGTCAGTCGTCATGCAGTGAATTCACCTTCGATGAATTTTTCTTTTGTGAGTTATGTGTAACACTAGAAAAAGACAAAGTTAAATGTCAGGGTTCCATAAGCATCTCCTAACATCAAGAACACCTTTATAAACTAGTAGTGGCATTGTTGTTATTCAACCATGAACATGATCTTTCACAAACCTGTTTCTAGTCTCCCAAGACTATAAACTATTAAACAAAACTATAGTTTTTTTTTTAGGTTGTGTAGGTATAAACTATGAAAATATATCAGAAATTAAACTGTGAATTTGCTAAATGAAAAATGATTTACTGCAGAGCGAACCAGGTTTATATTGCAGACAGGCCTTTATTTCATTTCCTCTGGTACTAAACAATGTAAATTCAACAAAAAATGTTTGGGGGGGGCATTTTTAAGCCTTTATTTCCACAGGGACAGATGAAGACTTGAAAGGGGAGAACCGAGCTAACCCGGCCACTCAACACACATTTTTAACTGTTGTCTTTATAAGTTCATCAAAATGTACATTTCAGTCAGACAACTCCTGATTCAAATGTTTATTATAACAGCAGAACATAGTGTTTAACTCCCCGTAGATTAGTGTATATTAGATATTGGGGAGTGATGATGAAATTGCTTGTCACCTTAGAGCTCAATGGGCATACTTTCCCCCTTTCCCTGATGGACCTTTATTGTGAAATATCTGCTGCAATTGTTGAGATTCATTGACTTAACAGCGATGGAAAAAAACATCAATTGTGGATGAAATTTGAAAGAATGTATGAACATGTTATAAATCTTTCTGTCAAAGAGCAGCAGAGTGGTATATGTGTGACACAACTGTACATTTACACAGGAATAGTGCATTATTAAACAACCACAATTGATATCCATTTGGAAAAAGAGGCTCGCTCTTTCAGATTTATCATCACTTCAAATCTCTCATAAGCACATGTGATAAGTACTATGATAAAGAAGAGCCACAGACTGGTGCAATATTCACTACAGGAAAGTCTGCTCCTCCAACAAGTTAACCAAAGCTACAGAAAACATATCTCATTATCCTATACTGTATGTCTTTGATATAATAAGCTTCTTTTGATTATCAAACGCTGAGATCCAGATTCAGAGTTGAAAAGATAGGTGCGAGCAACAGACTTCTAGGAATGCCTGGTATGAACATGGATGGAAATACTTATTGCCTATGAATATTTGAACACACTTCGTACTTTGGTATTGGAATTAAATCACTACTAAAACATCTCAATACAATCAGACCAACAATAGCCCACCATTAAAGCTACATTGTGTAATTTATGGAGTTGATTCTTAGCAAAAAACCCTTTGTTCTTTCACAAATATGTGCTCATTCATGTGTAATAACTTCCACCAACTAATTAAAGTATCCTCGTAAGCGTAGAATCTGACATTCGGAATCATTCAGAATACATACTAGCAAGTTGCTCAAATGGTGGCTGCCATGTAGTGCCTCAATCTTTAAAATACATTAGCCAAAGAAGGACATACCTCCGCCTTTCGCAATTTTAAAGTCAGTGTCACCATGAGGAATGCCAGGGGGAGATTACACGCCAGGGAAGTGAAAAAGCAAATTAATACGACAACGCGACAGGCAAAGCAACAACACTAATTGGAGTGGCTAGAACAGCTGCGTGTAAACAATGGAGATACTAAGAGCTAATTTCAGGTTTGGCCACCGTAGGAGTTGAAATGCGCTCGGAATGGGAAGGGCCAGAAAGTAATATTCAGTTGCTTGTCATATAAAATTTCACCACTAGATGGGAGAAATTCTTACACAATGTAGCTTTAAGCATATTATTAGTTATGTCCGAATGAAGCTTCATGAACCATTAGTTGGATTTGTGGACCCCACTAGATGGCGCTCTTGGTTTAAAGAAATGTGGAAATTCCATGTGCTTTCAACCCTTTGTTGAGCAAAGAGCGCCATCTAGTGGGCTCAGGGAATAAAGAAAATGCTTCACAAAGCTTAATTTGGACATCACTACTTATTATCTTAAAAGTCCAATGACATGGTGCTCTTTGGATGCTTTTATATAGACCATAGTGGTCCCCTAATACTGAATGAAATTCAGCCTTGGTGCAGAATTACAGCCACTAGAGCCAGTCCCACAATGAGCTTTCCTTAGTATGTGCCATTTCTGCGTCTGTAGCTATTGAGGAGGAGAGAGGGGGGGCAAGGTGGAGGGTGGGGGTGTGGCCTTGACCAACTGCCACTTTGCTCGTTTGAAAGCCATGATGTCTCTCTCTCATGGGTGGGCCAAATTCTCTGGGCGGGCAAAGCAGAGAAAGGGGAGATAATCTTGCTCCTTATGATCTCATAAGGAGAAGATTCCAGATCGGCCCATCTGAGCTTTCATTTTCTCAAAGGCAGAGCAGGATACCCAGGGCTCGGTTTACACCTATCGCCATTTCTAGCCACTGGGGGACCATAGGCAGGCTGGGGGAACGCATATAATGTTAAAAAACCTCATAAAGTGAAATTGTCATGCCATGGGACCTTTAACATGCAAGCTAGCATCGTTAATGAAAACAATTGAACTCCCACATAGTTAGTTCCATTGTCAGGCAACTGAAACAAATATGCATTACGTCATTACTGGCCTATACTTAGTTACTTCTCTTTCATGGAGCATGGATTTTGACCACGGCTTGCCAGTCTTCTGTCCTGGGCTTTTCTTTTCAGCTGTTTCCATGTCAGCCCCTGGTCTGATTAACAGTTTATGCAATCATCATATTTGGATATCCAAAAAGTTCAATTTAATCAACGGCTCTACGTGATACAATTAGGCGTGAAAAACAGAATTCTAGGAATGCCTGGTATGAACATGGATGGAAACACTTATTGACTATGAATATCTGAACTAAACTGAATGAAATGATTTATGAATAGCAAAGCGATTTGTAAGTTTCACTCTAAGTGAGTATTTCATACTGCAATACAGATTTTTCATGGCGTGCTCCTTCAATAACTTGCTGACAGATAGATAACTTGTATGGATATTTTGACTGAATGGGATTTCTGTTGCTCTGCTACTTTAGAGCAATAGCCTGAGCAAGTTCACCTCTTGCTATGATGCCTTTGAACTAGTGCTTACATGTAATATCCACCAAATGCATAAGGTTAACACTGCAAAATCTGCTCAAAACCTACAGGACAAGCCATTGGGGGAAATGCAGCCCATCTCATAACACCACAGCCAACTTCAAAGGGCTTATTTTTTTTGGTAAAATCATTTCTAATTCAGACCACACTATTATAAAAAATTACCTTGTGCGGTTTAAGAAGCAGACTAGCTCCTCTCAGCCCCCAACTGAGCCTCTAAGCCTTGGCTACAACATAAATCCAATCCCTGCTATTCTCCATGGTGGAGAGAGCTGAGGCACGTCCTCGGGGCTTGTCATTTCAACTCTGCCTCTCAACTTCTTTTGTTGCATGCCATCCCCTCTGCTTCTTTACGCTCTGTTCTGACTCGCTGCTCAGCTTCGTACTTCTCAGCCAAGTCACTCGCAGAAAGCAAAGAAAGAAGAACACTCATCTCACGCTGTCCTCTGCTGGTTAACGTTTGGGAACTTGGTAATGGGAAAGGTATTCAGAAATCAGAATCAGAAAAGGCTATATTGCCACAATAAGTACACTTATGTGGAATATGTCTGGTGAAAGCTGCATCAATCAATAAATCAGACTTTATATATATATATATATATATATATATATATATATATATATATATATATATATATATATATATATATATATAGATATTAAATCTGATATGGGTCATATTGAAATTCATGGGATGTTTTACGTCACTCTAGATTGCGAAGAAAACTAATTTTCAAAAGAATATGTTTTGGTACAAGACCATCTTCAGGCACATGGTGTTCCATCCTGAGAATCCATCTTTTGTAGGAGGGGACTGTTTTTGTGCACCAATCAAGTACTTCCAAATGAAAGGAAAATCGATGAAATCAGGCATACATACATAACATTCATTCACAGTGTCAATAACTATAGATAGAGCTTAAGCCTAAATACAACCCCTCTATACTAACCATTAAAATATACTGTATATATCGTACCAGAACAATCTATAGTAGATGGATGCCAATTTATGTATAATGAATGCACACAACAAATTATATGAAGCATTTCATATTCAAGCATATTTCCAAAACCTGCTGGTACCTTATCCATTAATAGATAGAGGAAGAATATCAAAATAAACAACAAGAGCCCTCACAAAAAAATCACCGAAGGGTAATAACTTCATACTTTACATCACTTTTTGTGTTAATTTACATAAAAAATAGGAAAATTGAAAAAAGCCAACATAATACACATTGCTTACAAGACTCCCCACCATCATACAAGTACAAAAAACTCTAGATCGACAATCATCATTATTCTGTGCTGGCAGGAGTCACTCGGTGAATAAAACGTAGATGAAAGCTGGGATGGTGGATAGAGGTGGAGGAACAGTGAGGTGTTAGACCTCAGAAGTATTTGGGATGACACTTCTATACAAGTAAAACTGGAGGTAAGTCAAACTTGAGACAAGTAAAACTCGAGGGGATTAACGTAACCAGTCTGTTTGAAACAGACGAACATGGCTGCAGTCTCAGAGAAAAGCTAAGATCTTTAAAGCCAACTTTAAAGGTCCAGTGTGTAACATGTTTAGTTGTTCATTATCAAAATCTGTGTTCACAAACTTGTCCTTTTTCATTAATATTTACCTCCACCGTCAATTCCAAGTATTCCTTTTGGCTTGAAATTTTACATTTGCATTCGCATGAACTGGGGGTAGACACTCCATATTCATGCGCCATCTTGAAATACGTTAGCCGGTAAAGAACATACAGGACATACTGCTCCACCTTTTGCGTTTTCGCTATCACGTGATAAACTTACAGGTGCTGCTAATGCTGCTAATGGGTAAGTAGCAAGTTTGAAGAAGGAAACATGGAGGACCACACTATTTCAGGAACTGGAGTCTTCTTCTTCGTCTTGAAAAAGAAAAAAGGATATTGAAAAGAGCAAGAGACCGGCTTTTTGAAGCGTGAAGGCTACCGTAGCTGTAATACGTACTTTGAACTGCATGGTGCGAGAGAGTTGATTGCGATGTCTCATTGGAACTACAACTTGCGTCAGGTAGCGCTAGTTGTAGTTCCAATGAAACAACTAATTGGAACTACTAAGAAACTTGGGACTCACACCAATGAAGCTCAGAAGGTCAGTGTTGGATCACCTGCAAGTTTTACAGTAAGCTTGACCATGTTTTGTGTGATGAGCCCAGCTGTCAGCCTGCCTACTCCTCATCCTTGTCCACTATTTAATCTGTTCCCGAATTTGCTGGCTTCCGCTGCTCATCGACTTCAGTGGCCTCCATGTTAACTTCCGTACGACAGCGTGCTGCTGTGTGATGTCCTAGATATTGTTCTTTTGCACATGCAGGTCAGTTCAGGACCACCAGTCCACACTCCAGTTTGATATTGGCCACATTTAAAAAATAATGTGAACAGCCAAACAAAAAGAATCTCGTCTAAGCACTAGGGCTTGCAGTGTGACTGTAGCCAGTGTCCAACTTCCTCCTGTGAGTTTGGCTGCCAAAAGCCACCGTGTCTTCTCTCTGTGGTCCGGAGTATTTTCACAACCTGTCGGTCTGCTGGCCTGTTTGGTGTGTTTGTCCAGCGCTCACACAGCTGACAGTGACACAGTGCCACCATTACCGCATATGTAGCTCACATTCCTGGCTAATTGGGTTTGAGGCCCCCGAGGCTCTGAATGTGTGTTAAATGGGGGATTGTTTGGGTTGGTGTGTGTGTGTTGGGATTGTGCAGTATGATTAAGGTTGAGGGGTCAGTGTGTGTGTGTGTGTGTGTGTGTGTGTGTGTGTGTGTGTGTGTGTGCGCGTTGGAGAGGATAAATTGAAAGCATAGAGATCTTATTAAAAACTGGGGTCTCATTGTCGGACTTCTAGGCTGGGGAAACTCAGAGAAGTCGTATTTAATTTCGCACAAAAACATTTATTTTTTCCCCAGCTTCTTTATGGATCTGTCATGTGCACCTTTGCTCTGTGGGTGTTCGCAGGGATGGGAAACCAAAGTATGATAAGGTGCAGAAACAAACGAGCACTTCAGAGCCAAGCCGAGTGCCAGGCAGGGAGTCGGCCCGCAAGCGTAGCAGCTCCATAACACCAATTTCCTTACTTCATCTAGATACGCCTCCCCAGTGCTTTGCCCGCTATCACCTTGTTGGGTTTCCACCCTCTGCTTTTTCTTTTGTTTCTTCCTTTACCCTGCACCTACCCCCGCTGCGAGCCCCTTCGCACTCACCGGTGGTTATTCATCTAAAGTTGATTAGCATTCGTTTTGTAAGTGCAGAGTGCACTTTTTGGGGAAGCAAAAGTGAAAGCACTTTGGATGAATGCTCCACTCCTCTACTGCCCTATATTTCCCTATTCATTCAAAGTGTGGTTGTCAGGATTGCTGCGTGTTTAGTCATCCGCGAGACGTGAGTTATACACCGGCTGTACATCTGAACATCGGAGAAGCAAACAAAAGAGGAGGTGGAGGAGGAGGAAGAGGAGGAAGGGGAGGAGAACAGGACACGTGGGTGAAAAGGCGAGAGCCGGTGAAGGGGCGGGATGGCGTGGCTCATCTCTGAATAGACGTGATAAAGAAAGCCGGCGGGTGAGGGCGGCGCGGATGACGAGCAGGCGGAAATCATGCACGCAGCGCACAGCTGTACTTTCTTCAGAACGCGGCAAACATTTTGCAAAAGTCAAACTTTCCAAAACGGAGTGTGGAGGAGAGGAGGGAGAATATAAATATCACATTACAATTACTAGTTCATCTGTTTTCCATGAGAGCAGCGTGGCTCGAGGGATGGCAATGTTTAATCAAGAATGGAACAACTACTGGATGGATTGGCACACACATTCATGTGTAGATAAAACAGATGTTGACGAAGTTTCCTTTTGGGGACATCATTTGAAGTTGGAAAAAAAAAGTCATGTCAGTTAAACGTAGTAAACCAAAAAGTGATACCTTAAATATGACACTAAAGGAGACTTTTTGTGTGAGTAACAAACGCCAAAGGCACCTGAGCAAGCCTCGCTTTGAGACGCGATGGGAGTGAGAATGTTTTGGTCCCTAAGAGCATTTAGTGCTGGTTGTCGCATTCAGGGATTAAAATAAGGAACGATAAGTCTTGTGTCTTGGTTTTGCTAACTGAGAAATCATACAATAGACTTTACTTGAGTAGGAAATTTGGTGGTCTTTCTATCCCACTGACTACGTTTACATGCACTTAATATTCCGTTTTTTTGCCCTTATTCTGAAAAAGACCATATTTCGATTAAGCTGTTTACATGGCTAATGAAAGTGAATATTACACTAATATTCTTGTTTCCATGTAGCCATAGAAAACAGGATTTTCCACCGGTGGAGGACTTGTTTGACTGTGTGAACACAGCCTCCCTCTTTCATTCCTTCAACCAGCTTCTTGAAAAGGTCGAAGTTGAGATTTTTGTGCATTTCCAAAAATCTGTTGATATCCAAGTCTTTCATAATGTTTAAAAGTAGCTGCGATTCTTCTTCCTTTTTTTTATTTTGGCCATGCATCTCTACCGTAGTCCTGCAAACTGTTGGCTGGCATAGCAACGCACAGAGCTGACTGTAAGCCGTAAACAGGCAAGAGGCCATAAACTGTTGCAAACTGCAGTAAAAACCCTGATTAAAACGCATATTCTGAAATGCTCTGTAAACCTGTCCAAAGAATGCCTCTAAAACCCAAATATTGCCGGAATATCCCACGTCTTAATCTGAATAATGATAAATTTGGTGTGCATGTAATTGCAATCACTGTATGTGTTGTATGTGTGCATAGAAGATACAGCCGTGAAAGAGCTCGATGGAGGAGTGTGTGTGTGTGTGTGGGTGTGGGGGGGGCAGATAAATTAGAAACTGTCTCTATCCCCTCTCATCCTCCCATCATGTCATCTTTGCTTGACCAAACCCTCTCATCATCAGCATCTCATCGGACATGTCTTCCAAACTATTAAGCTTCCATCCTGCTCTCCGTCCTCTCTTCCTCTGTTACTGTCCCCCCCCCCACTCCTCTTGTTAAGGAGGCTTTCACAGGATGCTCATTAAAATCTTCTCAGCTGAATCGGACAGGGAGATACACGGCAGACTTTCCCTCCATCCTTCCTACTCCCTGCTCGCTTACTGTTTCTTTCCCTGCCAAAAAAAGCAACCTGACGTTGGTTGAATGAGTGTTTTCTTCAATCTACAATTTCAATTTCAAGTGCTTCTGGGAAGGTTGTTTATAGTGGAGATACGTATGCCAATAAAAGTTGTTTTAACGAGCCGGACTTGCAGAGAAAAAGAGCATGTTGGTGTGATGGAAGCAAAGAAAAGAATAAGCCAATATTAGGACAGACAGAGGTGCATTTTTTAAGTTTTCCTTGCCCTGTGCATATTGAAATGCGAATGAAAAGCCTGAGCGAAAATTCAAGAAACTTTAAGAGCTGAAATATTGTTATTAATATTATTAAATATAGTGTAAATACATATTTTTATAACATGACATTTATAACAAATTTAAGTATTTACTTCAGCAGTAGTTGCACAAGACTCCATGTCCCAGACTTCCCTTCAATCTGAAGTAAACATTTCCTCCATCAGATCAAATGTCCAAAAGCTCCAAGGTATCAGAAGAACCAGAAATAAGACATTTATGAGACAATGATGATAAAGCTCTACAATTGCAATTTTAATAAATGCATCCAAAGCGGAAAGTGTGTTGCATTGCCAATGATTTATTTTGTGCAGAATAAATACACTCCTTCGCACATAGACATTGTGACCCCCTAAAACCCCTAATGAGGTTTATGGATCATAAACTATAGATCATAAACCTTTTCAAGTAATCTCTTTTTCCAACAATTGAAATCCTGCATTTGATGAACCTTGTGTAAAGCAAATGTTTCTGAGAACTGTACTGTAATGTAGTACATTAACTTATGTACTGTATATTCAGGTATTTCTTTATTTTGTAGGGAAGACATTTGGACTTACGGGTAAAGGTGCAATGGGAATTGTATAGAACATATATTCTTTCAATCTTGGAAAGATTGAAAGAATATACGTAAAGGTTGTTGATGGAGACATGCACTGATTCACGTTTTATTTTGGACTAAATTTCAGAATTCCCCTTCAAACTCCTAGTAAGCCCACACCGTCACATGACCATGAGAATACACGCAGACGGTCACGTTGGCCCGGTGGCTCCCAGCAATAATTGAATGCCTCTTCTGACAAATGGATTGTTGAAACCACACCTGCAATGCACCATTAGGCTCTCCTCTCCCCTTTATCTACCAAGGACTCTGTGTGTACGCGAGAACATGTGTACTCTTATGTGTGTTTATGTGTGAGGGAGGACAGTCGGCCTCTGTTTCTATTCATTTTGTGTGAGTCGTATCCCTAAAAGGCTCTGCAGTGGTCACATTCAATTTAGTTCAACCTTCAAACACTGAAGACAAAGCAATGTGAATACATGATTCACATATGTTTAATGTTGAATGCATTCATTGCTAAAATTACACTGGCACAATGTTGGCCTTCACTAAAAGTATTTATCAATTATATAGTTAAAAGAATGATAGGTATAATTTGAAGAACAAGATGCTTGTGCAGCAGTATTTCTTGGCTTTTCTCAGCATTTATTAAAAGAAAGAGGTTGAATTAACCAGCTGTATGTATGTTTTGACCACTTACTTTTCATTTCATCAAATCTTATTAGGTATAGCCTCAACATTTGTTAATGAATTCAGATAAAAAAAAAAAACTCAAATATTTAATTTACAGAGGGCAGAATAGACGTGCAATTTTCCTATGTTAAACAAGTTAGGCAATTTTGGGTCAATGCTCTCAAAGTCCTTTGTGGGCGATTTGGTTCGGCAATTCCCTTGATTCCTGATTGTGTTTAGGGACAGAAAACATAATGAGAAAAACAAAGGCATAAGCACCATTCAAAATCTAAAATGGAGTGACTGGAAATGGGCTGGTTACTGCAGGGTTAGTGAGGGGAAGTGGAAACAGGCGAGTCAGGTTCAGGGAAGTGAGAATGGGGCTGGAGGCAGGGATTGAGGTAAGCCGTCATTGGAAAATGTTTGGGAAAGGGCCGGTACTTCCCAAAAAAAATATAACGAAAATATAATATGATTGAATTAACTATACGTCTATCACGTGCAGCATTGTTGTTTTGAACAAACAGTCGCGGACGTCACACACACACCTAAACCATGTCGGTAACTGCCAGTAGCGGATTTTTGTGTGATATGTGATCCCTCAATTCTCGCGTGACCCCGTGAAAATGCAAGAATCAAGTTGCTGTGCAAGGTTAGGACTAAGGGGCAGACTGAGACCCTGTTTACACATACATGGTTATTTTTACAAACGGAGACATTTCCCGTCGTTTGTACCCTTCGTTTACACGCAAACGGAGAATTCGCCTCTGAAACCGAGTCTTTCTAAAAACTCTGGCCAGAGTGGAGATTTTTTAAATCTTCGTTTGCACGTTTGCATGTAAACTGAGACAAATGGAGGTTTAGGCAGCCGAGAGAGAGAAAAAGGAAGTGATTGGTTGCGGTTGTTGCTATTTTCGGGATTCTGATTGGCTAACGTGGGCTTGAGCTTCTCGTTACACTGCCACCTACAGGTTTGGTGTGGTCTTGACTGCATTGACGGCATATATACACGGGTACGTGTATACAAAAACTTTTCTGAAAACTGCCAGCTGTGCACGATGTTATTTTTGAAAACGGAGAGGTTGAAATGTCCTTTTATGAAACTAGCCGGCCACGTGTAAACGTAGCATGAGTAAAAGTAAAGACACATTGTGACGTTTAACACTTGTTTTTGACCTCAGGAACAACAACATTGCTTTTGGTGAGAAACATTTGATGACTTGAAATCCAAAATGTTACTGGCTAGCCACTCTTGTTCATCACTATGAGTGACTCCTTTAAAAGTATGCATAGCTATTTTGTCCATTGGACTGTTGGTAATATAAAAATATCCAGCAGCAAGCTAAGCAAGGTACTCCAAACGTCCTTCTCCCCAGCAATGTTTTCCAGCTCGTCCTGTGGGATCTTGAGGCGTTCCAAGACCAGAAGAGATATGTAATTCCTCCAGCGTGTCTGGGTCTACCCTGGTCTCCTACCAGTTGGACATACCCAGACAACCTCTAATGGGAGATGCCCAGTAGGATCCAAATGCCCAAACCAACTCAACTGGCAATTGCTCTACTCCAAGCTCACTCTGGATATTTGAGCTCCTCACCCTCTGTAATTCTGTATTCGCGATCCCATTCATTCAGTCACTACCAAGTCTTGCATTGCCAGCTCTACCTCCACAAGAGGGTCTGGCTAGTCCACACAGCATTCCTGGATGGGAGAAAAACGTGCTCTAGCCTTTCTTTAAACCAATCACAATCGTCTTTGGTGACCTTAAGAGCCGGACAGAGCAACGGTGCCTCTGCAAAATAGCCCTGGAAAGGAACTTGTTTTGGTGGAACATGTGTACGTTCAAAAGTTGTTTTAGTCGTGCAACAGAAAACTCAGATTGGACAGATAGTCTAGCTAGCTGTCTGGATTTACCCTGCAGAGATCTGAGGAGCAGTTAACCATAGTCCTCGTAAATCCACCGGAGTTTAGAATGCCAACACAAGGAATCGAGCAATCCCGGAAGTGAAACGTTGTCAATATAGACAAGCCACTACCCAAAGCTCACGACCATAGGTGAGGGTTGGAACGTATATTGACTGGTGACTCAAGAGCGCCGCTCCTTCTTCCCCACAACGGTCCGGTAAAATGCTTGCATCAATATTTTCTACTGAAATCATATCCGTATATTAGACATTATGAAGAAGGGAAGGTGGAGAAAGTGCTGCTTATGGACTTTACCCTCCTCCCTCCCAACACCCACCTTATTTAACAGGCATCTTCATCAAGGTCTGGGCCCATTACATACATCATTGGAGCGGTGATTAAAAATGAAACAGACTTAAATGCGGTAATCAATCACTTAATACGTTAACAGGCTTAAAATATCAGAGCTCTCTCTCAACCTGAGCTCACTGGGGGGAAAAAAGAGTGGGAGAGGAGAATGGAGAGATACCTGGAAACCATGTATGACATTTTTTTATGCTAATTCAAAACGTAACATTGTTGTTGTCTCCCATTGTTAGTTAGCGATCAGGGAGGAAGTGTCAGAACTATCGTACAGTTTCATGGATAATAGATGAATAGTGATATTTACCGTGTACTGTGTAAGAGCGAGATGCAAAGATACATCCAACTAATTAGACAGAACTAGTGCAATTACCATGCAGCTACATGGAACTAAAAGCATTTGAGCTATAGAATGCACAGTGTGATGCTTCCTTTGAATGGGTGCATGAATGCTTGTTATTGAGAAGAAGCATAAGTGTGTGAACGCTTTCTTTATTTCCACTATGATACGAGACTACCAGCATTTTATTTAATTTCATGCAATTTGAATTTGAAGAAGGAATATGACTAAAAATGCCCAAATTGTAACCTTTCACCATCTGTGCTAAGTGCGACAGATGGGTGCTGCAGACTTGCATTGCACAAGTGTGATGTAACTTTGAATGGTGTGTTGGAGACAGCATGAGATAGAATTTCTGAAAATTAAATTGGCATAGTGTCTAAAAATGTATAAGTGTATAATACAGGGCTAGATGCATAAAACTGCATGTTCAAAAAAACAACAAAAAAAACGGGTACACACAAAGGCAGAAATTTTAATTATTCAAGCAGGAAGTCCCTTCAGATGGAAATCTCTTTTCTAAATATGCATGCAGACTCGAATCAGTGTATTTGATACCTGAGCTGGCTGAATCCAACTTGTCTTAAAGTGCTCATATTATGCTTTTTGGCTTTTTCCCTGGAAGTTGCACAAAAAAACAGTCGCCTCCTACAAAAGATGGCTTCTCAGGATGGAACAGCAATTGCCTGAAGATGGTCTAGTACCAAAACGTTGCCTACTATTTGATATATATATATATATATATATATATATATATATATATATATATATATATATATATATATATATTGTTTTTTTGCAAGTTAGACTGGAGTTTCTTTGCAGCTCGTCTTTCTGCCCACCCAAATTGGTGAGGAAACTGCACAGGCTCAACTAAGATCCTCCAATGAACAGCTGTCCTCACACACAACCATTACATATGTGTAAACGTAGCATGAGTAAAAGTAAAAACACATTGTGACGTTTAACACTTGTTTTTGACCTCAGGAACAACAACATTGCTTTTGGTGAGAAACATTTGCTGACTTGAAATCCAAAATGTAACTGGCTAGCCACTCTTGTTCATCACTATGAGTGACTCCTTTAAAAGTATGCATAGCTATTTTGTCCATTGGACTGTTGATAATATAAAAATATCCAGCAGCAGGCTAAGCAAGGTACTCCAAACGTCCTTCTCCCCAGCAATGTTTTCCAGCTCGTCCTGTGGGATCTTGAGGTGTTCCAAGACCAGAAGAGATATGTTATTCCTCCAGCGTGTCTGGGTCTACCCTGGTCTCCTACCAGTTGGACATACCCAGACAACCTCTAATGGGAGATGCCCAGTAGGATCCAGATGCCCAAAACAACTCAACTGGCAATTGCTCTACTCCAAGCTCACTCCGGATATTTGAGCTCCTCAGCCTCTGTAATTCTGTATTCACGATCCCATTCATTCAGTCACTACACTAGTTTCTTTGCAGCTCCTCTTTCTGCCCACCCAAATTGGTGAGGAAACAGCACAGGTTCAACTAAGATCCTCCAATGAACAGCTGTCCTCACACACAACCATTACACACCTCTATGGCTATTTATAGCACCACGGTGCCATTAATTAATTTCACATGCACTTGTGACACATCATCTGCAATTTTCAGCAGCAAATTTATGAGTGAGTTTATATACTCACATGGAAACAGACTTAGTAAAATAATAAAATAAAAGCCATTAATAAGATAATTGAACAGTGGAAAATACCAAACGCAGACCAGATGAAAAGATTAATAAAATTGTGCAGACAAAGGCAATTCAAGTTTTAAAAAATAAGTACTTTTTGACTGAATTATTATAAAGAGGTGTACAGACTGTAAAAATCTGGGTTGGCAAACATGGATTACAAATATGGGTGTCACGATTTTGATTCAAAATCGAAATGAGCTTTCAATATCAATCATCAAAATCAAAAGCAGGATCTTCCAGTGTAATTATTTCTCTCTACCCCAAGACACAGCATAGCAGCCAACAGCTAAATATAGTAAAATACAATGTAGCTTACCGGTAGCCTTTCAGCTGCACTTTCCAAGACAATGCAGGAGTCGGAGAAGACAGAGAGAATTCCTCCTGCTTCCCTAAAGTCACGGAGTGGCAACATGTTGCCTTCCCCGCGAGTTATTTAAAGAAGGAACATTAAAGTGGGTGGGAGCCGCATTTTATCGCATTCAGGTGCACCTCGTAAACTCTGACAAATATCAAGCTGTTGCTATAAAGTACCTTTCTGCATCTAGTGGCTCTTCATTTCATTTCATGTTGTTTTGAAAAGGGACAGATGCTACGTCATAGACATTTGTGTAACAAATCTCCAATGTACAGCATCACAGCATTTATGGCTATTGCTAATCTCAGATGCCCGTCCCTAGAAGGGCTTTTTGAACAGTCATAAAATACAAACAATAAACATTGCCACGTTAAAATACATAAAGCACATAAACATACAAGGCAAATCGAAGAAAGGTGGTTTTCCAGTGATAAAGTAGAACATGTCAGCTTTTAGCCAGAATGTTTTTATTTACAACTAACAGACACATTAGCTGACATGTTTCTTGCATTAACATCATCTGTATGTGTGTCCAGTCTTCTGTACACAAACAAACTTTGCAGAGGAAACCTTGCATACCATCAAACTGATAGCCATAGTTCCTTTACAGAGAAACGAGAACAAATGTTTGTCAGCTAATATTAACGACATGACAGCTGAGCTTTTTGCTGCACGTTCCTTTCATCAAATGCAGCTTTAACAGGCCTCGCAGGCTAAAACCTTTACTGGTCATTGAACAAAGTTGTTAGGCTACACAAAGGAGTACATTTAAATTAATCCAACACGTGCTGCTCACCAATTATTTTCCATTGACCTTTCATGAAGAATGACTGAATAATTAAATGATGAGTTTGCTGTTTTTTTTTCCTGCTGCACATCTCTGAGTGCAGGCCGTGAAAAACAGAGCAGAAAATCCTAAAATAGAATTCAGCGGAACAAAACACAGAGCAGAAAATGTGACCATTATTCGTTCAGAGTGGGATTCTGAATGGATGCTCTGCTGCTGGACTTCATCAAATACACACATGGTGCGTGAGCCTTGGCAACAGTTGTGCATGTTACACGTTGACATTTCTAAGGAGTGACGTGTGTTGATGAAGTGAAATGAGGTCAGGAAGAGAAAACAAGCCCGGCCATGCTCAGTGATTCTATAGACTGAACTACACATGCCAGCAGTCTGTGGGTACATTTTCAAATCATCCCTGTTGCAATCAGCACTACTTTACCTTGGATTTCTCTTGGAATTTCATTTTTATTTACTTATTTCTAAAACATACTTTTTAATTTAATGTATGGTAGGTTGTGGGAAATGTTCAGGGGTGAAATATTGGGCAGCAGAACAGACAATCTAAATTCCAAATCTGGCCATTAGTGGGGTTTTTTTAAATAACCAATTAAGTTTGGTATTACTTTATTGCTATGTTCTTCTTTCTTTCTTGTTTACTTCTGCCATTGGACATTTTTATAATTTTCATAAATGTAAATTGCACCAAGTTGTAAGTTGCACCAAATGCTTGCTGGAGAGTGTGGTCGAGACCTACTCTATCTGTAAAGTGTCCTGAGATAACTTCTGATAGGATTGAGAAATATAAAACTAAATAATACAGTACATTTCAAGTATTTTGGAGACGTTTGACAAAAAATGACCCAACAAACCTATACCAAACACAGTTGGGGCTATGTCCACCAAAGTATAGAGGTGAGTGCCTGGGGTCAGTCCAACCCTGGGGGTTCCCAGAACCACGTGTAGCACCTTCCTAGGCAGCTCTGACACAGCTCTCATTATATTTCCAATCCTCTCTACCATTTTCAGTGAGCTCCTAAGATATGTTGTGTGCCTTGTCTTGGTCAGCTGACAGGTCCGGGTCATGGTCAAACTCGAAGCCCCTGCTATATGGGAAGCCACTACATACTGCACTTCATAAGGCCGCTGGGTTACACAGACAGAGCGCACAGGCTACATTTTATGAATGGAGGTGATGCCTTCTTTCTTTCAAAATATTTTGTATTGATTGTCTGTCAATAATGAATAAAACAGTAACTGTACAGTTGCTCAGTAAAGTGACTTGTTCGTATTCACCGTTCTTGGGAAGTGTCTTGTCTTGTGCGTTCAAAGTCCTGTGTGTGTGTGTGTGTGTGACTTTGTCTTAGTGTAGTTATGCAAATGCAATTAGTCTCTTCATCTATTCAAAGGCACCAGGATGAAAGCGAGGCAGACTTGACCTGCTACACATCCCATCGTCTGTCCTGTGTTCAGCACAAGAATACCAATGTTCCTGCATTAACCCAAAGAGACAGCGGGTGAGCACAGGAAAAAAAACAAAAAGAAAACACAGAGGAGAGTCGAGTTAGCACCATGATAATGGAAGGCAAGAAAGGCATTGTGTGGGTAGAAGAAGAAAAGGCTGCTAATTTCTGGAGTCAAATCAATATCAGGGAGCGGAGGTAAAGAGAATGTTAATGAGCGAACCTTATGGAGGCGGGCTGTGTTCTGCACGTGGGTGTAGGCCCACATCACACATCAGAGAGGGCTTTCAACATACTGATGAACTGAACTCAACCTCACCACTACTGCTGTTTGTTTTTAATGTGCTTCAGCTTCTTGTCTCCCAGCAGAAATCTAAACACCTCCAATTTGCATCTTCGCAGTTAAAGAGGTTCATTAAAAAAAAAATAATGATGAGTAGTGAGCAGCCTTAGCCTGACAAGCCAGACCCACATCAAGATGTTGGGTCTGGGAACTCACCATTGACAGGGCTCAATCCGAGGGGCGGGATAAACGGTTGTCTTTCAAATTCCCTCTGCACGCAATAGGTGCGTGTTAGACTGCTAGTCCCCAAGAAAGCTAGTTGTAGTCGGGTGAACCAAAAACACACAGATGGGTGACAAATCACTGGGAAAAACCTGACTAAATGAGTGTGGAAAAGGGTATATTGTAAGCTTTATATATGCTTAGATGTTACTAGTCAGCAGACAGTCAAGCTGCTGGCGAATTAGCCAGTGATGTTGAAGCATGAACGAAACGTCTGTTGGCAGTCAGTTAAAGCAAGCATGACCTAAGTGCTTCCTGGCATGTATTTCCTTGTGTTGATCTGCATGCGTCTTCATTCAGTTCACATTACCCACACCTGTGCACTTGTGATTAAACTTGAAAAGGACCAATCCCCACAGAGCTTTGGAAGCAACTGGGGAGGCCGAAATGCACTTCCTGAAATAACCCGAGTACCTACCTGTAGAACAGTAGACAGCATGATGGCATCTGGGGAGCAACGCTACACCTGGCTTGCGATTCAGGTGAGCATCAGGTGTGCATTGACCATTGCCAGCTTGTGTATCTATGTCCCTCAGCCGTCCTTTGGGTGCACAGTTGTGGATTAATGGGGGGAAAGCAGCACACTCGGCAACGCAGAGAGCAAAGCACAAGAGTGAGCAAAAACAGCGATAAGGGAAGAAATGGGCAGGGGCATCAATTTAATAAAGCCTGGATACAGCGTTCGAGGCGGAGCCCCGTTTATTCCTAAAAGAGTTTCTCAGTAGCGCACAAAGCCAAAAAAGTTGAACTTCGTTGTATAAAATGTATAAAAAATAACCGGCACTACTTCCGCATAAAGCAGGTGCGCTAGAGACCTCTATCGGCCGTGCCGGCTTCTTCCAGCTTAGCGCTCCGCTAGTCTACATCGACGATGTTTCACTTCCGGGACTGCTCCGGTGCCGCCTGAAATTCTGTCGGATGTCCCTCTTTTTTAGCCAGATGTCCATCACCTTTCACTTTCTTTGTGTTGGTGTTCTAAACTTCGGCGGATTTCTGAGGACTATGGTTAACTGCTCCTCAGATCTCTGCAGGGTAAAATCCAGACAGCTAGCTAGACTATCTGTCCAATCTGAGTTTTCTGTAGCATGACTAAATCAACTTTTGAACATACACATGTTCCACCAAAGCAAGTTCCTTCCCGAGGCTATTTTGCAGAGGCACCGTTGCTCCGTTCGCCGCTTAACACCGCCCAAGACGACTGTGATTGGTTTAAAGAAATGCCAATAAACCACAGCACTTTTTTCTCCCATCCCAGAATGCTGTGTGGACTTGCCAGAACCTAGGTCTGGCTATGCGAGACTAGCGCTCTGCTAACTTGAATGGGGATTGAATGACCGAATCGTGCAGCTCTTCTAGACTTTCCATTTCTATTCTTTCCATTCTATTTGTGATGCTCAAACATATGTATTCACTGATTCACAGACGTCTCTTTTCTCCATGGGGAAATTGGCTTCAAAGCCCGGCACACATCCTGGAGGGCCTGGGTGAGAGGTGTCCCCGACGATGCTGCACACCCTCCGCAGACATTACTACTGCTGGACAGCCTTAATGGCAGGGAGTGGAGTACCAGTGATGCGTTAGGCATCAAAACTCTGTTTCATACAGACAGACACACAGATCAAAGGTAGATGGACCTCGCGTGAGGCATTAGTCAACCACCACCAACCCATAGACTTGAAACATCTTCTGTCTAATGATATGTTGACTCCCAACTTTGGGGAGTCTCTATATGCACCAGGAACACATGTTTATGTTGAAAAGCCATAAAAGAATGCATTTTGCACAGTAAGTCACCTTTAAAGCTGGGCCACCAGAGTATGACATTTAAACAGTAACCTTTTTGAAATGATTTTTTTCCCCTCTTTGTTTGGTTTCCCAGGCTGCCTCTGTTTGAATTTAGCTGTGTGCAGAGATCTCAATGTGGCAGCGCTCAGTGCTTGGTTAACTTTGAGTAATGAGTGAAAGAGACTAATTTATCAAATCAGCTTCAACTCATTGACTTCCTGCTTCACAGCTTCAAGACAGGAATGAGATACTGAACACCTTTTCTTCCCATTTCATGCCAAATGAACATTAGGGAGACACACAATTCACTGCAGTTTATAATTATATACAGGAAAGGGTCCACGGTCCACTTTGTCATTATTGTCCGTCAGTCGCCTCCCAGGTGAAGCTTGTATTACTTATTTAAATGCCATATTTTCAGTATATGTTTTTGGATAGTCCACTGGCTTTTGAAAGGATTTCATGAGCACAATGTGTCATGGACCTTGCCCAAAGATTATCTCCTTATCTTGTCTCAATCCAGATAAATAACCTTGACATGCAAGGCACCGTTATTATATCATAGGGTTTCCGCGTAATGAAATTTCACAAAATAGTTGAAATATTCACTCCTATTTGCAATCGGTACGTTGTGTGGTGCAGCATCAGTTGACAAATACCAAAGAAATGTGAGAGAAAAAAAATGGATTTACTCCTCCAGAGGACTGGAGAGAAGAGCAGCATTCTTCCAAAACATATTTGAGAACTCTGGCGAACCTTTCACATTCCAACCCCCCCCCCCCCACACACACACACACACACACGTGTCATGAGATCTGGTGACTGCGAAGTCAAAAGCATGCATTTTTCCACTTCTTACCTCAGGTGTTTAATTTTTTTACCCCGTTCTGTAGTTTGAATTGTAATCATAGTTAGCGTTTCTATTTGGCCTATACAGTAGCTTTGTCAGCAGCAATATCAATGAGCAGCTGAAGATGAAGAGCTACTTTATAAATCCCCCAGGGAAAATAAATTAATTCCACTCCATTGAAGACATGCACATGAACACACATGACGTATGGATATGCATTGTTTTGGAGAGAGCTACCAGTCCAACTTCCGTACCATCCGTGCTGGTCACCATCCGGTGCCTAGTAGTCTGTGTCCACGATTCATTTAGGGGATAGTTCCGGTGCTGCCAGATTTTCCCGATGTCCCTCATTTACGGCCGGATGCCCGTCACCTTCCTCTTTCTTTGTGTTGGCGTATTTTTAATGTATGACGCAGAGTGCTGTTTCATATATGTTTTTATATTTAAGTGGTCAAATAAAATCAATCAATCAATCAATCAACTCCGGTGGATTTCTGAGGACTATGGTTAACTGCTCCTCAGATCTCTGCAGGGTAAATCCTGACAGCTAGCTAGACTATCTGTCCAATCTGAGTTTTCTGTTGCACGACTAAAACAACTTTTGAACGTACACATGTTCCACCAAAACAAGTTCCTTCCTGAAGCTAATTTGCAGAGGCACCGTGGCTCGGAACGGCGCTTAGTGCCGCCCAAGATGATTGTGATTGGTTTAAGGAAATGCCAATAAACCAGAGCACGTTTTTTGCCCATCCCAGAATGCTGTATGGACTAGCCAGAACCTAGGTCTGGCAAGCCAGACTAAAGCTTTGGCTACACTGCACGGGCAATGCATGCGGATCCTTCGCGGAGCGGATGTGCATGAATGCATCTGTAACTGCAGCACACACACACACACACAGTTTAGGATTGTGTGAGTCACAGGTAAAATGGAAAGCTTTTGCTTTGGGATTAATGTTGTTTCTTCTGTTTTTGGAGCCGACACAGTGCTGTGAAACAGGAATCTACCGTCAGCTGTTATTAAAGGACGCAGATGAGAGGAAACAAGAAATAAAAACAGAAACTATCAAAACCAAACTGCCAAAACGCTCATTGACATTCATTTAGTCGTTTCCTGTATTTCGGTAGTTTAATTTAAAAGAAATATAGACACTTTATGATCCATTTCTGTGTAAAAAGGGCCACACACACATTACGTAAAAAACATATATATAGAATACTGTCCTATTTTTACGCTTGTAGAGCGGATCGCTGTGGAGCAGACACACCACTAAGCGCTGCTCTCTGTCCGGTGTCGCCAGTTTCATTGATTACAGTGGAAGCGCAGTGTTGAAGCATCCTTTCTGCATACGTTACGCGTGCCATGTAGCCGGCCTGTTAGTCCCTACTGACGGAGCTACTTCTGCCCCAGCTGACATCATGTATTTAAGAATCCTTGGCTTTTTTATAGCATCAGTACATTCAAGTAACACACGAGAAGCATAGCTGTAAATGCCTTTTATTTCAAATACAGGTCTTGTTCATTCAAACAGGAAGCAATAAAAGCAGACAATCATTAAGCTTATTCATTCATTTATTCATTCTTTTAATTAACCTACTTGACCTACTTCTTTTTTTTGTTATTATAATTCCGCAGGCCACCACAGCCACAACCATCTTTCAGCTCACAACAGTCACACTGAAATTGACGGCATCATTTCAATGCTGAGCGCTGTGGATGACTCATGCCTTATTTAACAAGGCGGCCTCTCTAAACGAGTTCGCCCGGCAAAATAGATGAGGAGCTCTTGAGAAAATGAGCACAGAGGAAATGCGAAATGGAGGGGAGTCAGCGGGTTGTTATTCCCCCACCCCTCTTCCTGGCTTTTGGCAGAGGGAGACGCTGGCTCTCGCACCTCGCAGGGCTCTCTCTTTCTCTCTCTCTCTCTCTCCGAGGAGGCTTCATATTGTCCCCCCTGAATAGGAGGCTCCGGCCAAAATGACACAGAGGGAAATGCAATGTGACAGCAGCAGCAGCAGCAGCTATGGGGGGAGGAAGGGGAAGGCTGGGGGAGGCTGGTGTGTATGGGGGTGGCAGTGAATGCATCGCAGAGATTTCAGGATTGTGTATGTGTGTCTGTGTGTGTGTGTGTGTGTGTGTGTGTGTGGGGGGGGGGGGGGGGGCAGTGGGTAGAAAGTTTCATCTGTGTGCTGGATGATGCAAAAGTGTGAGTAAATTCCTGGTTATTTCATATTGGCATTTATATGTTTGCAGTGTGTGTGTGTGTGTGTGTGTGTGTGTGTGTGTGTGTGTGTGTGCGCGCGTGCTTCACTAAGGGCCAGACTAGAAAATATGAATCACAATAAGGGCCAGACATGTAGAGTTCTTTGACATGTTTTTATTAAGAGAAAAAGTCAAGTATTTTTACTGTATTATTGCATGTGTCATATAGCCTTCTCGCTAACAGTTTGGGCCTCATAAAGCCCCCAAAGAAGTCGGCAAAAAGTTCCTTAGCCATCATACAAATAAATCGACAAAAAATGTTGAAAAAAGTGACAAAAAAAGGCCGTAAAAGCGACAAATCTTTCCAAAAAGCACCACTGTTCCAACCATCACAACTGTAGTTTTGGTTGAAATAAACACATAGTTTACCGATTCACATGTGAAAATACGTTAGCTCTATACTCGCTAAAAATATTGTTTTTTTAAATGGAGTCTGGTGGGTTTAGCGCTAGTGACTTCAGAGCTGTTTCTGGTTAAACAGAAAGGTCTTAAAGCGGTTTTAAAAAGGTCTATCTCTGAAGGGATCCTTTCCATAATGTTGTCAGACACTTAGAATATTAATCTGAGCCTGTCAGCGGCAAAACGAGCACTTTTGTGAAGGTAAATACAAGCCGCTCAATTGCCCTGTTAACTTAGATTGTAGCTTGTTTCGCCTCTGCCAACTGCAGCGATCTCGCTTAATACTGGAACAGAGTCAAAGATTGTTGTTCCCATCGGTCGCACAAACACATAAAGAAAATAGGGTCCAGGTTGAAAAAACACCCTTTAATTTGGGACTTTTGAGGGTTCCAATGGGGTTCCAGAATTAGGGTTAACAATGTGAATGTCTGTTTAAATGTACAGTATGTGAGTGTAGCTTCAATTAATTGTATCTGTGTGTTGAGATTTTACTGGAAGGTCCACTCTTGCACCGTTGCGTCTGACAGAAGCAACATTAATATTGTGTATTAGTTGTGGGTGAATAAGGAAAATAGGAGTAAATTAGCAGCACATCAAATGATCCTCATTCGAAATAGAATAAATGTTTTTTTTTATCTGACCCTGTGAGTCATGATTGAGTTTAAAATCAATGCCATGAAGACAACAAAGTGGAGTTGACGCATGATTCAAAAACCTGTTTAAGATTGGGAAATGATTTTTATTTAAAAAATGTATGAAGTTATGAAGAGCAAATACAAGATATAATTCACAGGATGAAAAGAGCCCTCTTTAAAATGCATACTTCATTATTCTACACAGTACAATAACACATAATAATATCAATTCCCCTCAGACAAAATAACTGCACTGATGGAATCAATCTTTTAAATGTAACGTTAAGAATATATTTTATATAATTAAAGCCTAAATAAAGTCTGTTTCGTTACTAATTCTGCAGTCCTTGATGGTAATGCATGCAGCCAAGTTACATGGTCACATGGTCACATGGTCAGTGTAGCTCGGTAGGCAATATAAGAATGTGTGTGTGTGTGTGTGTGTGTGTGTGTGTGTGTGTGTGTGTGTGTGTGTGTGTGTGTGTTTGTGTGTCTGAAGCTCAAAAATGTAGCCTAAATGGTGTTTTGATGGTGTGCAAAAAAATGTGTATTTCAGACGGTCCACAGTCTGCATGACCTGTTTGAGATGTTTTGTGGCGTTAACGTTTTCAATAAAGTGTGTATGCTCTCTGATGGCAAAAAGAAGCAGAGCAGAGGAGGCTGGGTCAACTCTTTATTTGACACTAATGTTTTTTTCTAATGTTGGAGGGGAGTATTTTGGAGTGAACCTGACCTTGGAAAAACCCTCAGTCCACCTGACTGCATTTACTGCACTATTGACAATCCCTGCCTTTGTTCCCTCCGTTGCTCCCCCCTTCTTGTGTGTGTCTATGTCACTTTCTATCCTCTGGGTTGATGTCATTATGATTGTATTTTTGCAGGGTTACAACTCCACCAGATAACATATCCGGTCACAGGTGAAAGCTCCGGGGGAGTTGCTGGAAAGAATGCATGGGAAGGATTAAGAAAGCTTTCTGAGGCTGACCGTATTTCCTCAGGCCTGATGTGGAGCTTACATGTGTCAGGCACAAACTGGAATGATTTGTTAGCTTGCTCTCAGTGAACCATGCAGGTCATACAGGTGGGATGTTTTAGTCGTCTCTCCCAAAGCGATAGGCAGAGGTCGGGAAAATCCACGTTTGATTGTTGTAATCACTAGCTGTGGTTTGAAACCTGTTCCCTATCAACTGTTCCCTATCAAACCGTTCCCTATCAAACTGTTCCCTATCAAACCGTTCCCTATCAACTTGTTTCCTATCAAACCGTTCCCTATCAAACTGTTCCCTATCAAACTGTTCCCTATCAACTTGTTCCCTATTAAACCTGTTCCCTATCAAACCTGTTCCCTATCAACTTTTCCCATTCAAACCGTTCCCTATCAAACCGTTCCCTATCAACTTGTTCCCTATCAACTGTTCCCTATCAACTTGTTCCCTATTAACCCTGTTCCCTATCAAACCGTTCCCTATCAACTTGTTCCCTATTAACCCTGTTCCCTATCAAACCGTTCCCTATCAAACCTGTTCCCTATCAAACTGTTCCCTAACAACTGTTCCCTGTCAAACTGTTCCCTATCAAACCGTTCCCTATCAAACCTGTTCCCTATCAAACCGTTCCCTATCAAACTGTTCCCTATCAACTGTTCCCTGTCAACTTGTTCCCTATCAAATTGTTCCCTATCAACTGTTCCTTATCAAACTGTTCCAACTGTTTCCTATCAAACCGTTCCCTATCAACTGTTCCCTGTCAAACTGTTCCCTATCAAACCGTTCCCTATCAAACCTGTTCCCTATCAAACCTGTTCCCTATCAAACCTGTTCCCTATCAAACCGTTCCCTCATGAAGCTCATTGAGAGAACACCAAGGGTTTGCAGCGCTATCAAAAAAAGCAAAGGGTGGCTACTTTGAAGAATCTAAAATATAAGACATGTTTTCAGTTATTTCACACTTTTTTGTTAAGTACATAATTCCATATATGTTCATTCATAGTTTTGATCCCTTTAGTGAGAATCTACAATGTAAATAGTCATGAAAATAAAAAGGAAACGCATTGAATGAGGTGTGTCCAAACTTTTGGCCTGTACTGTATATATATATATATATATATATATATATATATATATATATATATATATATATACATACATACACATACATACATACATACATACACACACAACCTTTTACTATCGTCCTGAGGGCTCGGTTTTTCCAGGGACGTATTTGAAGTATTTTTGTTTCGGTTTGTTTACACTCTAAAAAATATCTGTGTATTAACAGTTGTATGACTGTACATTTTTAAACAGAAATTGTCCATAGAACCTGATTCACAGTTGTGTTTTTGTTTAAAGTTCGAATTGCATAGTTTGTGATCTGACAACTTTTGTCGGTCATGGAGGTTGAGGTTTTGAGAGATTTAAAAAGTCCACAATGTCACTTTTTTTCAACATAAAAAAAGTCTCCAGTTTTTGGCGTATTTTTCGACCTTTTTGACACTTTTTAAAGTTTTCAGAAGTTTACCAACTGAGCAGCTTGGTATGAGAGAATTTTATATAATAGGCCAGAATGTTCTGTATTTTAACTGTAGCTAAACATAAAATGTTCTGTTTTATTAATTACGGGACTAAGTCCAGGCAATGAGCTGCCGGACGTTTTTCTGTTATTTTATGGATTCATTTCTTAGATGAATTCCTCCTCCGTCACTAGGGTTGGGCATTGTTTGGATTTTAACGATTCTGATTCCAATTCCGATTCTTCCTTTCGATTCCGGTTCTTATTGATTCTCGATTCCGATTCTTTGAGTGGTGGAGTTGAAATGGGTCACATGCTTATTTCACAAATAAGAGGAAAGTTTTATTTTAATTCAATGGTGGTTTGCAGTTTTACAGCTTTTTCAACGTAAAATAAAGCCAGACTAGAGCACTGCTTACTGTGCTCCATGGCTCAAACGGAACAAGCACCTGGCTGCTACAGAAACCAAAACTTACGTATGTTAAATTGGGAAGTGATGATCAGATTTGAAACCAAATCCTCCAAACGATTCCAAAACGATTCCGATGGAATAGTAATTTTTTAAACGATTCCGATTAGGAATCGGTTCTCGATGCCCAACCCTATCCGTCACACACGTAACCGACGCATCTACTGACGCAACCATGTTTTCAGTGAGTGTCCGAAATCATGTTTGGTCGTTCCCTATTCCTACCCTTTTCCACCAATGTCCAAGGAACTTGTGCATTGAGTGTGTTACTGCCTTGGTCTGCACTCAGACCTATGGACAGTACTGCTCTATTGTACACTCACTCACTCACTCACTCACTCCTCTCACATTGGACTGCCTTCAGAGTAGATTTTATTTCCTCTCCCCCTTTTAAAAGTTATGCCTTCTAAAATAGGATTAGGTACAACTTTATTGATCCAGAGGGAAATTGCTGTGCAGCAGTTGCAATACACAGTGGGAAAGAGTGCAAATAAAGAGTGCAAATATAAAAGAACAAGATGGCAATAAGGTGCAAATCCAAAATATGTACAATATGTACTATGCCAAAATCAGGTGAACAGTATGGATCATAGAAACATATTCAGGTTAATACAAAAATAATACAGAAATAATAATAAAAATTGGATGTAGTCTATGAGAGGCATTAATCCAGAGAGAAAAGAAGAGAGGGAGAGATTTGTAGAGAGATGAGAGACAAATAACCAATCAAATCTCTTCACCTTGCCGCCCCTCTGTGGTGTGGAAGGATTCGCTTCCTTCTGCCATAGCGCTGCTCTCGCTGACCCTGTAGAGATCGGTTGTCGTTGTTGTAAATGTACTTTTTCTATGTGTCTATATACCTGTCTCTATGTATCAGTTGATGTATTTGTCCATGTGCATTGCCCATGTGTACATCCAACAGAACATTTCAGAATACCCAACATTTTAGAAAACAAAATTACATTTCACAAAAGACCCAGACCTCCACACTTAGGCAAGGACGATATGCTTTTGTCACAATTGGATTTGTGTGATTTTTATTTATTGTGATTCTAAAAGTAACGTGGTTCGATATTATTGAGTATTGGGATTTTCTTTTACTTCTTTAACATAAAACAAAAGTTAAATAACACACTTCTAGAGACAATTAATCCTGAGACATTTCTAAAAATGGATTGTTTTCTAAGAAGAATGACATCACATAGCAGGCAGTCTGACATTAATTTACTTTGTAAAGAAGAACATAACGTGGATTTTCTGCTTTATCTGCTTTCGCTCTGTTTTGCTGGAAACGAATATGATGTAACCACTGTCAGCGGTATCGTATAAACAGGAAAAAAAATTAGATTCTAGGGAAAATAATCGATTTTTAAAGTTCTTGAAAATGATGATTTTCTTTTTTTTTTTTTTTACCCCTCCTCCAACCCTTACTTCCTGTGTTGTCACTGAACGTTACCAATTGGCTCATTGCACCACTGCATATAAGAGATGAGAGGACTGACAAAATCAGAAGTGGCCTACGCGCACCACAACAACAACAAAACACTGGTGAATGTGGACCATAACACATGAGTTGTTGGCTGCGCGATAGGGAGCCCCGGCTGTCAATCAATGTCTTCCAGTGATGCGGACCCCTGATTGGACCAGGCCCGTAAGCAAGTATACAGAGGTTTACCCCTGGACGCAGCGGTCGCGGGTTTGTCTCCGACCTGCGGCCCTTTGCTGCATGTCATTCCCCCCTTTTCTCTCTCTCTCTCTCTCTCCGTTCATGTCTTCAGCTGTCCTATACAAATAAAAGGCACAAAATGCCCCAAAAATAAACTGAAACAAACAACAACAAAAAAAGCAGCCACCAGAAAATCAACAAACAACATCAGTAGGCAATAATTGATTATGGTCTGTAACTGCATCAATGTACAATCGTTTACGTCTGCATCACGGGCACTGCCCATTTCTCTGACGCCCCATTGTTCCGACCTCTTAAAGGTCCCATGGCATGAAAATTTCACTTTATGAGGTTTTTTAACATTAATATGAGTTCCCCCAGCCTGTCTATGGTCCCCCTGTGGCTAGAAATGGTGATAGGTGTAAACCGAGCCCTGGGTATCCTGCTCTGCCTTTGAGAAAATGAAAGCTCAGATGGGCCGTTATGGAATCTGCTTGTTATGAGGTCATAACAAGCAAGGTTACCTCCCCTTTCTCTGCTTTGCCCGCCCAGAGAATTTGTCCACCCATGAGAGAGAGACATCATGGCTTTCAAATGAGCAAAGTGGCAGTTGGTCAAGGCCACACCCCCACCCTACACCTTGCCCCTCCCTCTCTCCTCCTCAATAGCTTCAGACACAGAAATGGCACATACTAAAGAAAGCTCATTGTGGGACTGGCTCTAGTGGCTGTAGTTCTGGACCAAAGCTGAATTTCGGGAAAGAGACTTCAGATACAGTATTAGGGGACCACTAAGGTCTATATAAAAGCATCCAGAGAGCACCATGTCATGGGACCTTTAATAACCCGAAAAATTCCCTTAGGTCCTACAGCTCACTAGTCCGATGTCCCTTTGTTTTGAAAAAAAATTAAACCCTCTGCTCCAACATCCCATTGTTCTGACCATATAATATAATAATATAAAAATATAATATTTCTTTAGGATTTTTTCCTTTTTTAAGATGTCCCGAAGTTTCCTGTTTGAAACAGGAAACTGATCAAGTTAGTTTCACATTGGTTATTGCAGGGATATGCCCCATTCCTATTCATTATCATTGCAGGCTTAAGGAAATATAAACATATATCCAACCCAAAACTAACTTTACCCTGTTGGACTTTGGACTTAGCCTACATTTTTAGTTCAGTTTTTCAAAGATAGGCTAAGCATTTAAATGTGTTAATAAGCTAGAGAAAAGTAATTTTGCTTGTTATTTTTGATTCAGATTTTAGATTATGGTTCAAAACAATGGGATGTTGGAGCAGAGGGTTTATTTTTTTTTAAACAAAGGGACGTCGGACTAGTGGGCTGTAGGACCAAAGGGAATTTTTCGGTTTAGTGAGAGGTCGGAACAATGGAGCATAGGAGAAATGACACAGCACCCGCATCGCGATGCATCAATGCAACGATTCATTTCAACAGCCCTACTTTCTATGCTGTATGCAAAGATGTAGCAAGACAAGGACTACGTTATTAGTATGCACTGTTTATTGTAATATTTGGTGGTAACTTTGTAAGATTTGATTTTATCTTTTTTTTAAGTCAGGACATGATCACAAGTGCTGAGATGAACTGTAAAGTATTTTGTAGTGGGGTCAGGCCTAATACTAACGATATTTCAGCAGATGTCACTTCATTAATGAGGGGAAATTACTCTGGGACTGAGGTTGTTTTTTTTATTATTTTCCATTCTACACACTGCAATAATAAATTGCCTGAGGCAAATCCTTGGAGGCAAGATGCCCAGACACACACTACTATTTCCTGCTTACACAAGGGTTTACCCATAACAAAACTAATATTAGGGGGGAGAAAAACAGGCTTGATTTGGGCTTATTAGCTTTTCGGAATTAAAAGTTCTTACAAGCAACATCTGTTTTCCCGGTGTTACCTGAGGGTCTGACTGTTTCAGGAAACACAATTACTTCCATCCCATAATTAACATGAGATTCTAATGGAATATTAACTACCTCAGCAAGTACAACAGAGCTCATTAGGAGTGAGTTGTTGTGTAGTCTCGCTCAGCTTCAAGCCAAACTGACGATATTATTGTCACTAACATTATCTGCATGTCCTTATCTATAAAGCTCTGTTAGGATGTGTCACGTAGCTGACCCTGTCTGCAGGCCTGTACGTTTTTCTATTGTCTTAAACTTGTCTTGGGGTCATTGGTATTTGGACTCAGACTTGTCTCGGACTCGGCCATTGGACTCGCCCAATATTCTAGTTGGTCTCGACCAAGTCCACCTCTATGTGCTTTTGTCTTTTTAAAGATATGTTTAGGTCTTTTTCCTTTATTTAGAACAGCTAAAGAGAGACAGAGATGGGAGAGAGGGGACCAAAGGACCTCGGGTTGGATTCAAACCCGGGTCACTGGCAAGGACTCAACCTACGCGGGGCGCTCGCTCTGAGCTAGAGGCTCTCAGGTGAGCTAGAGGCCACCTATATGTCAGGGTTTAGAGAAATGGCGGACCCAAAAATGCAGAGATGACAGGGCAGTGTTGAGTTTGAAGATTTAATAACTAAAAAGTGATACAACAAAATGGAGTCCAGAGGCCTGTACTACAAAGCTAGATGTGGCGTTAACGAGGTAACTTCAGGCTCAACCCAGGGTTTTCTGTATCACGAAGGTGGATCAGTTGTTAACGGGTTAAATCACCATGGTAACTTATGCTGAACACCTAACCTGGTCGGGAGCAGGTTAAGTTGGAGATGAGAGATCAACCGGTGTAAAAGCACCGCCTACTGACCAATCAGTACTCGATTGATAACGCCGTCACCGTTCTTATAGAAGATCAGGTGGAGCTCGGTGCGCGGAGAGACAGAGAGGGAGAGGGGGAGATAGGGGTGTGCTCATAAAAGTTAAAACATTTAGAGATCGACAACCCCATTAACGTACCCTGATGGGATATTTTTATGAACTATATAGATTTTAATGGGAGGGAATTACGTATTTGTTGGCTTCTTGAGCTGTGTGTCGCCAATGCGCACCTCGGTTTGAATTATGTTTTTATATGTTTTATTTGCTCTCACGATTACTTCCCACTGCCAGGGTTGCAAGTGAAATAATAGGCTAAAGCAACGACAGTTTATGGAAAGCACAAGTGTAATTATGGTCAGATCTAGCGCCTAAATGACGAGGAAGTGATATTGATAAGCGTTGTGATTTACGCATCTACAGCGTTGCCTATTTATTTTGCCAGCTTTCCTTCTGTTTTAGGAAACAGCGACTGTATTGCGTTTTTGCCTGCAAAACCACGTCTGTGTTCTTCATATTTCTGTAGAATTATAGTTTGCTCTTTTTAGGTAAAATATGCAGCTCTGGTAGATGTTTGCGATTGGTCGTGCTGTGCAAACACCGCCTCTTTTATGTGAACACGGGTTAGTGAAGCCGGGTAACTGAAAGAAATCCAGGGCATGTTGATCTTGCTTCGTAGCATAGGCCTCTGAAGGCAAAAATAGTTCCAAAACATTGAGGAAGCAAAAAGACCAGGAATCACAAAAAAACTGGAACACCGAGACAAAGGGGTTAGACTTACACACACACACTCACACTACACACACTCACACTCACACACACACATACACACACACACACACACAGTACAATTCAATGATCTGACAACAGACAAAGACAACACAAAGACTAAATACACACGGTAACGAGGGTGAAACAAGGGACAGGTGAAACACATCAGGGTGGGGCAGACAATCACAAAGGCGGGAAAACACAAGGCAGGAAGTAAAACAAGACAAGACATGGGAGAAAACAGACTACAAAATAAAACAGGAAACTGAGGCATAAAAGATACATAAGGATGAAAACAGGTTAAAACGCAACAGAGAACACAAGAGACAGTAAACAAGGATTTAACACAATAAAACAGGAAAAACTATAACAGAAAATCGCAACCATGGTACTATAGGCTTTTTTCCAAAGTAACTTCCTCCTTCAAAACAAACCCATTGATCAAGCACGCTCATTGGGAAAAAAGGTATTGGTTTAATTCTAAATCCATCTAGTACGGGCATTGGTATTGGTCCTCGACATACGCCTGGCTGCGTCATATACCTCAATCATCAGGCATCAATCCATTTTATTTTGGCCACAGACACAATGTCAGCTTTGTTCTATTGATTCTTCAGGACAAGTAGTAAGTGAGGGGGGGTCCGCGACCCCTAGGGGGTCCTCAGAGTTACTGCAGGGGACAAATTACCTATTACCTACAAATTATTGTTTCATACTTCTTTGAAAGTTCATTTTTCTTCCAAAAATGTCTGTGTAAGGTGTCTAAAAAATATACGTCAGCATGAATCCAACATATTAGCATAGATGAATAGGACTATTCATGAAAACAACAAAACATTGACCCCTAACCCCCCACTATGTAGGTAGCCACTATGGTAGCCAAACACAGATACAGTTCAGCTCAAGGATTCACTGTGACTTACACATGTATGTTTAACATAAAAGGTTATGTATAAATAATACATGGATATCTTTACATCCATTTCCTACAATTAGTATAATTGCTAAGAGGTCCTTGGTCTAAAAACGTTTAAGACCCCTGCTATAGTGTCTTACTCTGCACTTGCTTTTTGATGGTTACAAATAATAAAGCAAAAGGATAATCTTTTTTTTTTAAGATTATTTTTTGGGCATTTTTAGGCCTTTATTGACAGGACAGCTGAAGAAATGAAAGGTCAGAGAGAGGGGGAATGACATGCAGCAAAGGACCGCAGGTCGGAGTCAAATTTGGGCCCGCTGCAACAAGGAGTAAACCTCTACATATGGGCACCCAGCTCTACCAACTGAGCTATCTGGACGCCCTGGAAAAAGATAATCTTAAAATAAAATATATAAGGTCTCTCACATCCCATAAATTATGAAAAGGTAAGTAAGTGGTCTTGAAGAGGATTCATTTTTTTTCTGTCTCGGTCTTGACTGTCTGTCTTTGGACTTGGTCTTTAATTGGACTTGACTAGTTCTCGTCTTGGATGTGTCTTGGTCTCGGTAAAGGTGGACATGACTACAGCCCCGCATGTCTGACCCGACCACAATGCTATCAATAAATTAATCAGGGTCGCTAATCTATCTATCTATCTATCTATCTATCTATCTATCTATCTATCTGTCTATCTATCTATCTATCTATCTATGGGGCATTTTGGTATAATAATGTCTCAGAGTTAGACATCCTTCTGTTCTCAAACTTTGTCCCTGTGGGTCATCATGCACACTGTAGCTACTGGAACTGACAGTAAATATGTGAACATCTTTCGATTACCGATATAATAATATTACTTTGTTAGCTCCCCTGAGGGTTAAATATGCTGGATATACTGTTTGGAGCAGTCTAAACCTGGTCTTTTTTGTATGTGTATCGTATTAAAAACAACCCGACTGTGAAAGTCATATCGCTCGTATTTTTCACTGCCTTCTGAACGGGAACCGTTTGAAGTGTTTAGTGAGTAATGGAGTCTTACAGGACTTGTGAAAGGGCAAACACTCTCATGTCCTATGGAAACTTTGACATTATGCCAAGAAATGCTGCCAAGACTTTTTCAAAAGTCACATATTCTGCCTGAATATTGAATTTAAGTATTTTGTCATTATGTCCCCAAGCCACTGAAATGAAGTGGGTGGGGGGCAAGATTGCTCTGTGTGAAACTTTACGTCTAGCTAGAAGGGGGGGCAAAGGACAGAACTCGGGCTGTCGCTGTTACATTTGTAAAGTACAGTATATGATTATTCTTATTCATATTGTTTTCCAGTAACATTGATGGATTATGTTTTATAACATTGACAACAAAAATGTTTGCTAGCTAATGGCTAATGTTAGCCACTGTGAAAGTTGTTTACCTAACCGAATAAACTACAGCAGGGAATTATTTTAGTCTAATGCTCCTCTTACCATACACTGACATTTTACTTTTTTCAGAGAAACTAAACCCAGATCAGATCACATGGTGGGTACGTCAAGGGGTCCGAGAGTGTGGAGCATTCATTACTACATATATAGAGACAGTGGTTAGTTATAGGGCCTGTTAGGATCAACACTTTATGCCCATTGTTCTCCAGTGAAAGAGGCCTGGTAGCATGCTCATTCCCAGGAATTACACAGAACCAGTGATTAGTTTGAGTGGCCCGGGAGGGTTCACATGTCACAGGAAATGGAAACATTTCGGAAATCTGCTGTCCCAATTCATATTAGTCTTTATAGTATAGTAACAAGAAATAATGCATTATGTGCACTGTGCAATATAATCAAACTGTGACTATTAAACTTCAAAAAGAGTCAGCAAAACAGGTTTTTTTCAGAGGTGTTGTTGGAATTGTTTCACCACCGTCAACAAACAGATATGTTCTTCTGTCTGAAAGAAGCTTTTACTATTTCCTTTAGAATTGCATTTATGTATCTCCATCATCATCACACACAAATAAGGGGTTAGTCTACTACATACTGAATGTTTTGAACACTTTATTATGTCACTTTTCCAGTGTGAACACACTGCATACTCAAAACCTGACAGAGCCGACAGGCAGTTCTAAAGGTCAGGAACATGGACAGTCTCAGACATTTGCAAACACAAAGCCAAGGGGGCCTAGGCATGTGGTGCATTTCCAGCAAATACACAGAGCCGGCCTTGGTAAGTGTACTGTAGCTATCCCAGCAAACACAGCACGCCTGTGCCCGTTTAGATAGCTTGTTGTCTCGTATTGCCTGACCTTCCTCCACAGTGCTGCAGAGGAGGGTCTGGCTAGTCCACACAGCATTCCAGGATGAGAGAAAAACATGTTCTGGTTAATTGGCATTTCTTTAAACCAATCACAATCATCTTGAAAACTCAGATTGGACAGATCTAGCTAGCTTTCTGGATTTACCCTGCAGAGATCTGAGGAGCAGTTAACCATAGTCCTCATAACTCCACCAGAGTTTAGAACGCCAACACAAAGAAAGAGGAAGTTGACGGACATCTGGCCGAAATGAAGGACATCCGGCAGAATTTCCTGCGGCACCGGAGCAATCCCGGAAATGAAACATCGTCGATATACTGTAGACCAGTCTGCATACTGAATGTTTTGAACACTTTATTATGTCACTTTTCCAATGTGAACACATTGCATACTAAAACCTGACAGAGCCGACAGGCAGTTCTAAAGGTCGGGAACGTGGACATTCTCGGCGCAAACACAAAGCCAAGGGGGACATAGGCATATGGAGCATTTCCAGCAAATACACAGATCCGGCCTGGGTATGTGTACTGCAGCTATCCCAGCAAACACAGCACGACTGACCGTGTGCCTGTTTTAGATTGGCTTGATTAGCTTGAAATCGGGCACCAGGGTAGCTCACCTGTTGGAGCGGTCCTCAACGCAGCGGCTCAAGGGTTTGAGTTCAACCTGCGGCCATATGCTGCATGTCTTCCCCCTCTCCCTCCCCACTTTCCTATCTACAGCTGTGCTGTCTGTTAAAGGCTAAAATGGCCAAAAAAAATATCGTAAAAAAATCTCATCAACCATTAAGGGTGTGACCAGCATTTGCAGACCCCTGCTGATATATTACGGTCTCTTTGTGCCACTAAATACTACTGACTGCACCCCCAGTGGTGATGAGGATATTTTACTCCCTCATATTAAATGAAACAAGCCGATAGCTCCACGTTTGATGCACACTGTTTTGCACGTGTAGTTTATCATCTGAGTGTGACTGAGACTCACCTGTTTTCCTCACAACACAGCAGGTCACCCGGGGTCAGAGTTTAGAGTCCAGGCATGAAATCTATGGGCTTCCTAGGGCTGTAAATTCACTCTCACACACATCCAGTTATCTCAAAGGCCAACCATTTAGACCCTCAGGTGTCGTAAATCTTGCTCTGTGGCTCCCTCGACAAGCCAGACACCAGGATTACAATTCCACATCTATCGCTCACACTAAAGCCCCTAATTCCCTGTTACACAAAGCAGAAACAACCCTCCCTCGCAAGTGCTCCAAAAAGGCAAGGGATGGGGGAAAAAAAAGTACTTTGGAAAGTATTTTGTAAAGGAGCCAACAGCCTGCAGTGACTTTGCGGTGCTTTGATGATGAATAGTAGCGGCTGCCGCTCAGCTTCACGCGCCATCCCAGTGAATCTGACTCACTCCTGATGTGCCAATTAACACTGTTAATTACCAGCAATTAGCCCAGCCCCACACCTGACGCACCACACACAAGCTGTAAAACGCCTTGCTCGCTTCGCTGCCAGTGTGTAACTTGACTATTTGTTGAACTTATTTACTTCATTTTATTGATTTGCTTGCTTTTTGTCTCATTTTATTGATGGATTCATATTTTGCATTTGTGTGAATATTTATTTGGTTTAATATTATTGACCCATTTTTTCACATTTTCCCTGTCCATTCATTTTTCATAGCATGCTTATTTATTGCGTTAAAGTGTAGCAAAAGAAAAGTGAAGATAGTTTTTTGTTACAGTTACTCATGTATTTGTTGTATTTTCAGTCAATACTCGTGGCATTAAATCAAAAATGATTATGGGCAATTGAAGAGTTTGAATTGAAAATGAAACCGTCAACTTTGACAGGGTTTAAGATCTAAAAGATCTAAGTCTAAGATTTGAAAATCTAAATATGAAAAATTAAATTAGTTTAAACAGGTCTTAATTTCCCTACATGTATGCAATGCTACCTCTAATGCTCATGTATTTTTATTCCGTGGTGTTGTAGTTCCTTCTGTCGCTAGTCCACATATAAATTTGCTGTATTATGTCTAAAAATCAGACCAACATGCTACTTATATTGCAGCCAATCAGCTTTGGTGTTATTGGCGCAAGTCTCTTTCGGATTGTACCACGGACATAAAACAGATTTTATTCTTCAGCTATGGGGAAGTGCAAGTTAAGCAATACTTGGTCTTAAATGTGATTCATAATGGTCCTAAAAAAGGTCTTCAAAAGTCTTAAATTTGAATTGGTGAAACCGGCAGGAACTCTGTTTGAGTACTCTTTAACAACATCACACTACATCCGCCTTTGCTCATGAGCAAGACTCATCATGTACCACAGGTTGCTCGTTGGGCAAAAACCAAAGCAGCTTGTTTTAGGCCTTTGAACAATTGACAAAACGCTGAATTGTTTCTTGACAGTTGTTAAAAGTGATCCCTTGGTAGCGGTGGGACAAAAGATTACTTCAGCAGCTCTCATGGCTTAATTTAAATAAGCTGAACTAACAATAGTGTCTTTTGTTTCCAGACGCCTAGAAATGTTGTTAAGTCAATTATCGTCCTTCATCTCATAGTGTTGCTCAAAGCAGATGGTAACTCTTAGGCTGAGACGGACACATTTGCACATATCCAGTGCCAATAGTGTTTATGTGTTGTGTATATGTCTTTTTTTGCATGTTCTAGGCATCACTTTTTAAAACCGTTCTGTTTCTACACGAAGAACACACCATGTGCTTACAATTTATTTTCAATCACCTCACTAAAACGATATCTAACCAGAGAAAAAAAATAATCATCTGAACATGACTTTCAGACTCAGGATTAAAATCTGATTCATGCACTTTAAACAACCACTTCCTCACTGCACCTGTAACAGGATAGTTACTGACACACACACACACACACACACACACACACACACACACACACCTGCACACATTAGAGCTGCAGCCACACACTCATTGATAGCTAGAGAAACAGATTTTTTATTCAGAAGGTAGCAGAGGAGGTTGCTAGGAAACCATTGTTGAATGGCGTGCAGCGTTAGCGTGTTAGCGCTGGCTGCTTTGCCTCTAGGTATGGCTGGGATTTGAGATTTTGCCGGCGAGGTGCAAGCGGCTGAGAAGATAAGGCTGTAGAAAGCGACGCTCAGTGCTGGGGAATAGCAGGGATCAAGCTGAAGGGCGAAAACAGTCGGTGAGCTTGATCCTATTCTGCCTGTCCACATGTGTTTTTTTTTCCCCCTCCACTTCTTTCAGCTTCATATGAATGTCTGTGTTTGCCGTAGCCCGAGCACAGACAGCCTTCCTTCACCAAAGCCGAGGAAATAATTAGACAAACCTCAGGGGATTTGGGAAAGTGTAAAGAATAAATCGTTGGTTTTAGATTAAGATTGAAGAGGTGGATCATGTTTGCCAAGATGCACACACACACACATACACACACACACGCACACAAGCACCCACACCAGCATACACAGACTGGAAAGACACAGAGCAGCTACAAAATCGTTAAAAAGTTTTAGGCTGGTTGGGCCAATTGTAAAACAGATAGATAACATGCTTATTTTACCACAAAAAAAGTCAATGCCATAGACCATACATAATGCCTAAATACCTGCTTTGGACAATCGCTGGGGAAAAGGGGAAAATGCAGTGTCAACAAACAAAATGTTTAATTTGTTTCCAACCTTGTCCTTTTAAACTAGTTTGTTTAAAGCCCCTGAGAACTTGTTTTTTAAAAAGTATGTTTCTTTAGGTATTAGTAATTGAAGGTTAAACACACTTCAAACTCAGCACATCTGCTTAATCTGGAGTGTGAGGGTGTGGTTTTATCACATTTAATTGACTCCAAACCAGTGAGAAGAGCTCAGAGAAATCTCTGTCTTTCTATGTATTAACATACTGGAATCGTAGACTTAAAATAATGGAAGAAGCTTCCTTGCCTGAAAAGTGAAGCCAATGCTTAAAGCGCCCATATTATGCTCATTTTCAGGTTCATAATTGTATTTTGAAGTTGTACCAGAATAGGTTTACATGGTTTTATTTTCAAAAAACACTATGTTTTTGTTGTATTGCGCAGCTCTCTCACTGCTGCAGCTCCTCTTTTCACCTTGTGTCCAGGTCTCTGTTTTAGCTACAGAGTGAGACATCTTTTCTTCTGTACTATCTTTGATTGCAATCGCACATGCACAGTAGCTCAGATCATAGATATGTCAGCTAGCTCCATAGACAGTAAAGGAAAGGCTGTTTCTCCAACTTTGGTCAGTTACAAGGCAGGAGACTTCTAAACAAGGGCGCACATGGAAGTAGTTCTTTTGTAGATTATGGTGAACTTGTGTGTCTTGTAGCAGTGCTTTGCCTTTGAGAACGAGGAGCATGCTAGCGCTAGCATGCTAACGGTTGCGGTTAGCCAGCTCGTTTCGGCTAGTGACGTAGAAAACCGTGCAGATTTTGACCAGCTCACCCAGAGACTGAATGCAGGACACAGAAAACTTATCTCACTCAAAACAGCATGGATGGATTTTTTTCAAAGTTTGTATGCGTGTAGAAGCACCAGAGACACAAAATAACACCCCAAATCCCAGAAAAAGTAAATAGTAAATAATATGGGCACTTTAAGTGCCTTAAACCTGCAGTATATCTAATTTCCAGCAGGGGGCGACTCCACTGGTTGCAAAAAGAATTCTGATTGTATTGCAGTCTATGAGAAAATGACCCTACTTCTCACTCGTTTTATCATCTAAATGAACATTTTCATGAGTTAATGGCCTCAATCACTAGTTTTAAGTCTGCAGTAGTTTGGTCCCATTTATTTTAAAATAGACGATAAAGCAGGGGATGCTTTAGGACTTGTCAATCAGGACAGAGGCTTAGCAATGCTAACCATGCTAACACTGGACATTAAAATAGCCGTGAACTTGTTTTTGGGTGTTTTCATCTTAAACTTGGACCCTCTCACTTTGTGTTTTTCACTTCAAAGTTATTTGGAACATTCTGGTCGCCTAAAATGTGTTGTTCAGCGTCCTGCGAATCAAGCTAGCTAGCTACCGCTAGCGTTAGCTGGTAACTTAAGGGAACGTTTTTTTTGTGTACTGCTGTACATGTAGATGAATGTCTCCAGTACCAGAGGTGTCAAAAGTATTCACATTCATTACTCAAGTAGAAGTATAGATACTAGGGTTTGAAAAGACTTTTGTAGAAGTTGAAGTATCAACTCAAGCTTTTTACTTAAGTAAAAGTGTAAAAGTACTGGTTTCAAAACTACTTAAAGTATAAAAGTAAAAGTAATGTAAGGCAGAGATCTTCAACAGGGGGTCCTGAGAGTCATTGCAGGGGGGACTCCAAATTATTGTACATTTTTGAGTCTTTAAAAAAATTAAAATAAAATGCCTTATTACATGGCTTGCTTGAATTCTAATGTAGAATGCGGTCTGTTATTTTCTTGATAATAGACCGCTGCTAAGGATAACACACCGTTGCCATGCAAAAGCAGAACGTTGCCATGGACGCAGTTCTGTTCACTCTGGAGGACAGCTATCAATCAATCCGCTGAAAGAAGTCCGGATAATTTAGCCCATCAGCTGTGGCAAAAAGTGGGGAAACGTGGAGCAACTTCTGTCCTCCAACAAGCAATGACAGCAGATCTGATGAGCGTCTATCGCTAGTATCTTTCTAAACCGTCTATGATCGCTAGCTACGCAGTAACAGCCATAGGGACAACAACGCTAATTAGTTAGCTTACATTACAACTTGTTTAGGTGTGTCAACATGCAGCGGCTCTGCAAAAAGGAAACGAGATGAATGAGGACATAAACGTCCACATAAATATTCCCAAAGAAGCCATTCACCGTGTCTCACTTCACCATCAACAGAAATGTTCAGTTTACTGTAAATTAGAGCAGCCGATAGCCCGCTAGCTCACTACAACGCTTCAGCTAATGTTGTCAATTCCTGCAGTGATTAAAACAGCAGCTGGGTCATTTGTCCACCACGTCAGCACCTCATAAAATATACGGCTACTACCACAGCCCGTAAGGTGGTGTTGAGTAGCTAATAGACGAAGGGTTGCATTCATTGACATATATATAATATATAAGGTTGCATTACAGAGTTTTTACGTTGCTATGGACGCAGGATTCCAACCGTAGAGACGGAACGGACTATTTTCTCTAGTGGAAGCAATACAATCGTATTTAAATCAATAAACTCCCATTTAAATCAATATTTTGTCCTAGATTTACTGTGCCACATATGTAACATTAAAATATGATTTATAAAATCATGCCAACAATTAATATTTTAATAACTTATGAAAAAAAGGTATGTAAGAAGGCTTTAGGTTACCCTAACAGTTATTGTAGGCCCAGTTTAATATGCAACTTAATTTCATACAATATGTAGGGGGTCCCTGCTACATCTCACTTTAAGTTAAGGGGTCCTTGCCTTAAAAAACGTTCAAGACCCCTGATGTAAGGGGGGGGAAATGCCATTAAGGACAACAGCTTAACTCTAAAACGCGGGGACAAAATCATATGACTATAATAATGTTATTGTTATTAAAATCATACCTGCAAACTCAGAAGGGCTGAAAAAGGTGACACGTAGGCTACATCTCTTCTGTGTTTTTCAGACAACGGCAGCTACAGTCTGGTGTTAGACTCCTCTCCAGTGAAATATAGACACACTTTTACACCGTTTAGCTCTCAGCATTTTATCATGTTTACTCCAGCTGCTAGCTAACGCTAGGCTAACCTGCTTCCAACTGTAGTGTTGACTAGCGTCCCGTGCGGCGATGTTCAGTTCCCTCTAACGTCCGTTTTCGGAGCATCGCGCAGGCATTTAAGTGGCACCTAAATAAGGCACTGAAATCCGTGTTGCTATTCGGTCCGGTAGATAACGGTTGTTAAAGCACCGGTGGCGTAGGCTATTAGCACCGGGTCTGTACAGGTGTTATGGATCGCGTACAAACCAATAGGGTGTCGGAATCAAATTCACTCCCTCCGGATGGAGCGATCTGGATAGGGTTTTTTTGTGTGTTTTTTTTGAACGATGACTGACGAGCTGGAATGAAAACAAGCCAAACTGAAATATGAGTAACAAGGCTATTTTTTAAAATGTAAGGAGTAGAAAGTACAGATAATTGCGTGAAAATGTAAGGAGTAGAAGTAAAAAGTATGCTGTAAAATAATTACTCCAGTAAAGTATAGATACCCAAAATTTCTACTTAAGTAAGGTAACGAAGTATTTGTACTTCGTTACTTGACACCTCTGTCCAGTACCCAGAGGACCGCGTTAACCCGCCAATAAATGTCCACTGGATGACTCGCTTCAGACGGGTTGAAAAGATGCCATTTTCCCTCCTTAGCGTTTAGGTAATTGCAACCATAAAAACAAGATGCCGACATCTATATTGCCAAAGTCAGGTCTTCAAAACAAAAGTTGGGTGACATCACACACGACATACACTGCTACGTCCACTAATTTTAGTCTATGACTGGAATCAAGACATTTAAAGGTTCCATGACATGGTGCTCTTTGGGTGCTTTTATATAGGCCTTAGTGGTCCCCTAATACTGTATCTGAAGTCTCTTTCCTGAAATTCAGCCTTGGTGCAGAATTACAGCCACTAGAGCCAGTCCCACAATGAGCTTTCCTTAGTATGTGTCATTTCTGTGTCTGTAGCTATTGAGGAGGAGAGGGGGGGGGGTGTGGCCTTGTCCTACTGCCACTTTGCTCGTTTGAAAGCCACAATGTCTCTCTCTCATTGGTGGGCCAAATTCTCTGGGCGGGCAAAGCAGAGAAAGGGGAGGTAACCTTGCTCCTTATGACCTCATAAGGAGAAGATTCCAGATTGGCCCATCTGAGCTTTCATTTTCTCAAAGGCAGAGCAGGATACCCAGGGCTCGGTTTACACCTATCGCCATTTCTACCCACTTGGGGACAATAGGCAGGCTGGGGGAAATGCATATTAATGTTAAAAAACCTCATAAAGTGAAATTTTCATGCCATGGGACCTTTAATGAATCTACACCTTAATACTTTCTAAAGTGTGAAGGTAGTATTTGTGCAATGTCAGGAAAATAGGAACAATGAGAAAGATACATTCTTTTTTAAACCTTTTAAATTGTTAACATTTTAAATTCAGCAGGTGACATGACATACAGGATCAGAACCCACACACGCTCATACCTAAACAGAAGAAAAGGTTGATTTTCAATGACTCCCAAAACAACATGAGCATTTTGACGCCCTGATTCAGCTGCACGGTGGCCATTTTGACGCTAGCCTTCCTCCACAGCGCTGCAAAGGAAGGTCTGGCTAGTCCACACAACATTCCTGGATGGTAGCAAAACGTGCTCTGGTTTAATGGGATTTCTTTAAACCAATCACAATCGTCATGGGCGGAAATGAAACTTTCGTCGACATGGACTATTGTGGCACGGACTAACGTCCGTAAAACTCAATTGACTTTTGGTTTCACACGGTCCACAAACTGTGGTCTCCTGAGTAAAAAAGTCCTTTGTTTGTTTGATCCATCCACCACCCCGACCTGCAGCCCTCCTTATGCAGATTTTGTGCGCCTTTGTTTTGTTTACTCTCGCGATAATCACTACGAGCTTGTTTCACAGTCTCCCTATATGGTCGTTTTCTGGGTAAGGACGGTCTGCGAGAACAGGAGAGCAAGGCTGACAAATACACAGGTATGTTTATTACACAGGCATTTATGCATACTACTGTTATTATTGAAACAAAAAAGAAACAGACACTGTTTAATGGCCTTTTTAACTTATTTTTTCCTCAGAGTAACAATCCACTTTCAGCCAGTATTTTACTAGCGCTATAAGTCATCTTTTCCATGGAGCATATATGAAAAAGTCACATAAAGTAAAGATCTTCAAGGGGTTGGATAACATTTCATACATACCTTTAGCTATATTTCCAAATTAAACATCAATACATGAAACCAGTTTCCTTCACATTAAATGTCATAAAGTTATATAATGGTTTTAGCTAGACTGTATATTGTATTTTTTACTCTGTAGTGCAAGTAACCTTTCATAATGTGATGTATTGACTCCGGCAATAATTGAGGTTATTAAATTACCATCCAATTTCCCCCTAATTACATGAAAACCGATCATGTGAGTGAGGGAGTCATGGATTACTACAGCAGGCTTCTGCACTTCCATACAGACAGTAAAGGCCACAGTCATTACTGATCACACAGATACAAGGGGAGTCGACACATGACGGACTAACGATATTAACATCTTATGACGATGGTTATGATTGCTAAATTCAGGGTAAAAATGTAACTTATACTTTTTCACATGGACCCGCCAAGGCATATTTGCAGATTTGGATGTGAAAAAAAAACAGACTGTGCCCGCATCAAGATGCAGACTCTGGAACACACTCGCACACAGAGAGAGAGCGAGAGAGCGAGAGAGTGTTTGGCACAACACAATATCCCATTTCATGGCTTGGCTGGGAAAAGCCTCAAAAATAGGCAATGTGTGAAAACTCAGCCTTTTCCACCTCACAAGCGTATCTGCTTGTGCATGTACTCTGAAATGTTTAACACTCCATGCAACAATGTAAATTGGACACCCTTTGGAGGTGGCAGAGGCAGGGAGAGAATGTGGAGCGAGGGACTTGAAGTGTGTGTGTTTGTGTGTGTGTGTGTCTGTGACAGAGAGGATGGGGTCAGGGATAGAGAACAGCAGGGTATTAACATAGCAAAGGCAGTGACTGTAGTTGCAATAAACAGTTTCTTTCTGTCTCCCTCAAGGCCTGTGGAGAAACCCCTGCGATTGTCAGCTTCCTGCATTTTTTTTTCTTTTTTTTTCTCACAGAAACCTCTCCTAATTGAGAGCCATTTTTGGTAGGTTGAGGCCCGGCCAACCGGGAAGTGGCAACAGAATGTGAGCTTTCCTCCAAGGGGGCATCCAAGCACCCTGAGGAGCCCCTCTGACAAGCCTGTAAGCCTCTCCTCAGATCCTGGCTGTCTGGATCTACCATTTACCACTTCCACTGTCTGCCCCTCTACCTCTTATTTTCCATTTATCCTTTTCATTCTATCCTCTCACTCCTTCCTCTTCTTCTTCGCTTCACCTCTATTTCTGCATATACCACCCGCTTTCTGATTCTCCCTTTCACTCCTGATCCTCTTTCATTCTCTATCTCCCTCCATATCCTCCCAATTTTCTTCCTCATTTTCTCTCATTGCCTGTGTTGTTTTCACCACACAGCTATCCGCCTGTTGTTGTGTGGGTGGTGGAGCCCCATCTGCACCCCATTAGGCTCGGAGACAGGGCTTTTTGTGGCAACACTAGATGGGGAAAGGTATGGCAATGACCTTCGTCAGTAGGGATTAAAGGGACAGAGCGATGTAAACAGCTCCTGAAAAGAGAATGACTCCACTTAGCCCACTTCAGCACCGGTGATACAGCACTTAGAGTCAGGCTGGGACATTGGCTTTTTCAAAAATCTGTTATTGGTCAGTCTGCATTGTCCACCACAACACGCGAGTGGAGATTCATCTCGGAGCTTCTCCACCAGCCAGAGGAATCAATCGGGTGTAGTGTGGGAGGATTTTCCTCAGCAGCTTCAGGTTTGGCAGACTGTTAAAGCCGCCTTGAAACCTGCCTCAGTCCGCCTTAAAGGAATACATCTACTAGGAGTTCTAAAAAATGTTGCCAAAAACCTGAGGCTAATTTACAGTATAAAGGCCTAACATATTTCAATTTGTTTGCCGTGTTATTTCATAATTTATTTATTTAAGTAAGATTGATCACACCACACACGAATATGCTGTGCATGCTGATTATTTGTTTGGACAACTTAACAAATCAATGAAAACTATATAAACTTTTAATTATTATAGGCTAAAATTAGACTTTATGGGGCTCAGAGAGTTTGTCATTCACTTGCAAGGTTGTCAACGTGGTTTGGAGAACACTTGGTGATTATTTGTTCCTGTAAATTTAATGCCAGAGAAAGACATGCATCTTTTTTTTTTTCTTTTTTTTTTGCCTTGAGCCTGGTCTCCATGTGCTGAGCAGTGGTGGAATGACAGGAAGATGAAATCAGAGGGCAGGGAAGAGGAATGGAATATTTAAAGAAATATTCCGCCCAGATATTGGTTTTCAAGGCCATAACTGATACTGTGTGTTGAAGTTAGGATCTTCAATACTCTTATATCCAGCTATTTTTTATTTCAGAAACATAATTCAAATTCTGAAGCCCTGCTCGGAGCATCAAGAAGACGCAATTTGTCAGAAACCATTTTTTTTTTGTTAGATGAAACAAATGATGCTAATGATTTAGATTTTCTCAGAGCCTTACCATTACAGTCAAATGTAACGTTCCAGATGTCCATACAGAAGATGGATTTACTAAATTCCATGTTTTCGTGTCATGGACCATATTTAGAAGGGTGCTTCCTCTGAGATGCATGAATGTGCTCAGAGAAGGAAATGACAATTAGCTTATTGCATTATGTTGTATGTTATTTTTGGAACAATTACTGGTCATCTTAAGATCTGTCCAACTGGATCAGCAAAAACATGACGCTTCATCCTCTGGGTAAATATTTACACCAAATCTGCAATCCAGCCACTAAATACCTAATATAGGGATGAATACCTGACTAATGGTAGTGCTACAGTCAAAAGCTCAAAAGCTTGAACGATAAAAGACCGGTAACAAACAAAAAGGGTTCATCTTTTGAACAACATGGATGGGCTCAGTAAAGTTGGTAGTGAACTGTCGTCATAGGACTTAGGAGAATTTTGGGTAAATGTGGTGCTCGTGGAAATGTCACAAAATCATCAAAGTAATTATCATTCTGCAAATAATTTTGGGATCATACCGTACATGTCAACTGGTTTTATTTTGGCAACACATTTCACTACTGGCCATGCCTAGACATAATTTAGTATTACAAGACTGACTACTTGATCTCCAAAAAATCTCAAGATGTGTCCAAAATGATGACAATATTGTGCTTATTGCATTTAATGGCCTATTCAATTTTCATAATTCATGTGTAAATTGTAGCCTGGTAGTGGCGGTATACTTAAAGTAAGGGGATCACCAAAAACATAAAACTGATCATTTGGGGTCCATGAATGTTCATGGCAAATTTCATGGAAAACTGACCAGGCTTAAAGGGAAATTTTTGGTCAATATTCATCCAAATTTTAGAACAATCTTGCCTATGGTCATCAATATCTTGCACAGGAATAACATTGTGAACAGACTAACAAAACCTAGCACGATGCCATTAAGTGTACAGAGCACATTCATGCTCCCCAGAGGATAAACCCCTCTCCATTTTGGGCACTTAGTGCCACCATACAGGCCAAGTAGTCTACTCTGTATAGCAGTTCAGGTCAGTCACTTTATTGACGTCAAAAATGTTTCCTGTACGTACAATATATACTACACAATTTTACACCACACAACAGGTCGAGCAGTCTCTAAATATTCTACATTGCATATGGAAATTAAGCCGAGTTGCATATGGAAGGAGTTTTTACTCCTATTGCTACTGTACTCTAAATCTACGGCCTGAGGTGATTGTTACAAACTGAACGTGAAGGGGATGGTTGCGCAGTCTAATATAGACCAGGCCTTGCAAAGTATCAGATGTCTAGTACACAGGGTTTTCAAATGTATTCCTCAAATGTCCGCATCTGACAAAAAATGTTTTGTTTTAGTTTAATGTTCGAAATAAAGTTCAATAGTCAAAGTCAAGTCAAAAAGGTTAGGAGTAAATTGTGATTTAGACACTCACTGATGTCTTTGCATTGTTACTGACTACTGGAGTCAAACAAGACGTTCACATCCATAAAAAGTGACAAATTGCATTGTGGGATTACTACTCTTTCATAATACTTTTTCGTTCCACTTGCACTTTACAGTAGAGAGGGGTTTCAGACACAGCCCATGTTATGATGAAGTGTTAGCCAATGAGAAATGTACACTGTGAATCTGCTTCATCTATCAAGCTGTTGCTTCCCTCTTCAGTCACACCCCTAAGCTACACTCTAAGAAATAAATCCGTAAAACAACAGAAAAAGTTCTGGCAGCTCATTACCGGGACTTGCGCCATAATTAATGATTGGAAATTATGTGTGTAGCTAAATATAGAGAACATGCTGTTAGGCCTGTATTAAATTGCTGCTAAGTTAGTATACTTCTAAAAACAACAATTATTGGAAAAAGTGACAAACGCCGAATAAATCAACAAAAAAGTCTTAAAAGGCATCAAAAAGTTTGAGAAAAAGCAACAAAAAATGTCAGAAAAAGTATCAAAAACATTGGAAAAAGCATAAAAAATATCAAACATCAAAAGATGGACTTTGTTTAGTCTCCCAAAACCAACCTCCGTGGCCGACAAAGGTTGTCGGAGCACAAATTATGCAATTAGAAATGTAAAAAAAAAAGAAAAAAACTGTGAATCATGTTTTATGTAAAAGTTCTGTTAAATATAACTGTTAATACACAGATATTTCTTGGAGTGAACATCCTGCACCTGATCAGCAGCAGCTAACTGGCTATCTCCTCAGCTGTTCCATCCTGCTTATGAACAAAAGTAAGTGTCAAGCGGAATCCTCACTCTCGTTTCTTTAGTGCATTTGTTTGGAAATGGGTTACTGTTTTCCCAGAACACAACTAGTCCCCGTTGACCCACCTTGATCAATACTCTCTGGTCACTACCCATTCCTGTGATTGATTTTATTTTATTTTTGTGTGATAATTTACTTTATTAGTACAGTTAGTTGGTTAAGGTTAGATAGGGTTAGGTAAACCACTACAAAAACATTTTAGTCCACTGGGAAAGTAAAACTTTGCACTAAAATGCTAAACTAGACCCTTGAATAACAAGTACAATGACATGAACAATTTGTGGTAGAATACAATTTAAAAGTTCAGAAAACAAACATTTGGACACTGTAAATAGGGATGAGCTTCAAGCATTTGAGATGTATGAGACTGACAATGACTGGCCGATTGGAAACCAGTTTCCAAAGATATATAATCAAGAAATAATCAATATCAATGAAGGCAGACAACTGAATGGTATAGCCTTCATGAAGGATTTATTGCAGCACTGCTGTTTTAGAAAATAGCTCCGCTTCTGGTCTTTTCGCGGCTATTCGCTGCGCTTTAGCGTGTGTTTCTGGCATCAGATGTCCTCTGTGACTTGTTGGGGGATCCTGACCTAGAGATTAGGAAACATTGGACTAAGGTACCATAGACGCTTAATCTGAGTTTGCACCAAATTGTCGGGTTCGGTTTGTTACACATTAGAAAGGTTATTGTTGCATTTCCATTGTCAAAAGTTGTGAATGGTACTAATACAACCACATTGTTTTTTGCTTCCCCTCTGTTTAGGAACCTAGCACACCGATCCGATACTAAAGGTGGAGCTAGAAACACTGCTGTCCGTTGATTGGTGGAGACGTTCCTCTGCATCGTCGGTGAAGAGGAAATACAGCGAGAGCTGGATGGAGCAGTGAGGAATGAGAAGGTTGTACAGCTTTTTTCTCAGCACATGGCTGTCCATGGCTTCCATCGCACGTCCAAGCAATGCAGGAGGAACTGTAAAAAATTAAAACAACATACTACTTACATGGTTGACGTGGCTAATTACCATCCGGTAACCACCCGGCCTACATTCAAGAGTACGGTCTGCGGTGGAAACACAAAACAGATCTAGTGTTTAGGTCCATGCATGGGTTTTAAGGGGTACTATGCATTAACTATGTACTATGGAAATTATGGACTGGAACTATGTAATGGATAATTTAATGTCATGATTGCAAATTCGAACCCCTCGAACTTGCAATAATGATTAACCCCGGTATAAGCTCCGTATGAGCAATAATATTTATTTCAACATGATTTTATTGATTTAAAAATGGTCCGCCAGAGTCCTTGATCAGAACTCCCTCAATGGAAATCGTCTGCTATGAAATAATAACAGACTGTAGAATGCCGTGATTGACCAATCAGAATCAAGTATTCAGCTAAGCCGTGGAATAAATTATTTTAACACCTCAGAGCAAATCAGAAATAAAATAAAAAATGTTCATGGGCACAGTATAAAAGGTGATTAATAAAGGCTGCATACTGACTCATAATATCCTGTGGAGATCATCACCCACCCCCACACAGACTCCCCTCCTTCCTCTCCTCCCTAACAGCAAACCACAGCTCAGGTCAGTTCTATGATGTTGGAGGTGTGCCACAATCTGATATCCATTGCGCACTAATGACTTTTGAGTGTTTTGGTGTCCAGTGGCTAGGCAGAAGGTGATAATTTGATTACATCAGATTAAATTGTCACCTTCTGCTCAGCCAGCACTCAGTGAGCAGTGGAACAGCAGCACAGTTACTCACACTCTCACTGTGAAATAGACAGACAGGTGCTGCTCTCATCACGCATGATGATGATGATGATGATGATGATAGAAGTGGTGGTTGGACAATACGTTTCATAACAGAGGTATGGTGTCAAATACATGAACAGAAGATTTATTATTTATAATAGTAAATTACAGTGGCAGTTCTAGACCATTTCAAATGGAGGGGCCAGGCTGGGGCCACATTAGAGCCCTGCACGGGCCAAAAACTCCAGCCCTAACCCGGCCCTGGCCCGTGGTGTTCAAGCCCTACCCGACCCCAGCCCGACAACGCCTGCAATTTTTTCAGCCTGAACCCTGGCCCAACCCTAGATCATTAATCACTTTTAAGCTCTCTCTGATGCGCGCGGTCTTTGATGCGCTCTCTCTCTCTCTGACGCACGCTCTCTGATACGCACTGTCTCTGCTACACATGCAAACACACATACGTCACACGCTACTAAGATGGGCACAATGAGGAGAGAAGCTAAAATAAGCCAGAGTCCGACCCGAGCCCGATCTGTAAAAAAAAAAAACGTCCCAAGCCCGGCCCGAATGGGCTTAGCCTGTCGGGCCTTTGCAGGGCTCTAGGCCACATGCGATTTTAGGGCAACCAAATATATGAAATCTATAGTGCGTAGTTTCTGCCGCCCCCATGAAGAATTCTAAGTAATAACAACAAAACTGTTGGCACGTCCACATGATACAAGACTTCGGTGACCGTGCACGTAAAAATGCATGTAAATATTTGCCAAAGGCAAGAGGGGGGGTCGAGGCTTAATATTAAGGGGGCACTGGCGACCCTTGCGCCTCCCACCTTGAACTGCCCCTGGTAAAATAAAGACTTACATGGGGCCTCCATTAAAGATCCTGCTCCCTCCTTGGCCTCCCAGTCTACCTTCTTCATCTTTACTCATGTAACATACACACACATATATATATATATATATATATATATATATATATATATATATATATATATATATATATATATATGTTATATCTAACATATTCTTTCAATACATATTCTTTCAATACAATATCCATTCAGTAATCATTTCAAGTCTCTTCCATTTTGCCATTTTTCGAATGCTGTTTTTGTTACCTCTCATGAGGGGGGAGAGAAAGAAACAGAGCGCGCTGGTGTGGGCACACGAGAGCGATGGCGCTTCCATACGTGGACAGATGGACAGGAGTTTGAAAATGAAAACTCAGGTGTAGATCTGTAAAATTAAACTCACCACTTGCTCTAGGGGACGCTAGCACAGCTGTAGACTTACTGTGTTAGCCTGATTGTGTCTAGGCAAGCACTGGTTTCCATATAATCTTACCAAAATCAACATATGTTTTTTTTTTTTTTGTTTGTCGAACTTCAAATGTATTATGAGTTTGCAAGTTTTAGATGTTGACAGCTGGCACTACCAAATGTTTATTGGCATTGCTGTCATATCTGCCTCTCATTTTGTGTGAGTGTCCACAAGTGATGCCATATGTCCAGTAGCTGTGGCATTTTATCAGCCTGCTCAGTATGCAAGGCAGCTCTGCCAGAGCAACACAGCCCCGTGGATCCTATAATTCCACCTGGTTGTGCTTTTAGAGACCTGGGAAAATACATCCATTTACAGACTAAAAGGCAATGGCTGCATTTCCATTTAGATTTATGACTCATTCTCATTGATCAACATAGTTTACTACTGCTCTCTGGGAAATAGTGGCATGCAGAAAGCAAAAAAAAATAAGAGGAGAGTTGGTTAAAGTAAACAGTAAGGCAAAAACTGAGACACATTGTGAGAGTGCTGAGAAAAGAGCGAATTAAAGGAAACAAGAAAGGACAATATACTTGTGGATTGTGACGAAAAGTGTGCGTTGTTTAGTGAGAAATGGCCAGCCTCTGTGTGGTTTTACAGATGCTTTGCAGTTCTCCTGACATAATGGTGCTGTAAATCCGTCTCTATGTTCCATAGCACTCTTATCTTCGCCAATTGATTAGGGCCACTACGGCTGCATGGAAGCAGCGTAATGATGTATGTTGTCATCATAGTGACTGATGTGTTGTCCTTCACAACAAACAATCAACACTAGAAGCCAATATGGGTTGTTTCAGGCATGGGGATGTAAATCCAAAATGGCACTTAATGCTCAACAAGCGCAGTAAAAGTTCCCTTCTGCGATGCTTCGCCTACTAGTTCACAGACGTGAACACAATAAGACCAGACAGCTCTCACATATGACTGACTGGTACTGCGTAGGCATGTAGCAGAGTACAGCTGGAGAGATGGACCGGCAGCATCTGGAGTATCGTAATTGGTGCAAATTCAAATCCAAATGCCTCATGGGTACCTAGAACTGTAAAAAGAAATAAAAATAAATATGGACCTGAATGTCCCTAGTGCCCAGTCACAACAGCAATGGTAGCAATATCAGCTGCACCATTGCTGAACTAGACCAGACTGGGGCATCATTTATTCTACTGCCATCCAATGTAATTGCAACTTTGGCTGACACCACTGTCAATAAATGAGCAGTTTTATGAATACTCGAATCATTCTCCCAAACGGGCAAATCCAATTTGAGTCAGGAAATTTTTACTTGGGCCAAACTAAAAGGTTTCAAGATAGCTATTACCAACCAACAACGTGGCATCATGACTTTGCGTAAACATACACCCCACTTTCCTAAAGCCAAATGGCGTGTTATCGGTACGCATTTTGAGCTATCAGCGTGTATGTCTACGCTGTATACAGCAGATGTAAACATACCCACCACGTGGCGTCGCCACGTTGCGTGTTATCACGAGAACGTGACGTACTATCACGAGAACAACGTAAAAAAAAAAAGGTTGGGTTTAAGAAAAGAACACAGGGAAAGGCTTTAGTAACACAAAAAAGCGACACAAACACAGAAAAAAACAGACAAAAACACGCTTAGGAAAACAATAAACGGTTGGGTTTAGGAAAGAAACATTGAGTAAGGCTTAAAAAACAATAACAACAACAAAAAACGCGATCCCCGCTCTCCTGGGTGAAAGTCCTGTGTTTTACTCATCCGCGGACCTACGTCTCTTTATACTACTCGCTATGGCGAAAATTCACTCATAATGTAGGTCAATGGCGGGTTAATTGCGTTGATAAACACGCTAAAACACGATTTTGCGTCTTGATAACACGCCAAAATGGCATACGAATTGGCGTGTCATACATATGCCACTTCATGAGATCAGTCTGCAACCAGAGAAAGTAGGGAACTCCTCTGGGGTGCCAGACCCTTTACCGGCCCAAAGGTCCACAGTAGGAGCCTATAGTGCGTTCAATTTGTACTCAGAACTCGGATTTTCCAAGGTCAAAGTCGGAAACACGGCCCCTGACCTTTGATTTCCGAACTCAAAACCCAACATAGCTGCCCCCTGTGAAATCTGTAGTAACATAAAGTTATAAGCACTTCTGTCTTATCTTTGTCTCATTAAATCAGTCTTTCACACAGGCATGTTCAACTATCCGTGGACATGTTGCTACGCTGTTTGTGTGCACAAAAACCAGCGTGACGCGTTGCAATTGGTATTGCTAACAATGGCTAACCCGGCTAGAGCTAATGAAAACAGTGAAAATCCAACTTGTAAATAGAACACACTCAACTCGAGTGTGACGTCATTCCCAGCTCCGCGCCACACGCCACTCGCAAGACACGGGAAATGAAACGCCACAATAACGAGACGGTTGGGGTTAGGAAAAAAAAAGAACGGGGTAAGGAACCGTCACACGCGGGACACGCCGACAAAGGAACTGCAACACGCGGGACAAAGGTACTGCCACACGCGGGGCGCGATCCCCGGTCTCCGGCGTGAAAGTCCTGTGTTTTATGACCCATCCACCACCCCGACCAACCGGCGTGAAAGTCCTGTGTTTTATGACCCATCCACCACCCCGACCAACCTCCCTACGCGGACTTTCGCCTTATCAACTACTCGCTACTCGCTTTCGTTCTGGAATCACGAAATATGCTTCCCATTAAAATGCATTGCTTTCAATTTCGTAATCGCCACACGAAAAAAACACCATTTACGTCACCTGTCCACGACTTAATAGATTACAATAACGTGACTATATAACGACCTGGCATGAGACTGGGCTGGTTGTGGAGCGGTCTATAGGCCTACTGTACCAAAGCAGGTTTTTACAAAATTGGATGGTATGACTCTCCCCTTTGTTTGTTCTTCGTGCAACATCTACAAAAGGGAGGTAGTCATCCTACCAGATGCTTGAATCCCAACAACTGTCCCCTTTCAGTCAATCTCCCACAAAGTGGTTGTCCATTTTCATGCAGATACACCACTTTATCTCAATCTTTCAGTTACTAGGCACAGCATGAGGGGAAAGGAGACTATACAAATCCTGACTTTAGGTCCAGTTTAGTCAGAGGGACATTGATGAGTTGAGAGGAGGTGTGAACGACTGAAATGCAGGAATACAGATTGGTTTTCCTGGAACCCTTGTTGGTTGCCTGTTGCGGCCTAAAGTGTGATCCCTGTTCCTTCTTCTCAAAAGTTAACCCTTAACTCAGAACCCAAGACACCTGAACTCAGCTCAGAGCAGCTGTTCCCACCTCACCTGGACTGAGCAATCCAGCCATTGCTAACCCTAACCCTTGTCTAATGACACAATTGTGCATGTTGATGATGTATGTTGAGACAATATAGGCTGCAAATACAAAAAAACAGCGGTAATTATAGTACTCTATTCTATTCTATTCTATTAATCATATCACTCCTGTTCTTCAGCAGCTTTATTGGCTCCCGGTTAAATACCGCATTGATTATAAGATCCTGCTTCTCACCTTCAAGGCCATTCACAACCTCCCTCCTCTCTACCTCACTGATCTCGTTCACATCAACACACCCAACCCGTATTCTCAGGTCTTCCACTACCATACAATTCACTCAACCCTCTGCCCGTTTGACCACCTTTGGGCTTAGAGCATTCAGTCGCTCAGCCCCCTGCATCTGGAGCTCCTTTGCACCAAATATCCGCAACACTGACTGACTTTCCAGTTTCAAAACTCACCTAAAAACACACCTTTTTAAACTGCAGTATTCTCTTTGACCACTGTATATATGTTCACATCAATTGCTGGTCTGACTTTTTGCTTCATAAATATGCCCTGTCCATTTTATGAACGATTGTTATATTGTTTTTAACTTAGTACATTGTTTTTTCTTGTAAGGTTACCTTGAGTGCTTTGAAAGGTGCCTAAAAATACAATGTATTATTATTGTTATGATTATTATTATTATTATTATTATTATTATTATTATTATTATCACTACTCAGGGACAGTTTTTCGACTGTTGGGTCAGCTGAGCTTGGCACCATTGTCTGCAAAGAGAGAGTTTTCCTGTTAGTTTTCCAATAAGAAACACTGCAAGTTACCCAGCGATTGGCTCTGGTTCCACAGTGATTAATTGGGTTATAGTCTCTGTGGGCTCAGTTCCATAAAAAGGTGCATTAGAGTGCATTGGGCCCTCAGTTGAAGTAATGCACATTCACTGTTTCCAATCCCTCTCACTGTTGGTTGAGTGCAGTCCAGGAGGTCATTTGATTTCAGATCGCTTCACAGTGCTTGGATTAGTATTTGGATGACTCATATCAGAGTACCAACCGACAACACCAAATAGCGATTCTTCACTTTTTAATCACTGTGCGTATTAGTCAGATTTTACCCATATAACTGAGCCAGACGAGAACTAATGGCTAAATGTCGACAAAGCCACCTTGCGACTATGACTACAATCATTCCTTTTGGCTCAATTTCTTACTTTAACTACTTCTGATTCTCTAATCCAGGGGTTCCCTCGATCACAGGCAAGTCCACAATTAAAAACAGAGACAAGGATTCAGAAAAAACAACAAATATTTTAAATAGGTAAATATATGAAAGACAAATATTATTAACAATGATCAAAACAAAATGTGAATGACCATAAATAACTAAAACAATCTTTGAAAATGGGGGAATTATTCAAATGGAACAGCCAACTTCAAACTGGGCAGGCTCCTCAGGCAAGTTGCACAAGGGTTCACACAACACTGCAATAAATAAACAGCAAAGGCACACTTACGGTACATATGTGAAAAAAAGCCTCCAAACCATGCACTGTAACAGCTGTAGCCACAATGATAAGAAAATATTTAAACTGGAAGCCAAGATTCGCAAATTAATATTCGCACAGAAATTAAGAACAAAACTAAAAGCAAACCGAAAACAAAACCCAAGAATATGAATACAGGCTTAATACAATAAAATGCTAAATAAAACAATCATAGGGAATCCAATAAATACCGGGCAAACGTCAAACAAAACAAGACAAAAATAAATACTAGTCAGTAAATTACAGACTTAATGAAACATTTAAACAACAAAGTAGCACTGTTAAAACTTAGCACACGCCACGTAACTCAACCAGAGAGAGCAGGAACACCATGCAGCAGTGGGAATGTCAGCTAACTAAAGTGCCTGATTTCACCTGCCAGGTACACTCATTTGTGGGTTACAGCAGCTGGTATGCTGCTAAAATTAATTTCTCAAAGTAGGCTTACATTAAAGCTTTAATGTGTAACTTTTTGGTGGGGGTGGTAAGTAATCACGGAAGGCTTGTATCATGTGGATGCGCCAACAGTGTTGTTTTCATTTCTTAGAATTCCTCATGGGGGAGACAGAAACTAGGCACTTAAGCATTAAAGGGATATTTCACCATTGGATGAATATATATTTAAATTGGGTCACTTATGTATTAGAAATGTGAATTATTTTTCGAAATTGGTGGCTTCTAGGCCGTGAAAAGCCAGAAAATGTGTTTTTGGCTCATGTGGATGAAAGACACCAAATCCCAGAATGCACTTGCTTCGCCGCTTTAAAGTATACTCCCAAGCCACGCCTACCGTGTACAGACAGACAGACAGTGAGACAGTCTACTCAAGTGTGTGTTATTGTCATTTCAACCATATACACGAAACTACGTTTCACCGTGGCTCAAGTGGTTACAGAGAGCTACGGTGTAAAACCTGAACACACCAATGGATGGGGCTACAGGGAGCTACATAACGGTGTAAAACCTGAACACACCAATTGATGGGGCTACAGAGAGCTACGTAACGGTGCAAAACCTGAACACACCAATGGATGGGGCTACAGGGAGCTACGTAACGGTGTAAAACCTGAACACACCAATTGATGGGGCTACAGAGAGCTACGTAACGGTGCAAAACCTGAACACACCAATGTATGGGGCTACAGGGAGCTACGTAACGGTGTAAAACCTGAACACACCAATTGATGGGGCTACAGAGAGCTACGTAACAGTGTAAAACCTGAACACATAGTGAGTCTATACTGAGTAAACAGTTGAACTGATTGTGAATTGCTTAAAATGCACTGCTGTAATAGTTTAAAAACTATTATAATTATACTACAATCATCTTAGAGAATGTTTTAAAATTTGAGAATATGCAGTTTATATTATTATGTTATATTATTTCCAATAGCACTGACTCAACACTAACATATTGACATTTGCAATTATTATTTTTTATTGACCATATTTTTACTGACCGTACGCCAGTGTTTGAGTGCCAACTTTAGTCACAAACGAATGATTTCATTGTACAAAATAATTGGTAATAATAATTTCCCTTGCTGTCTCGAAAAACAAACAGTACCATGACCCAAAACTTGCTAAAAATGCTATATAGTGTTGTTTGTTTAGCAAAACAATAACTTTTGTATCGCTTTATTTCTACAGCTCACGACTTGCAAAGAACATTATGTCAATGGACCAATACTTTTTAATTTGGCTAATCAATTCTGGATAATATTATTATATTCTCAAGTGTATCAAAGGCCATTAACACGAGATAACGTATCTGGGTTTATGACATCTGGGGTTTCTAGATCTCAACTGTCCTCATCTCCCTCTTCTACTTTCTCTTTCGTTTCATGAATAATCTATATAAACTCTGAGTTGAGTCCTGCAGGCATGGAGTCTGATCATGTCCTTGGAGGGAAAGACAACTTTGGCAGAAGACCGTAATGCTTCGGCTTTTCTGCTCTGCTAGAAGACAACTGGCGAACAAAAGCTCCATCAAAGTTTGTACCCTTGACCCTGTTACGAATGGCTGGAGGAGATGAAAGAGTGTATTGTGTGTGTGTGTGTGTGCGCAAGTATATGTCTTACTGTGTTAGATTTGACAGATGTGGGTCTTTGAAAGCTGATGGCTTTCAAAGGCGTTATGTTAAAAATAGCCTACATGCGAAGTTTGTGGACGTAGTAGCTGAAGCTGTCTATGGAAAACATTATTTTTTCAACAATTTTTTTGCAGAAGATATGTTAGTTACAACAATATTGGAGTAGCAAGGCAGAGTTGTGTTTATATGCGTGGTATTTGTTCAGTTTGGGAAATCCCACAATCTCTACAAAGCAGAGGCCGAGGTATGTAACACTGAAGTAAAGCACACCCTCTCGTGTAAATATTGCTTAGTAAAATATATAATATATAAATCTCAAACAACAGAGATTCAGTAGCTACAAAAGCACTGAGAGATACTTTTAAAAACCCTTTCTCTCTGGTTTCCTGCACAGACATGAGTTGAGTCCCGCAACATTTGATGGACTTTGATGGATGGAGGTCAATATCTTGTAATTTTTATGTCCACTTCCTTTCCAAAGCTTAACGTTGCCGTTTCCTTTTTCAGCCGAGACGTAAAACGCATCACTTCAGTTTCGGCGCACAAAAATCACCGGACTAAATCATTCTGGAAAAATTGCCATACTGAGAAATACAGAGAGTTTTGTGGAGCTGATAGGCTCGCCCCCATGAGGAATTCTAAATAATGACAACAAAACTGTTGACGCGTCCACATGACACAAGCCTTCCGTGATCGTGCACCACCCCTACCCCTCCTCCACACATTTACTTGTTGCCAAGGAGGAAACGGAGGATTAAAAAAAACATGATGGACTCTTCAGAAGAGGTCATCATCTTTACTTGATTTTCTGCGAGCGAAAGTCACCGGACGACAACAGTTTCTGAACAAAGTCAAACTGGGAAATACAGAGAGAGTTGTGTGGAGCTGATAGTCTTAATTAGCTTTGTATCAACCCCTTTGGCAATGGCTTGAATGTAACGGACTATTTTTAAATATCAAGTAGTCGTCTACTATAGCTTTACAGGAAAAGGTTCAAGGAATGCCAATTCAGTGTGCTTTCAACCTTTTGTCGAAAGGAGAGCGCCATCTGCTGGGCTCAGAAAAATAAATGGTTGGCAAAACTTCATTTGAACATCACCAATGTTTGCCATGTTCACCATCTTCGTGTGTTAGTACGCCAACATTTGCTAATTAACACTAAACACAAAGTACAGCCGAGGCTACTGTCGGTAGGTAGCAGGATTTGGTCATCAATGTTATTAGGACTTAGCGGGCATTCAGATTGAAAACAACATCCGGTAAATAGCACTGGGGTCATCAACACCATATGCCATCAGAATCCTTTAAAATACATTGTCACTAGACACACTATAAAGTCTACACACAGAGGCATTAAATTGCAGTCTAGATTCCAAAGTTACTATATAAAAGACTTAATTTTAGGGAAATGCATTAAGATGGTGCTCAAGAAATCTAGAAAATATCTGTTTGATGGAATGGCATCTCGGGTTTGAATAATTTACTCAGTTTTAGCTTAAAATAGCTGAACTAGCATGATACAATTTATATATGATCGTGTTATCGTGGTAAATTCTTTTTGAGAAAATGTTGGTTCCAAGGGCTTATTCAAAGATCAATATCTGCCTCATCAGTCTAACGTTTAATGTACAGCCTGTGTTCACTGCTCAATGTGATTATCTCCCTCTGTCCGTTCCTTATTATGGTCCACATGGCTGACATTGTTAGTGAACACACTCCGGGGGCTGTTTTTCTCTAATTACAACACTCAACCTAACCAGCCCTCAACTATTACTGCAGAAACACACACACACTGCCAACTGTCGCCCCACCATCCTGCAGCCATCTTTCGGCTAACAGAGCCACTTGTAAGGAGCTCTCAGCCAATTCCCCACTTGCTGCTTTTCAGACTCTTGTTTAACAAATCACAAATCACGCTCTCACCCAGACAAACTACTGAAAGAAATCCACCACCCCCCGACACTTGGACATAATGTACTGTCGATACCCACCACAAACATACACAAGGCCAAGCACATTCCTAGTCACAGTTGCCACTCTTACTGTTGTCAGTGACCGCGACGGTGGCGGCTCACTATCAGCTAATTATAACGGTGGCAGATCAGAAACAAGGCTTCTTACCAGCTGTGGTAAGATATACTTATCAAACACAATGCTTTAGTAATAATGGCCAACGGTAAGTACGGTGGACTGTTGGCTCAGGTTTTACCACTGACTCCAGTCTTTGCACAGAAGTTAGGATACAGAATGGATACAAAAGTTCATGTAGTGATGCAGAACTTTTAATATTGAAATATATATAGCTATACTTATGGTTTTGTACAGCTGGCTCAAACCTTCTTTGGGGGGGGGTGCCACCCATTTCTCTATGCAGGTGTTAGTGTGGTATTTGTATGTCTGTAGTAGGAAAATTAAAATGAATGGTGGCCACACGTTTTACTTTCTTGAGTAATTTCCCAAACACACTATAAAAAACTCTTTGCCAACAAGTATGGCCACATAACTTTAACAAAACCATTTACTCTATAATATATACATACTGTACAACATAAATCACATCTCATTTAAGACCTCCTGTTATACGTCTCCCCCCTCTCGCTATCCAGCTAAACAGTTGCATTATCTAAAAGGGATATAAACATGAATCACAGCAGGACTGCGGCTGTCCGTAGAAATGAATTGTGGTGGGGTTGGGTGGGTTGGGTGGGGTGTGCGAGCGGCACAGAGTGATTCAAACTCATAATCGTAATGCACGTCGCCTTGAAGGAGACTTCATGAATATGCTCAGAGAGTCAGAGTGGCTGGCTGGCACCGGGTCAGATCTGATTTGCATAGTGTTTACGGCCACTAGCTTAATTTGAAGCAGAGGTTTGAGCCTGCGATAACGCCGGGTCCTTATCTCCAAAGTTGACTAAGTGGCTGCAGGAGTAAACTTCTCAAAGTGATATGCTCCAGTAGGCTGACAAGGCGCCGAGGCCCCGTTGCATTCAGCACACAGCGTTGTGTGGAAAATGGTTAGGGGATGTGCACACAGAAAAGCGTTCGGAAAATGTCAACATGTAATTTCTTTAAATGTTGTGCATCAGAAGAACGCTGTATGAGTGAGTTCCTTTTAAACATAGCCTATTAAATTGAGGAAACTGTGTAATTGGACAAGTTAACTGAAATGATAGGTCTGGTAATATTCTGTTTCCTTTTGAAGAAAGAAATAAAATATCCAAATCAACACTGAATGTATCTATTTACTAGCCTGGCTCTGCCCTCCTACGTACTACCGCTCAATTTTCATTTCCCTTCAGTACTATGTCTGGGTTTGCCGTATAGTCCTGGGTTTTCTCCTTCAAAAGTTTTGCCGGTCCAATCAGCAAACAAAGGGTGGCTGAGATCGATGACGTTGAGGCCATGTGCTAGAGTTGCGGCGGAGAAAGATGCGAGCGAAGCCATTTGGTCCGTTGTGGCAACGCTGCTGAATATCCAGAAGTTAAAGCCTGAGCAAGAACTTGGTGGCCATGATGTTGTGGCCCTCCTTCCCACGGGGTTCGGGAAAAGTTTGATTTTCCAGCTCGCTCCGTTAGTGGTGAAGGAGTTGGCTAAGGCAAACGCTAGTGATACTAATGCTAACAGCCTTGACGGTCTCCCCTCTTGTTGCACATGCGCATGATATACGTCACGACCAAATGTTAGCGATTGGTTATGGCAGATCCAGAGTGGCTCTGGGCAGATCCAATAGTTTTAAACTTCAACAGAGTACAAGGAAGTTAACACTTGTCAATGGAGAGAGGCCAGACTCTCTGTACAAATGAATAGTACCAGAGTCTGGTAGGACCAGGCTATCTACTAACCCGTAGGGCTGCACAATTAATCGCAACAATTATCGAAATTGCAATATGGACCAGTGCAATATCCAAATCGCGGAGGGAGCAGGGCTTAACTACAGTAAAACTTACCCTACTATTGTGAATGTTTTTTTTTCTTCCTTTTATTCTGGCCTTATGCCAAGATGCTTGTGCCTTTGTTATACTTTACTCAGATTTTGTAGTCTATGCGCCCACACATGCACACATGGCAACCCTATAAACCACAGACGAGGAGGTATGTCCTGGGTCACGAGCTGTTTTTCGTGGTCGACTTTCCAGCATTCTGGTACATGTTGATCTGTTTCTTATTTCACTATAACTTTGTTCCAGGACTCAACAGGTTTCTTACTGTTCTCCAAACTTGAACCTGTTCTATCTATACCTGAGGCTTAGCAAGTTAGCAAGGGTTTTCATCTTGTGGTGAACCCACACAGATTATGTGGGTGTTTGTGTCCTCCCCGAAGCCACAGTTAAGATGGAAGTAATGTATTACTGGTGAAAAAAGGGTGGAGTGTGGACCATACTGTGCATACCGATGGACAGCAGAGGATTGAATAATGCTGCAGGAGTGCTCTGACAAGTTGTTGTTGACATTTTGAGATTTCTTTTTTCTGCAGTGAAAACTTGTCCATCTGAGTACATTGTAACAGACATGAATTCAAATGGACCA